>CM056378.1:86116306-86195084 GCA_029718625.1 Synaphobranchus kaupii | reverse complement strand
AAAATTGTGTAGTAGCGAGACAGGCTGAGACAGTGGGTGTCCTTACTCTTTAATATATAGGACTGTTATTTAGTTCTGTCAGCAAAAAAACTTTGTTTGCAGTAAATACAGTCGAGGGTCCTCATGGGCTGTCCATCCCTTCCTCAGTCCATCTGTGTTTGAAAAAATGGTGCTTAATCGCGTGACCATGTTAATTCCCTCGTCTGATGGTGTTTTAATGGGAGCAAGAGGTTGGCTGTCAATGTCCATATGTAGACATGGGGGGAACTAAGTCGAAAGAGAACTCACCAGCCTATTCAGTTTAAAAGACTATGTCCGTTTTCATTACCAACCAGAGTTTCATTACCAACCAGTTTATCCTAACTGGTGTTAGCAGTGGGATGATATAACCTATATAGGGAAAGCCATCGGCTACCAGCGCACTTATTTTCCATGGATGGCTACCAGCTTTGCTTTCTTAATTAAACATGTCGGCTTTTGAGTCATGAGCACAGATGGCTGGGCAATGACTGGATTTCGGTGCGGGTCTGGTACCTGCAGAACAGTTGGATCTGTCCGCAGCGTTTGGTCATCACCGTGGTAATCTGAGCCCCCCGCCTCAGATTGAGTAGAGAGAGCAGCGAGGATAAAGTGGACAAGCAGGGGTGAGGGAATGGACTTATGAGTGGAAAGGGCCTGCTGTGTTTACGTGTCGCTCTCAATCAGGAATGATTCCCGTTCCTCATTGAGAACAGTGCTGGAACCTTCTCGGCTTTGTGGAGATTACTGTTCAGCTTTAGCGATCGACTTGCGTCGTAAGTTGGCCACGTTAAGTCCCAGAGCTGTGACTGTGTGCATGGGACCAATGCCGAAACAAATAAGTCTCTCTTAAATCTCCCCATAGAATCTCACGATTTTAATTTGTTGCTATAAGCCACAAGATTTGTGCTACATTCACTGTAAATTGTGTAAACTCTGATCCCTCTGTATCAGGAAGCCATTGAGTCATTGCATTGCCTGACCTATTCAGTTTGTACATCTGTCACCCCTCTGGTCACACCCACAGTATAGAGTTGGAGCCACTAGTGGGGGCGGGGCCAGGGCCCACGGTGCTCTATAATGACGTTTCTAATCAGTGCATAAACAACATACATCCTGTGGTTTACAGAAAACAACTGAATGACTTAAGATGGGACATATCCCTACTGTTTCAGCTTTTTCCACTGCCCAAGACTCCAGATTTCTTTCTTGTCTCTTGGTAGAGCAATATTGTTAGCGCAAACAAAAAAAATGTAAATCGTCATCACAGCGTTTTGGAAGCTCAAAGTGACGCAGCAGACAAAAGCCATTTCGGATTAGCAGATAAGAACATCCCTGCTGTGTACTACAGTGCATTAGTTAATGATCCTCAGTTTTGTTGGATGCATTGTTAAGTTTAAAAGCCATATTAATGTGTTAACCACAACAGATGTGATAGTAGTGATCTTTTTATGAATGAAAGTGTTCTCCATTGTTTCTACTGCTGTTTGATCCGGCCAAGTGATTGGCATCTACAGAGAATTTTGTGTTGGCTTGCTGCATCTCACATTCCACACAAATCCCTGAATTAAAAGGAATAAAACATTTGTGTAGTAGATCTGAAAGTTAGTAATGTAACATGCCTGTTGGACAGTGGAACCTGTTTTATTCATTGTTGGAAAACCCAGAGGATTCTGGGAGTCAAATTGACTCTAACTGGGCAGTTTTCATTGGATCCCATGACCCCTCTGTGATACGCATCTCTTGCTAAACACATGGCTCGGGCATACTGTGGCAAAGCTGAGGTAGTGCTTCAACTTGTGGTTTTGAAGCACAGAGACTACAGGAAGTTGCCAGACGGCAAATTGTTATCGGGACAGCGACAGCTTCTTGAGGTTGGCATTTCCTCCCGTCTCTGGAAACATTCTGAGAATAGCTGGAGAAAGTACAGTTAGGGAGGCTCTTCGCCTCTGTTGGGACTGTTTTTCCATACGACCGCATTACCCATGGCACACTAGCACTGGGAGTCCACTGCTGGTGGGTAAACCTCAGCAAAATTTTTGTGCTTGTCGCACCCCGTTTCAGGACCGTTAGCAGTTTAAAGGTAAGCTTTGACCTCCACTGTTTTAATCAGCACAAGCTGCTGCTCTCCGGCTCGGCCTGTAATGACTGGCAGGCCTGTGTCATCGTGGACAGAACGGGGGACCGTGGGCCGGTATCACAGCTGTCCAGGCCTGACTCCAAACCCCTCATGCGTGGGACGGATCAGACCAACAGTCACTGCTGCACAAACAGGTGGGTTGTATTATGCCAGCTCTACAGGAACTGAACAGGAGATTTTGTTGCCAGATTTTTCCAGAAGACCTCACAAGGTAGTTTTCAGGTTTGTGACAAATGAGGTGCTACACACGATTGTTGCGCCTAGCCCAACCTGAGCCCGGGAGGTTTTTTCTGTTGCTTTTCTAACTAGGTTTATGACAGGTCACAGGATGAAAGGGAAATTGAAATGAATAAATTAATAATGAGCAACATTTTGTAAAACTCCACATGGCTGACTCCCCGCGGGTGAATTTCTCTAGCAAAATCTGAGCAGGTTGGCAAATGTTCTTATTGACTTGGCATAAAATGACCAAGGTCTTTTAGCAACCTGAAATGCCTCCAGACTCCAGTGAGCATGGTTTGTTGACTGTGTGTGTGTGTGTGTGTGTGTGTGTGTGTGTGTGTGTGTGTGTGTGTGTGAGAGAGTGAGAGAGTGAGAGCGAGCGAGCTGGAGTTGTGTATTGTGTTTGTAGCTCCTGTTGGGTGCGCGCACACACTCGCACACACACCCAATCCTGAATGAATGCAATGAGTGTGTGCTTGCTTATGTTCCAATTCTTTGCGGCAGTGTTACACAAGAGGACCCTCACTACTAAAAGTGTACAGTAATCAAAAGGCTTCCTCTTCTGTGAGTTGGCCGGTGTTGTTAGACTGAAGAGCATAGTTATACATGTACATTCCTGTAGGGTGTGACTCATGACGGTGTGAGTGTACTGTACTCCAGAACAGTGAGAGAGTTCCCATAATCCGTGGTTGGGTGGCGCTTCCCTTTAGTGTCCTCAACTCTGTTGTAACGTGTAATACCGGTAAACCAAAACCTGGCTTTAAACCTCTCAGTCAGGGTTTTGAAGGCTAACTTCGTCCAAAAAATCCAAATGTTTGGTTTTGGCCATCCTTCCACAATCTGTACACAAAAGAAAAAAACCTAGACACAATTGCAGGGCAGCCGCAATTGTGTTGGCGTACTGAAATAAAATGTGTTTCTCACATGTTGCAACGTGGGGTATCATGGAATGAGTGTATTGTTGGCCTGGACATTTTAAGACCATTACATCACAATGACAGCATCAGTATTTCATTAAATGTTATACAAGGCATTGAGTAGGCTAAATCATAATTTTTTTCATTTGTTCATTTATCTTTTCCTCACTGCCTCAAATTCCCAGACTGTGTGTGATTTTCGAATTGTTTCAGGCAAGAGACGAATAAATGCAGGGTGGGAGATTGTAGTTTAAGTAAGCTGACCAGGAAGAAAATGTTAATTTAATTTGCTTTTAGCTTGAATAATTCTTAAAGCTGCAAAAAAAAGTGCATACCGTTGCATTTGTAGTGGAATAAGTGTGAAGGACAACAGAAAATAATGTAATATGGGTAAAATGTAGGAGTTTTGGAGGTTTTCTTGGCATCTGTGGCCTCATCTTCTGTAGCCGGCTTTCTCCGCGTACACAAAAATGAACGCGTCAAAGTGGAGTGTGTGCGTCAGTGCGGGGGACTCAACGGCGAATCGAGGCGCAATTCACGGTTTCCTAGCCATGGAAGACAATGGTGAAATGGATAAGCAAGTCAGTGAGTAATTAACCAAGTAGGCCTAAATAACTAAATAAATCGTTGCGCGTGGGCGAATTACAGACAGTGGCCTGTTTCTTTATCACCTTTGCAGTTTTCGGGCCACTTTATTCTGCCAGGAGAGTTCCCAGCTTGCTTTATTTTTATTTTTTATTTTACCTTCTCTCAGAGACTGCGCAGCCTCCCTTCTCACCACCCAAGATGGCTTTTCCCTCACAGTTTTCTTGTAAAATCACAGCTGACTTAAAAGCCGGTGGTCGCAGTTGAGCCCCGTGAGGCAGGTACGGAGGTTGTGTGATGACGGCATAGCTCCGCCCCCGCCCTCTCTCTGTCCCTGCTTTAAATAGCGGCCAAACGTGGCCTTTTCCCACAGCCCGAGCAGCCTGTGTCACTGCAGGAGCCTGGGGGCTTGAGGGGGAGAGTTTGTCCCTTTTATTATTCACAGATTTATCTAGTGTGGTTAGAAATATGTCGGTCCACTGCTCAAGATGTAACGTGTGGACTCTGGCCCCTCAGTCCAATGGCAGAGAAATCTCCTTTCAGTTAAAGAACAGAATACTATGGAAAGTGCTCACAGTTCTCTTTGTGCGTAATGTATTTCTGCCAAAGAACAAACTACCAATACATTTTATGGATCCTTGCAAATTCTGATGCAAATCCTTGCAAAAATGTCTTAATTGTTCTGTTCTGCAACTCAAATGCATTCGACAAAAAATAGAGCAACTCCTATTTTTTGATTGCTTGATCTTTGAATCTTTTGCTTATTCGGTCCAGTGATAAATTATTTATTTATTTTAATAAAGATAGAGTGGAACGTTGGCCCTCCTCATGTATTTATACATTTTATTCAGACAAGGGGAAAGAAAAGAGGGTTATAGACAGAGATTTCAGAGTATAGAAAGTACCATGGTGGGGGAACGAACCTTCAGCGATTCAGGCGATCCGCCTATAGGCTGAGAGTTGGCTGCCCTATGGACTGCTCAAATGTGGTTATCTTGGCCTGTGGTTCAGTGCCGGAAAAACTAGGTAAGCAGGAGAGGGGGGATGAGGTAAACCGTGATTGCCCCGGGAATGTTCCGGAACTTTACTGTTTGGGGGTCATGTGTGAATAAGAGCCAGGGTCAGCAGTCCGGAAAAGGTGCTCCAGCAATTTTCTGGCTCAAGACCTAACATTTACAAATGTTCCATTTAGAGGTTTATGTGAACAAAGCTATAACATTAATAGATTTATGCTGGCAAAACCCAACTTATTTCACTACGACTTCCATCCAGCTATGTTATTTCTACTGCAGTAAATAAGAAAGTAAATTGAGAAAGTAAAATATGGCAGGAAATTATCCTTTATGATTAGTTTTTTCATAATTAGCAAACTACTTAGCGAATGTTAGCTAGCTTCTCTAGCTATTAATCCACATTTAACAAAATCATACCTGGCCGGGATGTGTACATCTTGGTTACACTCTGATCTATTTCCATACCTTTTTTAGAGTATTTGACAGGCGCTTGTTCAGACAACACTTATTGGCACCATCACATGTGAATGCTGCTGACACAGTAAAATTCCTGATCATCCTTGTTTGTATGAACAAGAGAAGCCACTAGATTGCTAGAAAAGTTAATATGGCAATGCTGTATGCTCCAGAGTGGCTTGTCTTGTGAGACAGTTTGCCTTGGGTGGGGGGGGGGGTACTTTGTGGAATCTCCAGCACCAATGGGAAAGCAGGGGGTCTGCTTTGATCCCCCATTTTCCTCAGGGCTTGAAATGGTTGGGGGTAGGTGCTTTGTGATGTCTTGCATATTTAAGGAAAAGCTGGTATGTGTTGATGTGTTGTGCACATTGAGTAAATCATAAGATAAGATTTTTTGGACTATTTGAGGGCTGAATTCACCCATTTTAAAGGTTGTAATTTGTGGATTCAGTTAAGTTCATGATGTTGAGTTTAGCTTTTTATTGTTGTTTAACTGACATCTTTAACAAGCTTGTTGTTTCTGCTGAAGAAGAGCTGTTCTCCCAGCCCTTGAGGGTCTGAGCATGCTCAGAAAGAGACCACCTGCGCATGACTTGGGACATGCTACTCTCACAAAAGGTGGGAGTGGTGTCTGCAGTGTGTGTTGGTGGGTGAAGGGTTTTTTAATGTTGTAGCTAAATTACATTCCCATCCATAATACACACTCACTCTCTCTCTCTCTCACTCTCACTCTCACTCACTCACTCACTTTCTTACACACACACACACTCTTCCAAACGAGGACACATCCGGAAACATGCATATTCATATTCTCACACAATTTCTTTTGTTTCGAAATTTGCGTCCTTTCTGAATTTGGAGCGCGTTTCCCTTAGTGTTTGTGCTTTCACTTTTGAGGTGCGATTGTCCTTGTGGGCCATCGTAAATGATTGAAAATGAGATCGGCATTTGCAATGGTACTTTTTTTTAAACATACAGAACCCAAACGAACCAAAATGGTGATGCTGAAACTGTGAACTGAACCGAACCTTGAGTTTTTGTGAACTGTTGCACCTCTCCACACACACACACACACACACACACACACACACACACACACACACACACACACACACACACACACACACACACACACACACACACACACACACACACACACACACACACACACACTCCTGCAGGCACACAGTGGACAATATATTTAATTGCTTCCATGAAAATTCTTTGCAAGGAAGTGAATTTTGATTCCCTGGCTCCCACAATCAAATAATGACGTGAGCTCACCCCACCCCAGATATCCCCCCAGCACTGTTTGAAACTTCATATGTCCATATATAATAACCTTCACTTTTAGGCATGAAAAATAATGCCAATAATTATCTATAATTTTCTGATAAATGTTCTTAGGCTGTCCTTTATGAATATTGATGAGACAGCTTATGAGTGTTCCACAGTGATATTAAATCTAGTGGGAATTTGTTTAAAATAAGCAAAGATGGAACCTAATCTCTAGTCCTCTGGCATCTGTGGGAGGTCCTGTATTCTCCGGGTACATGGTGCTCTCGTGAACGGACTCTCCGCACTTTCTCTTCCGCAGTGGAACAGAAATGCTCACAAACGCTAAAAATAAGCCCCGGGGAGGGGTGATGTCATTTCCTCCCCTGAAGTTCCCAGTGTCTGTGCTTGTCTCTGTTTTTGCAGAGCGCTGCAACCTTCTCACGCCGGGAGTGGAACTGATAACATGCCTGTGTGTGTGAGGACAGGGGTTTAATGCTGTTGGCAGGATGCGGATGTTTACATGCTCATAGAGGGATGCACTGTGAAAGTGGTTGGTTGGGTACCACATGCGACATGATGGCGCCCCAGCCTACGTTTGAAGCTCTTGCAGTTTTCTGTCAGTCCCAGGCCCTTTACCTCCACAGTCTACACCACATTGCCAGCATGGGCGTTGGATTTACTGTAGTGCCTGCTAGGTCATATGACTGCGGTGCTCAGTGGGTCATATGACTGCGGTGCTCAGTGGGTCACATGACTGTGGTGCTCACTGGGTCACATGACTGTGGTGCTCACTGGGTCACATGACTGTGGTGCTCACTGGGTCACATGACTGGTGCTCACCAGATTGCATGACTGTGGGGCCTGCTGCCCTCTGGGCTATATTTTTTTGTTAGTTGTGGATGGGTGCAGACTACTCTTGTCTGGGGGATGGGATGAATCTTTCCCAAAGTACTATAGTATTAGTAGTTGCGGTAATAGTGGTAGTTGTAGTAGTAGCAGCAATAGTGTTAGTGATAGCAGTTGCAGTAATATTAGTTGTGTTTATAATTTGTCCTGCTGTCTCCTAGAATTCTCTTGATTTTTTAATGAAAAGTATGCCAGCTTCTAGTGAAATTAATAATAAATTTGATGTCTTTTTTGTGTAGTCACAAGACTCGCCATTCTCATCATGGATTAGCTCCTCACTCTAATATAGGGTTTGTGTGCCCAGTGGTGTTTTTCACAATAACAAAATTCTGGCTTTGTTACCAGTTGTTACCAGTACTGGCGAACGTATGGCAATTGCGATTCTAAAATGACTCCACAGCAAGGAGAAAAACACTGTGCTATAATAGATAGCAACGTGAACCTTTTAAAGAATTTGGGATGCCTGTCACTAATGTTTGGCTAAGGTGGATGTATTTCCTCCTGTGGCGTGGACTGTAGTGCTTTGAAACATTGTTTGCACAAAACATCCTTTTTTTTTTTGGGTTATTTTTTACATCCATTTCTTTTTTCCCTTATCATTTGCTCTGTAAGCACTAGCACTAGCACAAGCACTAGGTCAAGATTTTTTATGGGTTGCAGGCAGCCCCAATGCTGGTGGTGGCTCTGCTGTCTTCCCTCTTGTTCACACTTTACTGCCCCTTGTGAAGATACCGACCAATCATGTGTACGTTTTGGTATTCTGTTCAGGTGACCGAAAATACAGAGTGAGGCGCATTCGATGGAATGAAATAAGAGGGTTATATTGAAGAAGGGTGTCCTGATACAAACAAAGAACCGGTTCGCTGTGCAACACAAGGTTCCAGATGTGTCTGAATGGTGGAGACCAGGCCCGTTTTCTCCAGCCGCTCGGCTCGACGGGATTCGTCTCTGCTGTGCCAGAAACTGTGTCTAATCTGGGATTACAGCGTCCTGGATTACGACGTGACCAACATGTGTGGGTTTTGGAAACTGCCAAAGAGATATAATGGACAGCACAAAGGCCCAAATCTAACATTCCATTCAATTCAAGGACTTAGTCAAATGGGGAAAGAACATCTCTTCTTCTTCTTCCCTCCTCTATCCTAATTCTTGACACTAACTCTCCTAATTCAATTTAGTTTGGCTTGGATATATTTCAACATGCTGCCAAAGCTTTATAATGCCATGTAAACATTAGCAGCATGTATTGAATTAACACACAATAAAAGTGATTATGTCACTTGACAGTTATGGAATGATGTTTACAGAGAATGTACCTTTTTTATATTGTCTTTCATGTCAATAGAAGAGATTCCAGACTCATTATTTTCCCCAAGTAATTCCACAGCAACGCAGTGTGCAGTATTAAAAAGGCCACCCAAAGTCCATCTTTTTTTGTCAATTGTATGTGCAAAGACCCTTCAGTGTAATGTCTCTTAGTGGGCGTTGGGCCTTCAGTGTAATGTCTCTTAGTGGGCGTTGGGCCTTCAGTGTAATGTCTCTTAGTGGGCGTTGGGCCTTCAGTGTAATGTCTCTTAGTTGGCGTTGGGTCTTCAGTGTAATGTCTCTTAGTGGGCGTTGCGGGGGGGGGTTGGGCCTTCAGTGTAATGTCTCTTAGTGGGCGTTGCGGGGGGGGGTTGGGCCTTCAGTGTAATGTCGCTTAGTGGGCGTTGCGGGGGGGGGGTTGGGCCTTCAGTGTAATGTCTCTTAGTGGGCGTTGCGGCGGGGGGTTGGGCCTTCAGTGTAATGTCTCTTAGTGGGCGTTGGGCCTTCAGTGTAATGTCTCTTAGTGGGCGTTGGGCCTTCAGTGTAATGTCTCTTAGTTGGCGTTGGGTCTTCAGTGTAATGTCTCTTAGTGGGCGTTGCGGGGGGGGGTTGGGCCTTCAGTGTAATGTCTCTTAGTGGGCGTTGCGGCGGGGGGTTGGGCCTTCAGTGTAATGTCTCTTAGTGGGCGTTGCGGCGGGGGGGTTGGGCCTTCAGTGTAATGTCTCTTAGTGGGCGTTGCGGGGGGGGGGTTGGGCCTTCAGTGTAATGTCTCTTAGTGGGCGTTGCGGCGGGGGGTTGGGCCTTCAGTGTAATGTCTCTTAGTGGGCGTTGGGCCTTCAGTGTAATGTCTCTTAGTGGGCGTTGGGCCTTCAGTGTAATGTCTCTTAGTTGGCGTTGGGTCTTCAGTGTAATGTCTCTTAGTGGGCGTTGCGGGGGGGGGGGGTTGGGTGGCTACCCTTTTTTAGACAGCTGGCATACTTGATGTTCCTCCCGAAGGTGATGAAGAAAACGTGTGAAAAACTAGCTAAACATGTACCCTAATATAAACGTACTAGCCTATTTGTGTAACTTGATAAAATAACCTAGTTTTGAAATACTTCTTTTCACGTATGGCAGGGAAAGTGACACACTGGACAGTGAAGTGGATTAGGGTTAGGGTACAGTGAAGTGTATTAGGGTTAGGGTACAGTGAAGTGTATTAGGGTTAGGGTACAGTGAAGTGTATTAGGGCTAGGGTACAGTGAATTGTATTTCGGATAGGGTTAGGGTATATTGAATTGTGTTAGGGTAAGGGTACATTGAAGTGTATTAGGATTAGGGTTAGTGTACAGTGAAGTGTATTTGCTTAATGATAAGATAATCTATGGGCTGTCACTGGTTTTCTGCATCTGTTTGCTGGTGATACCAGAAGCCCATTGTATGCCCCAGTTGTCTCTGGCATGTGCAGTAACTCAAGTTTTGGCCAGTAATCTTCAGAGCCTCATGATAGGCTGAGCCAAGCAGCCTGTGAAATATTTTTCTTTGCTGTTGTACCTCTGGGTGTCACACGTTCATATAGCACGATTATTTAAAGCCCTGTTTACAGTGCAACGGAAAAAATTGTCACACACTTCCTGAGAGTTTTCCGAATGGAAATTTCCTTTAGGCGAAATATAAATTTGTTCCAGGTGAAATCTTCACACCTTTTATCTCATTTACCTCAAGTGAGTCATGTAAAATTACTTCTCTCTCCACAAACATTTGCCATTTCTCTCTCTCTCTCTGTTCCTCTTTCTGTATAGACTGGTCTCTGACAGTCAATTTCCCCATAGGCTATAGCTATGCTTTATGCTCAAGCAGCCCCACTCTTTATAGAAAATCACCCGTGTTCTTTATCATCCATACTCCCTGTGTAGATAAAGGGGGAACTTATATCACAACCGCCCCAGCTCGGCCCACCAGCCTAATCCCACTAGGCCTCCATCCTGCACATGCTCAGTGGGGTGTTATAACAGCCAGCGGGGGCACGTGGGGGAGGAGTAGCATCTATTACACACACGCACATACACACGCATGCACATACTGAAGTGTGCATACTTCCTCACACATACACACCCACATGCACTGTTTCTTTGTGTGTAGCTCACTGTGTGTGTGTATGTATGTGTGCATGCATGTAGGCCTACATGTGCTGTTTAATCTTTCTAATTGTACAGGTGAATTATTTTGCAGAAGCATAATGATGGAATTGCTTGCACATATAATGAAATAAATAAAGCCCATACAATTTTATACAGTCTCAGCTTTCTTCTTGGTTATTTTTGGTTATATGAAATTTTGCATCTAAATAACTCGTAGCCTTTTTTTGGGTAATTCTCTCAGTATTTTCCAGGACAAAGTGTAGCATGAATGTTACCCTTCTTTACTTCAGTTCAGCCAGTGAACAGGTCTCATTAGTCAATGTACTTTGTCATTAAGCCTCCGAATGCTGAAATTAATCCTATTGACATTTGCCTTTGCCGATGACGCCGACATAGTTAAGCCATGCCCCGCATTCGCCTTTCGGGTATTTTCCACCAGGGCATACTCCTCTTTATTTCATCGTCCGTATGCTGACCCCAGTTTTGGACTATCCAATTGTATTTTTTGGTTCATCTCGTCGGTGAAACTTACTTTAGGTATTTGGGAGATGGCAAACGAGCGCATGAGCGCACGCTCTCCTCTGAAGCGCTGGTCGCTCCCCGGTCCACAGTAAGTAAGCGGTAAGCACTTCCATACCAGACCGGGGGGGGGGGGGATCTCTGTGCACTGGGTCGGTGTAACCCACCTGCCCCGTCCGTCACACTCATTGAGCCATGCAGTGATGCTCAGTGATATTGAAATGCCTGGTAAGACCTGGCGAGTCTCAGTTTGACAGTAGGTGGCAAACAGTGGGTGGCAGTGTAGAATAATGGTCGGGAAACTGGGCTTGGCGAGGCTGGAGGATTGAATCTGTAGTGGGGCACTGCCACTGTATTTGTGAGCAAGGTACTTAACCTTAATTGCTTCAGTAAAAATATTGGCATCTGCTAAATGCTGAAAATGTACATGTTTGCCGCTGTAAGAGCCCTAAAGACTGTCTAGCCAGGTTAGAAATCAACACTTAGAATAATTAAGCCCAAATTGACCCATCGGATCAGGACAAATGTGAAGTACAGTTTTTATACAGTGTGCTGCAGTTACTTACATTAGTAGGCTGATAAAGTACATTTAAGTGTACAGTATTGTGCTGCATTACATTACAATAACAGTATGCTTGAGTACCAGTACTTTACTAAGTTACATTGAAAGGGCTGTACAGTATTTATTGTGTACTTCAGCACATTAGCCGTGTGCTAAGCTACATTAACAGCATGCTGCTGTACATACTTCAGAACAGTACTGTAGTACAGTATAGTACACTAACAGTTTCCTACAGTAAATTTACAGTGTGTTAGATTATAGTACACTAATAGTGTCCTACAGTACATTTACTGTGTGCTTGAGTTGAGTATGTTAACGTCGTTCTACAATGCATTTACAGTGTGTTATATTATAGTACATTAGCAGTGTGCTACAGTACAGTATGTTTAAATGTGCTACAGTGTTCCTTTAGCACTGTACTGTAGTACATTGTCATTACAGTGAGAGTGCAGTGTTGTCTCTGCAGATTTGAGTTCCGGGCAAAGTTCTGCACTGTACGGTTCTCGTAAATTCAGATCGGCTGCCCGGTCCCTCATTGACAATGACATCGTCTCCTGTTCCTTTTTCCTCATTTCAGTTTAGGATCAGCTATTCTTTCGGGGGGGGGGTTGCTTGTGCTGTCGAAGGTTTTGTTGTGACAACGTTGCAGCAGTGTTAAATGCAGGTTTCGGACACTCGGGCAGCTTTTTCTTGGTACGCACAGGAATAGTCGCTGCCGTTGGCGTTTGGTGTTTCTCTCCTGGAGCTGGCACTGCGGCGCGCGGCCCGTGTGCCCGTGTGCCCGCTGCGGCGCTGTCCTGCAGCCAGTCGGCACAAAGCGGCCTCAGTCCTCGGGTGGCAGTGCCAGTCCGCACCCGCCGTCCCGGCACAGACCCTCCTCTGTCTCTCTTTAATGACCCCCCCCCTCCCCCTCCCCGCCCCTCCCATTGTGGCAGTCGTGGGACAGATCCGGAACAAAGGCGCCCCAGTCCCCCAGTTCCCGAAAACCATCAATCTGTCTGTCCCGTATGGTATATCTGTCTGTCAGCTCTACATCTCTGTACAGTACAATACCCCTTCACAGAACTGAGGAGCAGTGTGTGTGTGCGTGTGCACATACTGTATGTCAGGGTATGTACGTGGTGGTAATTTGTGTGTGTGTAAGTGCACGTGTGTGCGTGCATAAGTGGAGGGTGTGTGTGGGAGACTGTGTGTGTTGGCAGGCAGAGGTATCTGTGTTTCCAGACTGTCAGGCAGACACAGACCAGGCCTGAACTAGCGTCTTAGCGCTGAGGTTCTCTCCAGGCAGGGGGAGGGTGGAGAATTGGGGGGGGGGGGGGGGGGCAGGGGGCAGATTCGGAGAGGAACAGCTGAGTTTATGAGTCTGTGTGGCACTGGCTACCCTCACTCTGACCTGCACTGACCTGCACCTCGCTGGAGTCTCCTCCCCCACTCCGGCTCAGCCAATGGCGTGCGAGGCGGGGAGTTTTCACTGTTGTTTCACAGGGTTTTGGGCTGCGGCTTAGCAACCCCAGACCCGCAGAGCTGTGTCACTCGCTTACTCTTTTTCGCACTCACTAATTCACTCGCTCACTTGTTCACTCGTTCTGTTCTTCCCTTACTTGGTTTCAAATAAAATTTCAACTTCAAACACGGATTAAAAATTGGCATCAAACTTTCTCTTTCAGTAACTTCTCATTAGCAGCTGGCTAAAGGATTTTTATAAGGGGGTCTAGCTGAGCAGCTGCAGTGCCTGAACAGACAGTGTTCTTCTGGTCATAACCAGAGCAGCTGTGTAGTGCTGTGGGGCACTGGGGCCGTGCGAGCGAAATAAGCCATAAAATAACATGATTTTTCTATGGGGACTTGTTACCGGGGGAGTAAATCCAGTTCTTTTGGTTTGCGTAGCAATTTAGCAAGCTATGATAAAGGTGATTATTAAAATTCCTGAAGCCTCACTCTTCAGGTGGATTACTGGCGTACTCCTGAAGTTACAGTGTAGTGGTGTGTGTGTGTGTGTGTCTGTGTGTGTGATTAACTGGGTTCTTTGTGTTCTCTTTCTCTCAGGTGACATCACACAAAAGGGCTATGAGAAGAAAAGAGCTAAATTGCTGGCCCCCTACGTCTCAGCAACGCCAAGTAAGACGCCTCTTTCTCCTTTCCCTCTTTTTCCCTCTCTCTTTCTCTCTCTCGGTCGTTCCCTCTCAGTCTCTCTCAGTCTCTTTTAAATAATACTCTTCACCCAGTTTCCTGTGTTATATCTCAGCAGTGAGATTTATCTCCTGTAGAGAACTGAAGCTAACTGCAGTGAGGGCAGTTTGATGATGTCACACACGGGGCTACCACAAGTCTGCATCTCCAGCCAAGGTGTCTGAATAAATCAAGGAGTCACACTAGTGAGGAAATCAGACTTGGTATAAACCACTGTTTGTACTGTGATGACTTTACCCATGTTTATTGGGACCCCCCCCCCCACCCCACCCCCCCCAAAAAAAGTTTTGTGGTTGGTTGCTGCTCTCTAGTGGCAGTAATCAGAATTACACCCAAAAGTCACCTGTTTATATGGCATGAATATTATGAGGAGCTGATGAGGTGAATTATCTCCATCATAATGTCTCCCCTTAGACTCGTGGATTTAAGCCCAGGATCAAATAGCATTAGCCGCTGTTCCACATTAGGAAACCAAGCATGTGCTTGGCCACGAATGAACAGAGCTTCCTTTATTGATTGTGTTCCTGTTTGTGGGCCTTTATTAGTAAAAACAGCCACAACTGGAGCTGGAAGAGGAAGTAGAACTGTGACCTCAGTCACACCTCAGTGTGATCTCTGTCCTCTAAAACCCACACCTTCAGCTTACACACACACACACACACACACACACACACACACACACAACTAATCTCACACAACACATCTCACACACTCACAAAATGCTTCTGTCACTAAAGCGAATACAGGCACACACAGGAACAAACACACAAACTAAATTTTATTCATCGTAGTTCCTTTAACCACACGCATTTTGAAAAATGCAGCGTTCCTCTCCCACGGTCGGTGGCCGTTCCGGCTCACAGTCAGCCATGTGGTCTGTGGTCACATGACCCCTTCCTGCATGCCGGTCAGAAAGAGGAACCAGGGAAAATCCGCCAAACTGGCTCCATGGTTCTGCAACGTCAGACGGGTGCATTCAGCACCATCATTAACGCCCCATTTTGCTTCATCTGCCCTCACCCTGAGCTGATTGGACAATGCTGGCATTCACATCTTAGTGTGTCTGTGCATAGGGCAGAATTGACTCTGCGGCAATGCAGCTTCACTGTTAACTGAAGGGCACAGCGGCATCACCAGAGTGACAGAACCAGCAGTCTACCCGGGACTTAAACCCACGTCCTGCTGGGTACTCAAGGCCGGTCCCCGAACGTTGTGTTTCTCTGTTGACCCCCCCCCCCCCCCCCCTCCAGGTGCAGAACCTTCCCCCGAGAGCGAACAGCCGACCCCGGGTCCCAGCTCCGCCCGCGACCCCGTCCCTTCCTCCTCTGCTTCCTCCTCCACTTCCGTCTCCACGTCGGCGGCCCGCCGGCACCGCGCCCGTCGCAGCGGAGGGGCCAGGGACGATCGCTACCGATCAGGTGAGTTGGAGCAGAGGTGGTGTGCACGTGCTGGTGAGATGTTCCACTGTCTGTGCTATGAACAGAGTTCCTGCAGTAACCGTGTGTGCCGCCTAGTCTTGTTTGCCATGGCTCTGTACGGCCAGAATGTGAGCACTGAGCCTGTACTTGGTCAGGATTTCTTTCAGCTTGGTATCGCTGACAGTAACCTAAAGATACTCGATAAGCTGAGCTTGTGTGTAGTCTGTTTAGGGCCTCATAGCACTGAAGTGTTGATTTGATAGGCAGCGTCAGTGTCAACTGACTGTGTGGGCTTGATTTGGGGGGCTTCTTCTTTGTCTATGTGTTATAGGTGGTTAACAGTAGTCTATATCTCTCTTTCTTTCTCTCCTCCTCCGCTCTCTCTATCCGCCCCCCCCCCTCTCCATATCTCTTTCTCTCTCATCTCTCTTCTCCTTTCTCTCTCTCTCTCTCTCTCTCTCTCAGATATTCACACGGAGGCGGTACAGGCTGCTTTGGCGCAGCACAGGGAGCAGAAGATGGCGCTGCCGATGCCCACCAAACGCCGCTCCGCCTTCGCCCAGTCTCCCGCCGACAACTGCACCCCACCCGGTATCCCCACACGCTTACCGCTGCCACTGTCTGCTGGTACCTGTGTATGTGTGTGTGTGTGTGTGTGTGTGTGTGTGTCTGCTGGTACCTGTGTGTGTGTGTGTGTGTGTGTGTGTGCGTGCTTGGGTATTTTTCTGTACTTTTGGATGTTTTCTAGTAGCGAGGAATACTGGAAAAACCCTCAAAATTCACCTGTCTTTGTGTCTGTACTCCTGCCTCGATTAACACTGTGGTTTGATGAGTATTCTCTTTCTCTTTCTTTTTCTCTCTATATTTTCCTCTCCCCTTCTCCCTCTCTCTCTTCCTCTTACCCTCTATCCCTCCTCACTCTCTCTCCACGCCCTGTCAGACACCTCCTCAGGGTCGGAGGATGAGAGCTCTCTGAGCAGACGGGGGGGGCAGGCTCAGGGGCTGCAGAGCCCGGACTCCTGGATAAACCGCTCCCTGCAGGGCTCCTCCACCTCCTCCTCCGCCTCCTCCACCCTGTCGCACAGCGAGGGAAAACCCCAGCCCGCTGCGCTCGCCGATGTGCTGGCACACACCCGCATAGGTACAGCTACACACCTACAGCTACACCTACTCACCTGTGGACCTACAACTACACACCTGCAGCTACACCTACACTCCTGTGCACATACAACTTCTCACCTACACCTACACAGCTGTGCACCTACACCTTCGCACCTACAGCTACACCTACACTCCCGTGGACCTACACCTTCACGCATACAGGTACACCTACACACCTGTGGACCTACAACTACACACCTAAAGCTACACCTACACAGCTGTGGACCTACAACTAAACACCTACAGCTACACCTACACGCCTGAACACCTACAACTACGCCTGAACACCTACAACTACGCCTGAACACCTACAACTACACCTGAACACCTACGACTTCACATACACATCTGTGAACCTATACCTGCTCAGCTGATGAACACTATCATAGGTACACTTAGGCAGATACACCTGCAACTACACCTACTCACCTGCTGCACACATGCATAGGTGCGCCTACACCCATACACCTACACATCTGTACAGGAAACCTGGGCCGGGTGCTGAATGTAAATGTATGTGCACGATCTGCCCCCCCAGAGAACAGCAGCGTGCCCCCAGATGTGACATCGGCCACGCCCCAGGACAGAGCGTCCCATGTGGAAATGCCCCCGCCCGTGCGGGGCATGAGCCGCGGCCAGAGCCGCTCCAGCATGATGGACACGGCAGACGGTACTGACCCCTGACCCCTGACCCCCATTACCATCACATATTATTTATTACATCTTTCAAATCTCTGTGTTATTGGCTTGATTGCCGAGTAAAAATGAGAAAAAAACGAAGAGGTTTCAGTTTTAAATAAAGTTAAATATAGTGTAATGCAGAAACCATAAGCTATTTGTGTGTGGCACTGTATAAAAACCTGCTGTTTGTATTGGTCGTGCTGCCATTTTGCTCTCATGGATTTGGCCTTTAGTGTTGGCTTGCTTGAGGGCACGTGTGTGTGTGTGTGTTTGTGCATGAGAAAGAAGAGAGAAACTAATACAAAATCTAATTCCATAAGTTTTACTAATTTGGTGTAAACACAGGTGTGAAAATCTCACCCTGAGCAAATGTATATGTTGCCTAAAGGAAATTTCCACGCGGAAATCTATTTCAGCAAGTGTATAACATTTTTTTTCCGTTGCACTATAAACAGGGCTTTAAATACTCGTGCTATATGGATGTTTGATGCCCAGACGTAGAACGGCAAAGAAAATACGTTTCGTAGGCTGGTGGGCTTTGCCTTATGATGATGCTTCATGTGTGTGTGTTTGTGAGAATGTTTGTGAGATTGTGTATATGTTTGAGAGACAATGGGCCTCATCCATGAAACATTCCTAAATATGTGTGTACATTTACATACAAAACAAACAAAAAAAAAGTTAGTTCGAAAAATGTACACCGCATTTTGTTCATATTCACATGCGTATATTCGTATGTTCCAATGCACCTTATTTTGCGATTAGCATAAATCCACGCCCATGAATTGGAGTGTATGGAAGTTGCAAATTCCATTTACAGGTGCATATGAATTCAAAATGGCCCAGAAAAATCTAAAGAAATAATTATTCTGACACTGAAATCGAAGTTTTATTAGCAGATGTTCAGTAAAGGAAAAAAATGTATTTAGTATTGTCAGTCCTGGTGTCATAGGAACTGGTAAAGTAAAAAGGTGCCGTCAACACAGGATCACCCATCACACAAACTGTTAAAGTAGTAAAAAATAACAAATGGATGGACATTAAATTGGGGATGAAGAAACGCATAGCTGTGCACAAAAGCACCACGGCTACAGGAGGTGGCCAACGACCAGTAATTTGACAAATATATTCTTACCAATAAACCAGACGTCTCTCACAGCACCGTTCTCCGAACGAGTGCCAACTGAACTGCCCTGCAGAATAAAGCTGTCGTGGGTCCCACATGGCCATCGGGCCATGACCTTGAGCAACACACATTTTGTATCACATATGAGCTGCATGTTGATGGAGTGATAGCCCTTTCTATTCATATACGCAACGCATAATCAGATGGAGCCTTGATGCCTGTGTCTGCAGTCTATGGCACAGATAACATTGAGCAGGTTGGCAATTTCATAAAAACCCGCTTTACCTCCACCTGGCTAACCAGCCATTCATCACTCTCTGCCAACAAATCTGTGTGATCGCTAAAGATGCACTCTCGCCAAAGGATGGCGCGTGCCAACTCCTCCAACAGTACAAGATCAGCTATTGCAACGCTGGCTACAGACCTGTTAGCCACTTTAAAGCACATTTCATTCATTGGTTAAATGTGTGTTTTAATTAGCATATTTAATGTCATATAGCATTTCAATTTTTATAAATTTAGAAAAATAGTACTGGGAGCATTAATTATGTTATGGGTCTAATTACAGTAAACAGGTTCATAGACTACAATTGATTAACAGGTGTAATCTAAAGTGTTTGCTTTTTACAATCGTAAATAATTTTGTTTGCATTGTGCATTGCAAAGGCTAAACTTAGTCTTGTGAATCTAAAATAAAATAAGGATAAATTCATATTCTAATTGACATTCAGAAGATATATTTAGCGGCATTTTGAATTTATGAATGCGGTACGCATTGGTCCTGAGTAGGTGTAAAGTTTTTTCGTACATATGAAATGAACAAATCTCAGATACAAAAACTTTGATGAATGCCAAAATACAAACAAAATTGCCTATACAAACAATTTACGCACAAATTCGTTCTGCTCACATTCCTTGAATGAGGCCCTGTGTGTGTGTGTGTGTGTGTGTGTGTGTGTGTGTGTGTGTGTGTGCGCGCGCGCATGCCTCTTTGTGCATATGTGCGTATCTCACTCTAATTCATACTAAAATGACAAACTTGATGCACTGTGTGTGAAAATGTCTCTAACAAGAAACTGTTTTTCTCCCCTGGTCTCTCTCACCCCTGTGTCACTTTCATTACTACTGGCTTTAGGAAAAGGTAAAACATAACTGAAAAGGAGGACCAAGGGAAGTCACTGTGTGTGTGTGTGTGTGTGTGTGTGTGTGTGTGTGTGTGTGTGTGTGTGTGTGCGTGTGCGCGCGCGTGAGAGAAAGAGCGATTGTGAGAGAGTGTGTGTGTGAGAGAGAGTGAAATAGTGTGTGTGTGAGAGAGAGAGTGTGTGTGTTTGTGTGTATGTGCGTGTGTGCTTCCATATGTACATGTGTGCTTCTGTGTGTGTTTGTGCACGTGCTCTTCTGTGTGTATGTGCGTGCTTCCGAGTGCTTCTGTGTGTGTGTGTGTGTGTGTGTGTGTGTCTGTAGTATGTTTATGTTTGTGTGTGCATGTGTATGTTTTGTGTGTATGCGTGTGTGTCTTTGTGGTATGTGTAGTGTGTGCACAGGAGAGTGTGTGTGTGTGTGTGTGTGTCTGTGTGTGTGCTTGTGTGTGTGTGTCTGTCTGTGTGCATATGTCTGTGTGTGTGTGTGTATGTGTTTGTGTGTACTGTGTGTGTGTGTGTGTGTGTGTGTGTGTGTGTTTGTGTGTACTGTATGTCTGTGTGTGTGTGCGTGTGTGTGTGCGTATGTCTGTGTATCTGTGTGTACGCGTACACTGCAGATGCCGTCTGTGGAAGCTCTTCTCCCTGAGTGATCCTGTCCTTGGAGAGACCTGCCTGTCTATGTGCTCCTTCCGCTTTTCCGCTAATTTCTGCGTTTCGTTGCCCTCGTCTTGTAAGCCCTCTTGATGTAGGGTGAGAGGGCCTGTGTGACTCATTTTCTCCCTGCCCCGCCCCCACCCCACCATGCCCCGCCCCTCTCAGGTGTTCCGGTCAACAGCAGAGTCTCTACTAAGATTCAGCAGCTGCTAAACACACTGAAGAGGCCCAAGAGGCCGCCGCTCAGCGAGTTCTTCATGGACGACGCCGAGGAGATTGTAGAGGGTGAGAGACCGAGGATGACGAACAGCACTGCTGCCAGAGTGAGGCTTCATGAAGCTCAGAGTGGGCGGAGCTACCTTCACTGTCAGTCACTAACTGCCCTGAAATAAGGAGACATTCCCCTCCACCGCAAGACTGTGATTGGGTTAAAGGGATAGTTAACTTTAATATCAGTGTATGTTTTCATTTGGCCCAGGCAGTTTTTATGTGCAATGAAGGATATTTTACAGACGTTTCTGACGACTGGCTGGCTTTATGGTCTAAAACAAGAAAATACACTTCAAGTAACCTTGCACGGCAACATTATATTTCCAGAGGATGTACACACAAGCAGATTCATTTTATCGTATTTATTCGTATTTATTATTAACATAAATTTCAGTTTTTATATCACGCCAGTGCTTCTTTCCTTGAGTGCAGTGGTTGGTCTCAGGTTGCATATGCCATAGGAAATATTTGCGACCACACATAAATTTTTATAATAAGTGAGTAGCGTACACACATACAACCTCTGAAAGCGTAACGTTGCTGTACAGGCTGTTTTGTAGTTACGTTTATTTTCTTGCTTTAGACCACAGACACCCAAATTCCCCTATGATAATATATCAAAAACTCCCAGGAAGTGGACTGTCCCTTTAAAACAAAGATTGATTGCCTGGTGGCACATGGTGGCTCCGCCCATTTATGTGTTTGTGTAACCTCATGTGGCCTCAACGTGTTTTGACTGACAGAACAGACAAACAACTGTCAGAATCCAGGCCCTTGTACGTGTTTTCCCCAGGTTTTCCGCTGTGTGTGTGATTTCAAAGGTTATAGTCTCGGTGTGGTTTTGTTTGGTGTTTTACTATACAGCGAGGTGCAGTAGAGAGCAGCGGGTTTAATGTAGAGGATGTCAGAATAAATGAGCAAACAAGCGTTCTGACGTCTGACAACACGCTCTTCTGGTCTTCCATTTCTCCTTCTTCATTTGCACTCTGCCTCCCTCGTGTTCTGTCTCTCTCCTATCCTCCCTTGAGCTCTCTCTTCCTCCATCCATATCCTTTTCTTTTTCTTTCACTTTTTCTTTCTCTCTCTCTCTCTTCCTCTCTCCCGCAGTGCCCCAGCCTGACCCCAACACCCCGAAACCGGAGGGGCGTCAGATCATCCCGGTGAAGGGGGAACCGCTGGGCGTGGTCAGTAACTGGCCCCCCGCCCTGCAGGCAGCTCTGGCCCGCTGGGGGGCCACTCAGGCCAAGAGCCCCGCCCTCACGGCCCTGGACATCACGGGCAAGCCCCTCTATACCTTGACCTACGGTGAGCCAGAGAGCCCAAAAACATTAGTCATTTAACTACAGGATGAGCCTGAGAAAAATCAACCTGGAGTCTGCCAGTCAACTTCATGATTAAAGAAAATAAGAAAAAAACACTAGATTTAAACTATTAGATGCTTCTCATCTGTTTTGGAATCACCTAATGTGCCTCGAGTTACTCTTGCGCTGACTGCACCTACCCACTAGGGGCACTGCAGCTGAATCATGTGCACTCATTTATGAGCCACTGACTGTTTTACCCCCTACTGTCCATCATATACTACAGGGGAAGTCTATCCTCGATCTGAGGAGAACAGTATCTCTCCGATAACACCTGGTAATCTGTGACTAGTCCACAGTTGAGAGGAACTAATATAGTGGTGACATGGGGAATGCTGCCCTGCCCTCCTCCCCTAAAGTTCTGCCCTTATGAGCACAGAGAAGTGCCAAAGCCTGGAATTACTGTGGGTTTGTTGTACCTGGTCGTAGGCGTGTGTGTTTCCTGTGAGCAGACCGTGCGTAACTGCAGGGGCGATGTTGCTCTCGTGTCAGCCTCGTGCAGGCTGTACGTGGCAGGAGGCGTTTGACGCCTGCTCCACTGTCTCCCACAGGTAAGCTGTGGAGCCGCAGTCTCAAACTGGCCTTCACCCTCCTCAACAAACTGGGAACCAAGAACGAGCCGGTCCTGAAGCCAGGGGACCGGGTAAGACATTTTATTTTATTTAATTTTTATGTGGTACAGATTGACATAAAACTGACTGCAAAACCCGCACAATTGCTTGGACAAGTTTAAGCCTATGGCCAATTCAGTCAATTCATCAATTAAAACATCGCTAATGCTGTGTGAGGGTTTTTCAATTAATTAATTGACTTTCAATTAATTTGCTCAATTGACTCAGTTGAAATGGACTCTGGATCCCAACTCTGCTTGTTAGTACAGATGTATTGGTGCAATTCAAGACCAAGGATGATGAAATGATAGTGATTGCATGATTGATTGGTTGATTGGTGGACTGACCTTCTCCGCTGTGTGCAATTCCTGTCCCATAGGTGGCGCTGGTGTATCCCAACAGTGATCCGGGAATGTTCTGGGTGGCGTTCTACGGCTGCCTGCTGGCCGAGGTCATTCCCGTGCCCATAGAGGTGCCGCTGTCCCGCAAGGTAGGGTTGGGGCAGGAACCTGGGGCAGGATGGGCGGGGAAAGGCGGTGCTGCCCCTTTGGTTCCGTCTGGGTTCTTGGGTTCAGCACTGCTGTACTCGTTTACAATCTTCCGAATACAGGCTTATTCAGTCAACCAAGAAACTGGCCAATACTATACATGTCCTTAGGACCAAATGATAGTGATTGGGTTGGGAATATAAATGTGAAAATGCTTGGACAAGGGACACATTTGCCTTGAATTTAATAATTCATATAGAATCATGTCACTCGGCAGGTGGTAGAAGTAAATATTAGTAGACAGCAATGAATGCAAAAACAAATGATGGGGAAAAATAGAAACAAGCAGAAAATCATTACAACAGCTGCAGCACTCAAAGCTGCATTATTACAGTGGAAATATTATTCCCTGCCAAAAGCACTCCAGCATTGAAGTATGCGATACAGGCAACCAGTCAACAGGAAGTAATGTGAATATTTATGCAGTAGCTTTGGTTTTACGAGCACAGACTCTGCTCAGTCTCAAAGGCTGTTACTGGTGAAACTGTGTGGCATCGAGGCCTGCGTTTGATTGGGTGAGCCTGTCCAGTCGGTTGGCTTGGTGTGCTGAGTGCAGGGGCTTAATCTGTGTCGATCACTTCGTCAGTTTCTGTCTCTGACGCGTCGTCTTGTCTCTGCAGGACGCAGGAAGTCAGCAGATTGGCTTCCTGTTGGGCAGCTGTGGTGTGAGCCTAGCCCTGACCAGCGAAGTGTGTCTGAAGGGACTACCTAAGACTCCCAATGGAGAAATACTACAGTTCAAAGGTCAGTAGTTGCCATTATGGCTCTCCTTTTTCTGTTCTTACAAATGTGGCACTCTTTCACTAGTGTCACTGGGCTTCCTCAGTTCCTACTGCTGCTGATACTACCAATTTACATTTAAAAAATGTTTTGTACAGACAGTTATATAAAAGTCTGTTTACAGAAGTAGTTCTAGTTAAGACTCTCAATAATAAAGGATAACAGCAATGTATACTGCCACCCAGCTGACTTAGATTTCATTGATCACAGGTTGGCCACGGTTGAAGTGGGTGGTGACTGACTCCAAGTATCTGACTAAGGCATCCAAAGACTGGCAGCCTCATATTCCCACTGCCAACACTGACCCCGCCTACATCGAGGTGAGAAACCTGGTACATACTACACGTGTGTGTGTGTGTGTGTGTGTGTGTGTGTGTGTGTGTGTGTGTGTGTGTGTGTGTGTGTGTGTGTGTGTGTGTGTGTGTGTGTGTGTGTGTGTGTGTGTGTGTGTGTGTGTGTGTGTGTGTGTGTGTGTGTGTGTGTGTGTGTGTGTGTGTGTGTCTTTGTGTGTCTTTGTGTGTGTGTATCTGTATGTGTTCACACACTCAGAGCATGTTTATCTCTCTCAGTACAAGGCCAGTAAGGAGGGTACAGTAATGGGCGTGGCTGTGTCCAAGGTAGCCATATGCTGACACACTGCCAGGCCCTGACACAGGCCTGTAACTACTGCGAGGGTGAGTGTACTCTGCTATTACATCACTATTACACACATCTACAGCATCATTATTACACATGTCTGTATTACATCATCCTTACACACGTCTCCATTACATTGTTACACTCATTTCTATCAAGTTATCACTGCACACATTCTGTCACGTCATCATTATACAAATCTGTTGCATCATTTTTACATTCAATATTACATCATCTTTACGTACCACTTTTATGTCATCATTTTCCAAATCTGTATTTATGTCATCATTGTACTAATTTCCATCATGATTAACTTTCATCGTGATGTGTCATAATTCATTACAGGTGATTGTAATTCACTTTGCTATAGCGCTTGTTAAGTGTTATAATGAATAGTAATTTGAGGTATGTTTTAGTGATAAAAATACCACAAAAAGTAAAATACAGAAATGCTGAACTGGGGACACCAGCCACACAGCACTGTTCTGGGGCAGTTCCTCTGAGAGGCAATTAGGCCTATTGCAGTGTCACTCAAACAGTGAGTCCAGACCCAACCATAGACCATGAACATGCTCACAGACTTCAGAAAAACAGGGCTAATGACACAGGACTGAAAGAGAGAGGCGAGAGAGATGGAAAAGGAGAGAAAGAGGGGGATGGAGAGGGAGAGAGGAAGCAGGCGGAGGGTACGAAGTACATTCAAAATCTAATTAAGCAGGAAATGGTGAATTATTCAGCACTCGTTCCTTGTCTTGTGGAAAACCTTGGACCTCTGCGTTTGTTGAATAATGGAATAAACACTGCAAGACTTTATCTGTATTACCTGACATTCACCCTAAGTATATTAAAGATCTGTTTTTGTTTGTTTTCATTCTGCTTTTGGCAAAGGAAGTAAACTTACTGGTCAATACTGGTTCATAGCAGTGGTTATAAATGGCAAGCTTACACCACAACAGTGGAAACTGCACACGTGGGTTCATGTGCTTATTCCCGCTATGAGGAATATGTTGATACACAGCTCTCACACTAACCATTTGATATAAAGTTGTGTTTGATATCTGTTTTTTATGTCTGTTTGTGTTTGATATCCGCTCATGTTTCATATCTGTGTTTGATATCCATTTTTGTTATTTCCCAGGGGAGACTCTGGTCAATGTGTTGGACTGTAAGAAGGACATGGGTCTGTGGCATGGCGTTCTCACGGTAAGATCAGCTGACTGGTGTCTGATTGGTTCTGACCTTGATCACCTCCTAGATGCTCTAATACTGCAGGATTTCACATTTCACTTATAACTGCACCTTATATTCTAATACACTGCCTGGCCAAAAAAAAAGTTGCCATTGCACCCGTCATGCATAGTGCCCACTGTACAAGCCTCTGGAGGCAGTGTTATGATCTGGGGTTGCTTCAATTGGTGAGGTCTAGGCTCAGCAATGTTATGCAGCAATAAAATGAAGTCAGCTGAGTACCTGAATGTACTGAATGACCAGGTTGTCTCGTCAATGGGCATATTCCAGGACGATAATGCCAAGATTCATCGGGCTCAAATTGTGAAAGAGTGGTTCAGGGAGCATGAGGAATCATTTTCACACATGAATTGGCCACCAGAGTCCTGACCTTAACCCCATTGAAAGTCTTTGGGATGTGCTGGAGAAGACTTTACGGAGTGGTTCAACTCTCCCATCGTCAATACAAGATCTCGGCCAAAAATGAATGCAACTCTGGACAGAAGTAAATGTTGTGACGTTGCATAAGGTTGTCGAAACAATGCCATGAAGAATGCGCGCCGTAATCAAAGCTAAAGTCGCTCCAACGAAATACGACTCTTTTTTTGGCTAGTCAGTGTATGTCAAACAAATATAAATGGATATGGTTACATAAATGGCAGTGAGATGCATATAATATAATCAAAGGAAAGCCTGTTTTGATGATGATGCACTGTATGTTGTGGTAATACTGGACACTCGTATTACAGTTAGTGTCAGCGCCAGGATAAGATAATTAGATCTAATTCAGGAAATTAACCACCTGTGTTAATCAGAGGGTGCAAGTGAGGTAACGCAGGCAGATAAATTGGTCTAAATCCTCCAGATAAGTGTGTTCTTGTGCTGTTGCTGATGTTGCCTTGGGAGACTGGGCAGACGTGGGTGACGAGCACATGTGTTCTGCGTCTGTGTGCTGTTACAGAGCGTGATGAACCGGATCCACACCATCAGTGTCCCCTACGCCGTGATGAAGGCCTGCCCTCTCTCCTGGGTACAAAGAGTCCACACACACAAAGGTACACGCGCACACACACACACACACACACATACACATCCATAACCCTCCCAGACACAAACACACAAATAAACTATACAACCATAACCCTCCCCCACACACACACACACACACACACACACACAACCTTCACCCCCCAACACACACACACCACCACAAATACACACACCCACACACACAATCACAAACATGCCTGCACAATCACACACAGGTACCAACACAAACTTATATATGTGTAAATATGTGTGCGCTTGGAAGATGCTCAGGTCTGGGTGTGTGAGTACAGTTGTGCTGCGTGAGTGCACGACGGGTATTGTGTGAGTTGAACAGCTGCATGATGGGTAATTGTGGTCCCCTGCAGCGCGGGTGGCCCTGGTGAAATGTCGGGACCTGCACTGGGCCATGATGGCCCACAGGGAGCAGAGGGACATCAGCCTGGCCTCCCTGCGCATGCTCATCGTTGCCGACGGAGCCAACCCCTGTGAGTCGCGCCGGGGTAGCGCCGGGGCGGGGCTATGTTAGAGACAGGGAATTAGAAGTTCTAAAAGCCATGAAGCCCAAAGCTTAAGGTGGACAGGTTACAGTTGCTGTCAGTCAGAGGTTTTAAGTGTAGCTTCAGAAGTGTGGTGTGATTCATACTGTTGTTTTTGATACCGAGTGTCATTATGTGTATTACATGAGCCATGTGCAATAGACTCTGTATCGTGACGTGTGTACAGCTGGATGCCTCTGTTTGTCTGGTGCTCAGTGGGTGGAGCTCTTGAGACTGTGTCACTACGGGCGCTGTGTCATTTTGTGGGCGTGTTTTATGCTCATTTTCTGGTTTGTTGTTTGGTGGGCGTGTCTCAGGGTCGGTATCGTCATGTGACGCCTTCCTCAACGTGTTCCAAAGCCACGGCCTGAAGCCTGAGGTCATCTGCCCCTGTGCCACCTCCCCTGAAGCCATGACCGTCGCCATCCGCAGGTACCCCAAAACCTTCCCCCACAGGCACCCCAAATTTTCATCCATTGGCACCCCAAACTTCCCTCTCCAGTCACCCCAAGCTTTCATCTTCAGGTACCCCACTGTCTCTCAACTCTGTTCTGTTCTTGGCCTTGGCTGCAGGATGGAGTAAAAAATATACACGTTGGTTTGTTCCCAGTGCACACTTAGCCTTTCACTCTCACTCTCTCAATTATAGCCTGTATGCCCCGCCCATTTCCCTGTGTGTGTCACTGTGTCAGCACAGTGCAGATATAAACATGGTCAGTCACCTCTGACTCTTTCTCTTCCTCAGGCCAGGGGTCCCTGGGGCACCCCTCCCTGCCCGTGCCATCCTGTCCATGTGGGGCCTGAGTTACGGCGTGATCCGCGTCAACACCGAGGACAAGAACTCCGCCCTCACTGTGCAGGACGTGGGCCACGTCATGCCTGGAGGTGAGAGATACAGAGACGAGAATGCGTTATGTGCATTACAGGGTCTGTTACAGCTCTGATATGCATTACAGGGTCTGTTACAGCTCTGATGTGCATTACAGGGTCTGTTACAGCTCCGATGTGCATTACAGAATCTGTTACAGCTCTGATGTGCATTACAGGTCTGTTACAGCTCTGATGTGCATTACAGAATCTGTTACAGCTCTGATGTGCATTACAGAATCTGTTACAGCTCTGATGTGCATTACAGAATCTGTTACACATCTGATATGCATTACGGAGTCTGTTACAGCTCTGATGTGCATTACAGAATCTGTTACACATCTGATATGCATTACAGAGTCTGTTACAGCTCTGATGTGCATTACAGAACCTGTTACAGCTCTGATGTGAATTACAGAATCTGTTACAGCTCTGATATGCATTACAGAATCTGTTACAGCTCTGATGTGCATTACACAGTCTGTTACAGCTCTGATATGCATTACAGAATCTGTTACAGCTCTGATATGCATTTCACAGTCTGTTACAGCTCTGAAGTGCATTTCACAGTCTGTTACAGCTCTGATGTGCATTGGTGTCTTGTTATATCTCTGAAGTCATTCCCATGTTTGTTACAGCTCTGATGTCATTTACGTTTTCGTTACAGCGCTGATGTGCATTGTGAAGCCAGACGGGCCACCCCAGCTGTGTAAGACAGATGAGATTGGGGAGATCGTTGTGAACTCCCGTGCTGGAGGCACCATGTACTACGGCCTGCCCGGGGTCACCAAGAACATGTTTGAGGTTAGGGATGATGGCCGCTTTATGTGTCATACTGAACTCTCCTGTGTGCGACTGTGCGCTCGTTGAAAATACCAAAACTCCTTTTTTAAAGTGCTCCATATTAACCTTCTCCACAAACATTTCTCACCCAGCCGTAGCATTATGCTAAGTAATGTTACTGTCTTCTCCACAAACATGTCTCACCCAGCCATAGCATTATGCTAAGTAATGTTACTGTCTTCTCCACAAACATTTCTCACCCAGCCATAGCATTATGCTAAGTAATGTTACTTTACACTTACTTGCTGGAGCAGGAACCCACATAGTTTCTTCCATTTTTTCTACGTATAATTAGCAGTGTGCTGTGCTGTGCAGTGTGTGTCCTCTCTGGCCCTGGTCAGTTTTCTCCAGTACAGTGTGTTCCTCGGCCTGCAGGTGATTCCTGTTAACGCCAGCGGCGCCCCCATCGGGGAGATCCCCTTCATACGCTCCGGACTGCTGGGGTTCGTAGGACCGGTAAGAGAGAGGGAGGCGGGGGGAGAGGGGGAGGGATGGAGGGAGAGAAGGAGAAGAGAGTGGGAAAGGGATGGAGGTGGGGTGAGAGAGAGAGAGAGTGCGGGAGGTCAAGGGAGATGGTGAGGGAGGGAGGGAGTGAGGGGAAGAGAGAGAAGGAAGGAGGAATGAGAGGGAAAAAAGAGAAGGGTAGAGGAGAGGAATGGCAGACAGGCCTGAGTGGGTGGTTGTGATTGGTTGTGAACTGGTCTGTAGGATGAGTGTAACCCCGCCCCCCCCCCTCCAGGGCAGCCTGGTGTTCGTGGTGGGGAAGATCGAGGGCCTGCTGATGGTGAGCAGCCGGAGGCACAACGCAGACGACCTGGTCGCCACTGCGCTGGCTGTGGAGCCCGTCAAAACTGTGTACCGCGGGAGGTGAGTGGACCGGGCCGCCCCAGGGGCCTTCTTAACCGAAACGCAACCAAACCCTGGCGCTCGGGTTTGTGGTCAGCGTCCAGGCCAGTCCCTGGAGGACAGCACTGAGCCCTTTATACCTTTTATCACCATATCAATCAGGGTTAATATCGGCTGGTATATTAGGAAACAAAATTATAAAAAATGTTAAATCTGAGTATTAATAAAAGTATTAAACATAAGTATTAAAAAGGATATACTAGTGTGCATTAAAAAGTCCAGTCTCTTTGGGTGTGTGTGTGTTGTTTCTGAGGGGTGCTTCTCATAAGCACCAGGAAAATAAACTCCTCAAAAAAAGTTCGGAAACGTTATTTCGGTCGATTATTCCTCCCCTTTAATAATACCAATTGGTATTGTATTTTATATCGCTGGAAAGCCTGATTAGTCACCTTTACAACGAGGTACAACTTGTAAGGATCATGCATTCGTGGAATGAGCAACACAGTTAACCGTGTGGGTAGCGGCCCAAAAAAATGTGCCAAAATCCCCTGCAATATTCTTCTGTTGGTATTCACTCTCGTTTTGAGTTGCTTGGTGGATTGGATGATTGCACTCTCCCACAGTAATAAGGAAAAAACAACACATATTGGCTCAGTAGCGTGTGGAAGATCCATACGCAGTCACAACAGCTTGGCACCTCCTCCTCATGCTGGTCACCAGCCTGGTCACACACTGCTGTGGGATGGCATCCCATTCCTCAACCAGGATTTGCCGCAAGTCAGCCAACATGGTTGCGTTGGTCACTCCGGCACGTACAGCACGCCCAAGCTGATCCCACAGGTGTTCAATTGGGTTGAGGTCTGGACTCACGGCAGGCCATTCCATCCTCTCCACTCCCAAATTCTGGAGGTACTCTGTGATGATCCTGGCTCTGTGGGGGTGAGCGTTGTCATCCTGGAGGATGGAGTTAGGTCCCAGATTCTGGAGATATGGGATCGCCACTGGCTCCAGAATCTCATTCCGATATCTCACTGCATTGAGATTGCCTTCAATGATGACAAGTTCTGTTTTGCTTGTGAGAGAGATACCGCCCCACACCATGACACTGTCCCCATTGAAAGGTGTCACGCGATCTGTGCAGCAATCTGCATAGCGTTCTCCACGCCGTCTCCATACTTTGATCCTGCCATCCAGCTTCCGCAGACAGAACCTTGATTCATCACTGAACATGACGTTGCCCCACATTCTTAGGTTCGACTGTCGGTGCTGTCGACACCAGCGCAAACGGGCCTGACGGTGAAGGGCAGTCATTGCAGGCTTCCTGGCAGCCTTATAAGCACGAAGACCGGCCATGTGCAGTCTGTTCCTCACCGTCTGATCAGAGATCTGTCTGTGGTACCGTTGTGCAAATCTTGCCTGTAAATCTCTGGAAGAAAGCCTACGGTTCCTCAGTGAAGCAAGGGTGAGGAACCAGTCTTCTTGGGGTGTTGTCTTCCTGGGACGGCCACTTCGTGGTCTGTCTTTGACTTCACCAGTCTCACGGAACTTGGTCCTAAGTTTGGAAATGGTACCAGGGCTGACACCAAATAATGCTGCCACTCTGCGTACCGGAACACCAGCTTCCACTTGCCCTATTGCACGGGCCTTATCCTGAAGGGACAAACGTGGCATGTTTATGCTTGGCGCGCACACAAACTCAACAAAGTTGCAGGACCCATGCACACAAGTGCTGTCAATTAGGTGCCAATCAGGTGCCAGTCACACACCTGTGACTGGCATACACCTGCCAGCACTTGAAGCTCAAAACGAGAGTGAATACCAACAGAAGAATATTGCAGGCGATTTTGGCACATTTTTTTGGGTCGCTACCCACACGGTTAGCTGTGTTGCTCATTCCACGAATGCATGATCCTTACAAGTTGTACCTCGTTTTTAAGGTGACTAATCAGGCTTTCCAACGATATAAAATACAATACCAATTGGTATTATTAAAGGGAGGAATAATCGACCGAAATAACGTTTCCAAACTTTTTTGAGGAGTTTATAATAAACAGAAAAAAACTGTTTACTGTGTGTCTGCTGCCACCTTGTGGTCATTAGTGTGTCCTGCTGGTCTTAGTGTCACTAAGCATTTGCATTCTGGAATGGTGTTTAGGAGATGATGACTTTCTCTTGGTCGGTCTGGGCAGGGTGGCTGTGTTTACGGTGCTATGTTTGACAGGGTGGCTGTGTTTACGGTGCTATGTTTGACAGGGTGGCTGTGTTTACGGTGCTATGTTTGACAGGGTGGCTGTGTTTACGGTGCTATGTTTGACAGGGTGGCTGTGTTTACGGTGCTATGTTTGACAGGGTGGCTGTGTTTACGGTGCTATGTTTGACAGGGTGGCTGTGTTTACGGTGCTATGTTTGACAGGGTGGCTGTGTTTACGGTGCTATGTTTGACAGGGTGGCTGTGTTTACGGTGCTATGTTTGACAGGGTGGCTGTGTTTACGGTGCTATGTTTGACAGGGTGGCTGTGTTTACGGTGCTATGTTTGACAGGGTGGCTGTGTTCGCGGTGACTGTGTTCTATGATGAGAGGATTGTGATCGTGGCGGAGCAGCGGCCAGAGGCCAGTGAGGAGGACAGCTTCCAGTGGATGAGCAGAGTGCTGCAGGTAGACCCGCCCCCTGTCCCTCTGTTTGTCTGTCCGTCTGGCTCTGCATCTCCCCACCCCACTGTCTGTCTGTCTTTATCGTTATATGTCCTCCACCCCTTGTTGTTTGTCTATCTGTGTGTGTATATGTATCCCTGCCCCACTGTCTGTCTGTCTGAATCTATATATCCTCTAACCTACGGCTGGCCCCGATTGTCTGTTTGTCTGTCTGTTTATATACTTACCTGTCTGACTCTACATCTCCTAACCTACTGCACTGATTGTTTGTCTGTCTGTATCCTTACCTACCTGTCTGGTTCTGCAGGCCATTGACAGTATCCACCAGGTGGGTCTGTACTGCCTGGCTCTGGTTCCCGCCAACACCCTCCCCAAAACCCCGCTGGGGGGCATCCATGTCGCTGAAACCAAGCAGCACTTTCTGGACGGCAACCTGCACCCCTGCAACATCCTCATGTGCCCCCACACCTGCGTCACCAACCTGCCCAAACCCCGCCAGAAACAGCCAGGTAACTATTCCAGAAACAGCCAGGTAACCAAACCTGAAACAGCGAGGTAATCACACCTAAAACAGCCAGGTAACTATTCCAGAAACAGCCAGGTAGCTACTCCAGAAACAGCCAGATAATCGCTTCAGAAACAGCCAGGTATCCATGCCAGAAACAGCCAGGCAGTCATCTTATTTACTGCACTCCTTAAAAGTTCCACAGAACCAACAGGGTCAATGTTTCTGCAGTTAATCTGTGTCAATCTTTCTTTTTCTCTCTATCCATCCCTCCCTCCCTCTCCCCGTCTCTCTCCTGCAGTGGGAGTGGGTCCGGCCTCCATCATGGTGGGTAACCTGGTGGCGGGTAAGCGTGTGGCACAGGCTTCGGGCAGAGACCTGGGACTGATCGAGGACCAGGATCTAGTCAGGAAGGTGAGGGGGGGCTCCTTCAGCACTGCCCGTCTCAGCATGATGACATCATTACACAAACGAACAAAAGACTTTAAAGAACCGTCAGTACCAACAGCATTTATGGGGCCGTCTCTCCTCAGTAAGGCCAAGAATGACATAAATCCAGGAAAATTGACTGTAATCTCCATGTGTTGATCTTCCTCTTTAAGGCTGTGTATTCTGTTCTGTTCTGTCCTTGCTCACCCGTTACGTGGGGACTTAGCTCTGTATGTGGCCGACCATGATGGTAAGAATTTCACTCCGACAGCCCCCCATATCCTGCCTCCATCCAACGTGCTGCATAGCGACAAGCCCACCCCCCACCCCACCCCCCGCCCATAGTGTGATGATAACAAATCCCCATGGCTACAGTATCCGTGCAGATGTTAATAAGGGGTCCTCATAAACACTGATTGGGTATGATTGTGGAGCGTACTGTAAGTCTTTCTCTATGTGGATTAGTACAATGGGTAAATGAGTACAATTTAGCCCAGAGAGGTTGCCTCTTCTTCAGCAGTACCTCAGAGGTAGCCTAGTTGCATTAAACATAGGCGTGTTACCTGATTGGTGAGTGAGAGAGGGAGAAAAACGTACCCTATGAGGTCTATAAAATGTGATTAAACTTCAATTACATGCAAGTCAATTGGAGTGCCCCTTTAAAAATGAACAGCAGGCAAGGTGACTCAGCAGTGAGCAGGTACCAAAGTCTTACCCTTGGTAATCACCGGCACAACCCTCACTATCACTATATCCTGATTATCCTCACCCCCGTAAAGTGTAAACACCCAGGGTGCGTCCCAATATTCTTCACTCCCCACCTCCTTTCCTCCACTCCCCCACTACCACTCCTCTCCTACACAGAAGTATGCAAAACTGCCTGAACGTTTCGAGTACAAGTATTTGCATGTACAATATACAATGTACCTGTCATTGCGGTTTGCGTCAAGACATTAATTAATATGTAACCATTTATACGTAATTAGGACATAATCAACAAGATTAGATTAAAACACAAAGATCTGTTTCTGGGACACGGAGGAGAGGAGGTGGTAGTGGAGGAAAGGAGGGTGCATTTTTGTGATATTGGGACGCACCCCCACAGTATGTGTGAAGAAGTGTTACTCTTAAAAGATTCCCCCCCGGCTCTGTATGGTTCAGCAAACAGTTCCAGGGGTTAGACTGCATGCAACATATTTGGTTTTTAGGATTTTTTAGTTAACCAATTGCAACAGCTTCAGCTTGCAACATCATTTAGGGATTTAGCAGACAGGACTTTGCAGAGAGGATGTGGTCACTACTAGGGGTGGGACATTTCATGATTTTCTCTAAACGATTAAAGTTGATTTGCTTTTGTGTTTACTCGAATACTCGCGGAGCATTTTCTCTGGCACAGGCTAGCCCATGCGACAACGCTCTTTGAGTTTGTTTTGAACTGTTGTTTCAGGGGGTAAGCGCAATGCGTAGGCTATACATGCTTTGATTCGTGACTATGGCAATCATTTTTGAAAGATGCAAAAAAACAATTTCAATTACATTTTTTTTCTAAATGTTTAAGAATCTGCTAGCGAGTACTCGGGTAAACGGTCCCAACCCCTACTCACTACGTCCACTTGCACTCTGATATCAGAGGTCACCTGCTTTACTGCTGTTTTATTCACCCCCCCAAACGCCTGACTCGTGACCCCTCCCACACAGGGTGTTCCCTTATTACCTCATCTGGCCCAGTGTTTTTTTCCCTTTTTCCATCTTTGCTTCAACACTTTTTGTTCGTTGCTAATAATGTTGTTGTGTGTTGTTTTTTGTTTGGCTTGTTGATTTTACTGAGTTTATTGAATGCTAGTTGTAGGTGCTGTAAGTTGAGGTTTAGGTGGTGGAGGTGGAGGGTCAGGGAGGCTGTTGTGTTTACCTGTCTCTCAGGTAAACATGACAGAGACACCCGTAACACTCACGCTACAGAGAGCATCACGGTGTGGACGGTTGTGATGGCCCTTCCGGTTTAAGATGCACAATCATGCCTGATGAAGATAGCCAGGAAATAGTATGACCACATGACCATTCTGAGACACTGGGAACTGTACGAACAGTGTTCTGTCTAAATTACTCCAACTCTGTCATGACTGGGGGTGGGTGGGACAGTAAACGTGGTTGTGGTCTCATTTGTGTGTAGCCTCCTAGTAAGGTTGTGGTCAGGTTGGGAAGGTATAACTGTGTAGTAGTGCAGTATGGTCAGGTTATGGTACCATGCGGTCAGGTTGTGGTACAGTGTGGTTAGGTTGCGGTAGGCTATACTGTGGTCAGGTTGTGGTACAGTGTGGTCAGGTTGTGGTCCTCTCTCTGCAGCACCAGTATCTGACGGAGGCCCTGCAGTGGAGAGCTCAGACTGACCCAGACCACGTTCTGTTTGTGCTGCTGAATGCAAAGGTACAGCGTACATAACACACAGTCACACTCGCAGTACATACACTGTATACAAGCACACAAACAGTACACACACTCTGCACAAACAGTACACACTGTACACACACACAAACAGTAGACACACTACACACACAGTACACAAACACACACACACACACACACACACACACACACACACATATACAGTACACACTGTGCACAGACAAACAGTACACACAGTACACACACACACACACACACACAAACAGTAGACACACTACACACACAGTACACAAACACACACACACACACACACACATATACAGTACACACTGTACACAGACACAAACAGTACACACAGTACACAAACACACACACACACACACACACACATATACAGTACACACTGTACACAGACACAAACAGTACACACTGTACACACACACACACACACACACACACAAACAGTACATACACTGTACAGGAACCATACACACTGTATACCTACCAACGGGCCAAAACCAAGCTTTGCTGTTGAAGCTCACTTGCTGGTCTTGTTAAGACTTGCTCTGTGGCGCAGGGCGGTTGGCTCCAGTATAGGTCTTTCAGGAGAATGTTTTTCCAATGCAAGTCAATGGTATCAAATGCGGTGAAAATAGAAAGTCGAGATTTTTCCCACAATAACATGTAGTCTCAATAAGCGCTTTTTCTTTTTCTAATGTCTCCCCATGTGCAAATTGGTAAGGTATTGTGTCGTTTGTATGCTGTTTTAACATTTTATGGACCGATCCGTGACCGTTTGTGGCACTTCCTAGTCAGTGAACGTCACCAGTATCTCATGTGCTTAATGGAAGAATCGACTCGGCCCGGACGTAATGACCATATAAGGGTCCCCCTGCTCCCTACTGCGCAATCTCTGGCCCCAATTTTTGTACAACTTGGCAGCACTTCCGCTGTTTCAAAAACCCATGGAAAGTCAATGGGTGACATCACAGTCACTTAGTCCATATTTTTCTACAGTCTATGATACACAATTTGCCTCTCCCCAGGGGATAGCAGTGAGCACGGCGTCCTGTGTGCAGCTGCACAGACGCGCGGAGAAGGTGACAGCAGCCCTGGCAGAGAGGGGCGGCATCAACACTGGAGACAACGTGGTGCTCCTCTACCCGCCCGGTACGTCCTACACACACTCGACGTCATGACAACGACCAGCTGTCAGTCAGGGGCTCTGGGGGAGGACTGTCTTTATAGTCCACTCATTCTGGAGTTCCCACAAGTTCCTGTATCAGCTTACGCCAGTATTTAACTTCCATCCATCCATCCTTTATCAATTAACCCGCTTATTCCTGGTCAGGGTCACGGGGGGTGCTGGAGCCTATCCCAGCATGCAGTAGTTAACTTATCGCATTCTTATGGAAATAAGAAATATGATTACTCCAAAAGCCGCGTTTACATGATTCTCTCCATAATCGGCTCTGTGGAAAAGGTGGCTACTACTGCTTCCCGTTGTAAGGACAAAAATGATCCACCCGTCAAAAATTAGTATTATTATTATTATAGCTAGCTAGTAGTTATTATTATTGCTAGTTATTTTATAGCTAATTGCTAGTGGTTGATTTACGTATATTATTGTAGCAATTATTATTATAGCTAGCTTTACCAAACTCTAAATCTGGCCAATTTCCTGATAATTTCAGTTTTTTAATGTGCTAGCCAGCTAGCTAGTCCACACATAAGCTCGTAACACTGAACAATATATTTTCACCAGTGAAATGCGTTCATTTAATAATACAATTCTGGAAGTGAGATCCTGAAGGAGGCCCAGCAAATGTTGACAGGTGGAACAATTTTGACGTTACGCCGCCACTCTCTCCACTTCTGCCTAACATGAGCAGTTTCAAAAAGCTGAAAGAAAACGGAGAAAGGCGTTTACATGCACCAAAAAATCGAAAGTTTGGGCAAAAACCCAGGTGTGTTAATCTGGTTTCGAAAACACGGATTATGACCTTACATAATCAGATAAAGGTGTTTACATAACTATTTCAATAACCAGAGTATTGCCATAACCGGGTTCAGATCTGAGTATTAGTGCGCCTGTAAACGTACCCTTTGATAAAAACTATCATCCTGGACAGCTGTCATGTCAGCTAATTCATCTTGCTTCTTGCAAACTCATTGTAACTGGGTGGCTTTTAACATAACTTCTGTCTCTGCAGGAATCGATCTGATCGCCTCGTTCTATGGCTGCCTGTACGCGGGCTGCATCCCTGTTACTGTCCGGCCCCCCCACCCACAGAACCTGACGGCCACGCTGCCCACCGTGCGCATGATCATCGATGTAAGGCTGTGTGTGTGTGTGTGTGTGTGTGTGTGTGTGTGTGTGTGTGTGTGTGTGTGTGTGAAGAATGTCTTTGTGTCTTCGTGTCTGTGTGTGTTTCTGTATAAGAGTGTGTGAAGGTGTGTTTGTGATGTTTCAGTGTGTATGAGTGTTTCTGTGTAATTATGTGTAATTATAAGACTTTTTACATTGTACATTTTTATTTATTTATTTATTTATTTCGGCATGCATATAGTCACACTTCATCACAATTTCTGTAATATGCCCTGAACAAACACAGTACCTGCCGAAAAGGGATACGGGAAAAAGCAGCCTGCTTATCAAAAGTCCCGCCCCAATTCCCAACTCAAATTTAAATGTTCACATTATACATTTGTTTAAAACAGATTTTTTCTTATCACAACAGCATAGCTGAATTTTCTTTATAACAAAACAGACCGAGAAAGAAAAAATAAGCTAAAATAAAATAAACCAAATATTAAAGTCCAAATAAGTCGGATTTAAATGTACATGTCATACATTAGTCAAAACAATTTGTTTCATTTCAACAGCAAACAGTCCAGAATATTGTTCAGTACAATGTTTTTTGCACATCGTGACATTGTTTTCATTTCTTGATAACCCACCATTGTTTATACTTGGTAGTTTTCTACCATCTTATTTTTTATCCTACTCTTGAAGACCTTCAAATTCGTAGACGATTTAATCTCATCATGTAAACTGTTCCAAAGCTTAACCCCCACAATAGATACAGAATGACCTCTGAGTGTTGACTTTATCGATTTTTGTTTATAAATCATGTTTCCTCTCAAGCTGTGTATGTTATCTCTCTTTAAAAACAAATCCTGTATATTTACTGGTAAAAGACTTTTGGAGGCTAAAAATAATATTTGTAAGGTATTATACTTAATTATGTCATGCCACTTGAGAAACTTTGCCTTAGTGAACAAATCATTAGTGTGATCTCTATATGGGACACAATATACAACTCTCAGTGCCCTTTTTTGGAGTTTAAACAGCGGCTCTGTAGTGTCTTTATAAGTGTGTCCCCACATTTCGACACAGTAATGAAGGTGGGGTGTTATGAGTGCCGAGTAAATTGTCTTAAGTGAATGTTGATTGAGTAATTTCTGCATTTTCCACAAAATAGACACGCTTTTGGCTAACTTACATTGAACTAGCTTCACATGTGGTTTCCATGTCAGGAGGCAATCTACCGTAACCCCCAGAATCTTGTGTTCGTTCACTCGTTCAATGTTGGTACCATTGACCTTTAAGTTTATGTTTTCCTTCAGGCCTCTTTTCCCGAATAATATGAATTTTGTCTTTGAAAGGTTTAGTGATAATTTATTAATATTAAACCACGTGTGAAGCTTTGACATTTCGTTGTTAACTAATTTGACCATTTGATTAAGATCAATTCCAGAGCAGAGGATGTTTGTGTCGTCCGCGAATAAAATTAGTTTTAGGACGTTAGATACTTTGACTATGTCATTAATATATAGTATAAATAATTTTGGTCCTAAGACTGAACCCTGCGTGACCCCACAGGTGATGTCCAGGCATGTTGATATGTTGTCCCCTATCTGAACACATTGAACTCTATTTGATAGGTAACTCTTTATCCATTGTAATGCGATTCCTCTAACTCCATTTGAGATTGCAGTGTGTGATGTGTCGGGGTGGGAGTTGAAACAGTAAGTATCCTTGAACATTTCAGTTTGACGATGACATCCTCTCTGGCCCCTGACATTCTCTCTCACACATCCTCTCTGGCCCCTGACATTCTCTCTCTCACATCTTCTCCCTGGCCCCTGACATTCTCTCTTTCACATCCTCTTCGGCCCCTGACATCCTCTCTCTCACATCCTCTCTGGCCCCCGACATCCTCTCTCTCACATCTTCTCTGACCCCTGACATGCTCTCTCTGATTCTCTAGGTGAGTAAAGCGGTCTGCATCCTCACCACTCAGGCACTCACCAAGACCCTGCGGTCAAAAGAGGCTGCCGCCACGGTCAACATCAAGACCTGGCCCACCATCATCGACACAGGTACCCCTCTGAGTTTAGAGCAGGACACACACTGGCACACCATCATCGACACAGGTACCCCTCTGAGTGTAGAGCAGGACACACACTGGCCCACCATCATCGACACAGGTACCCCTCTGAGTGTAGAGCAGGACACACACTGGCACACCATCATCGACACAGGTACCCCTCTGAGTGTAGAGCAGGACACACACTGGCACACCATCATCGACACAGGTACCCCTCTGAGTTTAGAGCAGGACACACACTGGCCCACCATCATCGACACAGGTACCCCTCTGAGTGTAGAGCAGGACACACACTGGCACACCATCATCGACACAGGTACCCCTCTGAGTGTAGAGCAGGACACACACTGGCCCACCATCATCGACACAGGTACCCCTCTGAGTGTAGAGCAGGACACACACTGGCCCACCATCATCGACACAGGTACCCCTCTGAGTTTAGAGCAGGACACACACTGGCCCACCATCATCGACACAGGTACCCCTCTGAGTGTAGAGCAGGACACACACGGGCCCACCATCATCGACACAGGTACCCCTCTGAGTGTAGAGCAGGACACACACTGGCACACCATCATCGACACAGGTACCCCTCTGAGTGTAGAGCAGGACACACACTGGCCCACCATCATCGACACAGGTACCCCTCTGAGTGTAGAGCAGGACACACACGGGCCCACCATCATCGACACAGGTACCCCTCTGAGTTTAGAGCAGGACACACAGTGGCCCACCATCATCGACACAGGTACCCCTCTGAGTGTAGAGCAGGACACACACTGGCCCACCATCATCGACACAGGTACCCCTCTGAGTTTAGAGCAGGACACACACTGGCCCACCATCATCGACACAGGTACCCCTCTGAGTGTAGAGCAGGACACACACGGGCCCACCATCATCGACACAGGTACCCCTCTGAGTGTAGAGCAGGACACACACTGGCCCACCATCATCGACACAGGTACCCCTCTGAGTTTAGAGCAGGACACACACTGGCCCACCATCATCGACACAGGTACCCCTCTGAGTGTAGAGCAGGACACACACGGGCCCACCATCATCGACACAGGTACCCCTCTGAGTGTAGAGCAGGACACACACTGGCCCACCATCATCGACACAGGTACCCCTCTGAGTGTAGAGCAGGACACACACTGGCCCACCATCATCGACACAGGTACCCCTCTGAGTTTAGAGCAGGACACACACTGGCCCACCATCATCGACACAGGTACCCCTCTGAGTTTAGAGCAGGACACACACTGGCACACCATCATCGACACAAGTACCCCTCTGAGTGTAGAGCAGGACACACACTGGCACACCATCATCGACACAGGTACCCCTCTGAGTGTAGAGCAGGACACACACTGGCCCACCATCATCGACACAGGTACCCCTCTGAGTTTAGAGCAGGACACACACTGGCACACCATCATCGACACAGGTACCCCTCTGAGTTTAGAGCAGGACACACACTGGCACACCATCATCGACACAGGTACCCCTCTGAGTGTAGAGCAGGACACACACTGGCCCACCATCATCGACACAGGTACCCCTCTGAGTGTAGAGCAGGACACACACTGGCCCACCATCATCGACATAGGTACCCCTCTGAGTTTAGAGCAGGACACACACTGGCACACCATCATCGACACAGGTACCCCTCTGAGTTTAGAGCAGGACACACACGGGCCCACCATCATCGACACAGGTACCCCTCTGAGTGTAGAGCAGGACACACACTGGCCCACCATCATCGACACAGGTACCCCTCTGAGTGTAGAGCAGGACACACACGGGCCCGCTATCAGACTGAGGCCTTTTTTATGTGACTCATATCCGATATCATGACAAATCCAGTAATCATTGCATTTGACTATTGCTGTCTAAGCACAAGGAACCGAATATAGATCAAATTTGTCCCGAATCCAATTCGAAACAAGTTTGTTTAGGATTCCGCTGGTGTTGGATCTGAATGGAAATGCTCCAGCATGCATCTTCTCCTGTTACCAACGTTTTACTGACACATAACAACCCATAATAAGTGTCCATGAGTTTTAAGATACTCTGTTGTCAGGCTGGTTGTCAAGTTGTGGTTGAAGTCTAAATTCAGGGAAACCGATGTGCAGTGCATTATAAATAAAGCGCGAATACACCATCACATGTACAGAAATCGTCAGCTGTTTCGGATATGAGTGTAAACAACCACCATCACACTCAGGTACCCTCTCCCCAGTACAGAACACGACACAACCTGCTCTAATATCACCCTCAGGTACCCTCTCCCCAGTACAGAACACAACACAACCTGCTCTAATATCACACTCAGGTACCCTCTCCCCAGTACAGAACACAGCCTGCTCTAATATCACACTCAGGTACCCTCTCCCCAATACAGAACACAACACAGCCTGCTCTAATATCACCCTCAGGTACCCTCTCCCAAATATAGAACACACCACAACCTGCCATAATATCACACTCAGGTACCCTCTCCCCAGTACAGAACACAACACAGTCTGCTCTAATATCACACTCAGGTAACCTCTCCCCAGTACAGAACACAACACAGTCTGCTCTAATATCACACTCAGGTAACCTCTCCCCAGTACAGAACACAGCCTGCTCTAATATCACACTCAGGTACCCTCTCCCCAATACAGAACACAACACAGCCTGCTCTAATATCACCCTCAGGTACCCTCTCCCAAATATAGAACACACCACAACCTGCCATAATATCACACTCAGGTACCCTCTCCCCAGTACAGAACACAACACAGTCTGCTCTAATATCACACTCAGGTAACCTCTCCCCAGTACAGAACACAACACAGTCTGCTCTAATATCACACTCAGGTACCCTCTCCCCAGTACAGAACACAGCCTGCTCTAATATCACACTCAGGTACCCTCTCCCCAATACAGAACACAACACAGCCTGCTCTAATATCACCCTCAGGTACCCTCTCCCAAATATAGAACACACCACAACCTGCCATAATATCACACTCAGGTACCCTCTCCCCAGTACAGAACACAACACAGTCTGCTCTAATATCACACTCAGGTAACCTCTCCCCAGTACAGAACACAACACAGTCTGCTCTAATATCACACTCAGGTAACCTCTCCCCAGTACAGAACACAACACAGTCTGCTCTAATATTACACTCAGGTACCCTCTCCCCAGTACAGAACACAACACAGTCTGCTCTAATATCACACTCAGGTACCCTCTCCCCAGTACAGAACAAAACACAGTCTGCTCTAATATTACACTCAGGTAACCTCTCCCCAGTACAGAACACAACATAGTCTGCTCTAATATTACACTCAGGTACCCTCTCCCCAGTACAGAACACAACACAGTCTGCTCTAATATCACACTCAGGTACCCTCTCCCCAGTACAGAACACAGCCTGCTCTAATATCACCCTCAGGTACCCTCTCCCCAGTACAGAACACAACACAACCTGCTCTAATATCACACTCAGGTACCCTCTCCCAAATATAGAACACACCACAACCTGCCATAATATCACACTCAGGTACCCTCTCCCCAGTACAGAACACAACACACACAACACAACCTGCTCTAATATCACACTCAGGTACCCTCTCCCAAATATAGAACACACCACAACCTGCCATAATATCACCCTCAGGTACTCTCTCCCCAGTACAGAACACAACACAGCCTGCTCTAATATCACACTCAGGTACCCTCTCCCCAGTACAGAACACAACACAACCTGCCATAATATCACCCTCAGGTACTCTCTCCCCAGTACAGAACACAACACAACCTACTCTAATATCACCCTCAGGTAAGGCAAGGCAAGGCAAGTTTATTTGCACCTTTCAAACAGCAGGCAATTCAAAGTTCCTTACATAAGAAATAAAAGACAATAAAACCATTTAAAATACAATAGAACATTTAAAAGACATTATAAAAGGAAATAAGATAAAAAGAATAAAAACAGATAAAAGGCTACAGTGCATGAATAGATAGCCCCTGATTTAATTCAGTTGAAAGCCAAGGCAAACAAAAAGGTTTTAAGCTTTGATTTAAAAGAACTGAGAGTTGGAGCAGACCTCAGATCTTCTGGGAGTTTGTTCCAGAGATGTGGAGCGTAGAAACTAAAACCATGTCAACTAACATTACATTATGATCCATGACCATGAAAAGTAGACTAACATGAGCGAGCTGACCATAAACGAACGGTTTCACTTTGGGCATTCGATTACAGAAGCAATGTTAATTATGTCATTTTCTGGACTAGTGCGTTGTTAGCCATGGCTTCTTGGCATTAAAGAAAGGCGTAAATGCGGGTTTTTAAATCTGTTTGCCATGCAGTAGCTAAGCCACAGGCTTTGCAATGTTTTTAATATATTACTAGATTTTGTTGTAGGTGGAATGCTTTGTTTTGAGCCCAAATACACGGCCGGATCCATAGCTGAACGCGCTGCCAATCCGTAGATAAATGAAGGGCTGTGTTTTCCTAAATTAATGGCCATATTTCCCCCGTTTTTCTGGAGACTCCAGCTAATGGTGGTGGTATTTTTTCAGTAGAACTGTTACATTAGTGGCTAACTTGCCAGCGAGTAATGTGGCCTCTCTAGTCTTGAAGAGATGCTGCAGGACAAGCAGTAAAATGCCCAGCCCAGCCCCTCGGCCTCTGCTCCGGTAACGTTATTCAGTGGCCGTGGCAACACGTGACTGGTGTTGTCTGGCATCGCCCATAAATTGTAAGCTCTCTTCATTTTTCGGTGGGAATTACCCCTTATTAAAAAAATTTATTTCACCAAAATCAAGGTTTCATAATTATTGGCACCCCTGGCTTTGTACTTGATGCAACCACCTCTGGCAAGGATAACAGCATCGAGTCTTTTCCTGTAATGTTTGACAAGGTTAAGGAACACATTTAGAGGGATTTTGGACCATTCCTCTATGCAGATCCCTTCAAGATCCTTCTCATTCTTGGATCCTTCACCAGTTAGTTGTTAGTAGTTCTATGACTGAGTAATAATACTAAATGAATATTAAATCATGACGACAGTGAGAGACACAAGAATTGCACAAGGTAAAGAGTAGACGTATCCTGCTGTGGACTCGTATGAAGCCCCTCCCCCTTCCCCTCCCAGATGACCTCCCTCGAAGACGACCACCCCTCATCTACAAGCCCCCCACGGCGGAGATGCTGGCATACCTGGACTTTAGCGTGTCCACCACTGGCATGCTGACCGGTGTCAAGGTGAGGTGCAAGACTCCATCTTGTGTCAGTCAGACTGTAGACCAATCAGGTTTAGTTGGAACTGTAGTTGTGATTGTTGCGGTAGGCTGTTTTACCATTTAACAGTAGGTGTGATTGTTGCAGTAGGTTGTTTAAATGTGTAACTGTAGGTGTGATTGCTGCGGTAGGCTGTTTTAACATGTAACTGTACTTGCGATTGTTGCGGTAGGTTGTTTAAATGTGTAACTGTAGGTGTGATTGTTACAGTAGGTTGTTTTAATGTGTGATTATGACATGTCAACCTGTCTCTCAGATCTCCCATGCGGCCGTGGGCGCTCTGTGTCGCTCCATAAAGTTGCAGTGTGAGCTCTACTCTTCCCGCCAAATCGCCATCTGCCTCGACCCCTACTGCGGCCTGGGCTTTGTGCTGTGGTGCCTCTCCAGGTAATCAAGCTCACACATCCTGTGTGTGTACAGTGCTGTTTGTGTGTGTGTGCTTGTACAGTGCTGTGTGTGTGGATGTGTGTTTTCTGTAGTATATGCATATAAATCTGGTTATGTGTGTGTGTGTGTGTTCCTGCAGTGTATATTCGGGACACCAGTCCATCCTGATCCCCCCAGCTGAGCTGGAGGTGTCGCTACCGCTGTGGCTGAGCGCGCTCAGTCAGTACAGGATCAGAGACACTTTTTGCTCCTACTCTGTGATGGAGCTCTGCACCAAGGGCCTGGGCATACAGACAGAGAGCTTAAAGGTACAGTACCCACATACTCACAATCAATACAAACGCATACACACACTCACACACAGAGAGAACTTTACCCTTTTGCACAGACCCCTTAGTGGCCATGCTGCTGGCGCCATGAGATTGCACAACTCGGACATTAATTGATCCTGCAACCAAACAATGAGTGGAAACAACAGACTCCATGTTTTAGCTTTATTAGTACACAATTTGTGACAATTATGCTGAATACGAAGTTTCTAAGCGCCACTATTGTCTCGTAGCTCGAACATTTAACCAGCAACCCCCCACTCAGTCTCACCTGCAACTATACCTACCCATGCGTGGCAGAGTGGGCAATAGCGTCTATCTGGGAGTTCATAAAAATATTCTTTCACCACCAAAAATTTGTATTCCGTCATAAAGCTGACAATAACCCAAACGTATGCCAACACAGCTGTGAAAAAAATGCTGCATACTCAATAGAGAAAAAAACAAGTGAAATTCCTGTGTAGTTATACTACGTCATTCTACCATCAATATCTGCTACTAAATATGAAATAAATACACAATCCTACCATTGGTTTTACACATAGAGATGCCCCTTTCAAGATTCAGTGATCATTTATTGTCTTGGACAATCCGTTTGAGAAAATACACGCGCTATTACAGTATCTGAAACGTCTTAAAACCCCACCAGCTGTTCGAGTCTTTGTTACGCATTCCAGTTCATTCCGGTTTGATTGACAACTTTTTTATCCAATAGAGGACATTATAAGCTTCCCAGCGATGTTTTACATGTCTCATTTGATGCTTCGAACAATAAAAATATGACAGAGCATAATATAGAGTTTAGTTGTGTCGCTATAAGTTTACACTATTAATTGTATTGTTTCGATTGGAGAATATGCCTAGGAATATGGCGATTTCCTCCTCGATATGTAAGTATTACTGCGTGTAATATTTAAATTATGTACCTTAGTTTTTCCATCCACCACTGTCTTGTGACATATGTTTGAATTGAGTGGTATTCTCTAATGAGTGCATTTCATATACCGTAGTGTAAGCATTCAAAGGTGGCTCAGTCATCTTTTATGTTGGCACCAATTTTCTGTGAAGCTAGAATATTTTCCAGCATTTTCCTGACGGTGGAATATTATTTTATTGTAATCTTATCATGCATAATTTAGACTATGGCATATTAGTATCTCCCTGGGTTATACATGGAAAAGTTCTCATTCAAATTTACTGTGCGCTGATATATGCTAGTTGAATGTAAAATCTTTTGGAGTGATTTTACATAGCAAGATTTGTGAAACACACTACAGAGAAATGTCATCCCAGGGCATTCAGAAAAAGATTACATACTCTAGAGTACAGAAAAAAGTGATGTTTTATTGAAGAATGAACGATACATATTTAGGTGTGTGTGTCTATCCCCCCATATGAAAAGCTAGTAGCCTAATTCCCAGTTGAAAATGATGCAAAAGTTAGTTTTGTAAGTCAAAACAGTTGATTTTTAATTAAATATATATTTTATGATTCACAGCTGTGCACAATTTAGCTATTTTGGATAGATTTGGAGACACTACAACAGGGGGACAACAGGGTATACTGCTTACATTTTGCACCATCAATCTTTAGTTGTTCTGCATTTCACCCTCCAATTTTGCACACTTGTGGACAGTCTATGATCCAGGAAATGTATAGTTTTACTTGTTTTACAACAACTCTCAGTATTTCATTGCAAACTAGAGAAAAACAACTTGTTTGTTTTGCATTTTTGATAAGATTTCTTTCAATTTGTGGCACTTTATTTTGACCTAAATGGGTGGCAGTATAGTACTGTATAATGGTTAAGGAACTGGACTTGTAACCGAAAGGTTGCAGGTTCGATTCCCAGGTAGGACACTGCTGTTTGTACCCTTGAGCAAGGTACTTAACCTGAATTGCTTCAGTATATATCCAGCTGTATAAATGGATAAATGTAATAAGATGTGTAAGTCGCTCTGGATAAGAGCATCTGCTAAATGCCTGTAATGTAATGTAATGTAATGTAATGTAAATTAGTATCTAAATTAGTTTTGATTGCAAAATGGTACAACTGTCTTACTTCATTTAAGCCATTTCTCAAGTTTCTGTGATGCTCACACCTATGAGTTATAAAGCCTTAGCTACCTAAATAGGTGGGAATCGACCAAATTTGGCATCTGCGCGAAGGGGTTAAATGTACAGTACCCACACACTCACTCATAACCAATATACACACATACACTCACTCACACACAACCAATACACACACTCACTCACAATCAATATACACACGTACACTCACTCGTACACACAGAGAGCTTAAAGGTACAGTACCCACACACTCACTCATAACCAATATACACACATACACTCACTCACACACAACCAATACACACACTCACTCATAATCAATATACACACGTACACACACTCACTCACAATCAATATACACACGTACACTCACTCATACACACAGAGAGCTTAAAGGTACAGTACCCACACACTCACTCACAATCAATATACATACATACACAAACAATCAATACACACATATACAGTCACTCACACATAGAGAGAGGGCTTAAAAGTACAGTATCCATACACTCAGTACCCACACACGCACATGCAGAGAACTTAAAGTACAATACCAACACCTCTGTATACTGAATATGCACACAAACGCAAACACACACGCTCACTCACTTTACACAAACACATGCTCACTCGGTATACACACACTTACGCACACGTGCGCACACACACACAGGCTTATATACAGGCTTACACACACACTCACACACATTGTGTCAGGCGCACAGTCACTGACTCTTGCATGTCAAACAGAGTCGTGTTAGTGAGTCATCCAGTTATTCTGCCTGTTTCCTCATCCTGCAACTGTGGTTTCCTCTTGGTTGAGTGGTGTGTGTAACATCCTCATGTTTATGCAAGAACACCTCACACACACACACACACCAACTGCTTGAGAAAACAGGTCATATTCTATCGACCTGAACACTCATCTCTCTCTTCTTATTTGTTTATTCGTTTCATGGCCTGTTTGTCTGACACAGGCTTGTAATTGTGGTTTAGTTTATTATCTTGATGTACTTGCTTTAATGGATAATTTTTGTGCTGTTGTATTGATCCTGTTGAAAAGGTAGAAGTGAATGGGGGCAGTAAAGGTGAAAGTAAATCCCTGTTAGAGGGTGATACCGGCGCGCCTGTTAGAGAGTGATACCGTTGGCATGGCGATGGGGTTCTGAACGAGTTCCTCTTATACGCGCAGGCTCGGGGGCTGAACCTGGCGTGCGTGCGCAGCTGTGTGGTCGTGGCCGAAGAGCGCCCCCGCCTGGTGCTCACGCAGTCCTTCTCCAAACTCTTCAAGGACCTTGGCCTGTCCCCTCGAGCTGTCAGCACTGCCTTCGGCTCCAGAGTCAACCTGGCCATCTGCCTGCAGGTGCGTGTACCCGCACGCTGTGTGCACCCCTACACAATGTGTGTACACATCTTCACACTAACACACTGCACTAAAGCGCTGTGTGTACACACATTGACACTGACACACTGCACATTGGGTTAACGTGCTTTCACAGTGATGCATTAGACGACATGTTATAGGTACTACACACCACACCAGCGCATGGGAGTAGTATGTATTACTTAAGAAAGATCAGGTCAGAGAAAAAGAAAGGTCAGAACCTGTGCATTGTGAGTATGTTGTTATGCTCACTCCACATCTGTTTGTCTATATGAATGCAGGGCACCACTGGACCGGACCCCTCCACTGTCTATGTGGACATGAAGTCTCTCAGGCACGACAGGTGAGACAGCAGGGTTTTTGTATTTGCTAAAGAACTGAGGTGCTCCTATTGGGACACACACCAGAGCTGCCCCAGTTGGGTTGGTGACCTGTGCGATTGACCGGGTCCGTGCCTCTGTATTTCAGGGTTCGGCTGGTGGAACGAGGGGCACCTCAGAGCCTGCCACTCATGGAGTCTGGGACTGTAAGTATCCGCCCAGTCCACATCAATCATAATCATAATCAAAATTTATAATCAAATCACATGAATCAATATGTGGGTGTGTCTGGAACAGTCACTTGGGGTCAACAGTGTACCCACTGTACACAGACCACTGTGTACCCTTCTCCTCTTGAAACTTTGGTTTCTTAAAAACATTCATGATTTCTCTCTATCCCCCCCCCCCCCCCCCCACTTCCAGATTCTTCCAGGTGTGAGGGTGGTCATAGTGAACCCAGAGACGCGAGGACCACTTGGGGATTCTCACCTGGGGGAGGTGAGTCTGAGAGAACACGGCATGCTGGGAGGTGTAGTTTGTTGCCTGCACTTTGGCAGGGGCCAATGACACACTGACACGCTGTTTTATTTATACATTTTTTCATGACTTTTTATTCTTTCCATATCTCTCATCCCCCTTTTGTCTGATTTCTCTCTGTGGAGCTCAGGTCTGGGTGAGCAGCCCCCACAGCGCCAGCGGCTACTACACGCTGTACGGGGAGGAGAGCCTGCAGGCTGACCACTTCAACACCCGGCTGAGCTTCGGAGACCCCCAGACCCTCTGGGCCAGAACCGGCTACCTGGGCTTCGTCAAGCGGACTGAACTGCTGGATGCCAGTGGAGGTTAGCGACCCGGGGCGGGTTCTGGGTGGGTTACAGCTGAGTCGTGGGTTGGTTCTGGGGGGTTTCTGGGATCTGAAATGGGTCAGACTGCTACAGGCTGTTATTTGGATGTTATAAGGATTTCTGAGTCCCTCTCATTACAAACCCAACCTGCGCAGATCGCCATGACGCCCTCTTCGTGGTGGGCTCTCTGGACGAGACTCTGGAGCTGAGGGGGCTGCGTTATCACCCCATCGACATTGAAACATCTGTGTCCCGCGCACACCGCAGCATCGCAGAAAGGTGTGTGTTTATGTGTCTTAAACCTGTGTATGTGGTACTGTAGTGTGTCAGTGTTAACCCTGTGTATGGTACTATAATGATACCTGCAACTGGCATAACGAATATTAGCAGTAATGGAAGCCACATTTTAGAAATAAATAAATAGGCTATATAACTAGCAAAAATATTTTGTTAGTTAAAGTGGCCACCACATGTCTATTGAGTTCAAACTGCTATGAAGTTCACTGACTACATGGAAGGAGGTTAGGTAGCCAGCTCACCATATACAGTACATATCAAACGAGCCTCAAACCATCACTCTGCTGCCAGATTGAGTCGATGTGGATGGATCACTTTGAGGGTTGTTTCTCCTGACTCATTTTCCTATTGAACTCTATGGAGAAATAAGTCAGGAGAGACAACCCTTCAAGAGTACCTGAAAATAATATATCAAGAGTCTTTTGATATCCTTTTATACCCAGTCACGATAACATCACCTGTCTACCTGTGGAATGTTCCAAACAGGTGTTTTTTGAACTACCCAGTCTTTTTGTGCCCCTGTCCCAACTTTTTTGGAACGTGTTGCAGGCATCAAATTCGGAATTAGCGTATATTTACAAAAATCAATAAAGTTGATAAGGTAAAACATTAAATATCTTTTCTTTGTACTGTTTTCAATTAAATATATGTAAAAGAGAATTTACAAATCACTGCTTTCTGCTTTTATGTGCATTTTACATACTGTCCAAACTTTTTTGGAATTGGGGTTTGTATAAAAAGGGCTACAATTGCTGCACGGTTCTCCTGATATGGACGTAAAAACCCTCAAATTAAAGCTGAAAGCCTGCACTTTAACCTCATAGTTAAAGTGGTCCATTTCAATCCAATGTGCTGGAGTACAGAGCCAAAACAACAAAAAATGTGAATTCCTCCCTGTTGCAGTTTATGATGGAAGTGATGCCAGGTTTTACACTTGACCCTACAGAGGAATTATTTTGGTTGCTAACTTTCTCCAAAACATGAAATGTACTGCAAAAGTGTCTAAATGCATTTATTACAACAAAACAAGTTAAACATTATTGTTATTTGTCAAAATTATTATTATTTGTCGGTGTTGTCCTTAAGATTACAATGCGGTAACGTTATCCAACCATGGAAAATTGCGAGTCAGTTTTAATTTTTTGTATTTTTTGCTAACGTTAACTTATAGTACTTTAGCTGGATATCACAGCTGTTTCATTTTTACTTTGAGGGGATGTGCGTTTAGCAGTGAAGACATGACAGACAGAAGGAGAGCCATCTAACCTATTACAAACTGTCATTAATAACACAGGCATGAACACGCTCTTGCGATGGTTTAAAAAAAAAAAGTAAGCGCTTGCAGCACAAAACCACAAACTGACACAACCCAGAATGACTACGACAAGATATCGGTTATAAGCCTGTGCCTCATGAATTTGGATGATTTTCACTTCTTAGGGATTTTCACTTCTTAGGGTTTGAACAATGCTAATAATAATTTTTAAAGAACAATGATTGTCAAATAGAACTTTAATTGGTGAAGGTGATGTACATTTGTGATATTCTCTTAACGATGGTACAATTGTTTCTGATGAGGGTAGAACTTTGTTCGGATTTGACTGGGGAAAACTGCTGTATTTAAAAAAGTAAATGTTAGATGACGTGATACTTTACTGATGAGGTTACAGTTGTGTATAATTAACTTCACATTAAAGTATTGAGTAAAAACCATGTATTTGGTGATTTTGATAAAGATTGTTAGATTTGAATGTAAATTAAAAAGGTAGACTACAGGATTTCATTTGTAATTTTTATAGTCCAAGGGTTAATCTTTCTTAAGTTAATAACAGTAAGTCACTCTCTTTCTTACACGTTTTACACAAGTTTATCTGGGCTACCAAATTGTGTGCTGGGCATATCAAATTTTGATATTTGGTGGCCCATAGGACTAAGACAGAAATTTTGATTTCTCCAGCCCTGTACTGTAGTATCAGTGTTAACCCTGTGTGTGGGACTGTAGTGTCAGTGTTAGCCCTGTGTGTGGGACTGTAGTGTCAGGGTTAACCCTGTGTGCGGGACTGTAGTGTGTCAGTGTTAACCCCGTGTGTGGGACTGTAGTGTCAGTGTTAACCCTATGTGTGAGACTGTAGTGTCAGGGTTAACCCCGTGTGTGGGACTGTAGTGTCAGTGTTAACCCTGTGTGTGAGACTGTAGTGTCAGTGTTAACCCTGTGTGTGAGACTGTAGTGTCAGTGTTAACCCTGTGTGTGAGGTTAACCCTGTCTTTCATGTTGCAGTGCTGTCTTCACCTGGACCAACCTGCTGGTGGTGGTGTCAGAGCTGTGCGGATCCGAGCAAGAGGCACTGGACCTGGTGCCCCTGGTGACCAATGTGGTCCTGGAAGAGCACCACCTGATTGTGGGGGTGGTGGTTATCGTGGACCCGGGCGTCATCCCCATCAACTCCCGCGGGGAGAAGCAGAGGATGCACCTTAGAGACTCTTTCCTGGCCGACCAGCTGGACCCCATCTACGTGGCCTACAACATGTGACCCGCCTCGGCCACGCCTCCCCCGCCCCTGCGAGGGCCTGGGCCACGCCCGGAGGGGCAGGCCACGCTCGTCTCGGAGCGGGGGTGCGGAGGTGCGGGCGTCAATTTAGGGTGTTACTGCCACCACTCTCCCAGCGTGCGGAAACAGAGCGAGGGTGGGTAGGTTTACTGGAGACCCGTGACCTTTGATTCCTCTGCCCGTGGCGTGACCCCCTTTCACTCTCGGTTTGTCTTCACCTGACCCCCCACCTCCCATCCCCCGCCCCAAGCGACAGCTTTTGAGGGATGTAGAGGGAGACAGGAAGGGGAAATTGGGTCTCTGCCTTTCCGTCCCACCCTCTCACATTCCTTCGACTGCGGTTTCACACTGTTTCACACCTGCATCGATTGTTAAATCATTGTTACCGGTGTTACATCACCCGCCTATGGTAGACTTTGGGAGTCAGGGTGTGGGGGCAACTTCCCTCACTTCTTTACCTCTACTCACCCACACTGCTGAGGATGGAGGGATAGAGTCAGTCAGAATGATGATTCGGTTTCCAGGTCTACATCCCCTCCACCTACCCCTATGAGTCAATTACAGTGACAGAAAGGCCATTTGATGCGGTTTCAGCGATAATCCATCAAGTGCCGCTGAACGGATTTGTGCTTTGAGAACCTGCTTTAAAATTCCATTAGGGAGCTACGAAAAAGGACTGGGGTTCAGACAGACCTCTGGGGGAGTAGGGGGAGGTCGCCGGGTTCCCCCCTTTCATTTTAGGCACATTCCCCAGTCGTCTTCAAGCACTGGTGCTGCAACATGTCATGCCATGCCTGCTTTTTAAAAAAACGAGAAACCCACGTGTCTTTCGCGAGCGTAGGGGCATGTAGCGACCAGGCGGTTCGCGGCAGTCGCCCCCGTCGCTGAGTATAGCCGTGCATATTTTAAACTCGCTTACAGTGCGCACGGCTTGAGAGAAAGAACTGCAAAAGGAGGCCTGCTTCTTGCCTTACTAAAACCTGTGGATCTTTTCTTTTTTTGTTGTTTATTTGTTAAAATTACATTTTTTTTTTTTACATTTAATTTTGTGTTGCGACATTTTGTGTAGCAATATTTCATGTGCATTGCCGTTCTTTTGTATATTCTGATTTTAAAAAAGGGATTTGTTTTTTGGGATTGGGAGTGGGTTGTTTTACGGAGGGGGGCATTCGATGTAACATATTGTACAGTGCTGAGATACTGCGTCTAGTCCGTTTGAAATTATTGTGTTTTAAAAAAAAAAAAAGACTATTGAGTTGTGGGAAATTGAAAACTTGACTGATCTCTCATACTTGACAGCAATTTTCTGGATCAAGGACTCCCTCAATCACAGAGAGAGTAAATCAATCCCATAAAAAACATTTTACACTGATATACGCTCTTCATACAAAAAAATCTGTGGTCAGTGACCAGCAGCTTGCACTTATCTAGGGATTCTTATTTCCTAGGTGCTTTCTTTGTTGACTCAATCTCCTGTTGACCAAGTTCACATTGTTCATCTTTACAAGAAAGCCTCTGTGGAAATCTCACTAATTTCCTTTAAAAAAAATTAATGTTAAAACAGACACCAAGCATATGTTGAGCTACAGGAAGTACCGAACGCATTTGCCTGCAGTGATGTTATCATGAAAAGGTGAGGTAAGGGAAGTTTGAGCTCAAGTTGCAAGTATTGGCTTCAGTGTTTTGTTCATAGTGGATCCTTATTTGTATAATCTTGTTCCAGTACCAGTCCATCTTGAGCCATTTCTCTGCCCGCAGCCTAAGAGTCTGTGAAAATAATGCCCATCGGCCGCTGCTTTAATGGTTTTAGAGCGGGAGCGGTTTAATAACGTAACTATTTGATGAAGATGAGAAGCTGAGAGCCATGCAGCTGCCATGTCACGATAGCCATGATAAAGATTTGAACTCTAGTGCCTCCAGATTCTCAAGTCTACTAGTGATGATGTCATCAAGTAGGAAAGCTCAGCCAGCTTTGCAGCCGATTTTTCGTCTCTAAGCCAAAAAACGCAGTTTCTCAGGACGCTCACCCCCGCGACCACCACCCATCCTGAATTGGAGGTATTTCACACATCCGCATGTTCCCTTGCAGCACTTCAGGGAATTTGCCATTTGTTTACTGGGAGTTGTGTATGACGCAGCAGAACAAACCTATAATCCTCTGTAAACATTTGCACTGCTTGTGCTGGGATCTACTCAGAAACTCCAGCATTGAAACAGCCCAGCCTAGGGAAATCAGTGCGGTTTGCTGCTTTATTTAAAAATCCAGTCTCTCCGTCATTGGTCCAATAAATTCATTATCTGTATTCATTTGTGTTAATGATTTCCCATAATGCAATGCAGCGGTTTTCTATTGAAGCCAAAACCGATGTGGCTGACTGAGCTGGTAAAGAAATGGAGAACAGAGGTAGGAGAACAAACCCATGCACTCACACACATAGATGCGCACGCACGCACTCGTACACACACACAAGCGCACACATACAAACGATGGGCAGAAGCAAGTAGGAGGAGTTTTAAAATGCATTTCTGAGCCATTAAACGACACTGAGTCGTGAAAGATCAGGGGGCCCACAGCAGGCAAAGGTGAAGACTATACGCACTAGACAGCAGTGATCCTGGCACTGTTTCTGTAGTCACACTAGGTGTCAGAGACACGGCGTTTCCACGTCAGCGCGTGGCAGAGAGACCGTTGTTTGGGAACGTGTCTCCCGACGAAACTCAAACGGAAAGCCAGATGGTTTTGACCAGCTTACTATGTCATACATGGAACGTTACTGATAAAACTGGAAGACCCTGCAGTCCGCAGGCACCGAACCTGGGAGACATGTTGACCCCGACAGGCCTATGTCCTGCCACTAGGGTCCAAGGCCATGCCTGCTGTGTTGTGTATGAGGACGCTGGTGTCCGACTGCAGGTTTGAATTCCAGGCAGGGCACTGTTTCTGCACTCCTTGCCACACCTAACCCTAATTGCTTCAGTAATTATCCGACTGTATAAATGGACGTGTAAATATGTAAGCTCACCATGGATAAGGGCATCTGCCAAGCACATGGATTATGAAAAATAACCTCTGTTTTAACACACACACATACTTCCTTATTCTGCAAGCTAATACTGTGTAATTCCCCACTATCTTGTTCTTTGATTTATTTTAGCTGAAATATAAAAAGGGTAACAAAATCTGTGATTTTTGAAAAAAAATTGTATCATCTTTTTGAGCAAACTGTTTTTTTAGGACTCAAAAATCCTGATGGACAGTCCCTCGGGCTAAGTGTAACTAAGAGCATGTTTTTTTTTTTTTAAACAAGTGAGCAAACGTACAAACGAAAGCAAAGTTGCAAACAAAATCAAGCACTGTGAAAGCAAAGTAATATTAAAGCTAAATATCCTTTGTTTCCTTTTTTAAACATTTTATTTTGTCATTACGTATGCTTTTATGTTACCTTGAGTCTTTCCTTTATTTTTGAGATTAACGATAAAATGATGATTATTATTTTTAAAAAGCAACATGTGCTTTGGTGCTTTTGCAAGAAAACGTATTGCTTTCAAATCCTTGGAAGTACAGTGCAATGTTGCACCTCTACAGTAAACTGTAGGCCTCCATGCTGCATGTTTGACACACTGGGAAACCACTAAAATAGTCTTTCACCCTGTCAAACACATGGAGGAAATATCTCATTGATGACAGCATTTTCTGTTCAGTGAGAGAAGGGATTTGGGTTTTTAATCATTCAGAGCACCATTTCTGAGTCTGCAAGGACCAAAACATGAAAACAGAAAAATCTCAAATGGCAAAAAAAAAAATCAGGCTGGAGTTGCACCAGAGCCAGGACAGAGGTACAGCACTGACTGTGCATCAACTGTGAGAGTAAGCTTCAGCAGTAAGAGTAAGGCTCAGCTGTGAGAGTAAGCTTCAGCAGTGAGAGTAAGGCTCAGCTGTGAGAGTAAGCTTCAGCAGTAAGAGTAAGGCTCCGCTGTGAGAGTAAACTTCAGCAGTGAGAGTAAGCTTCAGTAGTACGAGTAAGGCTCAGCTGTGAGAGTAAGCTTCAGCAGTGAGAGTAAGGCTCAGCTGTGAGAGTAAGCTTCAGCAGTGAGAGTAAGGCTCATCTGTGAGAGTAAGCTTCAGCAGTAAAAGGCTCAGCTGTGAAATTAAGCTTCAGCAGTGAGAGTAAGGCTCAGCTGTGAGAGTAAGCTTCAGCAGTGAGAGTAAGGCTCAGCTGTGTGAGTAAGGCTCAGCTGTAAGAGGCTAAGCTGTGAGGGTAAGACTCAGCTGTGAGAGGCTAAGCCATGTAAGTAAGGCTCAGCTGTGAGAGACTAAGCGGTGTGAGTAAGGCTCAGCTGTGAGAGTAAGCTTCAGCTGTGAGGGTAAGCCTCAGCTGTGTGAGTAAGGCTCAGCTGTGAGAGACTAAGCTATGAGAGTAAGACTCCGCTGGGAGAGGCTAAGATGTGAGAGTAAAACTCAGCTGTGAGAGTAAGACTCAGCTGTGAGAGTAAGCTTCAGCTGTGAGGGTAAGCCTCAGCTGTGTGAGTAAAGCTCAGCTGTGTGTGACTAGGCGTCAGCTGTGAGAGAAAGCATCTGTGGTGTGGCTCTGTAACACTGGACCGTGCTGCCCTTCGCTTGATTGAATGGACAACCTCCTACAAGGGCAGATCGTCTTTCATTGCTCCTTGGTTTTTCATCAGTTTCACAAGCAGTTTTCCTGTAATTTCAAATGGATGGTTAAAAAAACAAATCTGCAGTTAATAATACATTCCGGAAATTATGATTATTAAAGTGTAGGGAAATAAGGGCAAACGCAACAAAGGTTCTGCTCCTGTGTTCTCTAGTGTGGAAATATGCGAAATGGATGAACATGCATTAAAAGGTGTTTATGCGGTGTCAAAAAAATATTTTGTGTCCTGTAACATAGTCTCTATATTGTACGACCCAGATTAATGATTATTTTGCGTGCATATACATATGTGTATATATACAGAAAGGGTGCTTAAGAGAAGGGGATGTCTGAATTAGAATATAAAGATGGTTAATGCTGCTGTTTCAGCCTTGGACAGCCTATACGCCCAGGTTTAAGCCTTTTAACACAACACAAAGCCTTTCTGAGTCACTGCTGTTCAGTCCCATGTCTATATGGGTGCTTGCTCTTTTGCTTTTGGGCCAGAACTGAACAGTTTTCCGATTCATTTCAAGTTGTTTTTTATCGTCCTGTATATTTACAGGCCTTCAGTATTGTCTAACACTGGTATGGAATTTACCTCCACCTTCACTCCAAAAAAGAAAATGCTATTCCACTCAGCAACCGAGTTAAAATGTGCGAAAGTGACCGCGTCCACATGCAAAAGATAATCTGTTGTGGTACTTTATTAATGTAACGTTCACTCTCCAAGGAATTGTGTGGTTAATTAAAAACAGGAGGCCAACGACAGCTGGGAAAAAGGGACATTTCTTGGACTTCCTAATTCCGCTGACACCATGGCACAGTGTCAAACAAAGGATGCCACTCCCAGCATTACTGCTGCTGCTGGGTTTTATACGTGAAGATCCAAGATTACTGCAAAATTGAGCACACATAGTACCAAGCACAATATGGCTGCTGACACATCTCCAGTTGGTAGGCCAGGAAATTCCTGGATGACTGAGGCAAATAAAAGTAAGGTTAATATTGCAATCCTTGTGTGAAGGTGTCTGCCATAAAAAAAGGACGTCCGTTGTTCCGACTACAAAAGCCCTTAAGTGAAGGAAAGAGTCGGTATTGCATGCTGCAGTCCATTTGCAAGCTACTATAACAGGGCTTAAAATTTGTCAATATACACTATGCAAACAACTCCTGCAGCTTATCTCAAACAGCTTGCGCTAAGCAGGAAATGTGTGTATCTAAAACATGTATTAATAAGTGGAAAATATAAATGTTTGTCCCCAGCTAGAGTGGAATTCTAAATTGCACATCCTGTGTAACCAAGGAATCATGATGTCTTTAACATGGCTTATGTCCATCAACTTAAGCGTGTATACTTGCTGTGTATATATTATTTGATGATACATGTTGTTCTAAAATAATTTAATGGTAACAACAAGAATAATACATTTTAAGATTAATGCAGTGATGGAATGTAGAGGGACGGACCGTTTTAAACAGAGCGATGTTGGTATAATTTGATTTCTTGTTGAAAATTTAAAAGATAATAATTGGTTTACCTGCATTACTACTTTCCCATCCCCGTCATTGCTCACCCTTTGATTTTGTAAACATGGTGATATTTACTGTTTTATATTTCAACTGCAAAATGAATAAATAAAAATGCTTTTATTTTGCAACAATGTCTATTATTTTGACATAAAAACTTGGCCAATGTGTATTCACCTTTTTTGCTGGATATACACTACTCACAAAAAGTTAGGGATATTTGGCTTTCGGGTGAAATTTATGGAAAATGTAAGTTCACGCTACAGTGATATTATACGTATCATGAAAGTAGGGCATTTAAGTAGAAGCATGCAATGGTGATTTCCTCATCTCAAACAATTTATTGAAACAAAAGCCAACAACAGTGGTGGGTATACCACAACAAAAATGTCAATGTCTCAATAACTTGTCATGTGCCCTTGAGCATCAATTACAGCTTGACAACGACGTCTCATGCTGTTCACAAGTCGACTTATTGTCTGCTGAGGCATGGCATCCCACTCTTCTTGAAGGGCGGCCCTCAGGTCATTGAGGTTCTGGGGTACAGAGTTACGAGCCTCTACACGGTGAGTCAGCTGATCCCATAGGTTTTCTATGGGATTCAGGTCTGGAGAAAGTGCAGGCCACTCCATTTGAGGTACCCGTCTCCAGCAGCCTTTCCCTAATGATGCGACCTCGATGAGCTGGAGCATTGTCGTCCATGAAGATGAAATTAGGCCTGTGTTGTTCATGCAGGGGCACAATGACTGGATTAATGATGTTATTCAGGTAGTATGGGCTTGTCACTGTACCATTCACAAAGTGTAGGGCAGTTCTGTATTGACTAGACACACCTGCCCACACTGTAACACCGCCACCACCAAAGGGTCGTCTGGTGACAACAGTGGCTGATGCATAGCGCTCTCCTTGACGTCTCCAACATCGTTGGCGGCCATCATTTCTGCTCAACGTGAATCGACTTTCATCAGAGAACAGCACTGAGGCCCACTGGTACCTCGTCCAGCGTAAATGCTCCCTGGCCCATGCAAGACGATGACGCCTGTGCCTGGTGGTGTGGTCAGGTACCCTTGCAGGTCGTCTAGCACGCAGACCACGCTGATGTAAACGGTTTCGAATGGTCTGACGTGACACTTGGGTGCCTCTCACCTCCCTTAAATGTGCCTGGAGTTGAGTGGCATTCATCATCCGGTTCCGCAGGGCACTGTTCACAATGAAGCAGTCATCAGTGTGGGATGTGGCCAAAGGACGTCCACTTCTATGCCTTTCTGTGACTCTTCCAGTCTCTCTGTATCTCTGTTGCAACCTGCTGATGACACTGTGACACTCTAAGCTCAGTGGCCACTTCCCTCTGAGAACATCCTGTTTGAAGCCTCGCAATGGCGAGGTACTGTTGATCAATTGTTAGGTGTCGTCTTGGTCTCATGATGTCAAAATGTGAACAGCATGATGAAGAGGACTGTTTAAATACCAATTCTAATTGAACCAGGAAATTTATTGGTCGATTCATGGATCAAACACCTGTTGTGAATTTTGCCGTTCAGCTCCTTGTTAGAGAACAGCAAGTTGTGCAAAAAGTACTGAAACATTGAATAGTTGGACATGTGCATTCAAAAGTTTAGAGAAGGTCAAATTAATTTCACCTGTAAAGGTTATAGTGCATTTTAGGTTCATCCTGAAATTTCACCCGAAAGCCGAATATCCCTAACTTTTTGTGAGTAGTGTATGTGGAATATATTGATGTTGTATTATGAGGTCATAACCGCAAAAGGTCTGGATGTGCCACAAGTGGGCGTGGCAAAAGTGAAGGCTTGGATTGATGGTGCTGGGGTCATGCTAAGGCAACCAAGTGCTTATGGAAGTACGGTGAGCTAATTATACCCAAAAGATATTTTTTAAAGTTTTTTTTAAAACTGGCCCACTTTTTTAATTCATAAAAGGCTATACTTCAAGTATACTCAGAAGTATACTTTTAAGACAAGAATATACATTACGGCGGTGGAGCGATACTTTACGTTACCTACGAATGTAGTGTCGGCACCGGTCGACTACAACAACAAAGAAGAGCAACAAGTTGCAATGGCCACGTTCGCTCTGCCGCCGTACTTCCACAGGGAATATAGGTCAGCACAAAGTAAAGGATTCAACGATAGTTTGACTTCAAAAATTATGGTATAAACACTCAAAATAACCCAGATAGACTGTCGTCATATTTTATTTGCTTTGGGTGCACTGTGGAGTGTTTAAGTGTGTTTGATAGTGGATGCTACCGGTTACCATAGAGTTGCGCTAGCATTAGCAACGTGTGTATGTCCAAAAGAAGGGACAGCATGGAATTAGCTGAAAATGGTTTCCATCAATCAACTACATCATGGGTAAGTCGTAATTGAGACATTATGTCCAAAATTCCGAACTATCCCTTTAATGCAGGGGTAGGTAACCCTGGTCCTGGAGTGTCGGAGACGGTCCTGGTTTTTGCTCCATCCAAACCTATAACTACATAACTGGATTCAGTTTAATTAATCAGGTGTAATGAATGCAGGTAACCATGTGCTAGAGGCATTTCACCATTCATGATATTCAGACTCAAACTGAATATCATCCATCAAACACTTGCGATCAAGCTCAGATGGCACAAAAACCAGAAATGTCACCGGCACTCAAGGACCAGGGTTGCCTACCCCTGCATGAATGTTTTTAACTCATAAAGCATGCCTATGCTTCTCAGTATTCTTTTAGTAATTAAAAATTTAGTAGTCCCAATAAGTATCAAAATAGTACACATACAAGTATACTAATAGTGTAATCAAAATTAGTATATTTAAAAGTAAACTTTAGTTTACTAGTTTTTTTGTAAGGGGTGCTTCAGTCTACAATAGCTTGCTTTATGTAAGCAGATTGTTACCCGCAAATATCGGGCACAAATCTCCCGACGCCTCTGGCATGGCCACTTGTTTAGGTTTTTACATAATGTTACCTTTCCTGTCTCCTTAATCAGGCTGATACACTCACAATGCCCACAATCAAACACTGTTGCAACTGACAAAATTTTTGTTCCATTCCTTATACCTTGCATGATATATATCAATGCATAAGCAGCATTAAAACTGTATGCAGATATTTCTTCTTGAGAATAAATTGTTATTGGCTAAGTAAATTATAACAGCTGCGACACTTCTTTGTGGGATTTTTTTGTACAACTACAAAAAAACTTGTGTGAATATGCTGCTAATAGATTAACATCGAAAGCTGTGAATGTTTTGTATTGCTGCTAAGGTAGACATTTGTTAACGTTCAAAATACATATTTCGGGAACAATTTTGTAAAGTATTAAATGGTTGCAGACATTGACACAGGCCTAGCCTATTTTGAAACAGTTGCCTCAATATTAAATAGCTATGTAAGAGTAGACTAGTAGTCTGAGAATACCATTTCTAGTTATTAGAATGGGACCATGGCAATCATAGTTTTCTCTAACATTAACTATAGCTATTTACTGTGCAAAAGTCTTAGGCACCCTAGATTTTTTATATAAATGTTTTCTTAGAAGCTTATTTTTCTGTCTTCTGCGTTAGTGTGTCAGTTGAAAAGAGCAAATTTTAGATTTCCAAACATTCATTTTCCAAAAAAATTTATTGAACCATCTTCAGCAAAAAGAAGAACAAGAAGTTCAGCAATAGATGGTTTAGCCTCCACAGAGCCCTGATATCAACAACATTGAGGCTGTCTGGGATTACCTGGAGGTCCTGGACAGAAGCAAGTGAGACAGCCAAAGTCTGCAGAAGAACTGTGGCAAGTTCTCCAAGATGCTTGGAACAACCTACCAGCTGATTTTCTTTTAAAATTGCACATCAGTGTACCTAAGATAATTGATGCTGTTTTAAAGGCAAAGGGTGGTCAAACCAAATATTGATTTGATTTAGTTTCATTGTTTACTGCTCTTTATAGTCAATTGTTTGATATTTAGAAACTTTTCATTATTTTTGAAAGCATCTTCGTTTTACAGAATCTTTTTACATGTGCCTAAGACTTTTTCACAGTACTGTATATCTGCCACAGAATACACATGAACGCGCGACATGGCAGAATCGTAACGTTTGACTTGTATTGTCAGGTTCTCTATGCAGGCAATCACAGATTACATTTGTTTTCCCTTTGGGGTGAAAGAGGCGTGGCGGCTACGTCATGCCGAGACAGAAAGATCACGTGTCCTAAGAGGGGCGGAGCACGCTGTAACGCTAGCTTCTGTCCCTTTAAAAAAATCGCTTTTGGTTTTTTTTTAATGGTTGCAAGCTATAGATCATAATAAAAAAATAAAAAAAAGATTTCCCTCCTTTTTCCTGTTAGCTTGGTAAACAGAACAGCTATTTGGATATTAAACACCGCTCATCGTTCGTCAAGAGGCTGCATCGAGGAACTGTTGGGACGGGATTTTAAGGTAATCTCTTTTTAAAAATCGTGTTTCTTTGCTGACTGTTAGCTCAACATTGTGCTCCTCGTAATGGCGGTTCTCCGCTCACTCGGTGGCTGTGGAAGGAGAAGGTGTATTAATGGCTCTCCGTATCGCTGACGTCTGTTGACGCGGTGACTTGCGTGCCAGTGACTCGGATACCACACCGCCACACTGAACAAATACATTCGGGCGATGAGACAGAAAAACTTTGTTAGCCGTGCTTCGGTGGAGTTACAGATATGCGACAGTTAGTTAGCTTGCCAAGTAGCTAGCCAGCTAACGTTACCTAGCTGTGTTTAGCTAACGTTAGCCAACCAGCTTATAAGAACATGGAGTTAGTTAGCTAGCTAACGTTAGCTACTTGACTTTACAACGCGCTAAGTGTTCTTTTTAAACAGTGAAATGACAAACGGTGCATTTTGAGGTAGCTAGCTGGTTAGCATGTGAGCGAACCTTAGTTGTATTTCCTAAATCTCTTGTAGCGTAACGTATAGTTAGCTAACTGGTAACGTTGCGCCCCGATCCAGGGACATACTCAGGCCAGCCGTACACCAATCTTACTAGCTAGCTATCATAACTAACGTTAGCTACCGCTAAGTTAGCGAGCTCTTGCTACTGAGCTAACGTAAACAGCCAAGAAAATCATTTTGTAACATAACTGTTAACTTTGTTAGCAAATAATTAGTCAGCACAGTAACGTTACAAGTTAAATTCGTCTTGCAGATGGTTACCATTGGTAACGGTTGGTAGTTGGTGTTATATTTAATAAATTAAATTAACCTTAACGTTAGATAGCCTTGATTTTTATCTAACAGTAAGCGAATGTAACTTAGCTAACGTTACCCAGTTTTGGAGCAACGGAAGGGCATTGTTTATTGTATAACGTTAGCCTATACCAGACAATGTCAGTTAACGTTACCTCAAATAAACCTGTCCCTTGTAACGTTACTTGTAGGTAACGTTAGTTAGCTTTCTAATAACGTTAACGTTATATAGCTAATAATGCTATCATTAGTTAGTTATATTCGCTAGCTATATGGATATCTATTTTAGCACGCTAATTAAACGTACTGTATTGTAATAATGTATCACCACCGAGTGTCTGCTCCTTGAGAATAGTGCCGTAATAGCTAACATAAGTGACATTAGCTTGCATTAATAGACTAACGTTATGCCCAAGTACTTGCCCATATAATTTTAGCTCGCTAGCCACCTAGCTTACCTTCGTTTTAAACAGTTCCCTCCATATTTATTACCTTATCTTTTTGAAAGGGAAACTAGATAGCTAACGTTAACCACGTTAAATGACAGTGATTGCTATAGTATAGGGGGTGTGCCCGCCCACGTGGCTGTGTATAATCACAATCTAAAGCAATTTCCCCCAGCAGCATAGCTAGTGTTTTATCTGCGCGTGCTTAACGTTTCATGTCTTTTGGGCCATATCAGTGTGTTTCAAGGATTTTGAAAATGTCCATTATGTTTCCCTTGTTGCAGTATTGTCAATTATGGCTAACCATCAATGTCAGGGACCTGATTATCTGTGGTTATCTTGGTACTTTGCCTGCATTGTTCGGACCAGTGGGGTTAAGCAGGTTGCAGGTAACCGTGACAGCGATGGGATGCAATGGGAAGGAAACAGACATCGGTCAAATGCGAAGGATACGCGCGCTTTGCTCATCGTGGTTCAAATCCGGTCCCGCGCCATGCTGCTTTCACGAAGTGGTCTGCAGGTTCACAGCTATGTTGTCGGTCTAATGTAAAAAAACACACACACACACTGAGCGAAGTCTACATGACGTCATCTGTCTGCCAAAGAAGCCCAGACCATGACGTTATATGATTTAAATAAAACGCACATTTTCCTGTGCTTTCAACGGGCTCCTTAAAAACGGGTTCTTACTTCATGAGTCACTAAGGTAACACAAAATCTTTCTGCCTGGATTTTTTTGTTTGTTTTTGAAATGGCCAAACCTACCAGACATTATTTATAAGGACAGTGGTTGACAGTGTATGCATCTCCTCTCCCATAAGCTTTAATGGGAACCCTGCACACTGTTGTAACTGTTCAGGGTTGAAAAGACGCCACTTTTGTTAACTCCCACTTGAAATTGTATTAGGTCAGCCTGGCAGTGAGGAAGAGAGAGTGTGAGCCCATGTATGTACCTGTATATGTGCGATCATTACCCTTAGCAACTGTTTGTTTGGGCTGACCGAGGTTGACTGCCCATCTGGTTTGCAGTTATGTTGATGGCTGGTGTGGGTTTTGATTGGTGTGTTGGTCTGTGATTGGTATGTTGATTGTTTGTCTATTCTGCGATTGGTGTATTGACAGCGAGGATGGAGGAGGTGCAGCAGAACAGCAATGGCACTGAAATGCAGACTATCACCATCCCAACCACTATCAGTGCCTCCCAGATCTCACAAATAGCCCAGCAGGTAACTGTGTGTACATGTATTTGTGTGAGAGAGAGAGATTAAAACTTTTGGGCAGAGAAGTGTGTGTGTGTGTGTGTTGCGTATGTATTTGAGATAGAACGAGTGTCAGTGCTGTCTGTCTATTTGTTACTATATGCAGGCAACAGAGACAGGGCAGCTGTACTGTGTGTCAGTTTGGGTTGAGGCTCCTACAGAACACTCTGGTGGTGCGAACAGCCCCCCCCCCCACATTTTGCCCTGATAATTATGAAGGAATACATACTGTGCTAATTACAGCTCAGTGATGAAAATCTTTTCAAGCTGAAAAAATTTTGGGCGTTTCTAATTTTTAATTACAGAAATTATTACATTTAAAGTACAAATGGCCATCCAGTATTTTAAGTTTGGTGGTTGTTCTTCAGACTTACAGTAGTAAGTGCAGGCGATACCATCCACCACTGATATTTTATTTACAGTTTATGCATTTTCATGAGTTAAATTGGATCACCGTGTGAAGCACTGTGAAGCCAACGTCATCATGTTGCTCATTGGCGCATTCGTGGCAACATATTTTCCTGGGTGGTAGATGCATAGAGGTGAGCTGGGGTTTGGAAACAGGTGGAGCTGGAGGTCTGACCTGGATTTCCCGCCGCAGCCACAGTGCAGAGTATTAGGCTTGAGGAGAGGGAGTTTATGGCGGTTTATATGCTCATTGATGCTGTAAGGATGTGTCACCTGAGGCAGTCTACCTGTCCGTCACTGGAGAGTTCTGCTCTGTCTCATGCTGAGACGGTCCTGGCCCATTCTTGTGTGTGCTGGAGGTGGGGGAGGTATGGGTATGGGTGTGTGTGCGTGTGTTTTTTTGCCGGTGTGTGTTTGTTTGTATGTATTTGTGCTGGTATGTATTTGTGTTGGTTTGTGTGTATGTTTTTATTGATTGTATGTGTGTTTGTGTAGATGTCCCTGGGGGGCTCTCCGGTGACATTGGTACAACTCCCAGGAGGCCAGTTCCAGGTTCAGGGGGTGATCCAGACTGCCCAGTCTTCTGTCATTCAGTCTCCACAGGTGCAGCATGTGCAGGTAAGACACGCCCCCTCGCACGGGCACAGGCGTAACCTCTGCGGAGGCGCGCCCGTTCCCCATCGCGCCCGTTCCCCATCGACTTTGTCCGGTTTCTCACCAGACGCCTCTGTGTGCGCAGGGCGGGTCCGACACCGACGACTCCCAGGACTCCTCTGACAGTGGAAGCTCCGCCCACAAGTCCCGTGAGATCCTGGCCAGACGCCCATCCTACAGGTACCTCCCACTGAGACCTGTTGCCATGACTACATGATACCTGTGTGACATCATTACATTGATATAGCTCTTCTTTTGTGTGATTTAAAGAGAGAATATGGGCTTCACGACTGTGCCTCATTTTCAGGCTCATGTTCTTTATAGAGTAACACTCTCCCACAGCCTGGATCGAATCTGTACCCAGCCAAGAGTCCAAAGGCCCCGTACATAATTGGCTGCAGTATGTCCCAGGGAGGGAGGGTTTTCAGTCGGCAGGACTTCCCTTGTTTGTTTAATAGAAATAACCAAAGAAAAACACTGGGATCATCCTAAAGGGCGGCCATTTCTACATTTCAAAATGGAAAACATACCATTAAATGAATACATTTCTTTCTGGAATGCTTTCAGGCTTAAAATCATAATCTAGGTGTAAAGTGAGCAAATGTGTGTACGCGTCTGTGTGTGTGTGTGTGTGTGTGTGTGTGTGTGTGTATATATATATATACACTACTCACAAAAAGTTAGGGATATTTGGCTTTCGGGTGAAATTTATGGAAAATGTAAGTTCACGCTACAGTGATATTATACGTATCATGAAAGTAGGGCATTTAAGTAGAAGCATGCAATGGTGATTTCCTCATCTCAAACAATTTATTGAAACAAAAGCCAACAACAGTGGTGGGTATACCACAACAAAAATGTCAATGTCTCAATAACTTGTCATGTGCCCTTGAGCATCAATTACAGCTTGACAACGACGTCTCATGCTGTTCACAAGTCGACTTATTGTCTGCTGAGGCATGGCATCCCACTCTTCTTGAAGGGCGGCCCTCAGGTCATTGAGGTTCTGGGGTACAGAGTTACGAGCCTCTACACGGTGAGTCAGCTGATCCCATAAGTTTTCTATGGGATTCAGGTCTGGAGAAAGTGCAGGCCACTCCATTTGAGGTACCCCAGTCTCCAGCAGCCTTTCCCTAATGATGCGACCTTGATGAGCTGGAGCATTGTTGTCCATGAAGATGAAATTAGGCCTGTGTTGTTCATGCAGGGGCACAATGACTGGATTAATGATGTTATTCAGGTAGTATGGGCTTGTCACTGTACCATTCACAAAGTGTAGGGCAGTTCTGTATTGACTAGACACACCTGCCCACACTGTAACACCGCCACCACCAAAGGGTCGTCTGGTGACAACAGTGGCTGATGCATAGCGCTCTCCTTGACGTCTCCAACATCGTTGGCGGCCATCATTTCTGCTCAACGTGAATTGACTTTCATCAGAGAACAGCACTGAGGCCCACTGGTCCCTCGTCCAGCGTAAATGCTCCCTGGCCCATGCAAGACGATGACGCCTGTGCTGGTGGTGTGGTCAGGTACCCTTGCAGGTCGTCTAGCACGCAGACCACGCTGATGTAAACGGTTTCGAATGGTCTGACGTGACACTTGGGTGCCTCTCATCTCCCTTAAATGTGCCTGGAGTTGAGTGGCATTCATCATCCGGTTCCGCAGGGCACTGTTCACAATGAAGCGGTCATCAGTGTGGGATGTGGCCAAAGGACGTCCACTTCTATGCCTTTCTGTGACTCTTCCAGTCTCTCTGTATCTCTGTTGCAACCTGCTGATGACACTCTGTGACACTCTAAGCTCAGTGGCCACTTCCCTCTGAGAACATCCTGTTTGAAGCCTCGCAATGGCGAGGTACTGTTGATCAATTGTTAGGTGTCGTCTTGGTCTCATGATGTCAAAATGTGAACAGCATGATGAAGAGGACTGTTTAAATACCAATTCTAATTGAACCAGGAAATTTATTGGTCGATTCATGGATCAAACACCTGTTGTGAATTTTGCCGTTCAGCTCCTTGTTAGAGAACAGCAAGTTGTGCAAAAAGTACTGAAACATTGAATAGTTGGACATGTGCATTCAAAAGTTTAGAGAAGGTCAAATTAATTTCACCTGTAAAGGTTATAGTGCATTTTAGGTTCATCCTGAAATTTCACCCGAAAGCCGAATATCCCTAACTTTTTGTGAGTAGTGTATATCAGTGGCGGCTCCTGAGCTGAAAATTGGGGAGGCAGAAAACTTCCCTTTAAACTGATTATTGGTCTTAATCATTTTTCAATCAGTTTCCTTGATTAACAATAGGCTACATCAGCGTTTAATTCACCAATTACTCAATGCCATCAAATGTAGCCAGTTCTCCTCAATTAGGCTATTAGGCAAGTAATAAAATTATTTTAACTTGCATCGCAAAATTGTGCACATTTTAATCAACATTATAATTGTGGATACATGTGCTCTTCGTTCTCCGCACTCTTAATTCCGAAAATATCCATGGAAATTAAACGATCTTAAAGCTCAGCTTTTGTTAGATAATTTTTTAAATTATTTAAAAAAAATAATCTAACAAAAGATGAGGTTGTGCTAAACCTGCAATAAAAAAGAATCTAACAAAAGCTGAGCTTTCAGATCGTTTAATTTCCATGAATATTTTCGTAATTAAGAGTGCGGAGAACGAAGAGCACATGTATCCACAATTATAATGTTGATTAAAATGTGCACAATTATGCGATGCAAGTGAAAATAATTTTATTACTTGCCTAATAGCCTCATTGAGAAGAACTGGCTACATTTGATGGCATTGAGTAATTGGTGAATTAAACGCTGATGTAGCCTATTGTTAATCAAGGAAACTGATTGAAAAATGATTAAGACCAATAATCAGTTTAAAGGGAAGTTTTCTGCCTCCCCAATTTTCAGCTCAGGAGCCGCCACTGATATATATATATATATATATATATATATATAAAACTTTCCTATTCATTACTATAATCAATTGTATTCTTTATTGTATGATTTTGAACATTAGGTCCATGTTGGCAGGCCTGTTTTTATCAGGTCATATTAACTTGCTGTTATGTCGCCTCCCACAGGAAAATTTTGAATGAATTGTCTGCAGAGGAGCTGACTTCACGGAACGATGGAGAGGAGGAGAACTCTTCATCCACGGCAGCCACTGCTATGACCGTCCCTACTCCCATCTACCAGACCAGCAGCGGCCAGTACAGTAAGACCTTAACACCAAACTACCCCACACCACCAGGGGGCAGTACATAATATTCTATTGCCATGATACTCCACTCCAGACTCCCAGAATGCAAAAGTTCTTACTGCCAAACCACGAGAGGGTCTTAATGACAAACTACTCTAGACCACCTGGGTTAGTACAGTTTATGGAGTTTAGTAAAGGTGATTAATCTGTTCTAGCCTGTCCAAGGACTACAGATGGAGATTAGCTAAAAATGTTGGCCACAGAGATATGTTGATTACTGTCTTAAGCCCTATTCGAACAGGATAGGTTTTATGGAGGGAGGTGGGGTAATGTAATTATTACCGGAGGATCTCTGTTATTTTAGACGGTGTCTTTTACCTACTGTTAAATGCCCTGTAAAAATAACCCCAGGTAATATCAATCCCATGCAAATTGACATGTCGCTAAATATTCTGTTATTTCCTGTGAGAAAGGAGTTTCCCAGGGTGCGTCCCAATATTCTTCACTCCCCACCTCCCTTCCTCCACTCCCCCACTACCACTTCTCTCCTACCCGGAAATATGCAAAACTGTCTGAACGTTTAGAGTACAAGTATTTGTATGTACAGTATACAATATACCTGACATTGCGGTTTGCGTCGAGATATTAATTAATATGTAACCATTAATAGGTAATTAAGATGTAATCAGCGACATTAGATTAAAACACAAAGATCCGTTTCCGGGGCACGGTAGAAGAGGTGGTAGTGGAGGAAGGGAGGGTGCATTTTTCGACTATTGGGACGGACCCCCAAGTCTTTTCTCCTGGTTTTTCCACATATGAGCAAATGCAAAAAACAGGCTCAAAAGTACTTATCAGTGGGGCAACACTTGTGGCAGGTTTAGGTAAGCTATTTTCTGCAGTGGCCTAGCTACATACATGTTATTGTCTAGCCTAATAGTGTAGCCTACTATTTTTCTCGAGCTAACATTAATAAAGAAGTGTAATGCAGGATTCCTCACGCTTTTTGTGGACAGTTTGCCATGCCAACTTTGTGTCCACATAGTTTTTTTTTTTTTTGTCTTTTGAGCGCTTGCATCTTTTTCAATTGCTCCATGCCAGCGCTTTTTTGGCTGCCAGAGAAATCTGTTTGCATTTAAGATATAGGATGTGTAAAGTTGTATGACGCGCAGGACAGTTTTGATGTGACAACAAAATGGAGTAGAGACTCCCTTCTTTGCATTTCTAGACACTGATTACAGAGATACTTTAACCCAAACCCTAACCCATTCGAATCGGTCATTAACATTACAGATGTCCTGTGATAACAATTACTTTACAGACATTGTCCTGAAAACCTGTCAGAGTAGAGGGCTTGTGTTGGCTAAATGCATGACCCAGCCCGTCACTTTATTCTCCTCAGTTGCCATCACGCCCAATGGGACGATTCAGTTGGCCAGCCCGGGCGCAGAGGGCGTGCAGACCCTCACCATGACCAATGCGGGCACCACACAGGCAGGCCACACCATTCTGCAGTACGCCCAGACGCCAGACGGACAGCAGATCCTGGTGCCTAGCAACCAGGTGGTGGTTCAGAGTAAGTGTGTTTTTTTTTTTTGGTCTCGGTTGTGACGCTCAGCCCGCGAGAGAAGGCTCGGTCGTGCAGCTGGCCTGACTAAGAGTCGCAACCATGTTCTGAACTGAGATAATGTATGCGCAGAGACTGACCAATTGAAAGCGGCGGGTGATTCACAAGCTCAATAAGCCTGTGGTAGGTGTTTCTCGTTATATAAGGGACAGCTGTAACGCGCAAAGCTTTTCCCTGTGGTCTGTGGATACTCATCTCAGTTAAGGGCACGGTTGTGACGGGATGGCACGCGAGGCTGGTTAATTGAATTGTGTTTCCTTTAATGTACCGATTAAATTTCTCCATGCCCATTAAGTATTTCTGTGAATTAAGCCAGGGAGAGCTTCATAATCCTCGCTGGCCCTCTGGGACTCGAGTTTGGCACCTGGCACTTTGACTCCTCCACAGTTTCCATAGCAATCGCCAAATCGGGAAGGAGTACGAAGCCAGCAGTCTCCATGGAGATAAGCTGAGTGGTGTGGCTCTCTTGTAGGCGCGGGCGGAGAGATGCAGACGTTCCAGATCCGCACCACGTCCAACACCAGCTCTATGCCCCAGACGGTGGTCATGACGTCTCCCGTCAACATCTCCTCCCAGACCACCAAGTCCGACGACCCTCAGATGAAGAGGGAGATCCGGCTAGCAAAGAACAGGTGAACCCCCCCCCCCCCCCCAAATTGCACCCTATTCTGTTTACTCCCCAAAATGGCACCCCACCCCACCAAACTATATTCCACCCTACGCCACTCACTCTCCCAAAACTACTTGTCTCTACAAAACACGCCACTTGTCTGTGGAATCACATCTCAAAGTCTGCTAAAACCCTAGACGAAAAGATCTTCCAACACGTATAGAAGACAAACCAAAGCTTGAGAGCACTTCCAGATGTGCCTTTAGCGAGCCAGCGTGCATCACTCTCATACATGCATCTGTGTTCCTCCTAACCTGAGGTTCCCTTGCGCAGGCATACCCGCTGATCTGAGCTTAAAGCAGCTGCTGTGTGCAGGAGTTGGCAAAACGGAGAGGTCATGGGGACGGCACTGGCCAATCGCACGACAGCTCTGACACTCTTTCTCCTCTCTCTCCCTCCCTACCGCTCTCCCCGTTTGAAGGGAGGCGGCACGCGAGTGTCGCAGGAAGAAGAAGGAGTACGTCAAATGCCTGGAGAACCGGGTGGCAGTGCTGGAGAACCAGAACAAGACGCTGATCGAGGAGCTGAAGACGTTAAAAGACCTTTACTGCGTGAAGACAGGGTGATGAGCCGGAACCAGAAGGGAAACGGGCGGCTCGCTATGGACCACTGGGGACTGGGAACAGCGCTCCGTACTTACCATATTCCTTTTATTGGTTCTGTTTGGTTTTTTATCCTTTGTTTAAACACGTGGTTATCAGCAGCAGAACCATAAAAAACAAAACAAACAAAAAACAAAACAAACAAAAAACAAAAAAAACATTTTGGCAATGTTCATGTGAAAACAGGTTCTGTTTTTTCTTCAATTGCGAAATAACTGATGAAATCACCAAAAGCATTTTTATCTCGTTTTATTTTAGGGACACACAAAAGCTGGAATTGCGAACATTTAAAAAACAAAAAGGAGAAAACAAGCAATGCTTTTGTAATTTTCAGATTTTCTTTTTTTTTTTTTCTGCAAGCCAAGGTTTTTTTTTTTCTCCATTTTTATTAACATAGCAGTAGGAACGTGCAGTTTTAATCTCGTAAGAGCAGCATTGTTGTGAGTGTATCTATGACTTGTAACCATGTATCTTTTTGTAAGTAAAACACACTTTTCAGTTGTTTCTCTCCTTCGTTGAAGGCATGGTGCAGATGCTTTGTTACATGTCCTGGTTTCCTGGGAACTGGTAATGTAAAAGCTCCTGGAAGTCCGTGTCCTGGCGGGACATCTTTTCAAGGAGCACAAGTTGTGATTCGGGGTCGGGGCAGGTCAGGGCAGGGGGGGGGGGGTGGGGGGTGATGTTTGTTTGGTTTGAGCCGGCAAATCAAATGTCACTCATTTGATAGATGAATCTAAATAAATATTTTTTTCCAATCTTTATTCTTCTGTATAAGTATGTGCTCCGGGAGGACCAGAACAGAGACCGGTGCTTAACCAAGATGAGTCCATCCACAGATTATCTGTAACAACCAGATGGTCAGCTCATTCATTCCTTCTGTACTCTCTACTTCCTTAATCTAGGAGCTTCTGATTGGTCAAGGGAGGATTCAGTGCTCTATTACAATTGATGAATAATTGTGAAGACCCATGCCCAAGGACATCATCCATTGCCAAAGATATTGTCCTGAGTCAACCCCATTTGTGAATATGCAGACGTGTTCAGATTGAGATGCATCAAACTGGGATGTTACAGCTTCAACAGTAGGGATGCAGTCCTTTCAGTGTTAAGAATAGAGAGGCAACCATCTGGATAATACATAGAATCTTGTGCTTGTACCAAATGTGACTCAGTTTAACAGTCATGGTTTTCCACCTCCTGTGGATCTATTCAGGGATTCCTGGGGAAGTGTGACTGAGAAACATGTGAGAGTCTCGCTCTTGAAGAGGCGAGCGTTCGCTGAGGGTATTGCGGATACAGAGCTTCAGGCAGCCAGTGGAAGTGCTGCAACCCAGGACTGAATGGTACTGACCTTCACTGTGGTGCGTGTGTAGCTGCGGGACATAACCATTTCCTGGCTCTGGCAATCATCTTGTTTTTTTGTTTTTTTGTTTTTTTTGCGGATTGAGCTCCGTTTGGTGGCTGTTTCCATTACACTGACTGCACGCAAAGGCCGTGCTGGCAGTTATGTGCAGCGACTATTCGCTCAGCAAACGGTCACAGAAATCCAAACTTTCAAAGGCTTGCTTTGATGTTGCATTCACTTTGCAGTTGGTTTTAGGGTCTGTGACAGGAATGTCGCCGGTGGTTATAACGACACACAGCGAGAAAAGACCAAAGCTAAAGACCAGATTGCCATTGAGAGATGCACATGAGCACCCCGGAGCCTGATACTGGCTCATGCCTGCAGTGCACACCCAGTTCTTTAAGACTGAACCCGTCCCTCAGCGCGCTGGGTATGTAAAACACCCACAGGCCATGAACATAAGACACCCAGCCAGAGAGAAACACAAACATATTCTTAGGTGTTATATACTCACTGGCCACTAGAGGGCAATTAAGGGTCTTCCTTAATTCTTGAAAATTGTATGACTAATGCCATATTATGTAGAGAAACGTATGCAAGCGCAACACCTTAAAAGCGCAAGTAAAATAATTTAATCTTTCCATTTTCACTTCACACATACCTTGGAGAAAATATGTAATTAACATAACTAAGTGTAGGTGTTAGTAGGTAGACACGAATCTAACGTTAGGTGTGCTACAGTAGATCCGTTAATGGATGCTATAAGTATCTACTGCAGCGTCTTGATAGGGGGAAATGAAACGGATAATGGAACTCCCTGGAAAGGTTAAAGTGGGAAATTCCAGCTGGAGAAAGTCTGCTTTACACCTTAAGTGGCTCTTAGAATCTCTCCCAAAGCTTTCATTTGGTATGTTTGTAATACAATATCATCACTTTTATATTATCAACCATTACATCATGAAGCTTCACCAGAATAGAGCATTAAACTGAATTTTCCCCAAAAACATGACTGCGGTACCACATTATATTTTTGAGTTTTCTTTTAAAAAATTTTTATGAAGGGGTAATTCTCAAATGTAGTTTTTTTCTTTAGGTCCTCATAGCACCTCTCCCTGGATTGTATATAAATGACAGCTTCTGATGATACTGACACATCAGTTATGGCCACCTATCTGTTATGTGCCAAGTTATTAGTATTATTAGTTGTAGGAAACCTTGTGCGTGCGTGCGTGCGTGTGTGCGAATGATATGAATACCACGGGCACCTATATGGACGACTATGGGGCCTCCGATCTATATAAGGACCCCTAAGAAGACTGAAGACTTCTCTTCGCACCCCTGATGTTGCACCTCTTCATTTTGCCCCCACTTCTTCCCTTCCTGGCCCAACTCCCTACAAGTTCGCTGGTCCCCCTAGACCTGATCAATGATAAGGTATTTAAGTTATGTTTAAGTTATGTTGTATGAACGTATGTGTTGGATTCCGTTTTGTTATGTTTCATTAGTATGTTTTGTGAGCCGGGTTGTGATATAATGGGGGCTCATCTGGGATCTCTCTCAGTCAGCGTTACCTTGCTATCCCCGTTTATTAATCATTCTGGAGACATTCTTTGGCTCTGTGTGAACTTCAGTAGATGTAGCTATGGCATGTTGCTCTTAGGCAGGTGTGGGATATTAGGGAGGCTCGTATCTGGATTTCATGCCAACTTCTGCTCTTTATTATTTAATTAGCTTAATCATTCAGTAACTGATATTTCAGATAGATCTTTGATAGGTTATTGAATCGCAGCTGAAGAATGTTCCTGTGTCCTGACATGAAATATCTTATTGTGGTCTAATCTATGGCTAAACCAGCAAAATTATATTCAGCTAATTTGGCTAGTGTAATTGGTGACAACAGTCGAAGTGTTGTTGTTTGTTCTGTCCTGGTGTTCTTGTGCTCGATATTCCTGTTTTTAATGCAACGGCCAAGTAATTCACTCTGCCACATTAATAAATAATTGAGTCTATTAAAATGTCCCATTCAACAATTGTACCCAGCAGTGTTCTTCTGTTGTAGGTGTGCTGTGATACTGAAGCAGAGGTGAGGTCTTTGTGAGGTTTTTGATTAATATGATTTTTATTAATCATACTGTATGTGGGTTGCTATGTTCAAATCACCCAGATGATGGTGCTTTCTGCATTACATCCTCCAGTTTGTAATTCTCGGCTGTAATTTTAGACCTGTGCCATCCTGCTGTGACATATACCGTAAACTTGGGAGAGTGCATGGTGCAGCGTGTGTGTCTACTGGACCATGTGCAGCTAGCCCCATCTTCATAGTACTCTGCCTTCCTGCAGCCGACCCGCGCAGTTACTGTGACCGGAGGACGGGTGTGGTCAGTGCAGCTGGTGCAGGACCAGAAAGGTAAAAGGAGTAGTTAATGCACAACGAGGTGGGGAATATCTTAACAAGTGAAACCCTCCCTCCATGGGGGACATCACAGCCTATTGTGTGTGGCCTTGGAACTCCCTTTCACAGCCTGCACTGGCATGGTTAACGTTCTGTTTGGACCGTGGGGGGGCATCACTGCATTACGTCTCCATACCTCAGCTGGGTGGGAGAACCCGTGAGAGCCCTCTCTGCCTCCCAAGAACCAAAACCAGGTCAAGATTTAAACCAGAGCATTAAACTAATCACCAGGTTAGAGTGGAAAAAACAATGCCCACTTTTAATTGCAACTGTTATAGGCACTCTATCCTCCGGTAATACAGACATGAAGTGCAGAGCAGTATTGTCTATGAACCACCAGGGGGCAGTGCTGGCAATTTAAGAGGACCACCTACGAGAGGCTTTCTCTCGTTTCTTCAAAGATGGTGGAGAACCTAAAAAGATATATAAACTGCTTGATTTTAATGCAGAGGAAGTTGTATTCTCTATTGAATGGGAGCTAGGGGGATTTTGCCATCCCTTGTCATAAGTGAGCTGTTGCACTCACAAAGTAAAACAAATGGAATGATCAATCAGATGCCTGTGAAAACTTTTGTGAAAAATTGTTTCATGGGACAGCATGACATCCGCATGGTGCTTTCTTTTGCACATTTCTGAATTAGGGTTGACTTTTTTTTGGGTAAGTATCCATGCCAGAATAACTAACAAATTTTGCACAAGAGGCGAACTAATTGCACTGAAGCCACATAGTACTCACTGCATATCTGGGCATTTTAAATCTCCTGGTGTTTCCCTTTAGCAAACTGCAATACGTTTTAAATGTGTGGTTGAGCTCCAGTGGAAATAATCATTAAATCCACAAAATCAAA
>CM056378.1:85975632-86115806 GCA_029718625.1 Synaphobranchus kaupii | reverse complement strand
AAATGGAAATCCTTGTTTTTTTTGTTTGTTTTTTTTTTGGATCAAAATAAACTCTAGATTTCCCAACGCAAATCTTCAGTTGAAGCTTTGCCAGGACCAAGCTGGCTCTAGCTGATGGTTGATGGACACTTTTTTTTCCCACTTGCAAATGTTCTCTGTGTTTACCCATCTCCTCTGGACCGGCGTATGAGCCGCCTCGCAGGAAAGCGCGCTCCCAAACGGAGAGTGTGTATTTGGCAACGTGCTTCAGGTTTCACAATCGCTGAAACTGAGGAATTATCATTGTGGGCCAACTGTGCAGGTATTGATTCTGGATCTTTTGCCAGGTGGTGTCAGGTAGTGCTCTGTGGCGCACCAGGACCCAAACAAAGCATTGACATTTATGGGAAGGAGCCCAAAGCCTCTTTCCTTCAAATGTAGGGAATAGCACTGAGCTCACCTGTGAGTGACAGGCTTTACCTGCTTAGAGCGCCCCTCTGAATTATGGTTTTCTGCTACTTGGACCTCATCTCTTAGTGATAGACACTCTGGAATGATGAACAGTTTGGAGATGGAGCTAAGACCCACAAGAGCTTTTATCAGCTAACGTTAGCTTAAAGAGATGAAACGTGTGAGGTTTTCATTTTCTGGTGGAGTGACTCTTTAGTTTTGCTTCTGACAGCAAGATAAAGTGAAATATGTTTACTTAATGCTTTGGCTTGGAAGGCCAAACTACACAAACTAAACTACACCGCTTTTATAAAACAGCAATGTTATAAGAAAATATTTTATTTCATTTTCAGACAGACTAATTTTTGAAATTTATGTGCCAATGTAAGGGATTATTCACATTTTGTTGCAGTTTATCATCGCAACAATAGTAAAATAATTATAAAATAAACCCAATCAACAAATGAAGCTATACTTTCCCACATATTTAGACAAAAATGACTAAAATACACACAAGAAAAGTTCCTTCTTCATTCTTATGGCTGCAAGACAGCATAATATACAGTATTCAAGGAGCAGAAGATAATGTCATGGCAAAATATTCTGCAGGTCCAAAGACCTTGTCAAAGAAAGAATATTGTATTATGCCTGGCTGGTCTTTTCCACTCAAACACGTCTATGTGTCAGACAGAACTCAAGAGTAAATCGCTCTGATGGTCTAAAGACGTTATTTTAAAACTTCTATGTAATGGATCCTGTTGATCGTCCCGTTATTGGAGGCCGGTATGTGCTTAACTATAATGCTTCGCAACAGCTGTAATTTCCCTGTACTGTTACAATATTTTCGTGGTATACTGTGCCCTATTTTCAATACATCACAATAAGGTATTCAATAAAATCTTGTCTTATTATTTTTTTATTTTAACAGCGTTTTTGCGTACAAAACGACGGTCCCTTGTCGTGTCTAAACAGGGTATTTGCCGACACCCCCTAATATTTTGCTGGGAGTCATCAATTATGCAGGGTAACCACACGCACTGAGAAGGAAGATAGCAGCAACAATATGGCGACAACCGCAGTTTCTCCAGAAACCGTTCGACATCTGCAGTCCAGCGACGCCTTTCTGGATTTCTGTTAACGCGGAAAAAGTAAGTAGTTCTTATTTTTTCTGCAGCGGTTGAAGGTTTTTCGCAGATAGGTTGCGTTTCTGTGCTGCCAACAACGTATACAAAATGTCGCAATCGGCGGCTTGTGCCAGAAACTATCACGTATATGCTCATTTACATTTCACAAATCAAAAACTCAACGAGCGATTCCTTTCCTGTTGGATCCAAATTGGAATTTTTGGGATTGAAGAACATAGAAAAATGTAATGGGTCGTTGGCCTCTTACGTAGGACGGTTATGGAATTTAATATGTTTGAAATATGATATTGTGCGCATATCATGGGATTAAGGGTGACAGTCATGTCAAATTGGTCGTTGTATTTATCAAGAAAACAGGATATATTGGGCAGTCAAGATGTGTATTTTTGTTGTTGCAAATAATGGTTATCAGTTGTACTTAAGACTTGATACAGGGAAGCACCATATAGCCAATAACGTGATAACCCCCACCCCCCCGCCCCCAAAAAAAAAAAAAAAAAAAAACACCCCTCCCCATACTATTTATGGCTGTAATGCATGAAATGAGCACATTGTAAAATGGAACTGTTTACTCTTCTCACCATACCCTCAGCTCACACACAAAGTTACATGTGCAACAATTGACATTTGGTATGCACATTATCACTCTTGCTTTCATACATATTGATGTTGGATGGCCGACAGTAGTCTTCACGGCGTGTGGGTACATTTCCTTCACGTATTTTAGCAATTCAGGGGGGAAATTGGCACAAAAGAATTAACTGCAAATGACATGGGGCTGAAATGAAAAGTATTTTTTCAATAGAAACATGTCATTTATGTATTTGCAGTTACGTATGTTTGATATTGACTTCGGACGTATGTTTGATATTGACTTCGGATATTGTTCGGACGGACAAACCGTTTACACACAGAAACCTCCCCACTGACAGTGTTTGCAGTATTTCTTGCAGGCTGTGGCCCGCGCGCTGGAGTAGACGTGTGTATGCAATCTTATACGCATACTCATCAATGTGCGTCTACATGCTTGCCTGTTTGTATGTAAATAGTAACCCCGCATTTTCTGGTTATCAGTAATAAAAACAAAATAAATGCAACTCGATTAGCTGAAATCCCAATTCATGTGTTTACCACGGAAAGCATGTTCTCAGTGAAAATAGGGGTGGAATAAAAATGGGGGGGGGGGGGGCGGGGGGGGGGGGGCTGAGGTATGGAGTGGGGGGCGTTGTGTCAAGTGTGCAAAAGTAGTAAACAACCCCCCCACACACCATTGAAAGGAAAAATTATAAGCCGTGAAAACATGTATTAGGGCAAGTTTTAAAGGCTGCATTTCCAGCGCTCATTATGTGGTATTGCTATTAGTTTTCCCTCGGTACCAGGATGAAATAAAATGCACACACAGCCTGCAGCCCCAAACTGTAGCAGTGGGTAAGATAATTAGTGAAAATATAATTGTGTTATTGATTCCTTGTCGATTGACTGGTCATAACCGGTTGATGTGGTGGGATTGATGTCTGTGGTGGGGTGTCTCTGTGTGTAGGTGAATGAGAGAGCCAGCCGCGTGTTCCTGGATGTGGCTGTTATATAACCAATTCCCGATGTAGATACTGTTGGCAAGATGAGATTCGGTTATATGAAAAACGTAACTCACCATTATTTTCTAAACGATCGAAACCTGTACAAAGTCTAAACAGCATTTATGCCCAACGCAACATCAAGTTGAATGGACCTGTCGGTAGACAGCCATGCGCCACCGTTTGTGCTATTTACCTGCACAGGCGGAATGACGGGAAACACGACGCCGCATTTCGAATCGAGTGGTTCCTGTACTTTTGATTAATTGTTTAGGGTAGTTGCTGAATGACTTGATTGCGAAGATGAGCAGGTGCCAATAAAATGATTTGGCCGTATGGAAAGGAATGTCCACGGCCTATGTGATGTAGCCGTCCATGTACATTAGTCGTCAGTAGGCTATATGTGCATTCAATACACTGCTACTCGTTTGTGTATCTTATACGTCTGCGTTCCAGCTCTCTAGAAGACTGGCTTTAATTTCGCCAGCGCTTTCCAAATCCAGAGATTCTCCATCATTTTATACATTTGGCTTTTGGTATGCAGCAGTAGCAAGATAAGGATGTAGCCTATGTTGTATTGGGCAAATGGAATGACGGTGTGTGTACCTACTTTTTTTCATAACCGATGCCTGTGATGTTCACCATTTCTTCTCTGCGGCTCTGCACCACGGCGTGGTGCTGAAACGGACAGCGCCTTTGCTGAAGGATTCCATCACATCGCCGAGCTATAGGAGTTTTTTCCCCGCTGTCGAAACCAGTGACACTACTCCCGGTGTTGTCTACTTGAATCGTGACGTTTCGGGAAAATTGGGGAGAGTATTTAAACATTCACATGGATTATTACAGGTTGGGCGCTGGGAAATATCAGTTTCTTTCTGGGGAAACGCTTCTCAGCAAAACGGACTACAATTTGCAGCGTTTGATTTGAAACGTGAGTACCGATTTTTTTCAATGAATCTTGGCAAGCTCGCTTACGTTTTCAGAGACGGCATCAAATTAAAGGTCTGGCTATTACGTTTGGTAATGTAATCTTATTTTGTTATAGGCCTACTTCGGTTATATTTTTGTATTATGCGATAGCCTTTCCTGTATTGTCATTGTTTTTAAAGTTTGTTTTATAAACACAGACGAATCAAATAATTAAATACTTAGCGCTTTCAAATGTTTTTGTAATATCGACGTATGTGTTTCTTCTGAAGGTTTATCTGATGTTGTCTTTGATGCACTGTGAGCGAATGTGTGTTATTTGGCCTGCTATAATAACGATTCACCTTGAACGATCTCACCATCAAGAACACCTCCTTTATGATCAAGCTTTTCTTAGATAATCGAATTAAATTTTGTTTTTCACCGTTCTTCCTTTACGTATATATCCGTGTTGGTAGGCCTATTTGGCAGATTTCACCAAATTTCCTTTGAAATACAGCCTATAACCTACTCATTGTAGCTACGCGGTATATTGCCATTCCCTGGGGCTGGAGGCCTGATTGTTGCTGACATTGCCGATTTATAGATCAAATCGAGGTAAATAAAAGCATAATCTTCAGTTTATGGATCCATACGTTATTTTCTACTTGGACAAAGAGAGGTTTAACGGTTTATTACGGAGTTGTATAGGTGAAGTAGGAAGGCGTTGTGTCCCTCGAGCGCTACGCTGCGCTGCTGATTAGCTGAGCAGGTCTAAACGCGATGGGGCCACAAGCCTTCCAACCATCTCGTCTTTTGGCTAAAAACATTGAATTTGGTTATGCAGTTTGCACCTTATGATATATGATTGTTCTTATGGTATATTAATGTGGATGTTTAAGATAGGATCTGTTTATTATATATATGCCTGTCTCCGGCTGGGCATATTTTTCAATCAAAAACACATTGGTGTCCTTTGCTAAATCAATAAATATCGATTGTAGAGCACATTTTATATCAGTGTTTGGATATATTAAGATTTGTCCGAAACTCGTGTGATATTGCACCCCGTTTAACACATTGCTGTAGTCATTTGTTCAGCTTTATAATTAACAAGCGTTCTTTCAGTTAGTTAGCTTTGTGCCCAACAAAACATAAATTAATGTATTTGCATGCGTGTACTTGTGGACCAAAATCGTAAGTTCACCGAATTTAGATCCAAAAGGCCTCCCTTAATAGTGTGTCAATTCGCATCCTTGTGCGATTATGTATGCCATTATTCCACGCGTAGCTCCAACGAAACCGAACAGTTCTTGTATTAGAATAAAACATTCAAACGAACTACAGGTGTGAAAGTGCCCTCGTTATTCAATTCCACAAGAAGAAACCTCAGTCCTCGTTCGAATGAGCCTTGGGCTGCATGTACCCTACAGTCTTTTTGATGTAAAGCGACATCTCTCTTTTGATTTCACTATCTATGTTCAATGAAACAGTAGTACCAGATGCCTTGACGTAGGCTAATTGTCATAGATAAGACGGTTAGCGTCGTAAAAACGTAATCATAGTTATGCCATTTGGTGTTAAAGGCTGTTTGTTGTATCTGAAAGATTACCTACACTGTTGGAATTGTAAAGTATAATTGAAGCTCAAGTCTTTTGGGCAGATAATGATACAAATTATCCAGAATCTTTGGGGTGAAACGGTATGTTACATTTTTTACTTTGATTACGTCGTTTTTTCTGGAAATGGATATGTAGCAAGAACTTTGGAGGCTTTAATCCAAGGTTGGATAATGGTTCATAATCGAAAATGGTAAATATCAAAGTAAATAAATGATAAAATGCATGGATGATGTCTAGGGGTGGGGATGTGCGGGGGATGGGCCGTGGTGCAGTAGGGCGAGTGGTATAAGGGTGGTTCGGGGTGTGCTGAGCTTGTGTGCGTATCTATGTGTGTATTTGTTTGTGAGTGTGTCAGTAAATCCAGACTCTTATGTGTATCGACATCTTTTCCAGCGTGTTATACAATATTATATGACACATTTTATATGTTTTATACGATACCTCTCATTTTTCAAAGTGGGACTTATCCAACTCTGAACCAGAGAAGCTCATGTTTTGCTCGATAGGATTCCACAGTGCCCTGCATAATTTATTAACTTTGTCACTCTCATCCATAATCCTCATTCAGGGAAACTGGCCCCATGCTATGCCCTAGTACAGCTGGGTGTTTGTTGGTGAAATTCATGCCGTTGCTATAGGGTTGCACAGCTGTACCCAGCCCAGGCCTCGGGTAACGAGTCCAGCAGCTTAACCGACACGCCACGCCGCTGCCCCGTTGACTCGAACACATGGTATAATTTTTTGCTAATAGGCTTTCCTGGGAAAAGAAATGATTTGGAAGTAAAATCAAAAAGACCAGGAAATTTGAGTGGCTTTGTAGAAACAAGTTGCAGTAGAGCCCCACTCTGGATTCTGAGATAATTCCTTAATTAAGGGGCTTTATAAAAGACTTCCGACAGTGTGAACAGGTTTAAAGAATATTCTGTATGGCCTTATTAGATGAGATTATCCAGGGGAGATTTAGAGCTCCAGGACAGCAGTTTCAAATCTCCTGGCCCTCCAGCTCTGTTCCCTGTGTCTGACAGTGTTCAAAACGGATGAGATCTGCTCCTCAGGGTCCTGTCGGCCACCAAGTGCTGTAAGCTCTGCAGTGATACCATATCCTCTCTTGCCTCCAACTCCCATCATCCCCCCCTATTTCCCACTCCTGTCATCCTTCATCTTCCTTGGGACCCTTTTCTAGGTGTTTTCTTTTCATTGCTCTCTTTTATGTGTTTTTTGGTTCAGATGGGAGGCACTGTACTGTGTTTCGCTGTGTGTAATATTAAAACTTTATCCTTCTGACTAAAAGAGAGTACAGCGGTGCTCTGTGATGCGTTCCCCAGGGGTGAGGCAGTGGCAGTTCTCCCATTTTCGACAGAACGCCGATGCAGATTGGTAGAACAATGGCCCAGCAGCACATTTTTTTTGGATGGCTGACTTTCCCTGGACTCAAACCCTGGGAATGCAATGTCACGTTTTGTGTTGGGAATGAAAATCTATGGAACTAAATGGAGATTATTGATTGAAACATGACAAGGAGAACAGCAGTGCAGGTTTGAGACCCACCCCACCCAACCCCCCCACCCCCACCTCCACCAATGTGGAATGGGAATGGGGAAAAGAAACCTATTGAAGTGGCAATTACTTAAATTAAAAAAACAATTCTTCGGTATGTTGGCCCAAATGGAGAAAAAAATTACGTTGCCGCTTTTTGTTCTTCAGCTTAAGGGCTTAGTCTTCAGGCGTGAACAGGCAGATTCCTCGCCTGATATCATTTGTATTTTCGAACAGAAGGACGTTGACAAGATTCAAGGCCATTCCTTTAAAAGAAAAGGGCTTTGATAACTAACTACCCAAATGTGCTGCTCATGCTGTGTGTTGCTCTAATTCATGCGAGCTGAATGTTCGCGTTCTTATCTGAGTTTAACCCTTGGAGGTCCGGAACCCGTCCATTCGAACTGCTTCCTGGGTTTATGGAAAAACGAACATGAAAAGATTCTCAACTATGTTCAGTCTTTAAAGACTTTAATGCAGTTTCTAATTGCCCCTCTTTGCTGTAGGAGACCACTGCTATTAAACTTAAACTTAGTTATCAGAATGGTCATAAGACACAAAATGAATAATTCTTACTGGGTTTTTGTTTTTATTTGAGGTGTAATGCCATTTAAAAGAAGTTTGCTGATTTTTAAGTGTGTTTTTTGGACCACGTCTTTATTTTGTGTGGAACTGTTTTTACAGCCTTAAATGAATCACACCTCTGCAGTTGGGCTCCTAGCATTTGTGGCTAAGTAGCATCAGTCTACTGTATGCTGTGGTGAGCAATAGATTACTTGGACAGATTAATCAACTAAAAGTGATTAACATCCTAAACATTACTTGCCCTAAAAATTCCAAAGAAATTGTCTAGGAAGTAAAACATAGTAGGCTGCTGAATAAAAATGATTAGTAATCTCTCTACAGATGAGATGAGTACAAGCATGGTACATGCCCAAGGAGTGTGAGGATAATCGAGATTAGTAGGTTTGGTATGCAGCAGTAGCAAGATAAGGATATAGCCTATGTTGTATTGGGCAAATGGAATGACGGTGTGTGTACCTACTTTTTTTCATAAGCGAGGCGAGGGAGGGAGGGAGGGAGGGTTGGAATCAGCGGCAACGCCATCGTCTCGTTGCGTAGGACTGACCCGTGGAGTCGATTGGGCACCTGTGGGGTTCACGCGCGGGGTTCCTACGGAAAGACTGAGCGGCTCAGCTGGTGGAGAGTGGACGGGAGCAGTGGCTGCTGGTGCTTCACTAAGTGTGCAGTGCATCTGCACGTGCTGTAGCAGTGATACAGTGAGCTCATTCATTGCAAGGTTAATTAATTAATGCAAAACAACAGATTGATGCTCATCTCAATTTGTCTGTTTTTTGCTCTCTGTCACACTTTATGTGTATATAAATATAATTATATATAATGTGTGTGTGTATACTGTATGTATATATATATATATATATATATATATATATATGTGTGTGTGTGTACACGCACATATGAAGACACAAATTGTGTATTTGTTTTTGTTGTCAAGCTGGTATTTCAGCAGCTTACATTAATTTGTTAAAGCATGAGTGCATTGGGGCCTAAGTGCACTGTAACTAATGAAATTAGAGGCATTTTAAAGCGCTGTGCTGTAGCTAACCTCAGGCTATCGGCGCATGTGCTGTTTGGTGCTCGTTGTGTCAGACAGCTGGTAACAGGGCTGTTGATTCATCTCACAGACAAACAGGCTGTTAATAAAGCTGACCAGTATTTTACTGCAGAGAGTCACTGAAATATTAACCAAACCCCCTTTGGAAAAGTCAACACTAGTAAATAAATGTATTTATCAATAATGATGTATGGAATTATTATTGTTTGTGAAGTGACATTGCTCCCAAAATTAGTTGACAGTTTGTGATGAGACCTTATTAGCGGTCATGCTTATTATAATATAAGTGTATTTAGCAGACTGTTATCATTTCTGGTATTATTATTACTGGTATCAGTGCATATGCTTATAATGAATATGTTCTGAAAGATTTTTTATTTTTTTTTAATGATTATTCTGCGTTGTACGAAACTGTGTATATTCGGTGGTGTAGTACAGATAGTAATTATTCTATTTTGTGGTTTATGACAGATAGTGAATATTCAGTTGTACAGATAGTGATTATTCAGTGGTGTAGTATAGTGATTATTTGGTGATGATTATACAGTAGTGGTGTGTCACAGTTGATTACGTAGTGGCGTAGTACGGGTTGTGAAAGCCACTTGATTTGCCTAATCTTCCCTTATGTAACACCGTTTGGTGGTAGTAGACGGTTGATGGGAAAAAAAATGTAAAAACACTTGCTTTAAAGAAATTTTTTCAGAAAAGTGAAGAAGAAGCCTCTAAGCAATGGTGATGAAGGGCCCTTATCCCCCATACTAATTCACTCGCCAAGTAGCTGCCATCGTCTGTTTGCTGACTAAGGTCTGGGGTAACACTGGTTGTTTGCAAGGTGCCCCCTAGTGGTTGTAGAAAGGCTAAAAATAATGTATTCCTTTTTTTAGGTTTATGTTTTAATGTGCTACAGGTCCACTTTTTTGGTGTGCTAGCGCTGCAGAGTAGTGGCTGTCCGCCGTGACTCTTTCGTTTTCTTTTTCCTGTGGTCCGCAGGGGCGAGGAGCTTGAAAACCACTGCCCTAATGTCTCCTTTCTCCTCCCTACAGAGCTGGCCGTCCTGGATGGTATCTAACTAAAGTGGAAGCTGTAAGCAGGATGAAAACATGGCCGCGCCCCTTTTTGCACCACCAGGACCTAACAGCTTCAAGAAGTTCACCCCGGAGTCTCTGGCCAACATCGAGAGGCGCATCGACGAGGAAAAGGCCAAGAAGCCGCCCAAACCCGACAGCAGTCACCGCGACGATGACGACGAGAACAAGCCCAGGCCCAACAGCGACCTGGAGGCGGGCCGAAGCCTGCCCTTCATCTACGGGGACATCCCTCGGGGGCTGGTAGCAGTGCCCCTGGAGGATTTGGACCCTTTCTATGTGAATGAGAAAGTGAGTCCTCCCTCACAACCCCACCCCACCCCCTGCCATGCTCCTTAGTCCCGCCTCTCCGACTAGAAAGGCCACTTCTTCCCCACTGCCACCAGTGATGGGGGCAAGAGTTACTCTCATGGAGGATGACCGGGGGAGGCCGTGGTGTGGCGTGACTTGGTGTGGTGTGGTGTGGGGGTGGGCGGGTGTACAAAGGATGGGTTGGGGTTTTTTAAATTTTGAAATGTGCACGTTTTTCACCTTGCGCATCGTAAACTTCATTCGTGTTTTTTTTATTTTCAGCTTTGTATTGGCTTTGTCAGGTGCGAAGGCAGACATGTTATCTGTAGTAGACTGGGAGTGGGTCAGGTGTGAAGGCAGACATGTTATCTGTAGTAGACTGGGAGTGGGTCAGGTGCAAAGGCAGACATGTTATCTGTAGTAGACTGGGAGTGGGTCAGGTGCGAAGGCAGACATGTTATCTGTAGTAGACTGGGAGTGGGTCAGGTGCGAAGGCAGACATGTTATCTGTAGTAGACTGGGAGTGGGTCAGGTGCGAAGGCAGACATGTTATCTGTAGTAGACTGGGAGTGGGTCAGGTGCGAAGGCAGACATGTTATCTGTAGTAGACTGGGAGTGGGTCAGGTGCGAAGGCAGACATGTTATCTGTAGTAGACTGGGAGTGGGTCAGGTGCGAAGGCAGACATGTTATCTGTAGTAGACTGGGAGTGGGTCAGATGGTAGGAAAATGTGGGATGGGGTATACGGAGTCAAGTGGTAGGAAAATGGTGAGCTGAAGGAGGGTGCTGGTGTGGGCAGAATCGAATGGTAAGAAGATTTGGTAGGTTTAGTTTAGCAAAAGTGAGATGGGTGGGTGGAGTTATGCTAACGACCCATATTGGCAGCAATGTGTCTGGCAGTTATGAGGTTATGACTTATTTTTTTGGGTTGGGGGGCATACGTGGTCACTGGAGATGAAGTGCCACAGGCTGCCACCCTGGTGAATGGGACCGCTCAAATCCAGCCTCTAAATCTGATTACTTCTCTTTCATTTGGCCTTTTGATAAAGAAAGCAGACCGCCGCTGGCAAGAAGAATTCTCTATTGAGAAGGCCCAAACAAGGCCCAGATTTAATGCATGAGAAGTAAGATCATTCATCTGAAAGCTCAGTACAAACATGGAGTCAAAAGGGAAAAACAGTCTGAATAAGATTGGGGGCCTGATCTTAAAAGGGAATCTCTCGCACATTTAGCAGTACCATACGGCCTTCAGGTAAGTTGAGTCACATAAGCAGGATTTCAAATCTGCTGCACCTGTCATAAACGTATATCAAACTGAGGATCTTTATGCTTTATTTTTTTTACACTTTTTCATAAGACACCTGATTGCGGTTGATCAGATTTTCAGTGATTGTCTGATCGATCGATCGATCGATTGAAATAGTTTTTTATGTCACTTTCAATGTGTGAGCTGTGTCTAAGGTCACATGGAAAGATGGTTATGATGGCGATATTTGTGGCCAAGTTTGGCTCACAGTTGGAGGGGGAGAAATAAAAGTTGAATGTTTCCTCACAACGCCCTCTTTCCCCCCCGCCCAACCGTGCTGAAATGTGAGGATTACTGAGGAAAAAACTTCCCATGATGCACTTGCCTCTGCTTCTCTCATCTGGCTTCCACTGTACTGTAAGCAACACACCACAATATTCAAAAACCTGAGACGTCATTTACAGGGTGACGCCTCTTGGAATAGATATAAATTTAAGCAATGAAAGAGTTCAGAACAAAAAAACCCACTTCCAACTTTTTCCCTCGGAGACGGTGCCTGGCTCGGTATTCCATCACTTCTACACTATTCTGGCTGGGAAAAAAAAAACTTGAAAAGGAAAGGAGGGACATCGATGTTCAAAAGATTTCCTTTAACTGCCTTCCTGTCTTTTATCTGGCAGAAGCACTGCGGTGTATCTGTGGTAAATTCATCTCCGATGCGGTTTTCTTGCAGCCAATAAAACGGCCGTGAGTGAAGTGCGGTGTTTGCATGCACCGTGGCCTTTCTTCTGCACGAAAATTAAGAGGAGCTCCCCAAAAATACAAAAAAAAACAAAAAAAACAGAATTTCTAAAAACTGTGGGTTAAGTATAGGCATACCAAAATAAGACATTCATCTTTACTGGTCCAGAATGGAAACCATACAGTCTTGTTTAAATTGTCTTTAGGTGTTTTGTCGGTGATATACACATTGTTTTCTGTCAACAGTAAAGTCCTTGAAAGCAGAGCAGTGTTGTGCAGGGTGTTTCTATGAAGCTGTACATGGCCCTAAAGGCTCAGAGTTCACAGGCAGAAATCGCTGATTGTTCTAGATGAGAGACCTTTCAAATCTTAAAAAAATGTAATCTGAAAAAATAAGTGATCTAGTTTTTTTATAGATTACATACATTACACTCGTTTATTACATGCTTCATAACATTATGTCAGTTGTTATACGATGGTTATGGTTTATATGTGTGCTTATGACTCATAAGCACACATATAAACTATAACGATATCTTATAACTACTGATGTAAGGTCATGAAGCATGTAATGGCCCTAGCGTATGACAAGAATTACAACAATTACTTAGAGCTAGAGTAGGTATTATGAATGCCTGGTAAGACCTACGTCTAGTGCTACCGCATAGTCTATATTAATGAGTTTTGATAAAAAGGAAAAACTATATAATATTAATCGTTAATATTGTTTACATCCAGTAAGAGACACAATCCAACATCCCATACTACCATTTTGATGAAATGATAAATAATTTCAATGTATCCTGGGTGGTTTTACTGTCCATTGAGATTTGCCGTATTCTAGCTTGGTGTTTAAAAATAATGGCTTCACTTTAAGGAGGGCGGCATGAAGGAGACGGTAGGCTCTGCAGACTCTTAAAACGTTCAAAATATCTTCCAGGGGACAGAGGATAGGGAATATTATTTTAATCCACTAAGTAGACAGAATAGCTGTACAAGGATTTTATTAAGATGTACTGTGCACTGACTTTATTTATTTCAGATATTTGATGCTTTTGGGCTTCGAGTCAGGGAATGGGATGAAACATGGCCATGGGGAGGTGGATGCCGATAGCCCCCCGCACATATATATACACCAACAACAAAGGGAGTGAAAAATAATTATTTAAAAAAACAAAGAAAAACAGTTGAATGGGATGAAGAGATGAAGGTATTTCAGAAACAGGTGACATGAGAAAGTTACTGTATATACCTGCAGAGAAAGAAAATTTAGCAGTCTGAGGTAATGGCGTAAGGGGTCGACTGAAAAGTTCTCTCCCAAATCTTTTTTTATAAAGGAGAGCATCCACCCTCGTTATATACTTTTTAATTGTATTGAAATGGGGGCGAAAGTAGAGAGGGTTGCAGGTAGAGGTGACATCCCAGAACAGAAACCGCTATGGCAGGGAATCGAACCCCTCTGTCTTGTGGGGGGGGGGGGGGGGGGGGGGTTGAGAGCCAGCTGCTGTACAGACTGCGCCACACGGTCTCCCTCCCGGATATTTATTTAAAACTCCAAAAGGTGTATTTGGCCCTGCACAGTGCAAGCCGGCGGTAAGCTGGCTGACTTTACATCAATCTGCTGAGAGAAAGATTAGCGCTGGGCAAAGGAAACTGCAGCTTTTTTTATTTTTATTTTTTAACAGAGCCCAGAGCCTGTTGGTTTGCAATGAGAGAAGTCTAGAGTCTGGGTATGTCCATCCAGGCCCTGACCAATCCCAGCCAATGCAAACCCTCGCTAGAACAGCCCATGGGATGGACGTCCTCACCAGAGCTAACCAATGGGGAACAGGTCAAATTTTAGGGCAGCGAATTGAATTGGAGCCCTCACCAGGGCAGCCAATAGAAGGGGCTACTCATTACGGCAGCCAACGAGAGCCCACATCAAGACAGCCTTGAGAATGTGGAGCTGCTTGAGAATGTCCTTGAGAATGAAAGTTTTCTCACGAAAAGCCATTAAAGATGTCATTCCCAGCTTTATTTGGGAGCTCCTAATGCTCTCACCTTCAGTGGAACCTAAACTAATCACATTTCCCTGTGAGGTGAAGTTAAGAGGGTCACAGGTTTTTTTTTTTTTTTACATGAGATCCATGAGGACTGTTTGGATATAGTAGCTCAGTACAGTTCTGTTGACCCACTTCAGAAATTTACTGGTGTTTTGGTTCATTTGTCATGTGAGTTTAGAGGGCAGCTGACTGCTCGCTCTCCTCTGGCATGTCTAAGGGCTGTGTTTCTCTCAATGAATCAATCTGCCCCCCCCCCAATGTCACAAATAGGAAGTACCTGTTTGTGCATGTGCTTATGTGTATATGTACGTACCTGTGTATGGACATGAATTTGTGTGTGTGAGTGTGAGACTGTATATGTGTGAGTGTTGTGTGTGACTGTGACTATCTGTGTGTGTGTGTGTGTGTGTTTGAGACAGTGCGTGCATGTTGTGTGTGAGCGTGTGCGAGAGTGAATGCGTGCATGTGTGTGTTTGTGTGAGTGTGAGACTATGCGTGCATGTTGCGTGTGTACAAGAGTGTGTGTGTGCAAGTGTGTGTGTGTGTGTGTGTGTGTGTGTGTGTGTGTGAAAGTGTATGTGTGCATATGTGTATGTGAGAGTGTGAGAGTGTATGTGTGTGCGTGTGTGAGTGTGTGTGCTGAGGCTTGTTCAGCTAAGGACTGCTGTGGCCTTGTTCCACAGTGCTGTCAGTTACGTAATTGTAAGCAGTTCAGCTGAGGAGTAAAATGGGCGCTCTCGATGAAGCGCACTGGTTCTAGAAATACTGTGAAATACAGGCTTGGGGGGGGAGGGGGGGTGCATGTGCACTCTCTTATTCTCATTATCATTCCTTTCCAAACCTCCGTCACACTGGCTACCCCTGTCTTCTGTCTCTCCAGAAATGGGGGGGGGGGGGGGGGGGGGGTTTAAAGCAAGCACATTAGGATTCTACATTAGGCCCTTGCAAATTCCCGTATGGTGCAATAAACATCTCTTAGTAATCTGGCATGCTTGTCACAAAGGCTAGCGATGTTAGTGCCTGTAACGGAGCCCCTAGTATTTTTCCCTGGCCGCCTTTTTTTGATTGAGTCGCAAGACATTTTCCTTACACCCCACCCTCTTCAGGAATGGCTAGAGTCTGTCTACTCTATATTATGGTGTAGTGAGTATAGCCCTGCTCTGTAGCGCAGCAGGCTGGTTTAACCCTGCACACTGTTCAGCACCTCTGGGCCGTAGTAGCAGCGGAGTAGCAGCGGAGCAGTAGAATAATGTGGGTCTGGGAGGGTCAGGAGGCAAGGGAAGGAGTGTGGGAGTTGGTGTGGGTACTCATGTTGACGTGAGAGATGGAGTGGGGTGTGGGTATGAGAGTGGTGAGTGTGTGTGTGTGTGTGTGTGTGTGTGTGTGTGTGTGTGTGTGTGACTTAGCAAGAGTACCATTCATTGCCTAAACCTATATGTATGCACTTATGTGAGTCACCATGCATAAGAGCTTCTAATTCTGTAATGTCACTGTACATTGTTTATGTGTAGGAGTGGGTGTCGGGATTGGAGAGTGGCTGTAGGATTGGAGAGTGGGCATGGGATTGGGGAGTGGGTGTGGGATTGGGGTGTGGGATTGGGGCGTGGGATTGGGGAGTGGGCGTGGGATTGGGGAGTGGGTGTGGGATTGGGGAGTGGGTGTGGGATTGGGGCGTGGGATTGGGATTGGGGAGTGGGTGTGGGATTGGGGCGTGGGATTGGGGAGTGAGTGTGGGCGTGGGATTGGGGAGTGGGTGTGGGATTGGGGCGTGGGATTGGGATTGGGGAGTGGGTGTGGGATTGGGGCGTGGGATTGGGGAGTGAGTGTGGGCGTGGGATTGGAGAGTGGGAGTGGGATTGGGGAGTGGGTGTGGGATTGGAGAGTGGGTGTGGGATTGGGGAGTGGGAGTGGGATTGGGGAGTGGGATTGGGGAGTGGGTGTGGGATTAGGGCGTGGGATTGGGGAGTGGGTGTGGGATTGGGGAGTGGGATTGGGGAGTGGGTGTGGGATTGGGGTGTAGGATTGGAGAGTGGGCGTGGGATTGGGGAGTGGGCGTGGGATTGGGGAGTGGGCGTGGGATTGGGGAGTGGGATTGGGGAGTGGGTGTGGGATTGGGGTGTAGGATTGGAGAGTGGGCGTGGGATTGGGGAGTGGGAGTGGGATTGGGGAGTGGGATTGGGGAGTGGGAGTGGGATTGGGGAGTGGGAGTGGGATTGGGGAGTGGGATTGGGGAGTGGGTGTGGGATTGGGGTGTAGGATTGGAGAGTGGGCGTGGGATTGGGGAGTGGACGTGGGATTGGGGAGTGGGATTGGGGAGTGGGATTGGAGAGTGGGCGTGGGATTGGGGAGTGGGAGTGGGATTGGAGAGTGGGTGTAGGATTGGAGAGTGGGCGTGGGATTGTGGAGTGGGAGTGGGATTGGGGAGTGGGATTGGAGAGTGGGCGTGGGATTGGGGAGTGGGCGTGGGATTGGGGAGTGGGAGTGGGATTGAGGTGTGTAGTGTATGGATGGGGGGGGTATGAGGGCGCGGTTTCCCCAGAGCTCCCCTGGCTGAGCCGCGCTGTGTGTGATAAATGAAGCGGACTCTGATGACACAACAACCTCGGTCTCCAGTGGGGGGCTGGGCTCTACATACGAGCAGCGTTTTGTCTGACGCGCCCGCGCCCACAATATGGCTGGCTAACAATATCAAATTTCCAGCGCTGTCGAGACTAAAGTAAATAAAATGTCGAGAAGTAGCCGACGTTTTCCTGTCCCTGTGTTAGCCGCCGGTGTGTTATCACCTCGCTGCTTGAGGAGGCTATTCTGTGGGACGGTCTGAGAGAGGGTCCACCAAGCTATGCTCAACGCGGAGCGCGCACGCATGTGCGTGTGTGCGCGTTCCAAATCTTTGTTTGTGGTATTGTAGTCCACTGGATTCAAATGAAGACGAACACCATTGCGTTAGCTATTGAAGCTAACTGCTTTTGTTATGGTTTGAGGTGTCGGGGCCTCTGAAGGAAAGAGGCTAAACTGCTGAATGGAGGCTTCAGGACTGTTTATAGAGTTGCCTGTGTTTTTGCATGAGGGAGATGACCATTTAATTCCAAGGAGACAAATACTGTACCCTGACTCGATAACTGTTCAATGATATTCTGTGATCTTGCTCCCCCTCTCTCTCTTTCTGTCTCCCCCTCTTTCCCTCTCTCTCTCCCCCCCCTCCCTCTCTCTCTTTCTCTTTCCCTCTCTCTCACTCTCTAGCACTCCCTCTGTCACCTTGGTCTCTCCCTCTCTCTCTCTTTCTCTCTCTTCTGCTCTTGTTCTACCCCAGTCTGTATCAGTCTTGCTCACTCGCTCACTCTCTCTCCCTCTTGCTGGCTCTCTCTCTCTCTCTCTGTCCCTCCTCCCTCCTCTCCAGTCTGATAATGCTGCAGTTCCCCCAGTCTGTATGTCTGCCACTCTGCTGTGGATTATGAAATTTTCAGTAGCTTTGCAGCATGTTTTGGAACCAAAAAAAATTGTGTGTGTGTGCGTGCATGAGGGTGCGTGCTGGCATCCTCCCTCCCCCACTCCCCCCCACCCAATACTATTTGGAGCCCAGTTGCTGTTTTGGCAGGATATCAGTATCTAAACAAGATATTGATTTTGCTGCATTGATATTGATATTGATATCTTTGGAAGATTGAAATACTATAAGCTGCCAGGATCAAATGTATCAGCCAGTCTATCTTACTCACCACATTGCCAGTGGCTTGTTTGTTTCTGTTGGGAGATGTGAGCTTGTCCTTTATGTTAGATTACATTACAGTACATTAATTTATCACATACTCTTGTGCAGACCAACTTAAAACTAAGGGCTTGATTTACTAAGACTTCTGGCGTGTGCAAAACCTTTTTACACGCGCAAAACTAATAACACAACTAATGATTGGTGCAAAACGAATACCAGGACAAATCATTGGTTGTGTTATTGGTTTTGCGTGTTGCACATGCTAAAGGTCTTAGTAGATCTGGCCCCAAGTATACAAGTGCATTCAGAATGGGAAAAAATTAAACTATACGCAGAAAGAGAATACAAAAGATGTTTGGAGTTAGTAAGAGTGTAGTCAATGAGTGCTACAGACGGTTCAGTTGTACTCTTTAATCTGGCCACCCAAATAAGGTGATGAACATTCTAGAAACCAGACTGCATATCCACAAACCTGGCAACATATCTAGAGTTGCAGGAAGTGGTAGAAAAAAGGCCATGAAACAAGGTTTTAGGAGGCGTGATGCAGTCTGATGAAAATGGGCCTGCAGTCTGTGTCGTGGTACGGTGTCGGCTTATGGTCCCGTCACCTGCCCAACCAAACTGGACTCTGAGGGGACTTCTGTTTTGCGAATCCTGTGTATGGACGAATGTTAATTCTGTAATGTAGCATCAACAGGGGACAAATTTTTTAGAATCCCTCCGGCCCTGCAGTGTGGCCTTACCCTTCCCTACGAGATGTCGACTTGTACCCTGTTCCACATTTTGCGGGAACCTTTCTACTGGTTCTTTGTTGTCAAATTTTTTCTAAGCGCCTTATTTTGTGAGAATTATTATTACCCACCATTGGAAACATAATGCATAAATAAGACCATAAGAGCGGTTTGAAATGTAGGAACAGTTCACCTGTACCTTGTCCCGAAAAATCCTCAATAATAATAGGATAGATTTAGCGCAGGATTTGGGGTGACCACCATCTCCCCCTCTTCACAGGGCCTCTGAATGTGGGGCTCCCCTCCTATCCCTCTCAGTCCTAAGTGGTGTGGAGTGCTGCTGTCCCTGTAGGGCTTTATGCAGGGCAGGCCTTGTAAAAGCAGTGGAACCTCATCAATGTTTCACGTAAATTGCGATGTTTTATTCAAGCAAATTCGTCCGCTCGTACCTCGTGCCTACCTCTGCCACATTTTCAAAGGGCGTCCTGCCCTTTCCACCGCTCCCCCACCAATCGCCAAACCTCCCCCTCCAAATGTGCTGTGTGTATTAGGCTGAGGCGACCAAACCTACCTGAAAGGGAAGGTTGCTAAATGGGGGCAGACACCTCACAAGCAGAGCGGGACATGTAGGCCTCAGCCTGCACCGCCAGTGTGAGACGAAGCTTCCCCCCTCCCCTCCCCGCCCGCCCGCCTGCCTGCCTCAGTGTTTAAACGACCCACGCTTCCTGTGGCAGCATTCTGCTTTTCCGTTCACTTGCCCGGTCATTCAAGGGCGCTTCTCATCAATCGATTGATCAGCGGTGCTTTTTGGCTCTCGCAGATGCCACCTGCCCCTCCCCCGACCCTCTCAGGCTTTAATTAGCGCCTGTGTCAAATCGCAGTGCGAGGTGATCGCAGTGCGAGGCGGACGGAAACGTCAACGTGGATTTTTCGAGTTTGCGCGCATTCATTGCAGGGGGAAGAAAAACGGATAACGGGTTCAACTATGTCCATGTGTTTTTTCGCGTATTTATTGAGATGATAAATGGCTCAGAGGTTCCTGTCTAAGTAAAAATGTCAAAAAAAGAAAGTGGTACAGGCATGATAATGCTACGGCCCCTCCCCCCCCCCTCCCCCATTACTGTCTGGTCACGTCTTGTCTCTATGAGCCTGCCACCCATTTGCAATGGATGTAGTTTGGTTTGTTCAGAGCCTTAAATGAGTGCCTCCCTGAAAACCTGTAACTTTGTTTCCTGCCATCAACAGGATGTATCATGTTTCTGATTGGTCACAGTATACCCACGCAAGAATGATGTCATTGTTGCTGGGACTGGGGTCTTCTGTGCATTATGTGATGTCACTGGAAAAATGTCCTCTTGTACCGGAACCGGAAGCAAAAATGTTCAGGGTTTGGATCTCCAAAAGGCTATCCTCTCCTATTTGGCTAAACTATCCGAATTAACGTTGCATACATATAATAAATTGCACTGAAATATTTCACTTTCAAAATGATTGGTGAAATAATATAGTATAAAATGTAGTATAGTGTTCTCAATCATATTTTTATGTTTTTTTTAATATTTATTTTTTCATGATTCAAAAAATGCTTACCGTATGTCAATTTAAGTTGAATGTACTGCATCGCATGCCCGCATGCTGATAATTATTCCTGTGTTCTGTGTTTCACTACTGTTATATTGTTATATTTTCAATTGTGCTAGAATACGAAGCTGGTGCTATTATAAGTTAATATGTGGATGTATTAAACATCCAGTAGCACATATTGCTTATTTTACATGACATCATGAAGTAATGTGTGGCAGGCAAAGCTGTTCTCATGTCTAACACCCCTCTCCCCTCCACCCTCTGTTTCCCCCTTTCTTCTCTTCACAGACGTTTATAGTGCTAAATAGAGGGAAAACAATCTTCCGCTTCAGTGCCACACCTGCCTTGTACTTCATAAGTCCTTTTAATCTTGTTAGGCGAATAGCTATTAAAATTTTGATACATTCATATCCTTTTCAAATGGAAGTGCTGTCTGATGCCTCCTGATGACAGCGATGTTAATGGTGATGATCACGGTGACGGTGTTGGTGACGATTGTGACGGTGTTATGATAATGACTGTCATGGCGATGATAATGACTGTTGCAGTGACGATGATGGTGACGATGATGGCGGTGACAGCGTTGATGATAGTGATCATAATGTAAATGATAATGATGACCCTTATTGTGACAATAATGATGATAATGTGATGGCAGCAATGATGACCATTTTCTAACAACTTTTTGGAGTCTTACAATGGCGATGATGTAGATGGTAATTGTAATGGTAACGACAATGAAGGTTACAGTGATAATGATGATGATGATGACGATAATGACGAGGATAAAGATGACCATGTGAAAGAGGTTTTGAGTTGCTCTTCCTCGCAATCAGTTTCAAAAATCAATCACGTTGAGTTGTCCTGCCTGCTCCCTTTTAAACCTTTAATGCAAGGTTTTCCATAAGTGCTTCTGATCTCAGCTCAGCAGTTGGGGGTCAGTGGCCGTATTTGATAAGCACCTGATAAAGAGTGCTGGAGTAACACAGCCATGGACAGTTTGAGGAAATACTGATGAGTGGGAATTATCTAAAACATTAGCATAGCGTAGCTATTTTTGATTAGCATAGCTATTTTTCTCATAGTGACAGAGCTTAAATGGCTGAATATTAGGTCTTAAATGTTGGTTGTAAATCCACCCTGGAGTGAGTGCAGCATTGATTTATGGCCATGGGAGCAGAGGACAGGGCACTGTGGGTGTCCCAGAAGAGCAGCTCAATTTCTTTCTTTGGTGAGGGTGGAGTGGGAGGGGTGGCTGATATGGGATTTTACTTGATGTTTCTGTTTCTTCCTGTTTTCCTTGACTCCTTCCCACATTGTTCAGCATGATCATTATGTGTACGATTTTGACCAACTGTGTGTTTATGACTTTCAGCAACCCCCCAGAATGGTCCAAACAAGTAGAGTGGGTACCTCTTACATGGCATGATTATCTCTTACCATATAGATGCTCTTACCAGATGCTGTCACACGTTACATTTTGGCTTCCTGTGTACCTTTTTTTTTAAATCAGTCTCCCCAAACAGAGCCGTTTTCAATGTTTCATAGCATTTTTACATATTTATTTTTTAACATTGCCCATTTTTCACACGCTGTTGTGTTTCAATGCATGCTTGACCTTTTTCTAGATGAATATCATATTAGTATTAATGTGTGTATAAGTGCAGACACTGTAAGGGGAGGCAGAGTGCGCCCCCTGTAGCTGTTTGCTGCATGTACCGCTTCAAAAACAGTGAGGACTTGGCTCAAATGACTCAATGACTTAATTTTGATTCGCTCTTTTCCTCTAGATACACCTTCACTGGAATTTATACCTTCGAATCAAGTGTAAAAATCATTGCCCGTGGTTTCTGTATAGACCGGTTCACATTCCTGAGGGACCCATGGAATTGGCTAGATTTCATGGTGATCTCCATGGCGTAAGTACACTCCCGCTCACCTTGACACTTGCCCCATTCCACCTGTGTTGCTTGAAGGTTACCTTTGCCAGGGATTAGCATACAACACATTTTACTTGTGTTTTTCTGTGCATCATGTTTCCTGCCTAGTATTAAAAGTAGTCTGAAGGTGAGAAAGGGTTGATGCAGTGCACTTATTTGAATTCCTCAGCCCTTATCTCTTATTTACAGAACAGAGGCAATGGAATGTATTCTGGTTAGAACATGAGAATTCCAGACCCCTCACAAGCAGCTAGTAATGAAACATGAGAATTCCAGACCCTTCACAAGCAGTAAATTAATATGAAACACAAGAATTCCAGACCCCTCACAAGCAGCTAGTAATGAAACATGAGAATTCCAGACCCTTCACAAGCAGCTAGTAATGAAACATGAGAATTCCAGACCCTTCACAAGCAGTAAATTAATCATGAAACACGAGAATTCCAAACCCCTCACAAGCAGCTTGTAATGAAACATGAGAATTCCAGACCCTTCACAAGCAGCTAGTAATGAAACATGAGAATTCCAGACCCTTCACAAGTAGTAAATTAATCATGAAACACAAGAATTTCAGACCCCTCACAATCAGCTTGTAATGAAACATGAGAATTCCAGACCCTTCACAAGCAGCTAGTAATGAAACATGAGAATTCCAGACCCTTCACAAGCAGTAAATTAATATGAAACACGAGAATTTCAGAACTTTCACAAGCAGCTTGTAATGAAACATGAGAATTCCAGATGCTATTGCAAATTTTTTGAGGTGATGATTCCACCAGGAGCATTTCATATCCGTCCAAAGTTAGGAAATGCTCGAACAGCGCTTCACATTAGACTGTAAAGGTAAAAAGTGAAGGGAGTTTTTACTTCCGGAAACTAAGCCCCTCGGAATAACCAAGCCCACGTTTCTACTCTACAGTGCAATTAAAAATTCTGCACATAATAAATCAGCACTGCTGTTATGATATGGAACAATGCTCACCCAAAAGGAAAATGTATACAATGTAGTACGATGATATGACCTGAGTGTGTTTCAGACACGCTTTTGGGTTATTATGGTGCTTGTGTCATTGAGGGTAAGCAGTAGCCCCCCCCCTCCCCACAGGACTTCACACTCCCTCTAGGCTTGTCAACATTCTCTTTTTGAGACCCAACAACCTCTTTCTACCTTTTGAGCCGGAAGAACTGTGGAGATATGGTTTCCACAGTTACCTTTTAAACGTTTATCTTTTATTTTTTTACGGTGCGGAAGGAGAACTGCTTATCCTGGGACCTTGCTGCCCCTAGTCTGGTGGGAGAACTGGTGCTTTCTAACCATAAACAGAACCGTTGATCCACTTAATCACATTGGATCCGGGTGCATCTTCTTACAGTATTACCAAAAATAATAATTAAAATAAACATTCAAATAAATAACTAAAGTATTGGATGAATCTCTACCCAAATGTATAAATCCCCCACGTGCAGGCAGATTTTCCATTTCCCACCATGGCACTTTCTGTACTGTGGCCTGACAATGAGGAAATTAACCTGGAACCTGGAGTTTTTCTCAGTTTTTTTGGTTCCTGGTTCCTGGTTCTTTTTTCTGGTTCTGATTCTGAAAATGGAAAAGGGACTGACTATGTGTCCACTCACCCCACACCCCAACCCCCTCACCCCCTGACCCCAAGTCCCACTAAACTTCAAGGTAGGGGATGGGCATTGTGGTGGCAAGATTACATAAAGTTGGAATTATTTCAATGAGTGAACTTCCATTCTAAAATGTGTGTGTATGTTTGTTTGTTTTCCTGTGTTTTAATAGATTACTGGTTAGAATGTCTCCCACAATACAACTACTATTACTACTCCTGCCAGTAATAAAAATAATATTAATATCCTATTAGTAATAATCCATTAATAATCCTTTAAACTATGTAGCTTTGTTTGAGAGGGAATGTTATTCAGTTTCAGGTGTCATATTTGACTCTACAAGGGAGATGAAAAAGTGAGCAGTCATGTTATGTGCAGTGTGCATTTACAAAGCGCTACATGTAACTCTGGTTTGATTCTGCAGGTATATAACAGAATTTGTAAACCTAGGCAATGTCTCAGCTCTGCGCACGTTCAGGGTTTTGAGGGCTTTGAAAACTATTTCTGTAATTCCAGGTAAGGAAGCACACAGGGGGGTGGGGGAGAGGGGTTGGTGTTACTGTACGTAGGTGTTGTTTTTCTTTTCCTTTTTTTTTGTTTTTTCTTTCTTCCCGTTCCTTTCCTTTCCATAGACGGGCTCTGTGAGTGACGTTCCCCTCCCGGTGGTGGGTGTCGTGGTGCCGTTGTGCGTTGTGTGGTTTTTTTTTGTCATTTGGTGTTTGTGTGTGATCCTTCCCTTATTTCAGATATGTCACAGAGTTTGTGGACCTGGGAAATGTGTCTGCGCTGAGAACGTTCAGAGTTCTCCGGGCGCTGAAAACTATCTCTGTCATTCCAGGTGAGACCAAGTTTAAACACTAAGGCTGAGCTCATTTTATAATTTTTTTTAATTATTATTTATTATTATTATTATTATTATTATTATTATTATTATTATTTACTGTTTTATTTATTTCAACAATTATTATTTCAACAAATCTTTATAACTGGAATAATCATGTATATTTTTTTCTCTCCAAATTATCAAAAATGGTACTAATACATTTTTGATAGGCTTTGCAGTCTACTGTCAGTCTCTTGGTCACTCCCCAATGCCCAAAATTAGGCATTCATTAGAACAGAACATAGTTCCAGTCAAATTTAATTGCTTTAGGTGGAATTTTGTTCAACACTTATGGGCCACTTTTAATATGGAACAGGTTGGAAAGGCAGGGAAGAATCTACGTGGTGATTTCTGATTTCCAGTAGTCATATCTTAACTTAGTGAAGAACAAACACCTGGGAATTTATGGAAATAACAGCACAGCCTACAGTAGATGCTTTAGGGATAAGAACTTGAGAACGGAGACATTCCCTTGGCTTAAATTAAGTCTTAAATTAAGGTCAGATCTTAATTCTGTTCTTAGGTTATTTCCAGATACTTGTCGATTTGCACCTGTCTTTTTAGGAAGCCGCATGTCAAAACTGTGGATGACAGTTTTTACACTTATTCATAAGCAAATAAGAGAAAAAAGGTCTTAACATATGGCTCTTCATTTTGGCATAGTCAATTTCCAAAGGAAAACCCCATTCACCACCAGGACGGTAAAAAAAAAAGTGTTATCCCTCTTCAGCTTTTAAACAGACCTTATCAAAAATGATGACTATAAAGGATTTTTCAGTTTGGGAAAAGGAAACCTCTGGAAAGGTTTGGCTTCTATAGAATGTAATGTATAAAAATCCACGTTACAAAATGGCACACCATTTAGTGCGATCCCTAGGTACATACCTATTATATATTTATGAAGACTGCCAAGCCTAGTGTGTGACCTTATGCTGCATGTTGCCTCTATCAAGTCACTTGCTAATAGCTTACTGAGAGCTTGGCTGACAGATTTATTGAAAATTTAATTTCATGAAATTTTGTTCACTTTTTCTATTTTTTGGGAATTATTAATAACTTCTTTATTTGTTTTCACATTTATTTATTTATATTAATTTTTGTTGGTTATAATTTCCTAGAAGGACATAAAAACATCTAACATGGAAATCATACAAATGAGGAGAAATAAAAAATAAATAAATAAATAAAATTGCGCATATTTTTCGTGAAGGATTCGATGATTGTTGATGCAAATCTTGCGAGGGAGGGGGAACAGTCTACACCTCGGCCTTTGACATTTGTCCAGTTTAGCAGGCCGTAGAGGACACTTGCCAATATGTGATTTTTGGATTTCACATTTTATCGTGTGGTACTACATTCTGTTACTAGGGAATAGTACTGTCATTTTTGGAAGTATAAATGTACAATTAAACATTTCTATAAAATTCATTAAAACAGTACTTTGATTTAGTTGCAAGTTATTTTAATGTAATCTTAAAAGAAAGATAGAAGATAGAAACCCTGTTACAGAATCTATCTGTGTTACAGACTCTATTATAGCCTGTTACATACTGTCAGAATCTGTGTTATAGACTATTATAGCCCATTATATACTGTCAGAATCTATGTTACAGACTCTATTACAACCCTTGTTACATACTATCAGAGGCTGTCTTATGGACTCTATCCAAAGCCCTGTTGCAGACTCCACTAGAAGCCCTATTACAGTCTCTATAAAACCCCCTGTCACAGACTCTGTTACACTCTATTAGAAGCCCTGTTCCAGACTCCACTAGAAGCCCTATTACAGTGACTATTGCAGACTCTATAAAACCCCCTGTCACAGACTCTGTTACACTCTATTAGAAGCCCTGTTACAGACTATCAGAAGTTTGTTACAGAATCTACTAGAGGCCCTAAAACAGATACCATAACAGCCCCTGTCACAGACTCTATTACAACGCCTGTTAAAGGCCTAGTTGGAGGTGCTTTAGAATTGCTGGTAAATGCAGATGGAATATGGGGCTATTCATTCATTCATTCATTCATTCACTCAGTTGGGCCAGCCAGCAGTTGGCAGGGGGCTTGAAAGTGAAAACTTAAACTCCAGCTCTGGTTCCCCAGGGGCTGTGGAAGAGCCCAGCATATGCTGCAGGAAGTACCACTGCATCTCACTGGGGGGGGGGGGGGGGGGGGGTGCGCTCTGCCCTGCATTCAGCCAAGGATGTCTGCTATTCTGCAGAACCCTTCAGAATGAAGTGGAACAGTCTAGTTCTCAGGCATCTCTTTTACATGCTAATATCAAAGATGTTAGTAAGGAATGGGGTATATGGGGAGTTTGTAATTACATTAGACAAAAAAATCAGTCAAAAAAAAAAAAAAAGTGACGTAAAAAAAGTTTCCAGATGGCAGAGATGTGAACTATTTTTCTCTTCAGCCTTGGAGTTTAAATGACCTGCATGTCACTTCCATCCCCCGCCTGCAACCCACCCCCCGCCCCCCTGTCCTTTAGTTCCGCTTGGTGTTTGTGCTGCAGAGTTTGTTTAACTGACGGAGTGCGTGCTCCCTCTCGGCTCTCTTTAGGAGTCCCCCCACTCCCTCGCCTCAGGTTCGACCCAGACCGCTGACCATCGATCTGCAATCTCAGAGAGTCGCCAAAACGGCGGCCTCAGCTTGCTGCTTAAGACCCCACTTAAGACTTAAGGCTCTGTAAATCTCAGAGGCGTTTGGGTTTTGCTGAGCTTCAGAGTTTAGACCTCGACTCTGCGCTCTCCCTCCTGCCAAAGATGCTGGCATCTTTTCTCCAACAACTTCAAAAAGAGTCAATTCCAGCTGTCAAATGTCTGGCTGGGGACCTTCCAAGACTAGCGGACTTGTGCTCCATATTTTAAAGCAATTGAGGTCGCATTCCTGATTATTGATTTTAATTTATTTGTATTACTCATAAGGGCCTTGTTCACTTAAAATGAGCAACTATTGAAAATTAATTAGTTATGACGTTTTGGCTGTTTGGCTGTTAGTTTGGCTCACCCAAATGTAAGTACTGGGCCCTTATACGCATTAAAACGTGAAAAATAACATACTTCGTAGGAGTATGAACACTTGCGCACTAGCATACTGCTTCATCAGAGCGTTATGTCATGAGATTGTCAAATCGAGAAAAGTGACCAGTTAATGCACTGGATCGATTAAAAGCAGCCCAGGTTATACAGTGATTCCCTCGGGCAAGAATTGAAAAATGGTGAAATTGACGGTCAACCAGTGCCCTTGTAATATGGGCACACAAGACCTAGAGCTATGTCTTTAATGCAGTCTACGACCAAGGCGGTCAGTATCCAGGAGTAGTGGGGTGACTCTTAAATTATATTTGTTCTCTCTGTGTTGGAAGTACTGTATTTACAAATGTTTAAAAAAAAACTTCTTTCAAATGCACCTTTTGTTACATTGGTTGGTATGAGGTAAAGGGACGGTACTTTATGACGTTTCTCTGATTGGCTCACTACAGCTAACAGCCTAATTGGTTTGCTGCACCTTGACTCAATGCTGATTCGGCTTGTAACAAAATGTTTTAAAATGTAATGGCTTGTTGTATCAAATTCTTCCCAAATGTAAAATTTAGCGTAATGTTGCCAGACACATGCTGTAAATGTGTAGACGTTTGTGCTAACAAGTGCAAACGTTTGTTACAGCAGGTAGGATGGATCGTGTCATTAACTTGGTCGCCGTTCTTAGGGCGGGTCACACCATAATGCGTATTAAGCCTGGCCCAGTAACAGAACGCTGGAGTGGGCCGAGCACGATACCCTATATAGGCTGGTCCCTCTAAATGTAAATTCCAATTCAGAAGAGCTTAGGGACTCTGCTTTGGCATGTTGGCGACTGTCTACGGTCCCCCCGTGTGTGTGTCACCGCCCTGCAGGTCTGAAGACCATCGTCGGTGCCCTGATCCAATCTGTGAAGAAGCTGTCGGACGTGATGATCCTCACCGTCTTCTGCCTCAGCGTCTTCGCCCTGATTGGCCTGCAACTATTTATGGGAAACCTGCGCCAGAAATGTGTCATCTGGCCCATAAACAGCACAGAAACCTACCTGAGCAACGGCAGCAGAGGGTTTGACTGGGACGAGTACATCATGAACGAAAGTGAGAATCCCCCATGCACGCACACATGCACAGATAAACACACACACACACACACACACACACACACACAGTTGTCTTTAGCGCATCATCGATATTCCAAATTTTGTACTGTTTTTGTTCTGTTCTGCTCCGTGAGCCGTTCTCCACCGCCTTTTCCAGGGGTTCAAGAACAATCATGGACGTTTGTTCTGGACATTTCTTGATTTTTCTGTGGAAAATGTATTCTGTTCAGTATCCTTCGTTGTAGCTACACAGATGAAAAAAGCAATGTGACAAATGGATTTAGTTTAACTGCTAAAAATGTCAGCATTGGCTGTGAAAAGTGCTGAGACTCACTAAGGCTTTGAGTTTTCAAGAGTTAATGATAACCCACTAAAGATTTCCAAAGACCTGCTAAGATGGCAGGTCTGGGCATCATGAAATGACAAAGATAATGGCGATGGCAGCAGGCAACAGAGAAGGTTTTTCTATTTGCTTCATGGCTTTTCTTTATTTTGTTTTTAGAAAATTTCTACAAAATCCCAGGATTCCTGGATGCTCTCCTGTGTGGTAACAGTTCTGATTCAGGGTGAGTGTTCTGCACTAGTACACTGCTACCATGCCACTTATACGCAAACACGTCTACTACACTGCTACTACACTACTACTACACAATTGCTCCATTAATGCTGCTCTACTACTAATTTCTTCTTCTAATGTTCTAAAATGGTTTATTTCTGCTGCTCATCTTCACAGGAACAACATTATATGTATAAGGTACAATGGGTATTTTAATTCAGGTATTAAGGGTAACAGTTTAAGACACTGAAACACGGTTGTTTTAACACACGTAAAGCTATTTTAGAAAAGGTACCTTTTAGTTTTGCTTGAGTAGGACTTTCTTGGTTGAGAGAATTAAGGATGCATCATTGTGTATGTGTCTGTGCTCTCCAGTCGCTGCCCTGAGGGGTACACATGCATGAAGGCTGGGAGGAACCCCAACTACGGTTACACCAGCTTCGACAGCTTCGGCTGGGCCTTCCTGGCTCTCTTCCGCCTCATGACCCAGGACTTCTGGGAGAACCTTTACCAGCTGGTAAGGGTCGCCTACGATTGTACCTCATAACATGAGGTTTTAAGGCTGCACTTACTCTTCAGCTCAGGAAACAGCAAATGTCGTAGTTAAAATGTCACAGTACACTATTATATTGCAGTCATTTGACAGACAGCTCTAGCTACACCAAATTTCAAAGAAATCTGCATAGCTGCTTTCAAATGGAGGAAAAAGAACAGCAAGATAATCAACTCATATTTGCAGTGCAGCAAGAATTTTTTAACTATCCCGACTATCCTCTAACATATTCAGCTAACCTGCCAACGTAAAGCAATTTAAATGTTGCCATTAGCATTATAGGGTACCATTGACCTTGACCTTGCCTCCTAAGGTTATGAGTGTACCATTACTACCAGAGAAATGTGCTCCGCACCATTACAAAACATCCAGAATCACTTTGGTATTTTTTTTGCTCCATACAGTTTCTCCTTCAAGTAGAAATGACTGATCATTCTTACTCAGGCAAGAAGAAAAAATGTCTTTGTTCTTTTGTTTTTTTTACCCAAAGTACAAATAGGCCACTCTTTTCTTACTCGGAGGAGAAATAGACTGTCCTTTTGAGACATTTGAGTAGCTGCATAGACCTCCAGTTCATGGAGCAGTTCACAATTGCTGTGCAATGCTGAAAACACTTATGTGTTGGTAGGCAGCAGCGGACGGAAGAGGGCATCAAATATTAATGGCAAGTTTACGGTATGGGAAAAGGATGGAACATTCATGTCAGAAAAAGATGGCTTTTACTTGCCAGCTCGCCCTGTTACTGCACTGAAACTTCATTCGGCCTCCGTTAACTCATTTTTTAATGCAATAAAGACTGTTTGTATTCAGAAGAAGGTACTGAGGATGTTATCTTGTCAAACAAACAAAGCATGGAATAATAAACGGAATGCCAGATCTGGTATTATCTAGCTATTATTAGCTAAGTCTGTTAGCAGGAGATAGGAGAAAAAGAGGGAGAAATACAAGATGTCTGTTTGTGTGTCTAAAGTGTATGTGATAGATGATGTAGTGTGTAAGATAGTGTGGGGATTGGATTGTGAGGTGTAATAATAGGGTGTTGGGTGTGCCAGATAGGGGATGTAGCGAATGAGACAAGGAATAGTGGGCGTAATGTGTGAAACAGGGGATAGAAGATGTAATATATGAGATAGGACATAAGGGATATGGGGTTGTGGGAGGTGAAATAAAGGATAGGGAGTGTAGTGTATGAGACAGGGGATAGGGGATGTAGTCTGTGAGATATGAACTCAGGGTATAATGTGTGAGATAGGGGAAAGAGCCTATAATGAGAGATAGAAGTTAGGGGTTATAATGTGTGAAATGGGGAGTGTAGTGTGTGAGGTAGGGGAAATGGGTAATTGTGTGAGATGTATGAAGGGATAGCATATGTAAGATAGGGTTGTAGTTTCTTGAGATAGGGAATTGGTGTAGTGTGTGAGAGGCGGGGTAGGGGGTGTAGTGTGTGAGATAGGGTATAGAGGGAGTAGTGTAGGGGGTAGGGGGTGTAGTGTGTGAGATAGGGTATAGAGGGAGTAGTGTAGGGGGTAGGGGGTGTAGTGTGTGAGATAGGGTATAGAGGGAGTAGTGTAGGGGGTAGGGGGTGTAGTGTGTGAGATAGGGTATAGAGGGAGTAGTGTAGGGGGTAGGGGGTGTAGTGTGTGAGATAGGGTATAGAGGGAGTAGTGTAGGGGGTGTAGTGTGTGAGATAGGGTATAGAGGGAGTAGTGTAGGGGGTGTAATGTGTGACATAGGGTATAGAGGGAGTAATGTAGGGGGTAGGGGGTGTAGTGTGTGAGATAGGGTATAGAGGGAGTAGTGTAGGGGATAGGGGGTGTAGTGTGTGAGATAGGGTATAGAGGGAGTAGTGTAGGGGGTGTAGTGTGTGAGATAGGGTATAGAGGGAGTAGTGTAGGGGGTGTAATGTGTGACATAGGGTATAGAGGGAGTAATGTAGGGGGTAGGGGGTGTAGTGTGTGAGATAGGGTATAGAGGGAGTAGTGTAGGGGATAGGGGGTGTAGTGTGTGAGATAGGGTATAGAGGGAGTAGTGTAGGGGGTGTAGTGTGTGAGATAGGGTATAGAGGGAGTAGTGTAGGGGGTGTAATGTGTGACATAGGGTATAGAGGGAGTAATGTAGGGGGTAGGGGGTGTAGTGTGTGAGATAGGGTATAGAGGGAGTAGTGTAGGGCGTAGGGGGTGAAGTTCCTGGTGTCTTGTCTCCCCTACCTGTTCTCGATGTGTTGTGTTCAGAATTCCTTTCAGAGCACTGCATGTAACCCGCATCCATAATTGATGCACATGTCCAAAGAAATTACCCAGAAGCCCCGGTGAAGTCAGGCAACACTTCTGCATGCACACTACCCCATTTCTACTGCCCCCTGTCCCCTTTAATGTCTTCCTGTGTGGAGAAATGCGGGGGGGGGGGGGGGGGGCGGGGGCAGTTACGTGATCATTGGGGAAGGGCGGGAGGATGATTGATGTTCCCAAAAAAAGGAAAGGAGCCCACACCAATAACAATTAATTAAGCAACGGTCAGTTTCTTCAAGTTCTCTGACATGGCACAGCCCCAGTGAGCAGAGTGTCTCCTGTTAGACCACATATCTGAGAGCCCTCAGATAAGACCCCTCAATAAAAACAGTTGATTACCCTTAAGAATATGCTTGCTAACTGAGAACACCAGAACTGTATTCAGATAGCAATTTTGAATAAATGTCAGTTGATCAAAGGTTGTTTTGATGTCCGTTATGGGGGCTGTTTGGGGTCGCGGTGAGGTCAGCGTCCTGGGTAATTAGCCTCTCTTTGCTGCCCTGTGCATCAGACACTGCGGGCGGCCGGGAAGACCTATATGATCTTCTTCGTGCTGGTGATCTTTGTGGGCTCCTTCTACCTGGTCAACCTGATCCTGGCTGTGGTCGCCATGGCATATGAGGAGCAGAACCAGGCCACCATGGAAGAGGCAGAGCGGAAGGAGGCAGAGTTCAAGGCCATGCTGGACCAGCTGAAGAAACAGCAGGAGGACGCCCAGGTCAACCCCTTCTCCATGCCCCCATTTGTCCTCCTGTCTGTCCGTATGTCCGTCTCTGCATTTGTCTTTATGGCCCTCCGCCTGTCTCTCTGTCTGTCGGTCTTTGTTGGTCTCGCCCTCTGTGTTTATAAGTCTCTTTTTCCATTTTGATGTGGTTTTTCTTTATGCTGACAGTATCAGAGTGTGGCATGCTCTGTCCTCTCGCTCTCTCTCTCCATCTCTCCCTCTATCTCCATCTCTCTCTTCCTCCTTGTGACCCCAGGCGGCAGTGACCTCAGTGGGCACCGTGTCGGAGGATGCTGTAGAGGACGACGGCGGGGGTCACATGTCCTGCAGCTCCTCCGAGATGTCCAAGCTGAGCTCCAAGAGCGCCAAGGAGCGGCGCAACCGCAAGAAGAAGTGGCGGCAGAGGGAGCAGTCCCGTGGCGAAGAGAAGGGCGACAGCGAGAAGTTTGTCAAGTCTGAGTCCGACGATGGCAGCAAGAGGAGCAGGTTCCGTTTCCCTGACAACCGGTTAGGCAGGAGGACCTCCATCATGAACCAGGTGAGAAAACGGTTAGCCAAGGAAGGTCTCTACCATGAACCAGGTGAGAGAAAAAGATAGACCTATATGAACCAGATTACCTAACTGTTAGCCAGGTAAACCTGCATCACGAACTAGGTGAGGTAATGGTTAAGGTGGAATACCTTTTTTTTTGAACTAGGTAAAGTAAAGGTTAAGCAGGTAGACCTTTTATCATGATTCAGGTAAGAGAACCATTATGCAAGTTGACCTCTATCATGAATCAGGTAAGATCACCATTATGCAGGTTGACCTCTATCATGAATCAGGTAAAAGAACCATTATGCTGATTGACCTCTATTATGAATCAGGTAAAAGAACCATAATGCTGATTGACCTCTATTATGAATCAGGTAAAAGAACCATTATACAAGTTGACCTCTATCATGAATCAGGTAAAAGAACCATTAGGCAGGTTGACCTCTATCATGAACCAGGTAAAAGAACCATTATACAGGTTGACCTCTATCATGAATCAGGTAAAAGAACCATTATACAAGTTGACCTCTATCATGAATCAGGTAAAAGAACCATTATGCAGGTTGACCTCTATCATGAACCAGGTAAAAAAAAACATTATACAGGTTGACCTCTATCATGAACCAGGTAAAAGAACCATTATGCAGGTTGACCTCTATCATGAATCAGGTAAAAGAACCATTATACAAGTTGACCTCTATCATGAATCAGGTAAAAGAACCATTATGCAGGTTGACCTCTATCATGAACCAGGTAAAAGAACCATTATGCAGGTTGACCTCTATCATGAACCAGGTAAAAGAACCATTATGCAGGTTGACCTCTATCATGAATCAAGTAAGAGAACCATTATGCAGGTTGACCTCTATCATGACCCAGGTAAAAGAACCATTATGCAGGTTGACCTCTATCATGACCCAGGTAAAAGAACCATTATGCAGGTTGACCTTTATCATGAACCAGGTAAAAGAACCATTATGCAGGTTGACCTCTATCATGAATCAAGTAAGAGAACCATTATGCAGGTTGACCTCTATCATGACCCAGGTAAAAGAACCATTATACAGGTTGACCTCTATCATGAATCAGGTAAGGACAGTAGGATCACAGGTGAGGGGAGGCTGGATTGGGCCTCAGATTGGATGGAGGACTCGGAGACGTGAATCCAGTACACGCGTCACGCACCTTGTCACGTGCTGGTCAGAGAGGGAGTCAGCTCTACGTCTCCCGTTTCCTGTACAGAGCAAGGCGCACTTTCTCTGCTGGCTGTGAATAATTAACAACGCTTCCATTAAACTGTCGCCGCACTGTTGCCAGCCCAGCGCTGTGCCTTTAGCGCTCTAGTTTTGTTAGCGCTCTTATTGCTGCCCCAGTCCCTCTGAGACAGCAGTCCAGGCATCACTTTCCGCTTTTAGAACATATACTGTATATTTCTTTTAAATTTGGGATTCCAAATAATTCTGAAGACTATTGTAAGATTTCTTTGAGTTTCTTATTTTGTTATGTCTGCTTGCCAAAAAGGTCCCTAGGTCTCATCATGACTCCAATAGAGCTGGGTACACATTCGTTATTAGGATAACACCAAGGAGCAAGACATCAGGAACTGCTCATACGTTTCATACATACATTTAGATATTTCGCAGCATCTCTTATGCAGAGCAACTTATACAGATTACATTGTTTCATACAATCCATATATATAGAGCGAGCACCATAATTCATTGGACATTGACATATTTTTTGTTATGTTGGTTCTGTACTCTAGCACTTTAAGTTTGAAAGGATACAATGACAATGAGGTTGAAGTACAGACTGTCAGCTTTAATTTTTATCCATATGGTAAAATACCCAGAGGGTATTTTGATCCATATCGGATGAACCATTTAGAAATTAAAGAACCTTTTGTACATAGTCCCCCATTTTAAGCTACTACAAGTATTTGTTGAATTGGCTTCACAGATGTGTTTTGTTAGGCAGGTGTATTCATGTGTGTCATTATTGAATGCAGAAAAAAGCTGTCTAGACTTTGCAATTGCCTTTGGAGTTTGTTGTTAGGGTGTGACAACATGAGGAAGACAGCAGTGTCGATGCAAATTAAGCTGGCCGTCATAAGGCTCAGAAATTAAAACCAATCAATCAGGAACATAGCAAAAACCCTGGGCATGCCCAAGTCAACAGTTTGGTTCATTATTATCAAGAAAAAAACAACTGAACTCAATTATGTCAAAAGACCCGGTAGATCGAGGAAGACCACTGCAGTGGATGACCGGAGACTGCTCTCTATGGTGGAGGAAACCCCCCTGACGATGGCCCAACAGATCAAAAACACTCTCCTGGATGCAGGTGTAGATGTGGCAAAGTCTACCATACGTAGAAGACTACACCAGCAGGACTACAAGAGGGTACACTACAAGATGCAAACCACTGATAAGTCTGTAGAACAGAAAGGCAAGATTACAGTTTGCTAAGAAGCACCTAAAAGAGCCCCAAGAGTTCTGGAACAAAGTCTTGTGGACAGATGAGACAAAGATTAACATGTACCAGAGTGATGGAAAGTGTGGAGAAAAAAAGGAAATTCCCATGATCCAAAGCATACCACCTCATCCGTGAAACATGGTAGAGGGAGTGTTATGGCTTGGGCCTGTATGGCTGCCAGTGGAATGGGCTTACTTGTCTTCATCGATGATGTGACTGCAGACAGTAGTAGAACAATTAATTCTGAAGTCTACAGAAATATTTTATCTGCTCAGATAAAACCAAATGCCTCCAAACTCATTGGACGACACTTCATCATGCAACAAGACAATAACCCGAAACATACTGCTAGAGCAACGAAGGGGTTTTTGACGGCCATCCCCATATTCTCCGTGTTTGTCAAGTCGGCTTTGTTCAACACCTATGAATGGTATCAAAGTTATCAAAGGCTTGGGGCTCAGAGCGCATGTTGTATTGCTCCTATGTAGGCTACCAATCTTATCTTCAAGTTCAAGGGATTCCCCCCCCCTCTTTACTCACTGACCAAAAGTGCATTCTGCATCTCTCACGGACCAAAAGTGCGTCCTGCATCACTCACTGACCAAAATTACATCCTGCATCACTCACGGACCAAAAGTACGCCCTGCATTACCCATGGACCAAAAGTACGTCCTGCATCACTCATGGACCAAAAGTGCATCCTACATCACTCACGGACCAAAAGTGCATCCTGCATCACTCACGGACCAAAAGTGCGTCCTGCATCACTCACGGACCAAAAGTGCGTCCTGCATCACTCACGGACCAAAAGTGCGTCCTGCATCACTCACAGACCAAAAGTGCGTCCTGCATCACTCACGGACCAAAAGTGCGTCCTGCATCACTCACGGACCAAAAGTGCGTCCTGTATCACTCTTCTTCTTTCTGGATCATTCCCTCTCTTTCTCCTTTTAACCCTAATTCTTATTCCCTCACTTTCTCATGTACTCTGTCCTTATATGACTCCTGCCCCTTCTCTCTATCTCTCCCTCTCACTCCCACTCTGCATCCTACTTTCTCTTTCTCTCTTTCAATTCAATTCAATTGAATGAAGCTTGACTGTGCACCGCAATATTGCCAAAGCAATTAACAGTGAAGAATACATAAGCCAAATAGAATTAATACAATAGCAATAAAAATAAGGAATGAAAAGGAAACGCATTGGCAAGTTAAGTGATAATCATTGGTAATAAGAACAGTAATAATAACAACAATAAAAGAAAACATTAATAATACTATTACTAAGTATTGTTCTTATGTCCAGGTTTTTTGGGTGTTTAAAGTTCTTTAAAGTTCTCTCTCTCTTTCTCTCTCCTCAGTCTCTCCTCAGTATCCCGGGGTCTCCTTTCCTCTCCCGCCACAATAGCAAGAGCAGCATCTTCAGCTTCAAGGGCCGCTCCAAGGATGTGGGCTCAGAGAACGAGTTCGCCGACGATGAGCACAGCACGGTGGAGGAGAGCGACGACCGGCGCGGCTCCCTCTTCAGCCCGTACCGCCGCAGCAGCTACAGCGGCTATCACGGCAAGCGCAACAGCACGGTGGACTGCAACGGCGTGGTGTCGCTCATAGGACCCGGGCCTGGTGGACGCCTACTGCCTGAGGTGATAATAGATAAGGCAGCTACCGACGACAGCGTAAGGAAGTCTATGAGTAGACCAGTCTAGGCATGAGATTCGTCTTCCTCTACTACTTCTTTTTTTCCTTTCTTGCTGTTTGTATTCCTGTTCTCCTCTTCCTCCTTTTTTTGCAAGTCCTGATCAACTTCATCTTCTTTTTCTCGCTGCCCCCCTCTTTCCTTCATGATGCGTGCATGCCGCCTTCTGTCACTAAACCAAACTAAGAAAGAATGAAAAGAAACAACGCTCTTTACATTTTTGAAAACTGACATTAATATTTAAGTTAATATTTTGTAATTGAAACCATTTTGGAAGTGAAGTGTACTCATATTTATCGAGTAACCCTATCAAATATCCACGAAGCACTCTCAGGCTCCTTCTGGTCCGGGTATTTGTCCAATGTCTCCGCTCACTTTATATTCGATTGAGTTTTTCCGCTTGCCTTGCGTTCATTATTTCTGCATTGCGCAAACATATTTCAAAGGTCTGTTTGTGTGGAATTCCCTCTTGTACCCACTATTTCCTGTCAGATAACTGGTACTTTGAACTTTGGCTTCATAACCAAATCAAAAAATGTGTGTAGTCAGCCTCGGTGTGTTTCCTTACCAGGGCTGACCGACTCGAATGACTGTGGCAGTAGTACTCATTATTAAGCTCTCTAGTTCACAACCTAATCTGTTACTCACTGATTTCATTTATCCATTAAATAATTTTATTTATTCATGAGTGTGTTTAATTTTCTTTAATTTCCTCTGACAAATTCCTTTAGCTATCGATTTACCTATTTGTTCCGTCTTCACTCTGAGACTTGCAACATAAAAAGGAGTTTATTTTCCCTTCCTTTCACTCTCTCTTTCTCTTTTTTTCTGTATGTCTCCCTCTCTTTCTGCGTCTCAACCTCAAAGCAAGATCAACTTTTCCAGTAACTCTTCCATCCATCCTAGTTAGCATGGTAGTTTGACATCCTTAAACTTCTCTCAATCTGAGTTTCCTGTGTACATTCAACTCAGAATGAGAAAAAAAGCCTCTGCCATGTGGTACCTTTACTTTATTCTGTTACTGATATGACTTGTGCATGCCTGTGCATGCAGATGTTAGCGATGCCCCCCCCCCCCCCCCCCCCTGTTTCCCAGCTACCCCTGTTATGAGGCCCGCGGGGTGCATGCAGGTTTAGAATACAGGGAGGTTGGGGTGCAACGAGGCTGGGGGGGTCGAGGAGAGGGAGGCGAGTATTAATTAAGGGAGCGGGGCTGAGATTTGGTACATTGAAACTTTTTAATACAAAGAAAATGCTGGAATGTCATGCTGGTATAGCGTTTTACTGGGGGCCAGGTAGAGTAACACTATTCTTTCACACATGGTGACATGTGGTGCAATTATCCATTTTTGTGAGGCCTTCTTCAGGCACTTCTCACCAGAGGGCCTCATGGCCAATTGTCCCGTCTCACACCTGCAATTATTAAAGAAGTTCCAGTAAACATTTTTTGCATTTGTATGATGTATGAAGAGTCCAGCACTCCAGGGTTTGGGTCTTTTCCATTTCAGTTCAGTCAATTCAGGAAGTGAACTGAAATGCAAAAATTATCTTAATGTGCGATCAGGATTTTTCAGTGACTGAATCCAGTTCATGAAATTGACTGCAGCCCTTGCACTCACACACAAGTGTGTCAGGGTTCTGAGCTGTGTGCTGTATGCTTGGGACCCTACCCTCCTCTGGATGGAAAAGACGTGAACTGGCCTTTAATAGCGAGTAGCAGGTTTTCATCAGAGAGAATAGAGGCATACAATAAATGGCAAAATAAGGAATTCGGAACCCTGTCCCACTGAACCCTCCCATTCCCTGGCCAACGTAATCGCCAGTTGCACATCGCCCTATGGAGCTAGCGGCCACAGTCGGCACAGTGTGGTGCCTTAACTGAATGAGTCATCCAGCAGCCAACCCTACGCATTCTAGATGGGTACAAAAATGACAAATGGACAGTGACACATCAGATCGCTTTACTGTCATATTCCGAGTCCATTTGGATGGTTAATCCTGAAAGCTAAGGCAAAGCATCTCTTTTATTAAAGGTGTTTATGTGACGTAGAAACCAATGGCATTGTGAACTGAGTGTGAATTGATTGCCTGAAGATTAAACTGTGTGGTTTATGCCATCACACGTGGCCAAAACAAACAAACCTTCACTTGCCGCCTGTTTCTCCTCTGTCCAAACCCAGTCTACTCTCATGAGGAGTCATTGTAAAAAAACAAAAAAAAAGGCAATCTCATTTTAACAACACTCCCCTCCCCCTCTTGGTCCTGGCCCCACCCCGCCCTGCCACATCCCTCAGTGAGGGTGCCAGCAGTGGCGGGTAGGAATAAGGGGTGACCACACCCACTTTTAGGCCAGCCGCAATTGGCTTAGAGCCACCCTCCTCCCTGGGATGCATCCAATGGCGAGGGGCAGGTTTAGGGATTTGGGGCTTTTGGATTTTTGAGCTTTCGGGGGTGGTGGAAAGGACTCACTGTCCCGGCTCTCCTCCTGACAGCCCACCACGGAGGTGGAGGTGAAGAAGAGGAACTCGGGGTCCCTGATGGTGTCCGTGGACCAGCTCAACACCTCTTTCGGCCGGAAAGAGAGGGCCAACAGCGTGCTGAGCGTCAACACCAACACTCTGGTGGAGGGTAACGCCTCTCCTTTCTCTTCCTAACCTCCATTTCACACTTATCCCCCCTTCTCTCCTTCCTACCCCTCCATTCTGATTATTATTATTATTAATTATTATTATTATTATTAGTATTTTTAGTATTATTATTATTGAAATGGTGATCCGTATCTGACGGGGACATGCCATCCTCTCTCTGGCTCCGCCCTGGGTCTCCACAGAGCTGGAGGAGTCCCAGCGTAAGTGCCCTCCATGCTGGTACAAGTTCGCCAACACATTCCTGATCTGGGAGTGCTGCCCGACATGGCTGAAGATCAAGGAGATCGTCAACCTGGTGGTGATGGATCCCTTTGTCGACCTGGCCATCACCATCTGCATCGTGCTCAACACCCTCTTCATGGCCATGGAGCACTACCCCATGACCCCACATTTCGAGCACGTGCTCAGTGTAGGGAACCTGGTGAGAACACGCCCCCTTGCATCCCTAGCCAATGACTGCGCCCATTTCTGGGTTCACGATGCTCCTCATTCTCCCATAATTAGCGATTTGAAAGGCTTGTGAGGGCAGGGCTGTACCAGTTCTATACCAGTCGCCGGAATGGGCTGTTATATGGGCGTTGCAAACAAATGTAAGCTCGTAAAACAAGATGAGCATTTCCGGGTTTTATTTCCGAGTCTTGGTATTTTGTGGTGGTAGAGGAGAGGCACACACATACACAAATACTTGTATGGTCTCACTCACACTCACTCACACACACTCACACACAGTCTCACGTGCACGCACACACACACGCACACACACGCATTTGCACAGATTCACACACACACACACACACACACGCACACACACACGCATTTGCACAGATTCACACACACACACACACACACACACACACACACACACACACACACACACACACACACACACACACACACACACACACACACACACACACACACACACACACACACACACACTCTATCTGTCTTATACGTGCACAACACAAATATGCAGTTGCACTGCAGTTTAATGCATGGTCTAACCAGATGTTCTGTTCCCAGAACTCACACAGCCAATTACAGACCAGTAAAAGGCCACCATCTCACAAGTCTCATCACCATCTATAATTAATACATGAAAGATAACAGGGTCTCTCTCTATGGATTTGTGAGTGCTGACTGGTCACTGACTCACTGGTCTATCTAAGCACACTACATCTACAATATGGCAGTAAGTACGTGAATGGGCTTTTGTTTTGTGTTTCAAAGATCTAATACAATAATATAGCAAATATAAACTAATTCAATTTGCTGTAATATTGCGGTCCTGTGTGGTGGTCTATCTGGATTTGGTAGGAAGATGTATGATCACATACCTATATAATGTACCCTGTCTGACCCCTATTTGATGTCCTTTTAATGTTTAATATGACCAATGAATTATGACCACAATGTTCCACTTGCAGTATGCAGTTGAAATTTTTAATGGTGTGCAATCAATTCATTGGATGGGATCTGGAACTTTTTACAGGATAAGAAAGGATGGGTAATTTCAAAAACAAAAAATATTTATGATATAAGGGAATGGAAGGGGAATTATTATTATTATTATTGTTTTTGGCTGGGACAAGACATCTTCTCCTGTTACCACATACAGTGGCATGTACAGAGTGGATGGGATGGGACTTTTTGTTTGTTTTTATAGTGTATGTTTTTTGTCTTGGTGCGGTAATGCAGGACAAGCCTAGCCGTGTGGCTGTTTTATATGGGAAGCCCTTCATTCTCCTCATGTCTGTGTCGAACAGGTATTTACCGGGATCTTCACTGCTGAGATGTTTGCCAAACTGGTTGCTATGGACCCATACTACTACTTCCAGGAGGGCTGGAACATTTTTGACGGGTTCATCGTGAGCTTGAGCTTGATGGAGCTGGGCCTGGCTGACGTGGAGGGTCTGTCCGTGCTGCGATCATTCCGATTGGTAAAGACCCTAAATTTCCATACCTCGCGAGCCCTCACGGACCCCCATTGTCTTGTACACGGTTCCTCTGCCCAGTTATTTGACTGTCTCACTAATGACTCTTTTTTGCCCTTCTGTGTCCTCTGATTCTTTCTCCTAACCCCGCTCCCCTTTACCCTTTCTACTATTTATCCCTTCTCCTCTTCACACTCTCTAATCCCTCCCCCTCAAACTCCCTCACCTCTGCCCCTCACACTCTCTAACGCATTCCCCTTACACTCTCTACCCCCTCTCCATCACACTCCATAACCCCTCTTCTACTCCCTGACCCTTCCCTGCTACCAAACCCACGCCCTATACCCCTCCCACTCCTTAAACCCCTCTCTCCCCTCCATCCCTCCTCCTCCCCCTGCATCTCCACTCATAGCTGAGAGTGTTCAAACTGGCCAAATCATGGCCGACCCTCAACATGCTGATCAAGATCATCGGGAACTCGGTGGGGGCCTTGGGAAACCTGACCCTGGTGTTGGCCATCATTGTCTTCATCTTCGCCGTGGTGGGCATGCAGCTCTTCGGCAAGAACTACAAGGACTGCGTGTGCAAGATCGCCCTGGACTGCGAGCTGCCGCGCTGGCACATGAATGACTTCTTCCACTCCTTCCTGATCGTGTTCCGGGTGCTGTGCGGGGAATGGATCGAGACCATGTGGGACTGCATGGAGGTGGCCGGCCAAACTATGTGCCTCACCGTCTTCATGATGGTCATGGTCATCGGCAACCTGGTGGTGAGGAGGGACAGGACCGTGTCCGCACACTCACGCATTTCATTTACTGTTTTAAAAAAAGTGTCACACCAGGCAATAATAATAATAATGCCTTGCATTTATATAGTGCCTTTCTCACCAACCGGTGACTCAAAGCACTTTACAATGATGAGGGGGAAACCTGCCTCTACCACCACCAATGTGTAGCACCCATTGCTATTTAGGTAGCTGCAGGTCTAAACATTGGAGAACTTATTGGGTCATACTTGACATTTTTGTCAAAATAAGTTATTAACATAGGACTGGTCTTTGTTGTAGCTTTCGCTATATAACAGATTAGACACCTGAAATGGAAAAAAAATTCAAGACGTTAAAACTAACATGATTACCAAACGTTTTTACTAAAATGTCATGTTGACACTTAAATATTATTTTGTGAGTGAGACAGAACCAAAACTTGGCATCGAGCCTAAATGTGACAACCCATATACGATACTTGCAATATGAGACATCACTGCAGAAGAGCAATATGAGACATCACTGCAGAAGAGCAATATGAGACATCACTGCAGAAGAGCAATATGAGACATCACTGCAGAAGAGCAATATGAGACATCACTGCAGAAGAGCAATATGAGACATCACTGCAGAAGAGCAATATGAGACATCACTGCAGAAGAGCAATATGAGACATCACTGCAGAAGAGCAATATGAGACATCACTGCAGAAGAGCAATATGAGACATCACTGCAGAAGAGCAATATGAGACATCACTGCAGAAGAGCAATATGAGACATCACTGCACAAGAGCAATATGAGACATCACTGCAGAAGAGCAATATGAGACATCACTGCAGAAGAGCAATATGAGACATCACTGCAGAAGAGCAGTCTTTCACTGTGAAAGCATGCATCCACAAATCATATGCAGCAATGAGTGTGAGAGTGTTCGATTGCTCTAGTTTGAAATGTGATAGTTGTCACTTCTGATTATAGTCAAATCAGGGTTTGATGTATGCAGTTAGTCTCGTCATTTACATTTGGTGTTATTTGCCACAACAAAGTTCTCAGTATTAAATTAACTCTTTAGTTTAGAGACATAGCACTTTGTTTTAGCACACACAAAACCAATAACATGACCAATTATTGGTCATGGTATTTGTTTTGCACCAATCATTGGTTGTGTTATTAGTTTTGCGTGTGCTAAAAGGTTTTGCACACGCTAAAGGTCTTAGTAAATCAGGCCCTAAGTTTATATGTGTTTATATAAGGTCAGTAGGGACGGTGCAGACAGACACAAGCATTCATGATGGCTTGTGTAGTGCTAATGCAGGTGCCATGTAGTGCTTAGATAACTCATGAAAGACCAGTGTTACCATATAAGATAATGATTTTGCTGGGGGCCTGCAGAGAGAGTAGTGGGATTAAATGAATGACACAATGAAGGTTGGGTACAGGTATGAAGATCAGGTGTGAGTGTGAGTGAATCCGTCCAGATGCTGATGTCACCTGGCTCCTCCCTCAGGTGTTGAACCTGTTCCTGGCCTTGCTGCTCAGCTCCTTCAGTGCGGACAACCTGGCGGCCACAGACGACGACGGCGAGATGAACAACCTGCAGATCTCAGTCATCCGCATCAAGAAGGGCATCGCCTGGACGAAGATCAAGGTGCGGCTGCTGGCTGCCACCCTGCTGAAGAAGAAGGTGACGGACGAGGTGAAGCCGCTCGATGACATGTACGACAAGAAGCTCAACTGCATCGCCAACCACACGGGCGTGGACATCAACCGTGAGCTGGACTACCAGAAGAACGGCAACGGCACCACCAGCGGCATCGGCAGCAGCGTGGGGAAGTACATGATTGATGAGGACCGCATGTCCTTCATTCACAACCCCAACCTGACTGTGCGCGTGCCCATCGCCGTGGGAGAGTCCGACTTCGAGAACCTCAACACCGAGGACTTCAGCAGTGAGTCGGATGTGGAGGGCAGCAAAGAGGTGAGTTCAGAAAACCTGAAGACCCATGGAGATCTCCTGACTGACTGAATGACCCACAGTTTACTAGCATAAAATGGGCTAGCCTGGCTCCATCTCTACAGTGGGAAGGGGTATAATGTCAGCCTGGATCCAGTTTCAGCTGTAAAATGGAACAAAAAAATTTGTGAGATGTCAATGTTGCATCAATAAGATCTAGGTTTTGAGCCGAAAACGTAAATAAGGTTTAGACCACGACAAGCATCTCAAAATACAAACTATCAAAAGGCAAGCTGTTCCTTTGCATTTTTGAAAAATGTAAACCATATGTACCATTGTAGGAGGAACTAAGGCTGATACATTTTAAAGGGATGCTCAGCTTACAGCATAAGATATGGCTTTAGGTTTACAGTAGGACAGTAAGGGTCATTTCCTATAGATGGCAGTGTTAATAATGTATGAGGTATGATTACAGATGATTGAAGTTGGCCAGTTGTACTGCAGCGGGTTGATTGATTTGTGCACTGTGGTACATTAGTCACAATGGCCTTCTCTTATTTCCCTGCTGTCTCAGCATTGCAGTGTTGTTGTCTTGTGGGCAGTCAGTGCACTCGTTTGACCTTGGTAGAGGTGGGACTGGGGTGCTTGACTATACAGCGTACGCATTTGTCAAAAAAGGGGCAATTGTAAACTCGAGAATTTTGTCTGCAACGTCACGTGTATGTGCGCGTTTGTCGCGCCTCAATTCCCCAAGTGTTACGCCATTTGAATCAGGGTCCTTCTCTGCTCAGGGCCCAGAGTGGTAACGGCCATAGATTTCTTTGATCCAGCGTGAATTAGAAAGCCATAAAAAATTCAGGGAGAAGTGCGGGCTCCTGTGGTTATGTGCAGTGCATTGTGGGGCATGCCTCTGGACGAGCAAGGGCTGTTTTCCCACTCGTTTTGGGTGAGTAGCCATACTGAACTACTCGGGGACCCAGAAATGCGGAGTCACATACGACTATCTTATAAAAACCCTAGAGGATCAGAGCAGAGGAACATGAGCACAGAGAGATCTCTGACCTCTGACTTATTCCCTTTGTTTTTCATACCATCACGCTGTGAAACATTTTCAGCAATGAGACATGGAATGAGCTATAAATAATTTAACTGTTTTTATATGTACAAATTCCTGTCCATAATATGTTATACCACAGCCACAGTGCATGCAGGCTGAATTGGCCATACACGGTGGCCGACACCCTATTGGGTGATTTAATATGAGTGCTTCCATTGTGTTGTGCACTATGCATACTGTAAGCAATTTCTATGAACAGAATTACAACCCCTGTCTATTGGGATGGATCAGTTCATGCGTAGATACAAACTTGGATCCTGTTCACACTTTTTTATCCTCTTCAGCATTTGCTGACAGGGTATGTCTGAAAGGCAGGGATGCCCTGTTCTGCAGGGTATGTCCGAGAGGCAGGGATGCCCTATTCTGCAGGGTATGTCTGAAAGGCAGGGATGCCCTCTTCAGCAGGGTATGTCTGAAAGGCAGGGATGCCCTATTCTGCAGGGTATGTCTGAAAGGCAGGGATGCCCTATTCTGCAGGGTATGTCTGAAAGGCAGGGATGGCCTATTCTGCAGGGTATGTCTGAAAGGCAGGGATGCCCTATTCTGCAGGGTATGTCTGAAAGGCAGGGATGCCCTATTCTGCAGGGTATGTCTGAAAGGCAGGGATGCCCTGTTCTGCAGGGTATGTCTGAAAGGCAGGGATGCCCTATTCTGCAGGGTATGTCTGAAAGGCAGGGATGCCCTATTCTGCAAGATATGTCTGAAAGGCAGGGATGCCCTATTCTGCAGGGTATGTCTGAAAGGCAGGGATGCCCTGTTCTGCAGGGTATGTCTGAAAGGCAGGGATGCCCTGTTCTGCAGGGTATGTCTGAAAGGCAGGGATGCCCTATTCTGCAGGGTATGTCTGAGAGGCATGGATGCCCTGTTTTGCCACTCAGGCAGCCACCGACTGATGGATAAATAGAAAATACAATGTGTTCTTTTAGGGCTGTCAAAGTTAATGTGTTAATTTAAAATGCTTACCGCATTAATTTCTTTAACGGTATTAAGACACCTTTCCCTTGACTCCAATTTCCGCCAAGAGTGCATGTTGTGCATGTTATCAGTGTTCTACGTAGCACAGAAAGTTAATAAATCCATTTTGATAATTTGGTTAGGCGTGTTTCCAATTGCTCTAGTGCCATGGTTTCTTAAACTATTTTCAATCTTAATGTACTCAGTAAAATGTCCAGTGTCAATCAACAGAGTTAAAATGAGTCCATATATAGATATCACATAGAACCTTTGTAAGAGTTGATTTAATGCTAAACATTTTACTGTGTAGATGTACTTTTCTGTTTTTCTCCTACCACAGGGGACTGTAGGTCATGACAAATGCCTCAAAAATAATGCAACTCTTACAGGATGACTTTGACTTGGACCCATTTTACGAATATCTAATTATTGATAATTATTTTGTGACATTGCGATGCTTTGGTCACCCCAAGAACTGCTCCACTCTAGCGTTGCAATGCAGTGTAATAGGGCCACACAAACAAGCCTTGAAATGGCTTCTAAATGAGGTTTTCTACCAAATAAATGCTTGATTAGCATATAGAAATGTATTGAATAGATAACAGTGAACAGTTATTGCTCCAAACATTCATAATAATGTTCATTTTCAATACCTTTTTGCACTGTAAAGATATTCCCTTACTTGCACTGTGGCAGGCTGTATTCATACGCACAGGTTTTGGCGTTGGTAGAGTTGTTCACTACAGTAGCATTCATTGAGGTGTTCAGTAGCTAGACTATAGCCAAAAATAATTGAACAATGTACAGCTCGGCGAGTAAAACTGGCAGGCATAGCTTACGCTAACACAGTTGAAATTACCCACTGGATTGGAGCTAGCTAGACTAGTCTAGCTTGGATAGAATCACAGCTGCATTACTTCAGCAATTGGTATTCTTCCAACCCTAGGTACAGCTGTGTATTCAGTACAAAAAGTCTAGGAGTACATCTTTGTCGGAATGTTAGCTGCAAACACAATAGTCTGCGAGGTGGAGGTCCAGTACTGGTGTATCCTGGTCAATTTGTAGTCTAACCAACCACAGTCTAAGTCTGTCTTTGTCATGCTTAGGCATGGGATGAAAACTGCACTGTATACTTCTACTAATTTTGTTATTCGATGTGGAAAGGCGCACAACCTAACCATTTTCTCTCATGTACTTGTCACCAGCACCATCCAATTTCCAGATCACGAAACTTCCTTGGCTGCGCATCGCGTGCTTCTCTGCTTGCCGTAGTTCTCACAGAGAACAATGTATGCTTCCGTTAAAAGAAGTAGCCTGTCAACTGAAACACCACATGCCTGGTAATGGACTGACGTAAATGAATGTCCCCTTCAGGCTATGTAGTTATTATTTTGAGGGAGGTTATTTTATGGGCACTTCAAGGCTCGTTTGCTTGGCCCCATTAGACTGCATTGCAAAGCTGAGTGGAGCGGTTCTCGGGGTGACCAAAGCTCCACAAAGAATGATCTGACAAAATTATTATCATTACCAATCAGCATGGTAGAAAATAGTTCCAAGTCAAAAAAAAACCGAAGTTATTCTTTAATGAACATTTATTCTCTTCTGCTCATTAGCTATAAAAATATATTATTTGAAACTTTCAGTGTTTTTCTCTTTAGCAAAACAGGTTATGTCACATATATGCACATCGAAGTTTGATAAATAACTAGTCTATTGATCTAACATAATATTAGGTTATTTGTTTATTTGTATGTATATGGTCTATGTTACGAGCTAACCACAATCCCAGATATTTTTAGGAATTTAGAAATCCCACCCGGACGGATATTTTCGGTCTCAAAAAGAGGACACGTCCAGGAAAAAAGAGGCTGGTCACTCTATTCCTACAAAGTTAATGTGGCAGAAAAAATTTTATTAATATTGAGGGCGTAGCGATCATTGTAGTATGATATAGAAACAAATGGTAAAGGTCCAAGGTCCCTTATGGCTGTGGCTTGCTTTGCTTGACTTATGGCTTGCTTTGCTTTAATGCTATATAAAAATGAGGCGAGCACTGTACTAGGTGAAAGAACATGCATTATCTTGCAGCCGAGCCACAAGTCTGCTAAAATGCTGAACTACTTAATCATCATGCCACACATCAGAATACTGAATTTTTAATGTATCGTGTGGAATACTCAACCTCAAGAACATTACAAGTAAATTATACCATTAACAATTAAAATAACTACACAACTTGTATGACTTTCCAATGTTTGTTTCCATCCTCTTCATTTTTATGTAAGAATAATTTTCTATACCATATGCCCAAAATATAAATGTTCCTTTATTCTTAAAATGTTGCATAAATCAAGTATAATAATATTCCTCAATTCACTTTACATAATATTCAAAATAATTTTTAAACTTCTTTCTTTGGTTATGTTATATCTTTATGTTTATATTTTATTACTTACTCGTTTAGAAAAGCTCCTACCTCTAACCCGGGCACCACAATTTCAGGTCATATCTCTTGGATTTTTTGTTTGTCTTAATCATCAAATGTAAGGTTCAATGTAATATGTAATAAGTGTAATAAATGTAATAGTAGTGTACTTGATTGAACCTAGAAGGATATTATTTCATTTGCATTGAATTTGTTTCTGTGTTGTCTTTACCTCTTAAATGAATTTATGTTCTTTATTGAATGCTCCTTTAATTAGAGCTTCGGTTGAACTAATTTGATTAATCATGATTAATCACAGCAAACCCTACGATTAACCACTTAATTTATTTCATCATTTGGCAGCCCTAGTTTTTTTTTTTTACCTCAATTTTATGGATATCATTGAAAAGATTTTTTAAAGAGGTTTGCACTGCTTTGGCACGGATCCTGTTATACTCCTGTGTAAAGCTAGCCTGTAGCCTGTGTAAAGCTAGCCTGTAGTTATTGTTATATCGGAGCCACTGGAGCGTGTCTGGAGGCCCACACTGGAGGCCCACACTGCTCATATGCTGGTTGGATAGCGGGCCCCTGATCTGAGAGCAGATTGGCTTGGGTAATTAGTCATTTGGCAAGGTCAGCTAGAAGCAGGTTTATGATGCTCTGTTGACTGTGCCAGTAACTGAACCGTGATCCTGTCCTACTCGGGGGGGATGCGTGCGTGCGTGCGTGCGTGCGTGCGTGCGTGCGTGCGTGCGTGCGTGCGTGCGTGCGTGCGTGCGTGCGTGCGTGCGTGCGTGCGTGCGTGTGTGTGTGTCTTTTTTTGTTCTGTGATTTTATTTTTGAATTGCAGGGGAGACTGTGGGGAATAATTAAAACTAGCAAAAGAGTCTCTGATTTGTGCACTTTCTGCAGTTGGACGACACCAGTTCCTCAGAAGGCAGCACCATTGACATAAAGCCAGAGGTGGAGGACGTGGTGGTGGTGGAGCAGGTGGAGGAGTACCTGGATCCAGACGCCTGCTGGACAGAAGGTAAGGCCACCCCCCCCCCCCCCCCCCCCTCCATGCGAACACACAATGGATCAGCCCAAACCTTCCCTTTCAACCACACTACCCCCCCCCCCCCCCCCCGACCCCCGACCCCCGACCCCCGACCCCCCCCCCTTCCCCCAGCAATACCACGCAGTGCACCAAACTGGGCCTTTCAACTGCAAAGGAGTGATTATATCTCCCACAGATGTGCCTCCCATAAATGAAAGTATCATGCTGGGGTATCAGACCAGCCCCCCTGGGGAGCCTGAAACTGCTGTGGTGGGCATTTGGGTTCTGGAACGGAGTAAATGTGTGTCAGACGCGCTGTTTGCACGCTGCTGAGGTGGACGCTTTTGAGGGCTGTATTGATTTTGACGGGGTGCCTTCACAGCGGCTGTTGCCGTTCTGCTGTTGTCATCGTCCCTACGTGTGGCAGCCATCACACGCCTTAGCTGTTTTTTTGCTAGGGGTGCCCCTCACCCTTTAAATAATAAATATAGTATAGTGGGGCGGGGGATTTGACAGTTATTGATGCAGTTTGGTTCCTGCAGTGGGGATTTGGAGGTGACACAGTGGGGGCTCTTGCAGTGGGGATGTGGAGGTGACACAGTGGGGGCTCTTGCAGTGGGGATGTGGAGGTGACACAGTGGGGGCTCTTGCAGTGGGGATGTGGAGGTGACACAGTGGGGGCTCTTGCAGTGGGGATGTGGAGGTGACACAGTGGGGGCTCTTGCAGTGGGATGTGGAGGTGACACAGTGGGGGCTCTTGCAGTGGGGGTGTGGAGATGACACAGTGGGGGCTCTTGCAGTGGGGATGTGGAGGTGACACAGTGGGGGCTCTTGCAGTGGGGATGTGGAGGTGACACAGTGGGGGCTCTCGCAGAGAGAGGGTGGTGCGGTGAGGTGATGCTTGCTCTCTCACTTGCAGCCTGCATTGCAAAATACAAGTGCTGTGACGTGCCAATCACAGAGGGCTGGGGGAAGCACTGGTGGTACCTGAGGAAGACCTGCTACCTGATCGTGGAGCACAACTGGTTTGAGACCCTCATCATCTTCATGATCCTGCTCAGCAGTGGAGCGCTGGTGAGAGACGCACACACCACACACACACACACACACACACACACACATACACATATATGTACGTACACACACACACACACACACACACACACACACACACACACACACACACACACATGCGCACACACCACATACACACACATCCAAACATACACATACACACACACACACACACACACACACATGCGCACACACCACATACACACACACACACACACACACACAAAGGCACGCACACACACACACACACACACACATACATGGACACCGACACACACAAACACACACACTCTCACACACGCACACATCCAAACACACTCGACTTGAAGGAGAGGTGGGGAAGGGAATAGGGGTGTGATTAGTTTGGGATAGAGGGGTTACTGAGTCTGTTCCTCTCCCAGGCGTTCGAGGATGTGTACATTGAGCAGAGGAAGACCATCCGCGTGATCTTGGAGTACGCTGACCGTGTCTTTACCTACATCTTCATACTGGAGATGCTGCTCAAGTGGGTGGCCTACGGCTTCGTCAAGTACTTCACCAATGCCTGGTGCTGGCTCGACTTCTTCATCGTGGATGTAAGTATCCACCCTCCCGCTCTTTCCACACACGTGATAGCTTTAAGATCCGCTCATCGCCTCAACACCCCGCCCCAATCGTGCATAGACCCCGGATGAGGGTCTCTCTGGGTCGCCATGGTGACTGTGGCTTACTACTCTCACCAAATCAGCTGCTACCCGAAGCCTAGCTGTTCAGAGCAGATTACACCTCGCCTAGGTTTGACCAGTTTATTGAAGATTAATATTTAGAAGGTCATTAATGATACAGATAGATTATCTCTGCTCAGAGGCTTGACTGTTAATAAATATCACTTTTCAAATACAGTTACCTTTTTCACCTTTGAAGAGTGTGATGATTTTACAGCATAAAGTGTCTGACTGCTTCATACCATACTGAATGGGTAAACAGACCTGAGCTGGGTACATAGAGGTGAATAGAGCTTTGAATAATGGTGTTAATTAAGTTATAAGCTGAGATGAGTTGGCAGAGGTGAATAGAAAAATGAGTACATGTTAATAGTTGGGGTGAGCTGTTCATAGGGTTGTAAGGTGAGCTGGGTTAATAGAGGTGAATAGAATATTCCATAATCATGTTGAGTTAGAAGATGTGCTGGGTTGACAGAGCTGAATAGAATAATGAGTAATGATGTTAATAATTATAACGTGAGTTGATGATAGCATTATAAGGTGAGCTAGGTTAATAGAGGTGAACAGAAAAATGAATAAGGATGTAATGAGTTATGAGGTGTGTAGGGTCAATAGATGTGAATGGAATACTGAATAATGATGTTGAATTTATAGTTGGGCTGGGTTGATATAGGTGAATAGAATATTGAATAATTATGTTAAATGTGTAGTTCAGTTGGGTTGATAAAGGTGAATAGGATATTAAATAATGATGTTAAAGTAATGAGTTAGGAGGTGGACAGATGTATGGCTTTAGGCAGGGAGTTTGTTTGAGGGGTTAAAGGTCAGAGGTCAGAGCAGAGGCTTCTGGTTCCAGCCCTGTTGGTGTGAGGAGACCAGAGTGACACTGCTGTTACCGTGGCACCCAGCTGCTGATTGACAGCCAGAGCTCTCAACACGGACATAGAGTTCACATCGCCATCTCTGCTCAGCGTTCTGCACAGAGAGGCATGTCTCAGGTCACACGCTGCATGTCAGGTATCAGGCTCCCGTATATGAGGCGTTTGTTCCCAGTGACATACCCAAGACCGGGACCCAACCCTGCTAGCGCCACCTATGGCCAAGAGCCCACATCGTGGGGTGGCATGTAATTGGCTATATCATAGCCCGGGGAGATTCAAAATGCAAGATTTCTCCATGTGTATCTACTACAATGGAATGCTTGCTCTTTACTCAATCCCACAGTTTAATACAAAAAAAACAGACAAAATATAATAAATGCAAACAATTTATGAGTAATAAGTGCATGACAGTACATTTGACCAGTATAGTACAGTGGGAGGGAGGGTTGCAGTTTGCAGGATGTTCCCTACCTCTTCACTCTGTAGCGCCCCTTCAGGTCGAACAGCCGCAATTTACTCAGTCCTCAGTGGCTGCAGCCACGGCAGCTCTGCCAGTGGACTGCACAGCGAAAAAAGCAGCAGCTGGCTGTGTGCATATTCCAAAGTGGAGTAGAAAATGAATAATTGCTTTAAAAAGTAGATATTAAAGCAAAGTATCCTGAAAGAGTAGTTAAACTAAACAGGTACAATACAGGAGTCTCAGCAGCAACCTCTAGCCAAGATCTGGATGAAGCAGATTCATCCTCCTTGAGTTTAAATTTAAGGAAAAAGATTATTTACTTTTCCATTACCCACAAAGGTGGGCTGGTAATGGCACTTGAGCAATTAATCTGACAGAAATTCTTAGTTGCATAGTTTATGACACAGCAAATACAATGAAAGTCACGGGCCTGAGTGTAACACACACACGCACACACATACACACACACACACACACACACACACACACACACACACACACACACACACACACACATACACAGACACACGGGATGCTCTTGCTGTTCGCTGTAATCAGTCAGCACTAACGACGTGGCCACTGCAGTGTCACTGGGTCGCCATGGTGCTCCTTTCCTCAGGATGGTTCTGTCACATGACATGATTTTTGCAGGTGGGGGAGAAAAGTCACTAAAGGAGCGGGGTGTGCGCGGGGAGGGGGGGGTGTTGGGTGTAGGTGGGGGTAATCCAGAATGAGCAACAGTGTCATGGAATGCAAGGGGGAGGTCTCCTTGTTTGTTTCATTCGAGCCTGATATTCAGTCATCCTGTTCGGTCACCTGTGTAATTACAGTACATGTGCAAGTACTGTGCATTTATATGTAATTACAACTTTGTTACTTTGGCCAGTTGTAGCACCGTGCCTCTGTCGTAGCCTAGCATGTTAGCAGCAAAGCATTACATGGATGGGCGTGGTAACAGGTGTATCCGTACCTCCCTGGCATGTTCATGGATCCGCGTTTCTCTCTGAATTACCCCCGTGGGTTTCGAGCAAGGCAGAGGGGCTCCAGTGCTGAGCAGCAGGGGGGTGGTTGCTACTCAGACAGTGTCGGGACATATTGAACTACAGACGCTGGGGTTTCAAGATGAACTGCATCGTGGGCCTCTCTAAACTCTAGGCAGAAGCGAGGAGCTTAGATGGGGCTGAACGTCCTGTTCTCATCGTTAATAATTCCTATGTTTCCTGTCAGCTCGAATGAAACTGGAAAATAAATCTGACACTTTGCGTCAAATCAAACTCACAGCCAAAAACAAAATGAGAAGGTGGATGAAGGACAGCAGGCTCCGCCCGCCTGCACCAGCAGCACTGGGGTTTCCCTCAGGCCCTCAGGAAACAGTCAGTCAGTGCTGTGCTGTGTGTGTTAACTGTGTTAGTCGGTGCTACGCTGCGCGTTCAGCTCTCTGTCTATAACCTGTGTGATAAACTGTGCAGGTCAATTTTAGACATTTTTCTGTATAGACCCAAGATATCTGGCCTCTGTTATCCCTGAATGTGTTTCTGTGTTGTGTCCTTCTTGTGAGACAACTTCTGAGATTTTGAGCTTCCAAGAGTGGTGGGAGGGGGGGATTTTGGAAGACAGCCCCCTCACACTTTGTGCTCTTCCTGTGAAGTTGGAGCACCTCCTGAAGTGTCTTTGAAACATTGAACAAATTAGGAAAAAATGGAGCGTGCAAGGTTTTTATTATGTTCTGTTTTTAAGGGAGCCCCCCCCCCCCCCCAGCTCCACAGATCTGTAGGGCTGTGCTACACAAATAGCTCAAAAATCTAAAGTTGATGCCACAGGAAGTGACCACAGAGCTGTACCCTTGGCTTGTTATAGTGCTGGGTGGAAAGCTGCGGGTATGGTGAACATTCTTTTACTGGAAGGCTAAAGATCTGCATTCTAACTTTTGCCCCTTTTGACAACCCCCCTCCCCCTCCCCACCCAACAGAACCCAACCTGTGTAGGTCCCGGCTAAACCTTTGGGGCAAAATCTAGGAGTGCTTTTGGGGCATGGTGGAAATGGGCATGTGTGTGTCAATGTTGTGAAATGTGGCAACCGGTTTTCCCACTGAGACAGAGCAAAGATGTCATGGATGTACCACATGGTCTTCCCTTCTGATTCGCTGATAAACCTGTTAAGAGGGAACGAATCCAGCCACAGGGGCATGGCCCATGGAAATGTTTCATTGGCTGAAATTATACTTCCCAACACTGGCCTTGGGACAGGGGGCGGGACACTGTGCTGTCATTCCATTTAACAGTGTTGTGCAGAGTAGTATTCAGTGCGGATGCATTGATCTTTACAGTGTGTTGATCAGCCTGGTGTTGAGGTTGCGGTGTGTGGAGTATGTAAGGATCAGTGAACCTACGCTGAATGTTTTTCATGGCATCATGTTTTGTATACCCTCTGCTCTTGTTTGTTGTTCAAACTACTTCAAATTCTTCTCTTTTAGTCCATCTACTCAGATTCAGACCAGAACAGTCACACTTTATGATAAATTGGACAGGAAATTTACCTAGAGGTACCTTAAGCAATTATGCCTTTTCAAGCTCACTGTTATGCGATACATGGTTGCCACAATTTCACAACAGCAATCACAATACTTAATTTGCCCGCCTATACCCCAACACCAGACCCCCCCAACCCCCCCCCCCCCCCCCCCCCCCGCACCATGAATATTGACCCGACTGACAGTTGTCCTCTTTTCTGCTGCATTTCAGTTGCAATGCAGGCATAGGCGCATTGTAGTTTCTGTGTATTTTTATTTAAGCTTGGGATCATGCGGGGGAACTACATTTCCTAGGCTGCAGAACTACATTTCCTAGGCTGCATTTGTGTGATGATAGATGACTGAATTCTGTGACCACTCCCACTACCCACTGCCCCTTACAAAGTCTTTACTGCCCCTTACATCCCCAATATTGTTCAATATTATTCAGAGATGTTGGGGACATGCAACTTCCGGTAAGTCTGATCCTCCCAAATTAATGAGTGCTTTGACACTGTGATTAACAGATGTCATTTGACCTGTTGTATGTGTTGTTGCCATGGAAGTGATGTGGTTTAACAGCTCTGTCTGCCTCGCACATGTGGGGAGGAGGAGATTCATTCAGAAGATATTGTGGTTTTACCTGCATGTGTCACTGTGTACTCATGTGAGTGAGTGAGTGAGTGAGTGAGTGAGTGAGTGAGTGAGTGAGTGAGTGAGTGAGTGAGTGAGTGAGTGAGTGAGTGAGTGAGTGAGTGAGTGAGTGAGTGAGTGAGTGAGTGAGTGAGTGAGTGAGTGAGTGAGTGAGTTTATTTTAGTGCAGTCGGTTGTCTTTCTCCTCCCCCAACCCTCACTTATACTATAGTTTTTGTGTGACTAACCTTAAACTCTGACACTGTTGCCATGGTGACATCTGGAAGGCGTAGCCGGGTTGACATCTGGGTTACAGTACCACAAAGTTAATATCTACTTTGCGTGTCTTTGTTTTCTAAATTCAGTTTTAATTAATGCTTGTTATTGCTGAGTGGTAGTTTATAGGGCCTTGACCCTGTGTATTGTAGAACTAGTTCCTCTTGACTTATGATGGATTACAAGCACTTTTGGAAGGTGATATTGTTCTCATGGTGATTTTCAATGGAATGTTCTGGGGCTGGGTGACCATATCTCTACTGGCAGCGCAGTCATAATCCCACTGAGGCATTTTTATCATCAGAGTGATGTGCTTATTGGGCTGATTAGCCATTTCATGCGTATTGTTTTGTGTCTTCAAAAACAAGCGGGTATGAATGTGAATAAATACCATTCTGTGACAGCACAACTGATTGATTTAGCATGAGGAGCTTTCGCCCTTGAATTCTTTAAGATAAAACACAATGTCCTTGGCGACATTGGATAGCCAGAGAAAGAATCGAGAAAATACCCAGCCGATCTGTTGCCAAGGTCAAAAAAACAGTAGCAGTGGAACCATTTTCTAAATGCAGAGACATGTTGCTATTTTGTTTGTTTGGTGGCAGGTACATTTCGTATATGCACATGAGTTTTTTTTTATTTTAGGATAGTTTTGCTGATTGTCACTGCAGCTCCACGAAAGATTTCCTGTTAATTTTGTCATGCAGTGAGAAATGTACACTCAAAATGGCGTGCAGAGCCTGGCCACAGGGAGAGAGAGCTTGTGTCTGTTCCGTCTCTGATGCAAGCCCCAGGAGAGTGCCAAGAAAAAAATCACCTTGGACACATAGCCAAATCCTTTGCACATTTCTGCCAAAAAACCTGCCCCGCCAGGCCGGAAAAAATCCCTGCATGTCACTTTTGGCCAGAATTCAAACCAAAGGTTATATTAAGAGCAGAATCCTGTATGGAGGATATTGTTGTGTTGCTTTCACAAGAGTAGAACTTCAGTAGGAACTGTTGCTGTCTGCGTTTGTTGTGGAGGACAGCTGTGTCTTGTGTCCACCTCATGCTGGTCAGCTGTTAGCGGGTGTGTGGTGCTGAATCAAAGAAGGTACCAGACTGTGGGGCACATCCACGCACTGGAATCCTCTGCCTTAGTGGGATGAGGCCACGTTTGTTGACTTTGTGTGCCTAATATCTGGGAGATGCCCACGAATCACAAGAATCCAGATCCGGGGGATGTCTGATCATAATCTTTACACAAAAACCAGTCCCTCAAAACGAGGCATGGCTGTTTCATGAAGTTATATATGAAGGAACATTTCAGATAGTTGGCATTGGCTGATATCACATCCTTTATCACAGTAAGACGCAGCCTTGCTGTAGCACACATTCTCTTCTCTAAATCCTCTGCAACCACAAACAACCTGGGCCCATTCAGACACCTGGAGCATAGAAAGGAGAAGTGAGTGTAGGGGATGCGAGAGGAGAGTATTCGATGTGAGGAGAGCATTGGATGTCAGAGTGAGGTTTTGGATGTGAGAGGGGGGTTTTGGATGTGAGAAGGGATATAGCTTGTGAGAGGAGGGTTTTGGATGTAAAAGGAGGGTATTGGACATGAGAGGGGGATTCTGGTGTGAGGAGGATATTGGGTGTGAGAAGGGGGTTTTGGATGTGAGAGGGGGTATTGGATGAGTGAGGGGGTATAGGATGTGCAAAGAGGGTATTGGATATGAGAGGGGGTTTTTGGATGGGAGAGGAGGGTATTGGTTTTGAGAGGAGGGTATTGGATGTGAGAGGGGGTATAGGATGTGCGAGGAGGGTATAGGATGTGAGAGGAGGTTATTGGATGTGAGAGGAGAGTATTGGATGTGGGAGGAGAGTATTGGATATGAGAGTAGGGTTTTGGATGTGAGAGGAGGGTATAGGATGTGAGAAAAGTATATTGCATTTGGGAGGAGAGTACTGGATGTGAGAGGAGAGTATTGGATATGAGAATAGGGTGTTGGATGTGTGAGCTGTGGATCTGAGCAGTTTGGGTGTGACTGGGTCATGAATGAGCTGGTGTAGCGTATGATGTAATGCCAGCAGGTGTCCTGATTGTGGAAGGGACATTTTTGTTTGTTTTGTCTGTTTTGCTATGTCTACCGAATCGTAGCCACAGATGTGACCTTCCCTTGCAGAAAGCTGAGAGGTGAAGGAGATCCTGAGGGCACCCCACAGCTGGCTCGGGGGGTCAGCCCCCCCGCCCCCCAAAAAAGGGGGCGGTCTGCTAGACTGAGGCAGAAGGTGACAACAACCCCCACCCCCTCAACAGACTGTACAGTAGATGAAGGCGGAATCTTTATTCTGATCAGCTCAAAAGCTGCTGATTATTATCTGTGATAAACATGACAAGAACCTCCCCCCTCCCAAACCCATTCGAAGCCTGAGAATGTACCAGAACCTCACAGGCCTGAGAATGTACCAGAACCTCACAGGCCTGAGAATGTACCAGAACCTCACAGGCCTGAGAATGTACCAGAACCTCAACATGAATCATGCTGAACCACAGAATCCTGGCTCTGTGTACCTCTACATGAAATCCACTTAAAAAACTTTTTTTTTAAATGCAGATAGATTTTTTTCTCTGTATATTATCATGTAGTTCTTGATCAAGGGTAAGGCCTTGTGAAGATCAAGAACAGTTTTGGTTTTGGTGCTTGTCGAGAGGAGAGAGTGTCGAGAGGAGAGAGGCAGCCGTTTCGTTTCCACACGACGTGGCGGTGATGCGGTTCACGTGCTCGGTGCGGGGTGTGTGCCTCGTTCACAGAACAGCCTCCTCCAGCCTCTCTCCTGTGCCGCTGCATTCCCCACGCAGGCTGTCGTGGTTTCGCAGCCTACTGCTTTGACCAAATACACTTGGAGTAAACCGGAAATGCCTTCGATGCGATGGGTATGGATGCAGGCAAATGGTAACACGTACCCATTGTCCGGTTTTCCCCCCACAACGAAATACAAAAAAAAAAAAAACGCAATAAAGCTTTCGCCTTCACTAGATTTCTCCTCCCTTCTGTGACTCCTGGTTCAGCTTTGGTTGTCGTGTTCTCTTGCGGTGTTCTTAGCGAGTCATGATGTTGGTGGCTGGTTTTTGGAGGTGTCCTCAGATCTTGTTCGGTATTCTTCTCCCTCCCCCCACCCCCGTGCAGGAACAGCGGCCCCGCTCTCCTTAGTCTCATGCATCGGCCCAGCTCCTCACTTCTTCCAGCCGGCTCCACCGTCCACGCCTGCCTGTCAACCCCCCTCCCTGCCGTTTGAACTCGGCGGAAAACCCAAATTTTTTGGGTACTGGTTCATTTAGCCCACCCAGACCCCATTGGGCTGAGTGTTTATGGGAATCATGCATAATTCCCCCACGGTTTTCTCCCGAGCGCCTCTCGTTGGCCATGTCCCTGACGTCCCAGACTAGATTGTGGCCTTCATGCCAACCCGCAACCGTGACTTGTGCCTTCTCTAAAGCCTCATCCCTGGAACCTGGTCAGATTGTTCCAGGATAATATTCCTGATCTGGAGGGCTATAGTGCGAGCAGAGGTGCTGGGGTAGACCCCCGGGGCTGTGGGCGCTGCGCTGAGACTGAGGAGGAGGGGGGCTCATGTTTCTATGGCGTATTCTGTCATTTTAGTGCAGTCCAGTACTGTACCTGGCTAACCCCCCCTCACCCCCGCCCCCCCCCCACTGTTCTCTCTCTCCCTTTCTCTCGCTCTCTCTCTCTCTCATGTGGTCATGTGACTGTGGCTCTCCCCTCTCAGTGCTCAGAGCAGTGATAAATGAATGTGTGACATTGTTAAAATGATGAGATGCACATTGTATGTATTCACCTGTATTTTTTCCCTCAGGTTCCTTTAGTATGTCTGTCTTAAATTGTGTGGGAATTTATGCTTCAGCCGAGAGGGACTTGGCCACAGTGTTAGAAGGGCAAGGGTAAGGCTCTTGTGTCTGTTGGGATTTTTATTCTTTCTGCAGGGACCCCCCCCCCCCCCCCCCCCCCAAACCTCGGTCGCCCCCCTACCCCCGTCCCCCTTTTCGTACTAAAAGTCTCGTGTGCACTTCTCTGCCTTTTTTCCCCTCCTGTTTGAGTCTTACACCTCTCTCTATTTCTCTCCTTTTCTCTCTCTCTCTCAACAACCACTTTCTTTCCAGGTACTCCGAAGTTTTTCCAAGTGTCGACAAAAAAAAAAAAAAAAAAAAATCCTGAAAAAAAAGCACCAAACTTGGGGGCCCACCACTTCAAAAAAAATTCTGCGCACTTATAACCTAACCTATACTAAACATGACTCTTTCTCTCTCTCCCTTCTCTATTTATATATACATATATAAATGCAATATTATATATGTATATATTTATATATATTTATGTGTGTAACCCAACTTTCCGACAATGCTAGGGCCGTTTTATTAACAAAAAGAAAAAAAAGGAAAAAAAGGAAATCACCTCTAACAGTGTGGATCCTCTTTTGCTTCTCTGTTTCTGTGTAGGTGTCTATAGTCAGCCTTATAGCTAATGCCCTGGGCTACTCCGATCTAGGGCCTATTAAATCTCTCAGGACACTAAGGGCCTTGAGACCTCTCAGAGCCTTGTCACGATTTGAAGGGATGAGGGTAAGATACTAAGCTAAGCGGCTCGATCCTTCTGCATGCCTATTGAACAGTTTAAGCATGCTAGAACTGATCAAAAAAAGAAGAAGAAAACACAAGTGATAATACGTAATGGGGGATATTTTTTAAAAGAACAACAAAAACCTTCAAGGACCTTCCATGCACACATATTCAGTGTCATATGTGCAAATCAGAAAAAGACAAAAGTCATGATGCAGCTGGGATAATTTTTGTAAAATGTCAACAACAAAAAAAGACAGATTATCCAATTATTGTATAATTCTGCCTCCCTGATTGCATTTGCATCTCATTGTGTAGATCCAACCAACATTTAACAGTTGTCTTATAATCATTATTATATTAGCAAGAATTCCGTAGACAAATTTTTACGAGGGATTTTTATTGCAAAGCTGCCTCATCACAATGGAAAATAATTTGCAATTAAATTGGCCCTTGAAATATCGATGAAAGCCAAAAAAAAAAGACAATGGCAAAAAAAGGTTGATGTCACTCAAATCCCATGCCATTTCATACAGTAGGACATTTGATATGCAATTGGCTGTCCATTTGGCCTGATTTTCAACCTCGACTGCTTTTAACTGAAACGCCAACACCCATCCCCCCCCCCCCCACCCTCCCCACCCTCGCTCCTGCTCCTCTAGCCTCCACCTCACTTCATTCACCCAATGCATCTTGTAATGACAACCACCAGGGGTACAGGTACCTTCGCAGAAAATAAACACGTTCCCTCCCCCCTCCCATCCCCAAATGGCGGCAGAGTTTTGAGTAACAGCATTACATTTTTTCTGAACCTGAGAGTAACAACATCAGGAAGAAGCAGGCTCGAATTGAATGGATTTTGGTGAGGCCACCCTCAACGCAAGCCAAATCTTAGCAAGGGTCAGGCAACCTTTACCTTAGGCAAAGTCCGCCATCCGCCAGGTCCTTTAATCCTGATAGCTGTAACCGGCTGCCCCTGGTTGTTGTCGCTTCAGTCTCTTTGACCCCCCCGAGAACTGGAGGCCTCGTCTCATAGTAGGAGCTTCTCTTCTCCACTTTTCCAGTCTCACACCCCCACACCACATTTCCAGCACTGTGCAGCCCCTATCCACACCCCCACTTTCCCATTCTCTCACTGTCCACCACAGCCCATTGGGCCCTACGCTGGCCCCTGCAGGGCTGGAGGGCCATGCTCACTGGTGGCTCACCCCTCTCTTGCTTGTCCAGGACCTGGAAATGAAACTTTTTTTTTTTGTTGATTTCAAAGTTCCACGTGCAGAATTGTGGGTGTTGGAGGGAGAAATTTGCTAAGCTTCTGCTGTTGTCATCACTCCATTGCCTGCTGTGTCTCCCAGCTAATTTTACCACAGCTGTTTCATTTTATTTGATTTTGTTTTTGTTTTATAAGAGGCTGCTAAAATACTGTCATCCAAAAATTATATATATCCATATATGTATATATAAAACAAGTGCCCTTACATGAATTTCTGTTCTCAGCAAAGCAGAAGCTTAGGAAATGTGCAAGACTGCCTGTTCCACTGAAGACATTGTTGTTTATACTTAATGGAAAACACAGCTGATGTGTGGAAGATTGATATAGCCTCCCACTCCCAAAGGAAACAGGAAGTTCAATTTGGGATTTAAGAGAGGGAAGGGGTTGAGGGTGGGGGGGTGGAGAGGGGTAGGGGGTGGGGAGGACAGTGTGTCTTTTAACATAGTTCAACATGACCGACATCTTCTTTACATCCTGACTGACCCAGTCATCTGAGACACACTTGACCCATTGAGCGGTCTTACAGTCCAATGCTCCAACCAAAAATGACAAACTAGATTCAACAACTCACGCCGGGATTGGGGAATGTGGGGGATTTGTGCTTTCAGACAGTCTAATGAACCGTTTCAGGTGTTGACACCTATATGAATATATGAAATACTAGGCATACTCCACCTGGTAAGACCTGCTGTCTCTAGCAATGAACTTACCCAATGACAGCCCTGCCCACACTTCCAGGGAGGTTACTGTATTTTTCAATGGGAAAAGGCAATAAGCCCTCTTTGGATTGAAGCCCATTATACTTCATGGGGTACGAAACCCAGGGTGTGGGGTACAAGGTCACATTACCCCTGATGGCCTTGTTAACATCTTCTACTGCTTTCCATTTTGTGATAGTTTATTAATGAAACTCAAAATGCTACCAGTGAAATTTGTGATGGGTAATGTGTATTAGAATCAGCTGCTTTTAAATGTTAATATCATTTAGTCAAGGGGGCTGTCTGTTTGAAATAGTCTTGTCATTTTTGGGTTATAATATAATGGTGGGTAGTCAAAGAAGTGTCATTTACAAGTAGAATTGCCCCTAACATATGCCAAAATTTGAAGGGTGAAGTCGACTAGGAAATGAAAGGAAATGTCTCTATTCGCTGAAAGACACTGAAGAGGAATTTGCATTCAAATTCTGACCCTGCCTCACCAATAGAGTCTGTTTGTTCATCAGATAATTTGCCACTTTATTTGAATTAAAAGAAGAAAATGCTAAAATTCCAAAACTATATAATAAAATATAATATATAAAAATAAAATATATAAATGAGGATTGGAAGGATCTGGAATTATCTGCATAAAGTGTGCATTTGGCTAGTTCCCCTTTGGGGCTGAACATGCTTGTCTGCTGTTTGCGTGGTAATGGAGATAACAGAGACCTCAAACACAATGCAAACTGTCACAGTTCTGCCCAGCGGTGACAGGCACACCTACACAGCCCTGCCCACCAACAGCCCTGCCCAGTAATGACAGCCCTGCCCACCAACAGCCCTGCCCAGTAATGACAGCCCTGCCCACCAACAGCCCTGCCCAGTAATGACAGCCACACCCCCACACAGCCCTGCCCAGTAATGACAGCCACACCCCCACACAGCCGTGCCCAGTAAAGACAGCCACACCCCCACACAGCTCCGCCCAGTAATGACAGCCACACCCCCACAATGCCCTACCCAGTAATGACAGCCACACCCCCACACAGCTCCGCCCAGTGATGACAGCCACACCTCCACACAGCTCCGCCCAGTAATGACAGCCACACCCCCACACAGCTCCGCCCAGTGATGACAGCCACACCCCCCACACAGCTCCGCCCAGTAATGGCAGCCACACCCCCACACAGCCCTGCCCAGTAATGACAGCCACACCCCCACACATCTCCGCCCAGTAATGACAGCCACACCCCCACACAGCCCTGCCCAGTAATGACAGCCACACCCCCACACAGTCCTGCCCAGTTATGACAGCCACACCTCCACACAGCCCTGGCCAGTAATGACAGCCACACCCCCACACAGCTCTGCCCAGTAATGGCAGCCACACCTCCACACAGCTCCGCCCAGTAATGACAGCCACACCCCCACACAGCTCCGCCCAGTAATGACAGCCCTGCCCACACAGCCCCACCAAGTAATGACAGCCACACCTCCACACAGCCCTGACCAGTAATGACAGCCACACCCCCACACAGCTCTGCCCAGTAATGGCAGCCACACCTCCACACAGCTCTGCCCAGTAATGACAGCCACACCCCCACACAGCTCCGCCCAGTAATGATAGCCCTGCCCACACAGCCCCACCAAGTAATGACAGCCTTGCCCACACAGCCCCACCAAGTAATGACAGCCACACCCCCACACAGCTCTGCCCAGTAATGACAGCCACACCCCCACACAGCTCCACCCAGTAATGACAGCCACACTCCCACACAGCTCCGCCCAGTAATGACAGCCCTGCCCACCCAGCTCCGCCCAGTAATGACAGCCCTGCCCACAATGCCCCACCCAGTAATGACAGCCCTGCCCACACAGCTCTGCCCAGTAATGACAGCCCTCCCCATACAGCTCCACACAGTAATGATAGCCACACCCCACAAAGCCCTGCCCAGTAATGACAGCCACAGCCCTGCCCAGTAATGCCAGCCCTGCCCATACAGCTCCGCCCAGTAATGACAGCCCTGCTGACACAGCTCTGCCCAGTAATGACAGCCACACCCCCACAGCCTCACCAAGTAATGACAGCCACACCCCCACACTTCCCCACCCAGTAATGACAGCCAGACCCCCACACAGCTCTGCCCAGTAATGACAGCCACACCTCCACACAGCTCCGCCCAGTAATGAAAGCCACACCCCCACACAGCTCCGCCCAGTAATGACAGCCACACCCCCACACTGCTCTGCCCAGTAATGACAGCCCTCCCCATACAGCTCCACACTGTAATGATAGCCACACCCCACAAAGCCCTGCCCAGTAATGACAGCCCTGCCCATACAGCTCCTCCCAGTAATGACAGCCCTGCTGACACAGCTCTGCCCAGTAATGACAGCCACACCCCCACAGCCTCACCAAGTAATGACAGCCACACCCCCACACTTCCCCACCCAGTAATGACAGCCACACCCCCACACAACTCCACCCAGTAATGACAGCCACAGCCCCACCCAGTAATGACAGCCACACCCCCACACAGCTCCGCCCAGTAATGACAGCCACACCCCCATACAGCTCCGCCCAATAATGACAGCCACACCCCCACACAGCCGTGCCCAGTAATGACAGCCACACCCCCACACAGCTTCGCCCAGTAATGACAGCCCTGCCCACACAGCCCCACCAAGTAATGAAAGCCACACCCCCACACAGCCCTGCCCAGTAATGACAGCCACACCGCCACACAGCTCTGCCCAGTAATGACAGCCACACCCCCACACAGCCGTGCCCAGTAATGACAGCCACACCCCCACACAGCTCCGCCCAGTAATGACAGCCCTGCCCACACAGCCCCACCAAGTAATAACAGCCACACCCCCACAATGCCCTACCCAGTAATGACAGCCTTGCCCACACAGCTCCGCCCCGTAATGGCAGCCACACCCCCACACAGCCCTGCCCAGTTATGACAGCCACACCGCCACACAGCTCTGCCCAGTAATGACAGCCACACCTCCACACAGCTCCGCCCAGTAATGACAGCCACACCCCCACACAGCTCCGCCCAGTAATGACAGCCCTGCCCACACAGCTCCGCCCAGTAATGACAGCCCTGCCCACACAGCCCCACCAAGTAATAACAGCCACACCCCCACAATGCCCTACCCAGTAATGACAGCCTTGCCCACACAGCTCCGCCCCGTAATGGCAGCCACACCCCCACACAGCCCTGCCCAGTTATGACAGCCACACCTCCACACAGCTCCGCCCAGTAATGACAGCCACATCCCCACACAGCTCCGCCCAGTAATGACAGCCCGGCCCACACAGCTCCGCCCAGTAATGACAGCCACACCCCCACACAGCTCCGCCCAGTAATGAGAGCCACACCCCCACACAGCTCCGCCCAGTAATGACAGCCCTGCCCACACAGCTCCGCCCAGTAATGACAGCCCTGCCCACACAGCCCCACCAAGTAATGACAGCCTTGCCCACACAGCCCCACCAAGTACTGACAGCCACACCCCCACACAGCTCTGCCCAGTAATGACAGCCACACCCCCACACAGCTCCGCCCAGTAATAACAGCCACACCCCCACACAGCTCCGCCCAGTAATGACAGCCCTGCCCACACAGCTCTGCCCAGTAATGACAGCCCTCCCCATACAGCTCCACACAGTAATGACAGCCACACCCCCACACTGCTCTGCCCAGTAATGACAGCCCTGCCCATACAGCTCCACACAGTAATGATAGCCACACCCCACAAAGCCCTGCCCAGTAATGACAGCCACAGCCCTGCCCAGTAATGACAGCCCTGCCCATACAGCTCCGCCCAGTAATGACAGCCCTGCTGACACAGCTCTGCCCAGTAATGACAGCCACACCCCCACAGCCTCACCAAGTAATGACAGCCACACCCCCACACTTCCCCACCCAGTAATGACAGACATACCCCCACACAACTCCACCCGGTAATGACAGCCACACCCCCACACAGCTCCGCCCAGTAATGACAGCCCTGCTCGTACAGCCCTACTCAGTAATGACAGCCACACCCCCACACAGCCCCAACCAGTAATGGCAGCCACACCCACACACAGCTCCGCCCAGTAATGACAACCACACCCTCAAACAGCCCCACCAAGTAATGGCAGCCCTGCTCACACTGCCCCACCCAGTAATGATAGTCCTACCCACACAGCTCCGCCCAGTAATGACAGCCACACCCCCATACAGCACCACTAAGCCCTGCTTAGCTTCAGCAGTGAACAGCCAACTTCTTTAGGCAACGGGAGCTCACTGCTGTGAGTTTACTAACTAAGTTTTCTTTGCGGACAATTTACATTTTTTGTCATCAAGTTAATTTTTTGCCTGACCTGCCATTGGACTTACTCTATAAGCCAATTTATGGCCTGTACTTTACTTTGTCTCCTCATTTGGATTGGCCAGTCATTGTAGAATGTCCCATTACTCATAGACATTCTCAGTCTGTTTTAAAGTCAGGGCAGACAAGCACACGTGTGTGCTGAAGTGCTGCCACTTCCTTTGCCTCCTCAGTCTGGGCAGTCATGTTGGAGGATTAAAGGCAACCACGCAGGCAACCTGCAGGCACCCAACTGACTAGTGTAACCAGTGTTACACAATGAGGTGGCGCACCCCCTGATTAACCCGTTTAGGGCTCCTAAGCCACAGTTAGTGATGGTGAGGTTAGGAGTCAGGAGTCATACCTGACTGCAGGGTGACTGAGTGCCATAGTGATACCAGACTTTAGCAGGATTCACCACCTAAGAGCCTACTTCTTCAAGTTTTTTCATTGCAAAAACCCATAATTTACTTTCTCAGAATGAGAAATAATATTTCTCCGCCCAGCCCGCTTCGCTGCCAGATGTGTGCAGCCAATCTCAGAGATGGCTACAGTCACTGAACCAGATAATTACCTCACCCAGAATCAATTAGCACTCTGCCCTGCCTTGTCCAGGTGTAAGCCCACCTAACTGCTGTGCCATACGTCTACCTGCTGTTTGGCGCCCCTCACAGCACACTCAGGTCTCTGTACATTTCCAGTGTCATGCAAACTGCACGGTGATAAGAGGGCCGGCTGTCCACAGCACCCAATCACTATTTTGCTACAGTCCAGTCAAGCAACCCACATTGCCCCTTTAAAACAAATAAGCAAACAAAAAAGAACTGTGACAGGTTTACAGGGGTGTTGTATTTGCGATTATCTACCTACCTATCAATCTATCTATCTGTTTATTTATCTATTTATTTAACTGTCCTTGAGATTGCACAACAATGCCATGTAACATGCATGTTCTATTCAACTGCCAGTGCCACTTTCTCCACTTCAAGAGCCATCTTCCCTCTTCACGACCATGCCCCGTTCGACTACGCTTTGCCACGTCGTGCAGAAGCTGTGTCTTGCATGGCAGCTTGACGTTAATAATTGGCTCAAATGTCTTTATCAGGTGTCTGTTCAGTTGAAATAGTAACAGTGCCTCTCTCAGTACTGGCAGAGATTTCCTGACACGGAAAATGTTGCATTCACTTATCCGTTTGATTTATCTTTGGAATGAAAAACCCATTCCACTGTTTGTACACCTGGGAATATGATACTGTGGAACTCACAATAAGCTTTTGTAGCATTGTATGTTTATGGGGTGATTTATATTTAACTTTATAAATGCCCTGCATAAAAGGTGAGAAAATGAGGTTTCATGAACCCCAGATTCCACGAGGCTAACATGTGCTGGAAAGTCACTGACTTATATGAACCAATCAGAAGACTACACCCATCCAGGGCAAAACACTGTGATTGGTTCAAGGCTGCCTGAGTCATGACGGTGCATTTTAGCCCCGCCCGTTTCGGGGATCGTGAGGCCCTGCCAAAAAACCCCCGGTAAGGAGATGGTGTAACGTTCCCCCGACGTAGCTGCGTGGGCCTCTGCCAGTATGGAGGGAAGGGCACCCCCTGTCTGTGGGAGGGAAAATGGCTACTGAAGCGAGGCTGTGAAACGCATGCATGCTCTGCGCTCTGCCTGAGAGGTGAGGTCAGTGTGCATCATACTAACACTGATCTGCCTACTGTGAGCTCAGCTCTATGCTCATCTGTGTGGGTCTGAGGGAGGAGGGAGGAGGGTCAGAAACTAAAAACAAATTCTGATTTCCAATGCAGAGTTTGAAGGGGGATTTTTGGGTAGGGGGTAGCAGTGGGTGGAGGCATTGCTTTTTTCTAGGGTGAGTGTGTGTTGAACGCTGCATACAGGTGTTATAGTTTTTTACGCATAACTTTCTGTGTAACTCAACCGTAAGAATTTGTCTTTCTTCACTTCTAATTAAGATGGGATGTAATGCTCCAGTCCTGTAGGGGGCAGTAATGTGCTCACTAGGACAGGGGACTGCTGGTCCTTTGCACCCTTCTGGTTTCCACTGACCCGCCAAAGTAGCACTGCATGCCACCGCGATGTCTACTTCCCAGCAAATTGTGCGAGATTGCCTGATACATTTGATAAAGCTTGGTTGTCAGTTTACAATAAAACCTATTTTTGGTTTAGAGAGACCACAACATAGAAGAAGGCACAGTTATTATATTTATTATTCTGTAAGTATCAGGCATATTGCATGGGAAATGGCATTTCTTTGTTTATTTTCTAGTGATCTATAAGAGACATTTTTAGAGGGGAAATTTGCCTAGTTAAAAGGGCACTTAAAAAAATAATTTATGGCTGTGGTACTTTACACAAGATGAGCAAAAATAATATTAATATAATGGTTTTAAAAATATATTTTTTAAGTATATAAGTAATTGTATACTTACATCCGACTCCCTTAGGCTACAGGCCAAATTACCTTTATCTGGGGTCAGCCAACATTATTTCAGCTTGGGTCGGGTTACTGTGACAATGCTTGTGGTCTAATTTTGAGCTCCCAGCTAAGGGGGGTCTGTGGAAACTGAAGGGGTTATCAGTCAATGTGCCTCTCTGGTTGGTGTTTCAAATCACATCAGATTTTGAAAATGAACCCCAGGGACGTTTGGCATGGTCAGACCACTCACCAGGTAAGAGGCCCTTTAGAAGGCCAATTCATAAACACTGGGACTGATGAATAAAATGCTCTCCCTATAATTCATAAACACTGGGACTGATGAATAAAATGCTCTCCCTATTTCCTACAAGTACATGGATTGTTCATATCAACAGAATATGATGCACTTCTATTATCAGTCTATTGTGACCTCCCATGAAGTTAGTTTTTTTGTGAACCTCTTAACAGAAGTAGCATACCGGTATGCAGCTGTTCTGTATGCGTGGGAGTGAGCGTGTGTGTATGCTAGCATGCTCAGTTTCTCTCACACTGTGTTGCTTTGTCTCTTCCACTCTTGTCTAGGTGGTAGTCAACGCCCTGGTTGGAGCCATCCCCTCCATTATGAATGTGTTGCTGGTTTGCCTCATCTTTTGGCTAATTTTCAGTATCATGGGGGTCAACTTGTTTGCGGGAAAGTATTACTATTGCTTCAACGAGACGGCCGAGAAGATCTTCAAAGTCACAGAGGTCAACAACAAATCTGAATGTTTCGCCCTCATCGATGCCAATCACACTGACATCAGGTGGAAAAACGTAAAGATCAACTTTGACAATGTGGGCGCTGGCTACCTGGCCCTACTCCAAGTGGTGAGGGGCCTCCCAACTCTTCCTCTCTGTCTCCCTCATCCCCTTCCTCCCTTCCTGTTTCTTACAGTTCCCCGCCTTTCCTATCCATGTCAACTCCTTGAACTGTAGCAGTGTGCTTGTAAGCCCAGTATTGAATTGTGTTTTTTGTAAACTTAACACCATGTATATTGCACATAAATTGTTTGATTTTGTCAGGAACTGTTTTGGGGAAAAAGTGTGGGGGAAACGGTGTTGCTTTTGGCTTGATGTTTATTCAGTTTATTTTTGTTAATATCTACCCCTTGGACTAGTTTTGTGCAGCTGTTTCAATTAAGCTTAATCAGTTGTTTAATTAATTGTGGCCCTGCTGAACAGCTAATTGCTCACCATCAATAAAACTAAAATGTGTGTTCTGGTATTCAACTTGAGGGGCTCAAATGAATGTTAAAAGAAATGAGAAAAAAATATCTTGCAGATACTATTATTTTCCTAATTTTTTTGGTGGGTGGAATCAATCTATTTCTTTGATTATTTGATTTTGATCTCTCCCACCTCTTCTCTCTAAGGCCACATTCAAAGGCTGGATGGATATCATGTATGCAGCAGTGGACTCCAGAAAGGTGAGCATGTATTTGTGGTAATGTGGGTTTCCTGAAAAAAAAAAAAATTAAGAAAAACCCTGAGTGGCAATTTAATTCCTGCCTAACGTCTCTGTCTGTAATGCACTGTTTTTCTTTTTATACTCCCCAGGTGAGTATTATATATTATTTATTTATTTATTTATTTTTTAAAATTTGTTTCTGATTTTTCCCCATTTTTCTCCAAATTTAGTAGCCAATTGAACCCCTATTCTAATTCAATTTCCCCCCGTGTAGCAACCGCTAGAGAACCACCGCTACACAACCCTGTCAGCCGGTAGTAGGAAGGAGGTCGCCACGTCCTCTACAGGGCGCAACTCCTCGAGCTCCTGACCGTGAATCCAGCTCGCTATGCGTGCAGCGATTCTCTCCGAGCCCCTCCCCCCACCCGGAAGCAGCCGCCAATTGCTGCTCCCACAGGGCGCCGGCCATGCTCGGATCTGGCAGGACCGGGGCGCGAACCCCGATCCTCAGAGCACAACTGCACCGACTGAAAGTCGGCGCTCTTACCGTTGTACCATGCGACGGCCCATATTATTAATTTTTAATAAAATATATGCCAGAAAATTAGAACTTTAACTTGGCTACAAATTTAAATTTAAATACACATTAAGACACAAATCAATTTAACATACAGAAAGAAGGATCTATATCTTTTGTTGAGTTTTTTTTGAGTAAGGTGTTTAACTTATTAAGAACATATTTAATCATGCTACACTGTGATTTTGAAAAGGTTTTGCACACACAAAACATCTTAGTAAATCAAGCCCTAAGTACACTTAATGGAACCGCAACGCGTTAGCTTTCAGCTAGTGTGATTGTGAGCGTGCAGAACGAAGAGTACATGTATCCATAATTTTAAATAATGTTGATAAAATGTGCACAATTTTGCGATGCCCATACTATACCCATGTAATTTACTGCTTAATTTAGTCCCACCCCCCAATTCCCATAGAGATCCATTCAAATGGCAAGAGGTTATAGTATCGCTTGTCAGAGTACCTGAAAATAAGATATCAAGAGTCTTTTGATGTCCTTTTGTACCCAGTCATGATAGCATCACCTGTTTACATGTTCCAAACAGGTGTTTTTTGAACTTCCCGTTCTTTTTTTTGCCCCTGTCCCAACTTTTTTGGAACGTGTTGCAGCATCAAATTCAGAATTAGCGTATATTTACAAAAATCAATAAAGTTGATGAGGTAAAACATTAAAAATCTTTTCTTTGTACTGTCTTCAATTAAATATATGTCAAAGAGACTTTACAAATCGCTGCTTTCTGCTTTTATGTGGATTTTACATACTGTCCCAAATTTTTGGAATTGTTCATTTAATAATGTCATTGTTGAAGCTCTGCAGGTATAATTACAAAATACTGGTATTAACATTGTGTGTAGGCTTGCACACTGTATGCCACCAGTTAAACCAAACACCGCAACAAGCCTGGCTGGTTATATTCATATGCTTATGGAAACTATTCTGATGCATTTTGTAGCATTTATTAAGGTATTATTAATTTTACATAAGACGCACTGAAGTGTTCACAGTGTTGCCAGTTCACTTGTGTTATTACAAAGTTCTGGAGAGTGAATTAAAAAAATATAAAATGTTAGATTTTATATTTTTGGTGAAGTTAAACCCTGGTGTGTGACATCCGGTGATTAAATGACTGGGCGTGTCTTGATTTCCCATCAGGGGTGGATCTGAAGGATTTTTGGCACTAGCCAGCCAGGCTAGTTGACCAAAATGTTCACTAGCCTGGCTGAAATTTTACTAGCCCTGTTTGTAACACACAAAGGTTTTCTATTAATTTGTTCAGTTTCCTTAACATTCACAGTATTCATGTTGTTAGTCTATGAGTAGCATTATTTTAATCAATGACACAATAATATAACTATAGTTCTATTTCATTCCTCCGACCATTAGGGTCGTCAGTCAGGATGGACCTTCCAGGTGTCCGATGCATCGAGACTCTTATATCAACATTTGTCATGGACATGACCCCCACGTAGTGACGTAATTCCTCCATATAAAGGGAGGCGGGTCAATGCGGAAATCCTCTTCGTTTTCTCGCCGATGCAGAGTAGAGACGTGAGACTGTTTGTATCTTGTGCGAATCCCTAAACGCCTTGTGACTTTGGTCGGGGCTATGATTCTTATCGTCCTCCAAAGGCGGGGATAAGCACTTGCATGCGACATCCGCTGGTAGCTTTGCTATTTTAAGATGGTTGTTTACGTTTAGCATATATATTGGCTGTGGTTAGGCACACGGTGCTACCACGTTTATTTGGTTCACTCCAGCGAAACATATTCACGCAGTGAACAGGTTTGTATACAGCAAGTACAGGTTTGTATCCTTCTGTATTTTCACTGATTCCTAATCAAACCTGGGCGTGGATGTACCCCAGTGAGATTTGTTTTCTTACAATCTGCAAGCTACGGCTCCGGTGATTGATTCTAAGTCTGTACTGGCTGCGACTGCACCCCAGTAAGACTTTCCCAATCAGTGAGCACGGATGCTACATCGATTGGTCTGTGTGGCAGAGTAGCGTGTGCGCTACATTATCTGCCCCGGCTTCCCCTACTCAAGACCACCCGCCACATTTGCGTATTCCGGTGCTCTTTATCCTGCTAAGGCATGAGAATGTGGGGGAGCCATGGATAGGGCTGATGGGCACACCCGGTGCTGCCTGTGCCTCGGCTTAGGGCACCTGCTGGAAGCGTTCTCAGAACCCTGCCCATGCTGTATGGGTATGTCGCTGGAGAACAAGCAGGCCCGATTGCATGTGTCTATGACCCACATGCCCCCCTCGGGCAGAACGCCATCCGCGGTAGAGGTTGCCCCCAAACGTAAGGGTATTTCCGCTGCCGAGCGCCCTTTACGAAAAAAGGCCAAGGCTGGCAGGGGCAGCAACCTATCCGTAGAAGTCACACAGCTACGTGCTGCAGTACAACAGCTGATTGAGATGCTGGAAGACTGTACGAAAGCAGAAATGGCTCCCCAGCACGGCTCGTGCCCAGGGCCGCCTCCCTCCACTGGGGGCTGGAGCCCGATCCACCCGAAGCGCACCCCCAGCGCTTTTCTCCTTCTCTCAAGAAAGAGAAGGATTCATACGGGATCCGAAGTTGGACGGGTTTGATGCACTTTCTACAGCAGCATCGAAACACCCAGTTTGCTCAGAGTCGGTCTGACACAGGAGACCAATCTGATAGACAGTCGGTGGGAGGCTCAGGTTCCACTAACAGTTCAGTGGGTTACTCTGCCTCTTTAGAAACCATTCTCTGTGCAGCCCTGGCACACATGGGTTGCAATATGCCTCAGGCCAGCACTACAGAGACATCTAGATTTCACCAACAGGCCCCCCAGGGGGCGCGGTTTGCCATGCCAGCATCGAACGATTTCCTGGCTGAGCTAAATAAATGTCGGTCATGCCCTGGCTTACAATGGGTGGCCATAGATTGTAGGACATTTGCGTCCATGTCAGACGCGGAACATGCCATTGCGTCACTGGTAGTATCCCCAGAGGAGGCGGTCCAGGCAGACGCCCGCTGCCCTAGGCCACAATGCAGAGCAACAGATGATCTGCTCTGTAAGGCTTATGATGCGGCCGCTAGGACAGCGCAGATTAGTAATTGGCTGTTGTGGCTGATGTTCGCGCAGTCGCAGACGATGCTTGATGCAGGGGATCGACACTTCAATCAGTGATGCATCTCTGCAAGCATTCGCATTTATGACATGTGAACTAGGCAAAGTAATGTCCTTGCTCACAATGACTTGGCGTCAGAGATGGTTGGCTCGATAAAAAGGGCCTCTACCGGATGCCACAAAGAGAACCATAGCCAGACAGACGCTCGAGCATTCTGTGGAGGCATTAAGATACAGGGAGTGGCAGATGCCCCCCCCCCCCCCCCCCCTCAACACTCTGTGGGCTGGGACAGGAAATTACTGGCCTTTTAAAAAAAGGGCGCTGTGTCACTGGTGCCTCCCTCTGAACGACTCAGTGGCTTTTACTCAACCTATTTTCTAATACCAAAAAAGGATGGTCTCCTCAGATCGGTTCTGGATCTGAGAGACCTAAATACATATCTAAAATGATACACTTTCCGGATGCTTCGGACATCGGACATTATACACACCATGAGACCAGGGGATTGGTTCACGGCTGTGGATTGAAGGATGCATGCTTCCACATCCCTATCCGTGTGGAGCATCGTCATTTCCTACACTTTGCATTCTGAGGTCGGGCATACGAATTCAATGTCCTCCCATTCAGTCTGTCTCTGGCCCCCCATGTATTTATCGCTGCATGAGCGTGGTCCTATCGCCACTCCAGCTGAGGGGGCTAAGAATTATGCCATACCTAGACGATTAGCTGATATGTCCCGAGTCGTACGGCATGACACGCACACACACTGCCCAGACGCTGGAACATATTGTGAGGTCATATTGTGAGGTCAGACAACACGTCAACAGTGTACCACATAAATCATCAAGGTGGAGTAAGGTCCCGCCAGTCCTTGAAAGTGACCCAGTGTCTTTTAAGATGGGCACTTCCCAGACTTGCCTCTCTTCGTGCCATACACCTACCAGGTATTCGAATCGTACAGCAGATGTTCTATCTCACCAGTATGGCGTCTCCACCCCGAAGTGATGGAGGAGATAGGGTGACGGTTCGGTCATGCTCAGACAGACCTGTTCGCCTCTCAGGAGTTTGCTCATTGCCCACAGTGGTTCTCGATGAACGAGCATTCGAGCGCACGCATGGCCGGACGGCTGGTTGTACGCTTTTCCGCCATTATCCCTGGTCAAATCCACCCTGCACAGGGTTAGCATGGGCCACCACGAGCTCGCGTTGGTAGCCCCAAAATGACCAATGAAACCCTGGTTTCCAACGATCCTCTGCCTTGGTTACGATCCGCCCTGGGAAATCCCGTTCCGGGAGGATCTGCTGTCGCAAAAGAGTGGCTCTGTTTGGCACCCTCGACCAAACAAGATGAAGCTCTGGGTATAGCCACTGAGGGGCCCAACCCTTTGATAACTGGGTGCGGTTCCCCTGTCCTACGGACGCTACTTAACTCCAGAGCCCCTCTACGAGGAAGGCCTATGGATATATTTGGCAACTGTTCTGCACATGGTGCTCACAGGAAAGCGTGGACCCCATACACTGTCCAGCTCCTGTATTACTGGATTTTTTGCAGTCCTTACTTGACCATGGCACACTAAAGGCCTATGCTGCAGCCATATCCAGCAGGTATGTCTGGTTACACAACAAGCCTGCAGGGAGCCATTACCTTGTCAGCCGGTTCCTGAAGGGTGTCCGGCGGCTGAGACCTGCGAGGTCCCTGGTGGCTCCCTCCTGCGATCTCCTCTTGGTGTTGCGAGCACTCACGAACCTGGGGGATGCACACCTGGTATGTCCAGTGCATGTGCTGCGACGCTATGTCGAAGCTATCTCTTCCATCAGACGTACAGGGCAACTCTTCGTTTGCTGTGGTAAAACTAAAGGGAAGGTGCTCTCGGCTCAGAAGCCTCTCCTGCTGGGTAATGAAGGTGATAGCTACAGCTGATGAGGCTAGTGCTAAGCCCTTGCCTGTGAATATTTAGGGTAGGTTAACAAAAAGTATGGCTACTTCATGGGCAGCCCTGGAAGGCGTACCACTTAAAGAGATTTGTGAGGTGGCGACGACATGGACATTCTCAAAGTTCTATCATGTCAACGTGGCGCCGGGTTCAACGGTTGGTGCAACCATCCTTCCGGCAGCCTTGGCATCCAGTTAAAGGATAACGATCCCTCATGAAATTGTGGGTATTAGTCATCCTAATTGACAACCCTAATGGTCGGAGGAACAAAATAGAATGAACGGTTACGACGGTAACCACGTTCTATGAGTTCCGGATGACTATTAGGGATCATGATCACTCGGGACCCTTTAAGGGCGAGAAAAGGTTCTGAGAATTTCCACATTGATGCGCGGGAGGAATTACGTCACTACGTGGGGGTCATGTCCATGACAAATGTTGATGTAAGAGTCTCGATGCATTGGACACCTGGAAGGTCCATCCTGATTGACGACCCTAATGGTCATCCGGAATTCATAGAACATGGTTACCGTCGTAACCGTTCATTCTATTTTGTTCCTCCGACCATTAGGGTCATCAATTAGGATGACTAATATTCGGTATATTCTAATGGAAATATATAACCACTTAGAATGAGAGAACAATTTTGTAATTGAAAGTGACCCAAGACTATCCCAATAAGTGTAAATTGGCAACAGAATATAATAAGGATACAGGGTATTATGCAAAAAGATATACATTTTAAATAGTGCATACAAAAGAACATATATAAACACACACAAAATTAATTTTTTGTCTTCAGCACATCAGAAACCAATGGCAAACATTTTCCACAGGCCTAATAACGTAGCCTATAGCTAACATAGCTTAATCGTGGGGAAAATACACAAAGTTCAGCCTACTGGATATGTGTCCAAAACTCACTAAATCACTCATTTATACATGAAACGGTATGCAAGTATTCAGTCAAACCATAACGTGTGTCAGGATGTGTCATAGATGTCTAATAGTACAGATAAAAACAATTAGTGAAAAACCAATGCATTTTCACTGACAGATAGTAGTTTTCACTAGAATGCAAGATGTACGGCTCTGGAGCTAGGTTGATGGGATTGCCTTGGAAACATGTTTTGTGGCTAGACATTGGACTAGGCAGCTGTCATTCAACTAGCGTAATCAAACCCCGCCTCTTTTTAAGGTGGACTGATTATCAGTAGCTACTGATGATCATCTGCAGTCACGTCAAATTTTACAGAATAGACTCCCTTAAATCGCGGCCCAAGAAGTTTCACTCGCCTGACGGACTAGTGGTCCTGAAATTTGACTCGCCCAAAAGTAAACTACTCGCCTGAGGCTTAATTTCCAGCCCTGTTTCCCATTGTAAGGGGGAGGTGAATGGTTCGGAGGACCAGATGCGACAAAAGGGATTCTTAAAGTGTCCAAATATGAACACCAATAGTGCGGAAAGATACTCGCGAAATAGGGAAGAAAACAGAAAACGAAAACCAGCTCCTACTCTCAAAAACAGAGAGCAAAAAAAAAAGAGAAAAATAATAGCAACCCGATAAATAATCGGGCGAACAAGGCTCGTAGGCTCGAGCAATAAAAATAAAAGGAAAATATCTCTCTCACTCGATTAGAGAGAACACAAAGAAATAAAAAGAGGTAGAGAGAAACGGAAAAGAAACCTGTCTCCGAGAGACTAGGAAGGTAACTGGAGTGAGGGACAGAAAAGCAAAAGAGAGCGTGTATCCTATGTGTCTAAAGCACAAGAAGGCAAGTCCCTTGTAACTCCAAAGCAAGGCCATGGAGGAAAGAGGTCTCCTTAGAGTGCCTACCTATACCTTACCGGCTTAGTGTCAGAATGAGCGAAAACAACCAAGCACCGGAAGAGGAAGGCGCAGCGTTAATATAGCTGACTAAATCACCTGAACAGGTGTGCCAACTGAACGCTGATTAGCGGGGAAAACCCGGGCCGGCCGCCATCCAGGAGTAAGAGAGACTTTCAAGCAGAGAAGGGGCGGCAACCAGTAAAAACCGTGACACCTATGCTTTCTTGCAGGTTGGGGATCAGCCTATTTATGAGGACAACATCTACATGTACATCTACTTTGTCATCTTCATCATCTTTGGCTCCTTCTTCACCCTGAACCTCTTCATCGGTGTCATCATTGACAACTTCAACCAGCAGAAGAAAAAGATAAGTCCATCTTCTCTCTTTATTTAGCTCTTTCTCGCTCTTCCGTCGGCTACAAGGGAACAACTGTCTTAGCTGGAGGAGGTTCTGTGGCCTTAGATTTACTACAGGCCTGATTTACTAAGACCTTTAGCATGTGCAAAACCTTTTAGCACACGCAAAACCAATATCATCACTAATGATTGGTCATGGTATTTGTTTTGCACCAATCATTGATTGTGTTATTAAATTTGCGTGTGCAAAAACGTTTTGCACACGCTAAAGGTCTTAGTAAATCAGGCCCTACGTGAGTAGAGTAGAGTAAATTGAGATATATGGTAGTAAATGTGAATTAGTCAGTGGTTGGAATGGGGGGTTTTCTGTGCCTCAGTTTTGGGTTTCAAGGTTGTAACCCCAATTCTCGTTTGTCTCTATACTTTGGGGGTCAGGATATCTTTATGACAGAGGAGCAGAAGAAATACTACAATGCCATGAAGAAGCTGGGCTCCAAGAAACCCCAAAAACCCATTCCCCGGCCATTGGTATGTTTCCTCAGTTACTGACAGAGGGGAAAAGGTATCATAGCATAATAAAAGCTGCTTGATTGACAGCTTTTTATTCTTTCAATTTATGTTTTATGTTTTTTTTTTAACTTATTGATGTCCTGATTGAGAACAGTTTTGTGTCTGGTGTATATATAATTATGGAATATTATAAATGTGTACATGGATTGTTTTTTTTTCTCTCTAAGTGATACTGTCAGGCCAGGTTTGCCGTTAGACTGTTCAATCAATTAGGTAATTTGAGATTATCTGCGCATAAAGAATGCTAGGCACTGGTGTTTACATTACTTAAATTTAGCAGATGCTCATATCCTTAGACACTTGCAATAGTAAAGTCCGTAAGTTCAAAGTAGGTTAGTAAGTTGCTACAGACAAATGTAATGAACACTCAGGTATGCCCAATGCCTACAGTCATTGTGTACTTGGCCGTGTGGTCCATTGGAAGGTGGTTTTCAGTCTGCAGCCTATCCCGCCTGCCTCATTGCTCATTAGCGACTCTTGGTTGATTGTACACCTATGCCAGCTATGTCTGTTGCGCTGGTGCACTGCATGCATTTCTCACTTGCATGCGCCCCCTCCCAAACTGGTAGGGGATGTTGCAATGATAGGACGGACGGGTCAGGACAGAAGTTGTGATTGGGCTTTCCAATATGGGGAGGTTTAAAAATGAGGGGGTGACATTGATTTATTGACGATGGCTATTTAATTCACAGTAATAAATATTTTTTATTGAAACCATGAACACCTTTTTGATCCGTCCCTCTCCTAGAACAAGATCCAGGGGATGGTGTTCGACTTTGTGACGCAGCAGGTCTTCGACATCTCCATCATGATCCTTATCTGCCTCAACATGGTGACCATGATGGTGGAGACAGACGACCAGACTCCGGAGATGGAGAACATCCTGTACTGGGTCAACTTCATCTTCATCATTGCCTTCACCACCGAGTTTGTGCTCAAGCTCTTCGCCCTGCGACATTACTACTTCACCATCGGCTGGAACATATTTGACGTGGTTGTCGTCATCCTCTCCATTGTGGGTGAGTGGTGGTCGTGGTTTAGCCAGACACTGGGGTAGGGTGTCTGAATTGCGATAATGTTGTATGGTCTGCGCGTTTTCTTTAATCTGTTTTTTAATTCAGTATAAACTAAAAATGTCTTATTTGGAGGGCTAATTGGCCACAAAATAGATGAGAAATCCCATTAACTACGCTTTGACAGGGTACACAAGGACTTGGAAACAAGAAGCCCATTTGTACAGGTGCTCTGTTCACAACAATAAGTAAAGGACATTTTCTGACAAGGGAACGTCCTCAGCATGACCTCTAAATAATTAATAATGACACATAATTAAGAAAATACAAAGCAAAGGTGTTAAATTAAGTCTAAGTTAGTTTTATTTGAGTCCAACCGGTACTCCATTAGAATAAAAGTCTTTAAAAAGGGTTGATTTTACACTGAACTAATTTTGCAGCGCAGATGTTTATGTAATATTTATCAGGTTTGTTGCTTGGTCCCTCTGTACATTGGTGGTGTGTAGGTTCTGAGATATTATGGTGTTTTTTTTTTTTGCACAATGAGTAACTCTTCCATTAGATGGATTCCTAAATAGAAATCATCCGAGCCTTTGGTGACGACCCCATCCTTCCACCGGGGTGAACAAAGGGCTTCTGTCCCCTACAACTATCTAGACATCGCTTTGGAAGAACCTTTTAAAGAAGGTTTACCAGGGCTGCTGGGTGGCACTGTTCTGTTGTATCTCATAGTCTGGAATTTAATCCCAACCATGCCAGTGCCAACTGTGGCTGGTGGCCCTGCAGGTCAACGCATAGTTGGGGGTAGCATCACCCAGGTTTAGTGAGGGTTCAGCTGGTCAGAGTCCGTGTTTCGCCGCTCTCTTGTGGCCTGCGCTGGTTAATCTGGCACCTGTGGTCTGCTTAATAAAGCTGCACGTGAAGTGTCTTCCTCTGACTCGGTACAAGCTTGGCTTGTGAACTGTGGTGCGAAAAGAAGCAGCTGGCGACATCACTTGCTTCGCAGAAGAGCATGTGCTTGTCTACACTCTCCTACTGCAAAGATTGCAGCTGGAATGCAGCTGTATGCAATTGGGCAGGCCAAAATTTGGAAAATTTGGGGAACATTTAAAAAAAAGGCTTAGCAGAACAGAGCACCTTAAATGAATGACATTCGATGTTCATATTGCGTTTTTTCCTTTTTAACCCCCTTTGATGTCTCTCTTGGCTCCTCTCCAAACTGCAGGTATGTTCCTGGCAGACCTGATCGAGAAGTACTTTGTGTCCCCAACGCTGTTCAGGGTGATCCGTCTGGCTCGAATTGGCCGTATCCTGCGTCTGATCAAGGGTGCCAAGGGGATCCGGACTTTACTGTTTGCCCTGATGATGTCACTGCCAGCTTTGTTCAACATCGGCCTCCTCCTCTTCCTGGTCATGTTCATCTTCTCCATCTTTGGCATGTCCAACTTTGCCTACGTCAAGAGGGAGGCAGGTATTGACGACATGTACAACTTTGAGACTTTCGGAAACAGCATGATCTGCCTGTTCATGATCACCACGTCGGCTGGCTGGGACGGCCTGCTACTGCCTATCCTCAACTACCCCCCAGACTGCAGTCCGTTCAAGGAGAATCCTGGCACCACGGTGAAGGGCGACTGCGGCAACCCCTCGGTGGGCATCTTCTTCTTTGTCATGTACATCATCATTTCCTTCCTCATCGTGGTCAACATGTACATTGCCATTATCCTGGAGAACTTCAGCGTGGCGACAGAAGAGAGCGCCGACCCGCTGAGCGAGGATGACTTCGAGACCTTCTACGAGATCTGGGAGAAGTTTGACCCCGACGCCTCCCAGTTCATCACCTTCGCCAAGCTCTCTGACTTCGCCGACACCCTGGAGCACCCGCTGAGGGTGCCCAAGCCCAACACCATTGAACTGATCGCCATGGACATGCCGATGGTGAGTGGCGACCGCATACACTGCCTGGACATCCTCTTCGCCTTCACCAAGCGCGTGCTGGGCGACAGCGGCGAGCTGGACATGCTGCGGCAGCAGATGGAGGAGCGCTTTGTGGCGGCTAACCCCTCTAAGGTGTCCTACGAGCCCATCACCACCACCCTGCGCCGCAAGCAGGAGCACGTGTCTGCCGTCATCATCCAGCATGCTTACCGCTCCCACCTGGCTCGCCGGGGCTTCATCTGCAAGCGCAGGCCTGGGACCAACAAGCTGGAGAATGGGGGGACCAATCAGGACAAGAAGGAGGGCACGCCCTCCACCGCCTCCCTCCCCTCCTATGACAGCGTGACCAAACCAGACAAGGAGAAACAGGAGGACAGTGAGGAAAAGGGCAGGAAAGACAAGGGTCGAAACCAAAAAGACGTCAGGGAATCTAAATGTTAGAAATACAGTGACATTCACAAAAAACTACAACAACACACTGCAGCAAACTGAGGTCAAACTCTTTTGACTAAAAAAATTGATATAAAAAACCCTCAACACCCACCTGTGTACAAATGATTTCATTTACAAGTGAGGAAAACAGATATGGAGGCAAAACAGAAAAATAACAAAAAAAAACAAAACATATTGTTTACAGAGTTCATAAACGTATCAGTGCAGATGAGGCTTGATTTCTAACGGCTTTGAAGACGATTAAAAACCGAACGTAATCAGCTTTCTGTGTGACATTACAAAACGACCAACATTTTAAAAATAAAATAAAAATTAATAAAAACAACAACAACAACAAAAAAGAACAAAAACTAGCAGATTGTCCTGTGCAGGCTATGGGTGGACTTCTCAGCCATGAGCGAGAGAGAGAGCGAGAGAGAAAGTGAGAGCGGAGGGGAGGAACTTTATGGGATGGGACCTCCAAAACTGCCATTCAGAATTCCGTCGGAAAACCAACGCCATTATGGATTTTCCCAAAGGAAACAACTGCCGTGGAGCCTATGGCTGTCAGGCAATGTCTGACGGACGTTCTGTACCACTGTTTATAATAATTGAGAAAAAACAATAACCAACTAGACTGAACAAAAGCAAACTCAAATGGGAGGGAAGAAAGAGAGAAAGAAAGAGAGAAAAAACCCTCGAACACTTTAAAATAAGGGTTTTTTTTTTGTTTGTTTGTGCTGAATATACCTGCATCTTTACATTATTTGAGCGGCGAAAAAAAGAAAAAAAGTTAACATTTAGCCCATGTCACTCGTCTTTTCATCTTATCTTTGTTATACCCGCGTTAAAAAAGACGTTTTCTACATGGGCTTTCACACTGATCGGGAAGGGGGGATTAATAAGGGGTTTGACTTGGGCTTAATGGGGACTCGCTCAGACCGATTTCCAAATAAATAAATAATTGTGCTCGTTCAATGCATAGAAATGACTTGCATGATGGCATGTTTTGATCAGGAATCATGCATGAATTATCATAGTCCACAAGACACAAATACTCGGACCACGACGGTGGATTCACCATGCGTTTCAGGCTGCCCACTGGGAAAATTATCAAAAGTTAAATATTGCTTTAGAAATAATATTAATGATAATAATAACCGTAATACTTATAACAACAATTATGATTGTTATTATGGTTCACAAATTGGGGAAAATAATCTAATATAAATTCTGCCCTTCTCAAATATTAATCATCCAACTGAGAGATCTTTCAACGAGGCCTCATTAGAAATTAGCAAGTGTACGGCAGTAGCTCATATTCTGATGTTTTGAGTATACCAACATTGTGGCGCATTAAAAAGAAAGACAAAAAAGTATATTTGCTGCTCTGGATTTTGTGATTGGGGAGGGACGCGTGGGGGTGGTGGTTAGTATGTGGAACATAATATGCAGAATGGCTCATACGGTCGGGACAAATGCACATTTCAATCACTGTTAAAACCAAATCTGGGGCTTAGTAACTGTATGTACTTTTGTAACCTGCAATCTTATTTCATTCAACGTTAGCCTCCCGCCTTTAACCTTTGACTTTGTCTTGTGGTGAGAGAGGAGACTGCTGGGTGTTAGGGCGGGGCTGTGGGCGGAGCCGATCGCAGGGCTGTACGTGGATGTAGCAAGCTGGTGGATATTGTGTAATCTCTTCCAGGGCTTTGAGGGAAGACTGGTGAAGGATGTCATGAGAGACATGTGTGCTTTTGAAACTATGTTAATGGATAACTGTTCTTTACGGATAACTCTGTTGGTTCGGTTTGTTTTTTTTTTCTCTTCATTTTTGCTTTTTCATCCTCTGTTTTCAGTATGTTCCCCCAATATATTCCTATTTTCTGTTGCGAGGGCACAGAAAAGTACATTTTAACCTCTTATTTAGAAGAAACCTGCAATTTTTTTCTATGTGACTTATCTGTTCATAAATTATTCATGTCTTTCACACAGTATAGAGGGAGAATGTTGAGGAGAGAGACAGAGAATGTACATTGTGTAGTTTCTGATGTTGGAAGAGAAGCCATGGAGTCCTTTTCACTCAAAGGCAAAGCAGTAGGTTAGACCTTGTTCAGGTGGGCGTGGCTACAAAGAGGAACCTCATTCAGGGGGGTGTGGCTACAGAGCAACTGCATTTAGGGGGGGGGGGGGGGGGGGGGGGGCATGGCTACAGAGGGACCTCATTTAAGGGGGTGTGGCCACAAAGAGGGCCGTGTCTGTACTCAGGCATTGAAAGAAAACTGTGCATCTAAAGAGGCACAGCCTTCAGCTGGAAGAACAATCACCAGATTCCCTCACCTAGGAGCTAAAGTCACCCTGCTGTTGAGGGTGTTTTGTGGCTCACGATTGAGATACTAAGTCATAGACAAGGTGGGGGTGCCCCATTGAGCTTGATAAGGGCCAGTGTGCTCAGCACATCGAGAGACAATGATTTTAAAAGGCTGAGACCTACCGTGAACCTCGGCGCAATGTTAGAACAGCATTAATCCTATTATATGATACTACATTAATAGAAGCTTTTAAAATCAAATTGTGTGCATCTTAACGGAACAAGGTGCTAATAGTTCTGCCTCTGTGCATGCAGCGCATCTGTCTGCAGAGGAAAGGCAGAGTAGATAGAGAAATATGGCAGCACAGTGTTCTCTCCCTGAGGCTAGGTTGTGGTTCAGGGTCTATCCCCTCAAAATAAAATGCTCAAACCCCTTATTTCTCTAAAAACGGCAGACACAAATCCCAAGAGTTAAGCGCCGCTGAACATCTGCTAAACACATTAGAGCTATTTTGGCATTTGCACTTCCTGCCCCCCCAACCCCCCCCCCCCCCCCCCCCCCCCCCACCTGCCTTCATCCAGAAATCTTCTGGTCCAATTGCTGCATGAGGTCGCCTAATCAGTGTGGTGCTGTGGACTTGAACCAAATAAACTCCCAGTGGAAATCATACAAGCAAATAATGCCATCCGGTTCCTGCCTCCATGCCCACCTTGGATGTAATGTATAAACGACAATAAAGGACATTCATACATTAATAACAAAAATATATATATTAAAAAATTAACATGTACAGTACAGGCTGCGATGTAAATGGCACAACATGCTGACGAGATGGACAAACCTTTTTGAGAGAAATCTATAAATAATGTAATATATTATTTTATTTTATCGGCATGCATTGTTGTTGTTTTTTTGTAAATAGACTACTTTAAAAGATTACTACTATTAATCTAATGATGATAATTATGAATGATATTCATATTATTATTAAAATAATAATGATGATAATATTATAGAATGGCTTTCAGCCCATGACGCCCTTTGTCGCATTTGTTACCTTACCTTAATTTTTTTAAACACTTTTAACATTGTTGAGGGGAATTGAATGAAATATTATATAATATGAAAGATTATATGCATATATATATATATATATACATATATGTATGTAGATACACACAATGAATTTATATATGAACACTGTCTGTCACACACCTTACTCTTCTAATCCCCATTTTAAGGAATAAACCGTACTACGAAACGTGAATGCTCACTTTTCATTTTCGTGCAACACGTAACAGTGCCGTGACCAAATCTCTGGTTGGCCCAGGACCACGGCGTTCTTTCCGGGACCACTTCACCTGCGGGTGCCACTCACTGAGGATTTTATAGCCTGTAATGATGAGAGGCTTGCGCTACCAGCACACTTTTGTGTACATTTTGTGAAGGCGTCGTACGAACCTCCCCCAGTTCCCCTCCCATCCCTACACTCCACCGCACGAACATATGGGCACACAGGCAAACAGGCGCTTACGGTATCTCTCCTGCCAATCAGACACACAAGCGTGTCCCGAAACCGTAGTCATGATGCCTGCTTTCCAGTTGCTCTGAAATTTTCCCAAATCCCAATTACTGAACGCTCCCAAAAGCATCAATGCCGTTAGCACCCAATGTATTTATTTATTTATTGATTTGTTTATTTATTTATTTATTTATTTATGTATGTGTAAATCTGTTATTTCTGTTATTTCCTTGATTTGTTAATTTGTTGATTTTTCGTGCATTGTTCTTTTTTATAGGACGTTTTATTTTAAAACCATTTTTAATAACCGGGGAAAATTACTCTATCATGTTATAAATCTAGGAGCTATTCAAAGTGGAGCACAATACAAATCAGGGACCGTAAAATACCAGAGGACTCATAAATACTGCCTGAGAAATAAAGCAAAAATGTATTTCACATAATAAAAAAAAAATAAAAAAAAGTCAACAGGTAATTTAAGTGTTCCATATGTTTTGCAGTGTATGTACTGTGGAATATGCAGCCTTCTGTTTTATAGTTCTCTGTTCATTTTTGACGTTTATTTTTCTATCAATACTTAGTTATGAAACGGTTTCATTTATTTTTGTAGCATGACTGAAATGTTATTTTCTTTTTTTGCTGGAAAAAAAAAAGTTTGAAAAGTGCTTTTTAAATTGTCATCATGTGCCACTATGATACAGGAGGAAATACGATTGTGTGTTGCACAACCACTTGGACTCTTAGTAAGAATTTATGAAAGATTGTCTTCATTTGAGCACGAACCTTTTTATTAACAATAAAGCAGCCTTCCAGTTATACGCTGTGTTTGGGGGTTCATTCATGGTTGGAGGGATAAAGGAAATTTGGGGGTTCTGAATGTGGGAACAAACGACCCATCTTGCCTTTCCTTTGCCTGGATACTGCCATGGTGGACGCTCTTGGACTGAAACGCCGATCTCCATGGAGTGAACCTCTGTCACCTACTGCCACACATGGGACTGCCTCTATACATCTCTTTTGTTATGTTGTTTTCTCAGCAGGTAGTTGGTCTGACAGATTGTTTAACTCATGCATTTTTATGAAAAGGCACTTCACTGGAGTTGCGTTCTCCCCAGTAATCAATCAGTTGACTTCTAGTGATTTAACAAGGAGCATTGCGAACCCTTCACAGAATGCACTTGCCTGAACCAGGAGAAAAGGCAGGAAACGAGTATGCATATGAATATCTTGATCTCCAGTCCTTCAGAATATTCATGTTTTTTTGGATTCTTTTATAATGTGTTGTTCATGCGTGACGGCTCATTAAATAGGAGGGGGAGTCTGTGTAGCGAGTGTGCGTGTTTTTGTGCGTACGTGTGTTTTTGTGTTTCCTTGTGTGCATGCCTGTATGTTTGACGTGTGCGGCTCCCAAACCAAAGTTTACGCACGGCCTTCGCCTTTGGAGGGCCACAACAGTTGCGCTGTGTTTCCGCACCAGTCTCGTGCCTCAAGTGTACCTGACTGTGGGCGGAGCCCATGTCTGTATTTAAGTCCCCTTTACCTGGCCCACTGACCTCACGTAGATATTTACTCTAGAAAAAAAGTCAATCAATAAATAATAAAGTAAATGTGTATACCACAAGCGTGTGTTTGTTAGCTTTATCAGAAAGGATTCTATTTGATAGAACTTTTTTGATGATGTTACTCATGTTTACATCCTCAGAAATGCAGAACAGAACATGACCACACCGCAATCTGTTTACACCCCAGCTCACAAGCTAATGATGAGAAACACACAGGGCTGGTGTTTTCTGTGGCAGGCTAACTGCTTAGCCCACAGGCTATATTGTAGGCTTTGGGTGTTGCACCACTCACACTGCCTGTAGACCTGGGCAAGTCCTGCTGGGATGCTGTTCCTCTTAATTTCATTATATCAACATGAATTTAGTTAAAATACAGAGTAACAAAATTTGTTCTTGTTAAATTTGTCCTCCTAATGACACCTTCATGTTTGTCAAACCAATCCTGTTTAAAAATGTCCAACAAATACTCCCTCTCCCACTCCCCTGAAAACCTGAGCTTAATTATTTTAGGTATGGTTGCCTTGTCACAACAAAACTATTTTACTTTAGCTTGCCAGGTGTTAGCCAGCTAAGGGACGTTATGCTCAAACTGTACTCTGCAAGCTGTAGCCTATTCTGTGAATTTAACTCCTAATGTTAATGTTAGTCCTTCTGTCACCTATGGTACTGTCTTTTACAAGGAAAGCTTTTCCAAGGCAGATCAGGAAAAAGTGTCAATCTAGCTAAGTGACTGAGATGTAAAGAAAGGCCAACTAATTCAGAATACAACACTAATACTTTCCACTAAGGTTAATACAGACTATGAGGAACCAGCAGTATTGATGCTGCCACTGTTTAGTTAGTGGGTTGTTAATTTTATTCTTTAAGCTTTCTGTTTCTTGTGAACACCCATTTAGCGATCAACAATAGATTTTTTTGTGCAGATTTTTACTATTTTACTGCTGTCTAGCTTGTTGGCCAAAGGAAGGATACAGAGGAGACTTTCAAAATCAACTGCTGGTTTGGTTGAGAGGTAATGTTAATGATACCCTCTCAAAATGCCATTAAATGCTGAGAAATAAATGTTGAATGCTGTGACACATCAAAAATTGCCACCTTTTCCAACAAAACAATGCTGGTTGACTCGATATAGAATAGTATAAGTTGACCATCATAGCCTGCTCCGAAGCTTTTTTGAGAAGATGAGAGTTCAATTATTTTTTATTCTAACAACAAGAATAGCTGTAGGCCTAAGTAACCTCAACCGATAACAAATTTGGCAATGTGCACATTTAGTCTATCATAATGGCTGTAAAAATTATCTGTTAAAAAAAGGTAATCTGATGGCACAGAAACATCATCAATTAGAACCTTTTATACTAAAAAGACATAGTATTGGAGATCCATCAGTAGTAGGTTGATATGGTATGACAATTCTAGGACATTGCTGGATGCTGGCCATTTGCTGAGTTCAGCCTGAAAAGTGGCAGGCTTTGATTGGCTGGCTTGACTGCCCCAGTCAGTCAGTGACGTAAGGATTGGTCCTACGCCCAGTCACAACCCTTTGACCCTGGGAACAGGTCTGGACTGCCAGGTCTTAAGGAATTGATCTGCATGTTATTTTCTACATTGCTTGCAACCAGAAGGCAGGGTTGCCTCTCTCTTTCTGTCTCTCTTTCTCTGGCTCTGTCTCTCCTCTATTTGGTCTCTCTCTCTTTGTGTTTCCTATTTGCTCTCTCTCTATCTCTCTTGCTCTGTATGTCACCTCTTTGATTTGAGTCAGTGGCATCTTCACTCGATTGATCTACATCTAAAACAGGGTCATTGAAACAAAAACGAGGTCTCTTCCTCTCCTTTTTTCTGTCTCCCTCTCTTCTACGTGCTCCCACACTTTCTCCTCACCATTCCCCCTTTTTTCTCCCTCACTCCTGGTATCACTCTCTATACCTCACTCCCTCTTCCACTCACTCTCACTCTCTGTCCTCCATCTCCTATTCATCTCCCCTTCCCCCGCCCTGAGGGTGGGCTGTCTCTCCTGGATGCCCCCCCCCCCCCCACCGTCTCATCTCTCCTCCTCCCTGATGCCTTTTCCCCTTTTATTCTACTTCTTATTTTTCTTCTTCTTTCTCTTCCTGCGAAAATGTGCATTAGATATTATAATTCTTTAATACTTTGCCTTTCTCTGGCGCTCGTCCCGGCGTCTCAGCACACGTGAGATTCTGCGTTTTCCCCTCCCCATTGTCTCCCCCTGTTCTGCTTCAGTCCTCCTAACCGGCTCAGAATAGCAGAACGTAGTGCAGCGAGAGAGAGAGAGAGAGAGAGAGAGAGAGAGGGGAGGAGAGGAGAGGGGAGGAGAGGAGAGGGGAGGGGAAGGGAGGGGGGAGGAGGGAGGGAGCGACAGAGCACTGCAGTGCAGATAAATGAATGCACCAGGAGAGGCTGAGTCAGCAGGTACTCCCAGGCTGTCCCGCTGCCCACACGCACCTGCGGGGGCCACATGCCGCCACCGCCTCCATCTTAAGCAACCTTTTATATGCGAGCCTGCCGCGCCCCGAACCCCCACCTTGATATACACCCTCATCCAACCCAACCCTCCCCCTCCTCCCATCATCGCTTCACACAGAGAAACATTTTTGTTCCGCCACGTCCTCAGGTTTTTTTTTGGTTCGTTTTTTTTTGTGTGTGTGTGTGGTGCATTGTGGGTATTTTTCACAGCGCCCCGCACGGCAGTGGCAAAGACGCAGAGACGTCATCATCGTCGTCGGGAGAGGATGAGAGATAAGAGTTTTATCTGGGCTGCTGTCGGCATGTCGGCGTGGGGGCTGGCCAGCTCTTGCAGGGCTTGGCAAAGGGGGAGGGGCTTATGGGGGGGGGAGGGGGGGAGGGATGGGGGGGGGGGGAGGGGGGGCGGGAGTGCTAAGCTAACCGTCTGCCTCTCTTTGGCTTCTTTTTTTTTTTGTCCATGCTTTTTAAAGTATCAATGTAAACATTTTTTGGGTATTTTTTCACAGAAGGTATATTTTCTGCCTAGTCAGTCGCATTACATTAACCTATAATGGATTTAGTGGTTCTGTTCTAGACTCTGTTCCTCTAATGTCTCTTGTTTGCCTGATTCTGGTGATCAGTTTAACACTGAATTTGATTCATGGTCATTTTGACGTTTGTGTGGTTAAAAACAATGCCTTTGGCCAAATTTACATGGTGTGACCTGCAGAAAGACCTTCACTGCTGAGACAGGAGGCGGTTACAGAAGTTAACACTTCTGTGCTTCAAACTTACACTGTATCAGGCAGACTATATAGGACACTGTATTGTGTGGGCGTCCCTTAAGACTACAGCCCACTGAGACCCAATTATGTAAGTCACTTGCATGATGGCTCTTCAAAGGATGCTTTTCATATGGTACACACACTGTTTTAGAGCAACAGGGTGCAAACCAGGGGTCTAGATACGGAACATGAAGTAGAATGAAGCGGAACAGTTTAGAATGGAACACAACGTAAAATAATGGAATAAAATGGAATGGAATATAAATTAATAGAACAGAATACTTTTTATTCCCAGATAAGAAGTTGTTCTTGCACAGTGTTGCACAGTGGTGAGCATCCAAGCCATCATAGCGCATAGCTTGCAAGCTTGAGGTTCTCTCTGGTGAGCCCTGTTTCGCACTGTTGCTTTCATTGTTGGGAATCTGAAGAGATAGAAGATTCTGGAATTCTGGGATGCAGTGTTGTGTTGTTGGCTATAGAAAGGCTGCACTGATCCACTCCTGGCAGATTTACTCACACTCGCGACTGGAAAATTGGCTAACATCACACAGGGAATGGTGCATAAATTATTGAAGGAAAAACCTCAAAATTGATGATACCTTGAAGTTATCTGAACTTTGGTGAGATTGAATCTCTTGTGTTTCTCACCTATTATGGATTTTCAGACAAGACATAAGATAAATTCCTTGGGGTTTGGCTAAACCTTGGCTAAGTTCCTCACCCACTTTTTAAAAACTGGCCAGCTGCCCCTTCAACAATGGAGATTGCCACAGAGCCATCATCGCATAATGTTTCGTTGTGTTTATAAACAGACTCCTCAGCCTTTTTAATCACAAATAAGTAAGCAATTTAAAAAAAGGAATAAAAGAAACCATTTATACGTAATTAAGATGTAATCAGCAACATTAGATTAAAACACAAAGATCCGTTTCCGGGGCACGGAGTAGAGGAGGTGGTAGTGGAGGAAGGAAGGGTGCATTTTTGACTATTGGGACCACAGAATATAGTTCTGTGATTGGGACGCACCCTAGTTCTGTGGGGAGCACACTTTTCAAGAAGTACACGACCATTTTGGTGACATGAATATGACGTGAAGCTTCCTTTTAAAAAAATGAGGTGCAGCTTTGCTGACGTTTTCCTTCAACTACAACAACTACAACAAAAACAACAGCGCAAGAGTGGAGCGCAGGGTTGCCAGATCTTGGCTGTGTCCGAATCAGAGCCCTATCTACTGCGCCCTGTCTCCTGCGATGAGTGCACCGGCAGAAGTCTGCTGTTTAATGTGCACTGTTTAGCAGGATGCGAAAAATATCCACTATACTATTTCCAAACTGTACTGTGGAAGTGTCGTAAGCAGGTCATAGGCTAAGACGTCCCAACAGTGTTGCCATGTCCGTGGTTTTACAGCTAAATTGGGATACTTTCAAAGTGCAGTCAAAAATTGCAGGTAAAAATGAAAAGTCGCAAAGCACGCACTTATTTTAAAAAGTAAAAACATGATGATTTCTATTTTAAATACGCTGGTTTCGGTTAAAAATAGCCTATAAATTGGCTAGTTTTGAGATCTGGCAACCCTGCGCCTCACTCTTGCGCTGCCATGTCACATGTTGTTTTTGTTGTATTTGAAGGATAATGTCAGCGAAGCTGCGCCTCATTTTTCAAAAACGAAACTTCACGTCATATTCATGTGACCAAAATGTTCGTGTACTTCTTGAAAAGTGTGCTCCTGAATGTACTCAGTGAAGCCCCGGAAGTAAGTGTGTCATCCGGGTGTTTTAAGTATACCACAATTTGAAAAAAATTTGCGTACTCTACGACTTTCTCGCCCTATCTACTCACCAAGGCTACTCAACAGTGTGTAAGAGTGCTGATTCAGACACAGCCCTGGGCTGCGTTCAGCCCCGACAAACGTAGCAAAACGTTTATTTAAACGGAAATGGTGGTGCGTTGAACACCCTGTTGTGTTACGCAAGCGTTGCAACTATGGCAGCTGAGAAGGCCATTCTTTGTGTTCTTTTCGAAGAATTTTCGGAGCCTGATGAAATCGGTTTAAATATGTGTTTAATACTCCAAAATAGGCTCGATGTTACAGTCACTGCCCTTGCAGTCCAGAATAGCAGAGAACGTCCCAATCGAGTGAAGGGGTATGTGGAAACTGTGGTTCCTAAGTATAGTGATCCAACATTTGACTCGCATTTCAGGATGACAAGTCAAACATTTCAGGTGAAGGATAATCCACTTCGAGACTGTGTTAAAATCTATAGGAGCTAATTATTTTATTATGAGTATTAGGCCTATCATTATTGCTGATCACTGTTGTTGTGATATGCTATTGTAATATTTACCATTATATATTTAGAGGAGTAGAGTGGAGTAGAAAAGTTTATGAAGGTGTCACTCCACGATGGTACATACAATAGCAAAAGATACAAAAGTCTTCTAATGTCTTGTAGACGCATTTGTAAAGGACTTCAGTTGGATCCATTGTGCGCACTGCCTTTTTAATACGGCGGGGTTTATATAAACGTTGCTGCTGATTGGGTAACACCTCTGACACACCCACAAAACGAGAGAAAACGTACCTCAAAGCCTGTTGCACACCGTTTCGAGGAAACATGCCGTTCAACCCGGAAACCGTAGCAAAACGGTGCACATCGTTTTCAGATTGAACGTGGCCCTGGTAAGACTTTCCAGCCAAATGGCAACTCAAAACTAGCCCAAATTATAGGCTATTTTTAACCGAAACCAAGGTATTTTAAATATAAATCGTCATGTTTTTGCTTTTTAAAATAAGTGCGTGTTTTGCGACTTTTCATTTTTACCCGTGACTGCACTTTGAATGTATCCCAATTTAGCTGCAAAACCGCGGACATGACAACACTGGTGGGACGTCTTATGACCTGCTTACGACACTTCCACAGTGCGGTTGGAAAATAGTATGGCGGATATTTTTCGCAGACTGCTAAACAGTGCACATTAAACAGCACACTTCTGCCAGTGCACTCTTCGCAGGAGACAGGGCGCAGAAGACAGGGCTCTGATTCGGACACAGCCTTTGTCGCAAAAGGAGACAGGGCGCAGAAGACAGGGCTCTGATTCGGACACAGCCTTTGTCGCAAATTAGCCTACTTAAACCGTAAATAATAACAACTACATTTAACTCATACAGCTGCACTTCCATATTTGTCCAAATGACATTTTGCAACCCAGGCACGGCCCCGAGACAGTCCTGTGCCAACTTCCAACTGGCAAATTACAAAAGCACGCATGATATCCTTGATGATGATACGTCCGTTTGCCACACTGATGGCATAGCCCGGAAGCATGCCACCCACCGTAAGTGTTTTTTAAAATTAATTTATTATTATTTATTTATTTTAAAGCTAGGCCTATACTGCTGTGTCAGATAAAACTCACCAACATGCATGTAGCCTCTATATAGCCTAATATTAGTTGGCCGACCTAACAGTGGAGTAGGCTAAACGCCAAGATTCCCGACTTCGTTTTATAGTTTTAGTCAGTAATTAGGCTACTTAACAACAGTATAACACTACAGCTCCCGCATTGTTCTGAAAAGCATCTATGCGAGTAGTTGTGCGATTATTCAGTCCGCGACGATAGCCTAGCAAATAGCCTAGTCCATATTTCAGGTACAATACAGTAACGGACTTGTAGCTCCGTCACAGCCGCCATTTGTTGTTTCCTTTCGATTAGCAGTGAGTTAAGACCTTGAGAAAAAAGTGTGTTTAGCAATGCTTCTGGAAGTACAGTGTAGATTAAAAAGTGGCAAAAGGGCTCTATAGTAGGCCTACTTAAAAAAAAAAGAAAAGCAAGGAAAACCAGTGCAGCATTTCATAGGAGCAATGACATCAAATTTAGCCTACTTAAAATATAAAAGTGATTTTGACATGGCCAAATACAATTTCATGTTCTTCATAAATTTTAATTTATTTAAAAAAAATTACAAAGTAACATGTTAAATATGTTACGAGGGTCTGCTGTAGCTCAATTTACAAATAAGTATGTGATATTTAGCCAATAAAATAAGATTAGGTGTGTTCCACAGTTTCCAGTGCTCAAGAGGAAATACACAAGGATCCACTTCAAACTTAAAGGGATAGTTTGGAATTTTGGACATAATGTCTCAATTACGACTTACCCATGATGTAGTTGATTGATGGAAACCATTTTCAGCTAATTCCATGCTGTCCCTTCTTTTGGACATACACACCTTGTTAATGCTAGCGCAACTCTAAGGTAACTGGTAGCATCCACTACCAAACCCACTTAAACACTCCACAGTGCACCCAAAGCAAATAAAATACGACAACTGTCTATCGGGGTTATTTTGAGTGTTTATACCATAATCTTTTAAGTCAAACTATCGTTTAATCCTTTACTTTGTGCTGACCTATATTCTCTGTGGAAGTACGGCGGCGGAGCGATACTTTACGTTACCTACGAATGTAGTGCCGGCACTGGTCGACTACAACAACAAAGAAGAGCAACAAGTTGCAATGGCCACGTTCGTTCCGCCGCCGTACTTCCACAGAGAATATAGGTCAGCACAAAGTAAAGGATTCAACGATAGCTTAAAATGGTTTCCATCAATCAACTACATCATGGGTAAGTCGTAATTGAGACATTATGTCCAAAATTCCGAACTATTCCTTTAAATCTTTTCTGTAAAAAAAATCACCAACCGGATATATTTTTAAGGAATTTTACAATGAGTTTTCTTGACTTTGGGAGCAACAGGGCATGACAACTAGAAAGAAAAAGCTTTCTCTCTCAAAGAGGGCCTCAGCGTCACCAACAGGTGAGAGTTGAAAACACCAAAATCATTGCCTAGTGCCTCTTAGCCTGTTGCTACATTTCTTATCAATCAGGTCCACCGTACCAATTTTTAGAGAAAGTAATGATGGAATATGTTTTGAAGGAGGGGACTGGAAAATACTTTGAATTAATCTCAGTAATGGTATAGGAATGGCCTTGCACATCTTACAACCTTTATGTGTAACATAGGTTTGTGGATTCTTTAGCCAATCACTGGTGCTAAAACACACTGAAAACCAGCAGATGCTGTGGCTTCCCAGGATTAAACTCTGGCACCCTTGGACAGGAGGTCCCCTTTGAAGGACGGTCTCTGGCGCCATCCTACCACTTGGCCTCTGGGTTGGAGGTATTGTTTTTCAAACTCCACCTCTTTTCCTTCCTCATTTTTCTCTCTCATTTCCTCCTTCTCTCCACCTCTCCCCTTCCTAAATGAATTTATGATTTATTTGTGCAATAGAACTCTAAATACATGATGAAAGGTAACATAAAAATATCCACAACACGCACACACACAATCCTGGAAAAACCCCCTCTATGATAAATTTCAATTTCAGTTTTAAAATATTTTAAAATACATTTCAGGAGAACTTGTGTTGCTATAGACTAAATACATAAACATGATGACATTAACAAACAAAAAATGCACACTAAGAAAATAACCAACCGTCTGTCCCTGCTCACACACCCCACCTATATATTTATATCCATCTATATATCTCCATATTTCACTCCTGTCTTTCCCTCCAGCCCTCTCTGTCTTCTCTTTCTCTCACTCTCCCATATATCTCCGTCTTTCTCTCCCTCTCTCACCGTACCTCTCCCCCCCATATCTCCATCTGTCTCCCTCTTTCTCCTGCATTAATAAAGAGAAGGCCACAGCCTGGCTCTATAAATCATGTCAATGGAGGTGGATCTGGTCAGGGAGGACCAGGGATCTGAGGAGACGGGGGAGGGGGAGGGGGGAGGGGGGAGGGGGGGGGGGCAGTAACTTGCAATCCCTCACTCTCCAACTCCTCCTCCTCCCCCTCCCCCCTCCCCCTCGATTGACATTCACAGCATGCTTTACACCACCAATTCCAGCAGCTTGTCAGGCAGTGTGTGTGTTTTATTATATGGGCCGTTTCCTACGGAAGCCCCTCCCACACCCCTAGACCCTCAGTGCACTCGTGTGATGGGAGAATGGCATTTTTACTGAATGAATGGTCGGTGTGGTGTTGGAGCCCCACCCACAGCAAGGGAAGCCCTGCCCTCTGCCAGAACAACACACCTGGGTGATGGTGTCCAAGGGCAGCCAAGCTTCCTAAGCAGGAGGTCACTAGATCATTGAAATAGCTGAAACAGCAATGATCAGCAGTTATTCAAACTAACCCTCTCTTGGGGGTTGGGGGTGGGGAGGAGTTAATAGCATTTTTCTCTGGGTTGGTATTACGTACAGAAATTGTCAAGGGGCACAGAAGGCGGTGAGGTGGAGGGGGAGGGACACATAGGCCGGCGTACTTTCAATGACGTCGGCGTTTACAATAAAACCCCTATTTCCTGCCAGTTGGGTGTGGTGGAATCGCATTACTTATGGAAAGAGCTGCAATGTGGGAGAGGTTTCAGACTAGGGACTGGGAGGGGCTTCTTGCCTGTGTGTGTGTGTGTGAGTAAGCGGACATTCCTCACCTCCCGTCTTCTTTTTCTGATGTGTGAGTGTGCGTGGGTCAAACAGGAGCCAGAGTTTGTTCGTCACTGGAAGGAAACGTGACATGGGGTCATACTGATTGAATTTGAAGTGATGACATAATTTCCTGACAATAGGGGGACGTCAGCACTGCCACTCCCCTCCCCTCTTCCACACAAGGTTACCTCGATGACATTTAAAATCATTACAGAAAAGAAAAAGGTATGGAGTGACTGCAGACGGAGATAGGGGAACCTAGATGCACATGCTCTTTATAGTGGAATTGAAATGAATGTAAACTAACAGTTACAATAAACTGTCATTTTTTTGACAAGAAAGAAGTGTTTCTTTTTTAAGGTGTAGAGTTTGGAGAGTCTACCCACTTCAGATATGGACTGTGGACAGTGTTAGCGAGGACCTTAATTTTGTCTATCTGTTTTTCAGGCTAGGAATTGTAAGCTGTAATCACTGAGATCTGATTTCTGAGGACTAGTAGCTAGGTACTCATACTTCCTGTCGGATTATGTGTGTGAGTGTGAGAGTGAGAGTGACCGAAATGTGTCGTGCTGGAGATGACTCGTGTGTGTCATTCTGATGATCTTTTTATTTGTTTGTTTTCCTGAAAGTAGTGATCACACACACAAACATACACACAGGTTTCAGAAAGGAGAACGCTGAATAACACACTGATCCAGTGCTTCTCAGACACGGGACAGTAAACTGAGATGAAGGAATTAGTCTGTACTCTGGAGTTCACGGATATTCAGCTTTTTGACGTTTCAACAACAGCCGAAACATCAAAAAACAGACCAGCCCAGCGAAACTTCATCGTAGTCTAAACTCATTTCACTCTGATGAAGAAATGTTTTTGTCGAAACATTAGTCTCGTTTGCAATATGTTTGCAATAAAGCTGACTATCCTTGAACTCCAGAGTCCAGACTGATTCCTTCATCTCAGTTTACCATCCCGTGTCTGAGAAGCACCGGATGTTATTTGGAAAATGCGCGGCGATCTCCTGTCTGAAACCTGTGTGTGTGTGTGTGTGTGTGTGTGTGTGTGTGTGTGTGTGTGTGTGTGTGTGTGTGTGTGTGTGTGTGTGTGTGTGTGTGTGTGTGTGTGTGTGTGTGTGTGTGTGTGTGTGTGTGTGTGTGTGTGTGTGTGTGTGTGTGTGTGTGTGTGTGGGGTATATGTTATGCAGCACTTGTAATGCAGACCTCCGCCATTATACAGTTTTGGTGCCTGTGCCCAATCCTTGTACTGGTTTTAAACCTTCGCTCCACCCCATCTCTCTCTGTAAGCTGATTCAGGTTATTGCCGTTGGGGTGGTGAGAGTTGGGGAGACTGTGGTCTGTGAGCGGGAGAGAGGGACTGGATTTCAAGCTGCTGCTTTGTTGTAGTGAAAAGGGAAGTAGGGTGGGGCGGATGAAGGAGGCATTCTATATATTCCAGGAAAACAAGACTCTCTCTCTCTCTCTCTCTCTCTCTGCCTCTCTGTTTTGCTGATGCAGCAGTGCCCCCATCTCAGAGGCCTCTAAACCGCAGACATCCTCTGTGGCCCCCCAGTGGCCATGAGAGGAACTGCAGCTGTCTTTCCTCTGGCCTGCTAGGGAAATGATTACACCTCTGTTTGCCAGGCCTCTGAACCTGACTCAAAAAGATTGATCCGGGGAGTTCAGTGCATGATGGGAATCCTCATATCTTAAGGGAAGTAGCATCAACTGGTGGATCCAAAAGTGAAAGGAATCCACAGTTGGCTGTGTGGGTCTTGCTGGACTGGTAGTGTTGCACCCTACTGAATTGATGAAGGACATTACAGCAAAGGGACAGGCTCACAGTTATAACTGTGCATACCATGTTGAGGTGAAATAAAAAAATAAAAAATGGAACAAAAACTGCCCCAAAGTATAATAATTCTCTATGACACGGCAACTGCCTTGCTTCCTCTGTCCTCGTACTTTGTTCTTTAATTAGGCGTGGGATGTTAAAGGTTGACTTTGACCATAAATTACTTTATCATTCTCGTCCATCATAGGTAACTTTACAGCTAGCACTTAGCCTATAACACTCCCCCAATATCTGAAGATGTCACCATTTCATTAGAGATGAGTCAAGTTTTGTTTTTCCTTTCTTCATATGACAATGGTGCCATCTCCTGGCAAGATTTGAGAATGCAGAAAGTAATGGCCTGAAACGTAAGTATTCAGTAAACATACAGTATTCAGTGGCTAGTGGCTAATTTGCTTAAGTGCTCACAATGGGACTCATTCATGAAACGTGAGCGGAGTGAATTTCGTAAATCGTTCGTATTAGCGAATGTGTCTGTATTTTGGCATTCATCTTCGTTTTCGTACCTGAGATTTGTTCGTACGTACGAACAAACTTTACACCTGCTCAGGACCACACGTACCGCATACGTAAATTCTAAATGCCATTAAATAGCTTCTGAATATCAGTATCAATATCGAACATGAATTCATTTTTATTTTTGTTAAATTCATGTGACAAAATGTAGCCTCTGAAATGCACAATGCAAATGTAGCTAATAAATTACTATTGTAAAAGCAAATTCTTTAGATTATGCTGTGTCAATGGCTCTCGCTCACCCCGACTGCGGAGCTTTTCCACCCTAGCTCCCCAGTGGTGGAATGAAATCCCCACTCCTCTACACTGAGCTCAAACAATGTCTGTTTTCCATCATGGTCTGAAGACGCATTTTTTCAGACTCCACCTAGACCAGTGGTCTCCAACCCTGTTCCTGGAGAGCTACCGTCCTGTAGGTTTTCACTCCAACCCTAACAAAGCACACCTCATTCATCAGCTAGAGATCTTGCTGAGCTGCTAATTAGTAGAATCAGGTGTGCCAAATAAGGGTTGAACTGAAAACCTACAGGACGGTAGCTCTCCAGGAACAGGGTTGGAGACCACTGACCTAGACTAACCTACCTACCTACGACTAATTCCATAGTGACTGTGTACTATATTCAATGTTCCTTACTAAGGATAGCTTCTACGTTGCTCCTACATTGGAAAAGTTGTGCTTTGCCGGATCTTCTTTGTAGTCGCTTCAGTATGCACTTATTGTATGTCGCTTTGGATTAAAGCGTCTGCCAAATGACTGTAATGTAATGCCTATTAATCAATTCTAGGCTTCTAGGCTATGAATTTGTTTAATTAGACTTATATCGTAATTAATGCTCCCAGTAGCTACTATTATTCTAAATTGCTAAAATTTAAATGCTAGGCTATAAGATAATAAATATGCTATTTAAAACACACATTTTTGACCAATGAATTAAATTTGCATTGCAGGTCTGTAGCCAGTGTTGCAATGGCTGATCTTGCCTGCCCAATGTTACCTGTGCTGTAGACTGCACACTCGTAGGCCTATGCATCAAGGCTCCACCCAAGGATTAGGGTTGACACCTGTCCAGGTTTTCCCTTGAATGTCCTTGTTTTTGACTATTTCCCGGAAAAGCCCGAGAGATTCTAAAAGAAGGTATGTGATTACCCGATTTCTAACCACATCTCACACGCACAGAACACCAACAAAATTACGTTTTATTTACAGTGGGGTGCAAAAATTTGCCTTAATATCAAATTGAACAGAAGCTAAACTAACCTCTAAATGGTACAAAGTTAAACATGACACATTTCTTCAAATTTTAAAGCAAGATTACCTTTTCATAAATGTTTTTTACATTTTCAAAATAATAAAAAAATGAAAATGTCCCTGTGCAAAAGTTTGGGAACCCTGTCAGTTAGTACTTTGTAACTCCTCCTCGGGCAACTATAACAGCTTGCAAACGCTTCCTGTAGCCAGCTAAGAGTCTCAATTCTTGCTTTTTCCCCATTCTTCCTTGCAGAACACCTCTAGTTCAGAAATATTCTTCGGCCTCCTTGCATACACGGCATGTTTGAGATCACTCCACAGATTTTCAATAATATTCAAGTCTGGGGACTGTGGTGGCCATTCCAAAACTTTCCTCCGTCTTTCCTGGAGGTACTTCATGGTTGATTTCGAGGTATGCTTTGGATCATTGTCTTGCTGGAATACCCAACCTCTGACCTTCGAACATTAGCCTCAAGAATTTTTTGATATTTGGTGGAATCCATTCTTCCTTCCACCCGCACAATATTTCCTGTGCCCCCAGCTGCCACACAACCCCAAAGCATAATGGATCCACCTCCATGCTTAAGAGTTGGCAAAGTCTTCTCTACAAATGCTTCACCCTTTTTTCTCCAAACATACCTTCTTTGGTTGTGGCCAAAAAGTTCAATTTTGGCTTTGTCAGTCTGTTCACTTGGATATTAATTGTAAAAGGCATTTTGGCCAGGGGTGCCCTAATGTTTGAACCCCACTGTATTTCCAGGCTGTGAGAAAGACCGTATGCTTGGCAGATGCTATACGTTTCTTTGCCTCCAATTTAATGTCAATCCATTCATTTTTTTACTTTTACTACTTTAACAGTTTGTGTATGGGTGATGCTGCATTGACGGCCAGGCCTTTATTTTACCCGTTCATTATGACACCAGTACTGATAATAGCCTACTAAATCTTTTTTTATTTCTTGACTGAACATCTGCTAATAAAACATTGATTTCAGCGTCGGAATAATGATTTCTTTTGCTTTTTCTGGGCAAATTTGACTTTGTATGCACCTGTAAATGGTATTTGCAACTTCCATATGGCAATTCATGGGCGTGGATTTATGCTAATCGCAAAAGAATGTGCACGCGCCTGTCATTTACGACGAATCAGAATGTATGGACATACGTACGCACATTAATATGAAAAAATCTGCCTTTCCCACATGGTTTGATGAATCTGGCGTAAATTCTTCTTACCAACTCGTTTTGTACATAAATGTATGCGCATATTTAGGAACCCTTCATGAATGAGGCCCAATGAGTCCACACTGGGGCCCTGATTTTCTTGTCTCGGCCTGATGTCTGTACCCCTGTATGACAGAAAGTCCAAAGTTCCAGGACCCAACTGGCCTTGTCTTTCTTGTAAGGGTTTCTAAAGGGCCAGGATTTGTTGCATTACTGCTGTATTTGTTGCCTCCATTGTTGCACTTTTAAACACTTGTAAGGATATAGAGGCATATTTCTTACAAGGTAGGGACACGGCGTGTCAATACACACTCACAGGCTACCCGTTGTCACCAGTGATCAATGCGCTTCTACTATGATTGATGCTCTCCTGTCCTGTTACGCTGTATTGGCAAAAGTGAGTGTACTGATGGAGTGCACGCGTTTCGGCTGCAGTGCTCCTGGCATGGGTCAGAGTGACGCACTGGTGATTTCAGAGCCACAACTGCCGATTCTAAATTAGGGGGTGATGTTTGTCCGCTTTAAGGCAAAGGAGGAAAAGAAAACAGTTTTGATTTTTCATCATTATTTAACAGCGGTAGCCTTGATCCAGTTTTCCGTTAATGTGTTTGATATATGTAGTATTTGATAATTGATATATTTTAAATGAACTTCAAGGTGAAAGGTGTCTTTAAAAAAAGTCCCCAGGCTATTTATCTTTGTGACAGTACACTCAAACAGATATTATGTTGTCCTCAGGAACTCTTAACAGGTGTTCCCCAGGTCTGGTTGGTCTGTAGGTTCTGATCATTTTTGAAGATATAATGGAGCTGTCGCTTTAGCTGCCCAGTAGGCTAGCACCAAGGTTTCAAATTTGATGCAAACTGATATAAGTTTGGGAGGGAGATGAAGAGGGGAGTGACATGGCTGAGTCTGGGGAGGTTGTAGATGAGCAGCAGCATTCTGAATGAGGTGCAGAGGCAGGGAGGCCTGCAAGGATGGAGTTGCGGTAGTCCATGCGGGAGATGATCAGTGCCTGGACTGAGAGCCGGATTGAGTACGTGGTGAGGAAGGTTCTCTGAATGTTGTACAGAAAGAGTCTGCACGCCTGACAAACTGCCATGTTGTTCTCAGCGAGGGATGGTTTGCGAGATTCCTGGCAGATTAAGAGGTTGACACTGCGGTGTGGAAAAGTCCAGCGGGGGGGGAGCACTTGAGTTGAGCTTCAGCTGATGATTTCAAATCCTGCTTGAGATGTCTTGCAGGCCTCAGCTGTGAAGCCCCGTATGTAAGCATGCAGCTACTGCGCATGCTGAGTGCAACTCAGCTGTGAAGCCCCGTATGTAAGCATGCAGCTACTGCGCATGCTGAGTGCAACTCAGCTGTGAAGCCCCGTATGTAAGCATGCAGCTACTGCGCATGCTGAGTGCAACTCAGCTGTGAAGCCCCGTATGTAAGCATGCAGCTACTGCGCATGCTGAGTGCAACTCAGCTGTGAAGCCCCGTATGTAAGCATGCAGCTACTGCGCATGCTGAGTGCAAAACATTGGAGCTCCCATTAAAAGAATGGGGAATATCAGACCTTTGAAATTAAACTTCCCCGATGATATTTTTAAACTCGATTAATCACCGTTACGTTTCATATGAAAAGCAAATTGTGAAAATACAGTACGTTAAAATTTTTAAGGCAAATGTAATAAAAAATATATATTCTCAAAACAATTGTATTGTTTCGCAAACTGCTACACATAATGAAATGTATGATCACAAAAAATTGACCGATTAGGTAATTAAATCACCTGTTTTCGTACATTAGATGCAATGGGCAGCAAGCTGTTTTGCACTCAACATGTGCAGTAGAAGCTATTTCCCATTACTTCCTAGGCTTTGCTGCCTGGCCCCTCCTACCCTCTCCAGTTCCTATGTATACCAGATGTCACAAACACACACACACACACACACACACACACGCGTATACACCGGGCACTGCAGAAACAGGAGAAAGCACGCACATAGCACCACTGGGCTCCACACACATACACATAGAGACAGGAGAAGATCCAGTCAAAACACCTGAACCAGGAAGCTTATAATCCACACTTCAATTACAACCAATCACAAACCACCCCCCATCTTTCATTAAGAACCAGTGCTGCGGTGATGATATTATTTTACATAAGTCTTCTGTTGTTCGAGTGAATGCCAAAGTTAGCTGTATGATCCCCGTGGATTTGTCTGCCAGATCCAGGAGTTATGGCTTAGAGCCAAGCCTACTTAAAGCATTAACCACGACTCTTAAAGGCACAAAGTCTTTCTGCAGCTGTTTGTAGCTTTGAATAGGCCCTCATTGAGTGTTTATCTCCACATATCACTGGCAGGATGTTTTTCATTTGAAAGCGCTACTCGTCCAATGACTCCAATAATTTTTGTTTGATTAATTTTTCTTTCATGTTTCAAAAAAAAAAAAGTATTCTTTTAAAATGAATGTCGGGTTTAATCTTGTGAAACACTTTGAGATAAGCTCTTTGAATTGTGCTATATAAAATAAAGATAATGATAATAATAATAATCTATGTTTGCCTCAGAGGGAAAGTGAGAAAACAACATCGAGTTTTTCATTTTAATTTCAGTGTGGACACACCTAGTCTTACAAAGCACCATGATGAGTGACATTGAAGCATCACCCTCTCAAAATCTCATGTTCCATGTTCCATCACCATACAGGTCTGACTGAGGCTGAAGCATGTTTAAAAAAGCAGACTGATTCCTCATTTATTATTTCATTCATTTTATAGGGCAAAAGAGGCCACATACACATTTATTTGGCTGCTCATCTCATAGTTTCCATCTGGCATTTTGATTCTTGCCTTTCTAATGGTGTGAATGGCACTGAATTCTTCGATTGTATGGTATATGGTTGTGAGACACCTGAAATCAATTGGACAAAACATAATTTCCTTTTAAACATCAGTTTAAAGTAATTGTGACCTAAAATGTAACAAGGGCACTGAATGAATACTTTTCAATAGACAATTCAAAAACATAGCCACTTGACAATGACACCAGTAAGTTAACATACAACCTACAAAAGTATTGGGGTAGAGGGCTGCTTAATTAACCCTCCTATTATGTTGCAGTTTTATGATGTATTTTATGTTTGGGGTCAAATTGACCCCAGCAGTTGAAACCAACACAAAACTATTGTAATCATTTCACAGCCAGAGATGAGTGAAAGTTTGTGAAGTTTAAAATCTGTATGGGAAAGTACCCAGAAACACCCATAAAAAAATCAGAGATGGAAAATAAGAAAGATTGTATATTTTCTTATGATTTATAAAGGTACAGAGCCTGGGTGTCAAAATGACCCCCCACACAACACCTTTGTATACAAAGCTGGTACAGGACTTTTGAAAACATAGCATTATTTTTTGTGTGGTTACTATTTAATCCCAAGAATTTAGTTAGTCACATGGTGTCAAGATGAAAAAATAAGGTTAACTGGTTTTTAAGAGACGGAAAACACTGAACCGGGTCAAATTGACCTGGAACATAACATAAGGGTTAAATAGCTTTCATTCAACGTATTGTCTATCCATATCTAAAGCTGGGTATTTACTGAATAGTTCAGGTTAAGCACTTGTAGCTGAAGGATAAAACGGCAATGTCCCTCCTTGGATTTGAGACTAAAATATTTCAGTGAGGAAATCAACTTCCTGAGCTATGACTCCATGCTGTTACTGCAGTTTATTGGATCAAGTGTTGCGCTTAATAAATCCTGTGACTGTTTGCAATAAACACAGTATTCCCATGATGAGAGTGAGGGTTTGTAAAATATTGCGTGCAAGATGAAAGCATGCAGGGAACAGAGTTCACTGTTTCGAAATCATTTTAAACGCGAGGGCGAAACGTGAGGGTCTCCAGCGACGGGTACGTGGTTCTCTTTCAGCGGACCTCAAGTGCGTCAAACTGCGCTGACCTCTTTTTAAAGGCGATGGCTGGCCCAGAATCCCCCCCCGTTTAGGTGTGGCCTTTCTCAGATGATTCACTCCCTCATTACATGTGGCTCTTTGGACCAATTTAAGCAGAGCTTCCCACCTACGGTACAGTTCCCCACCCCACTACAAATCTGTGGCAAGCGCCAGCTGCCTCCCGGGAGTGCACATTCAGTGTATTTTGTAACATACTGGTCTGACCCGTGGAAGGAAGACCAGTAAAACTGAATCAGAAAAGATCACGGTATGCCATTTAAATGTTATTCCTTCCCTGTCCATTGCAACAAGCTTCAATTTCACATATCAACACATGCACAATGCATTTCAACTATTTTGTCGTTGATATGAATGCATTTGACCTTGATATCAACCTTGTGTCTTTTCATATCAACATCTACAAGTTTGATAGCAACATTTCATGTCCTTGACATGAACTTGTCATTCATAGACATCTTATGTTCTTCAAATCCACATTTTCCCTCCTCAGCATTTTGGTTACCTGATACCCAGGAGAGATCAAAACCTTGGATCAAAATAGACCTAATTGCAAACAGCCGGCAATCCTAACCCCCATGTCAGCACCCTCCTCTGATGTGAACCTTGTCAGGATCAAGGCTGGGCGGGGCAGTTGGGGTGCAGGGGTAGATGGAGGATAGCTGGGGTTTCACCTTGCTGCCATGTGCAATGTGATATGGTGAATGGACCTTTTATCCTGCAGTCTCGGTTTTATTAAGTGTGTGTTTCACATTCACATACAGCAAGGCCTTGGGTCTAGCGGTATGTGGTCTAGCTGGTGATTCCGTTTCTCTGTATGGCTGTAGGAATCTGTTTTGATGCAGGGGATGCATTCTGAACCTTCTGGTGAGTCATGCATGCCCACATTTAGCCTGCCTGCCAGATATGTGCAAAGAATCTAGGCTATGTCAAGGGGGAAAAAACTGCAGGTACATTTTTTCTACACATAGTGAAACCAATGAGAAGGAGAATGCGTGGCCAGCTGAACTTTGGTTCAGTAGTTGGTTATCAGTAAAGGTACAGAGTGCAGGAACTTTGGTTCAGTAGTTGGTTATCAGTAAAGGTACAGAGCGCAGGAACTTTGGTTCAGTAGTTGGTTATCAGTAAAGGTACAGAGCGCAGGAACTTTGGTTCAGTAGTTGGTTATCAGTAAAGGTACAGAGTGCAGGAACTTTGGTTCAGTAGTTGGTTATCAGTAAAGGTACAGAGCGCAGGAACTTTGGTTCAGTAGTTGGTTATCAGTAAAGGTACAGAGCGCAGGAACTTTGGTTCAGTAGTTGGTTATCAGTAAAGGTACAGAGCGCAGGAACTTTGGTTCAGTAGTTGGTTATCAGTAAAGGTACAGAGCGCAGGAACTTTGGTTCAGTAGTTGGTTATCAGTAAAGGTACAGAGTGCAGGAACTTTGGTTCAGTAGTTGGTTATCAGTAAAGGTACAGAGTGCAGGAACTTTGGTTCAGTAGTTGGTTATCAGTAAAGGTACAGAGTGCAGGAACTTTGGTTCAGTAGTTGGTTATCAGTAAAGGTACAGAGCGCAGGAACTTTGGTTCAGTAGTTGGTTATCAGTAAAGGTACAGAGTGCAGGAACTTTGGTTCAGTAGTTGGTTATCAGTAAAGGTACAGAGTGCAGGAACTTTGGTTCAGTAGTTGGTTATCAGTAAAGGTACAGAGCGCAGGAACTTTGGTTCAGTAGTTGGTTATCAGTAAAGGTACAGAGCGCAGGAACTTTGGTTCAGTAGTTGGTTATCAGTAAAGGTACAGAGCGCAGGAACTTTGGTTCAGTAGTTGGTTATCAGTAAAGGTACAGAGCGCAGGAACTTTGGTTCAGTAGTTAGTTATCAGTAAAGGTACAGAGTGCAGGAACTTTGGTTCAGTAGTTGGTTATCAGTAAAGGTACAGAGTGCAGGAACTTTGGTTCAGTAGTTGGTTATCAGTAAAGGTACAGAGTGCAGGAACTTTGGTTCAGTAGTTGGTTATCAGTAAAGGTACAGAGTGCAGGAACTTTGGTTCAGTAGTTAGTTAACAGTAAAGGTACAGAGCGCAGGAACTTTGGTTCAGTAGTTGGTTAACAGTAAAGGTACAGAGCGCAGGAACTTTGGTTCAGTAGTTGGTTATCAGTAAAGGTACACAGCGCAGGAACTTTGGTTCAGTAGTTGGTTATCAGTAAAGGCACAGAGCGCAGGAACTTTGGTTCAGTAGTTGGTTAACAGTAAAGGTACAGAGCGCAGGAACTTTGGTTCAGTAGTTGGTTAACAGTAAAGGTACAGAGCGCAGGAACTTTGGTTCAGTAGTTGGTTGTCAGTAAAGGTACAGAGTGCAGGAACTTTGGTTCAGTAGTTGGTTATCAGTAAAGGTACAGAGCGCAGGAACTTTGGTTCAGTAGTTGGTTAACAGTAAAGGTACAGAGTGCAGGAACTTTGGTTCAGTAGTTGGTTAACAGTAAAGGTATAGAGTGCAGGAACTTTGGTTCAGTAGTTAGTTAACAGTAAAGGTACAGAGCGCAGGAACTTTGGTTCAGTAGTTAGTTAACAGTAAAGGTACAGAGCGCAGGAACTTTGGTTCAGTAGTTGGTTATCAGTAAAGGTACAGAGCGCAGGAACTTTGGTTCAGTAGTTGGTTAACAGTAAAGGTACAGAGTGCAGGAACTTTGGTTCAGTAGTTGGTTATCAGTAAAGGTACAGAGCGCAGGAACTTTGGTTCAGTAGTTGGTTATCAGTAAAGGTACAGAGCGCAGGAACTTTGGTTCAGTAGTTGGTTAACAGTAAAGGTACAGAGTGCAGGAACTTTGGTTCAGTAGTTGGTTATCAGTAAAGGTACAGAGCGCAGGAACTTTGGTTCAGTAGTTGGTTAACAGTAAAGGTACAGAGCGCAGGAACTTTGGTTCAGTAGTTGGTTATCAGTAAAGGTACAGACGCAGGAACTTTGGTTCAGTAGTTGGTTATCAGTAAAGGTACAGAGCGCAGGAACTTTGGTTCAGTAGTTGGTTAACAGTAAAGGTACAGAGTGCAGGAACTTTGGTTCAGTAGTTGGTTATCAGTAAAGGTACAGACGCAGGAACTTTGGTTCAGTAGTTGGTTATCAGTAAAGGTACAGAGTGCAGGAACTTTGGTTCAGTAGTTGGTTATCAGTAAAGGTACAGATGCAGGAACTTTGGTTCAGTAGTTGGTTAACAGTAAAGGTACAGAGTGCAGGAACTTTGGTTCAGTAGTTGGTTATCAGTAAAGGTACAGACGCAGGAACTTTGGTATGGCACCTCTGCCCCTGCATGAAAGCGGTACCGCTGATTAGAACGGCCACGCCCCTTTGGTGCCCGCTCGGTGTCAGGGGTCCTGTCTTCCAGTCAGGTTCCACTCTCCTCACACTTATAATTGGGCACAGAGCGCAGGGTCTGCCACGTGTGATGAAATGGTTGACCGTGGCTATCGCCGGTCCAGAACATTTTCTCCCGGCCTCCTCCTCGGCTACCGCCCTGTCCCCCACCGTAACCTCTGATTTTCCGAGACGTCACTGCCCATGCCTAAGAAAGTCATCGCATGTGGTTCGGATTACGAAAAGAATGAACAAAACCCGCTTTTAACTTTTTCTGCAGTTGGTTTATAGTCATATGATAGCTGTTCCAAAAAAGATCCACGACTTTCTGCCATTACTAATATGCAAAATAAGCATTTCATGTCAGGTGACTCATATTATAAAAACGTAAAACTACAATTGTTCATGATGAATCATAACATGATCGCTCATTCAACACACTCTTGGGAGTAGCGGACATTGCTGGAAACGTTGTCACTTCATTGATTTTATTGTGCACTTAAAAAAAGAAATACCTGTTTACCTGACAGGAAGTGATATGCTTCCAGTTAATTTCTTCCACTCAATGGCTGTGGGCATTTGGTGTTGTAATCGCTCCTGTCAATAGGTGTTGTACTTTTCCCTACCATACCTCTTGGACATTAATTCCATACCATCCTTTGGATGAGATGTTAAAAAAAGACTGGGAAGTTCAAAAAACACCTCTTTGGAACATTCCTCAGGTAAACAGGTGATGCTATCATGACTGGGTATAAAAGGATATCAAAAGACTCTTGAGATCTTTTTTTCAGGTACTCTTACACAGAAAGCAGTGATTTGTAAATTCTCTTTTACATACATTTAATTGAAAACGGTACAAAGAAAATATATTTAATGTTTTACCTTAGCAACTTAATTGATTTTTGTAAGTATACGCTAATTCCGAATTTGATGCCTGCAACGCGTTCCAAAAAAGTTGGGACGGGCAAATAAATAAATAAATAAGACTGGGAAAGGTTGTTTCTCCTGACTTATTTTTCCATAGAATTCAATAGGAAAATGAGTCAGGAGAAACAACCCTTAAAGTGATCCATCCATATCTACTGCATATCTGGCAGCAGAGTGATGGTTTGAGGCTCGTTTGATACCTCAGGCTATTTATCTTTTGGTCTCTGGCACTACTTCGAAACAGCAGTGATTTGAAAACTGACACGTGAGTGTCAAGCGTTCCATCCCTAGTTCATACCCATGGCAGCAATTAATCATTCTCTCCTCCTCCTGAACAAGACAGTTACAGCTACTGACCACTAGATGTCCCTGCTGCCCACCTTTCTGTGTCCGCCCTCTCCTCTTTGTGACCTTGCTGCGCATTCCAGAGCATGCCAGACCAACCGAAGCCATTTTTGCAATTAGAAGAAAAAGACACGAGCTTTTGAAAATGCGTACTGTATTTAAATCTACTTAATGTATATTTGTGTTGGTCTTTATTTCACCTGTAGAGAAAAGTGAATTAAGTCAATGAAATTGCTCCAATTAATGTGTTAAGAGATGTGGTAGGAACTCGTATAAGGCCTATTGATGGGACCAATAAAAGGGTAATCACCAAGTGCCCTTGGCAAATGAAAGAAATGAATGAGCGGAACCATTTCCTATCTGCGGTTATAACATTGTCCCCAATACAATGGCTTGATCTGGCTCGGTTCAGCAAGCAATATCTTAGATGTGTCTAATCGCCAGGCTTAGAGTAATAGAGTAACCCCAGCTCAAAAATACATGTGCAATGTATATCAACATGTAAATAACCTCACCCTAAATGCCACTGTCCGAATTTGTGTTTAAAAGATTGACCTGGAAGATTATTTATATACCGTCATGTCATACATTTCAGTGGTAGTCAAATGATTCATCCAAGTAGTAACAAACTCAAAAATCAAACAAAACACAAGTGTATCTTGCAGTTGTGAAAGTCTAAACTCCCCAAATCTTTCTAAGTGGCACCTAGTAGTATTGAGGCTTTTACTCTGTGTTTTGTGTATTGTGAGGACCCAAACACACATTTGAGTCTGTACTGGCAGGAAGAGATCTGAGATCAGTGATTAAATACGGTCATTACTGCGGGAGAAGAGGAATGGATGTTTGTGGCACCAAAATCCGATTTCCCCCACATTTTATACTGGTGATGCTGTAATTCTTGTCAGGGCTTCCTTTGGTAATAGCCACATTGCTCGGATGGCACATCTGGAATGAATCCAGCTGCGCAGGGTGAGGCAGGAGGCGGGAGGGGCGAAGGGGGTGGGGGGGTCGGGAGTTTGATTGGGGATGGGAGGGGTTAGTGACGGGTTGGGGCAGGGCATTGTGGGAAATACCAGGGAACGGAGAGGCACCGCCTGCCGAGGTAGTGGTCGTATTTAATACACACCAGTCAGACGGGCAGAGGCGCTGGTGAAAAGGTCCGCAGTCCCATGACCCCCTCGGTTATAAACCGTCAATGTCCTCGGGACGCGCTGGAGCTGACGTCACACCTTAACTCCTGACATTGTGTCTGACCGAGAGACACAGAGCCGGTTGTTCGCCCGTCTATGACGTCCCAGATGCGGCAGTACAAGCTGACCCCGATCCCAGAACGGTGTGTTGGCCTTAGAACGGCAAACATTTCCCAACACTTAGCGGCGACGGAGAAGAAAGCTTAAAGGCATGCTAACGAGTGATAATGTGATAATCACAGCTACTCAGAAAGACATGCATTTCATTTATCAATAACATATGATGTTCTCCCAAGGTGCTTGAGCCACGTCAGCAGACCAGTAAACCGCAAGTCTCCACAGTTCCAGTGAATACTCCACTTAGAGTGGCACATGCACTTCATGTGTGTGTGTGTGTGTGTGTGTGTGTGTGTGTGCTTGACTGCATGTGTGCTTGTTAAGGTATTGCACGCAAGGCAGACACAGGGTACAGTTGCTGTGTTTGGAGATTACGGACGTTTGCACAAAAGCAAGTACAGGGACGCTGGCATACATTTGTGTCATCGACCTACTTATCCGAAGACACATCCGATTCTCGTTCACACATTAACCTAGAAATACATTTTTCCAAACTACACATGGGGTAGGGATTGTGGGGGGTGGGGGGGGGGGGGGGGGCAGGGGGCAAAGGGGGGGTTGGGGTTGGAGAGCTGGTAACGGCAGTTGATGCTTAGGCCCTGGGGGTCCAGGCGTCCCTGACTTCAAAATAGACCTGATTGCAAACAGCTGGCAGCCCTAACTCACCCTGTGTCAGCGCTCTCCTCTGATGTCAACCTTGTCAGTATCAAGGCTGGGCGGGACAATTGGGGTGCAGGATTGGGGGGGCGGGGGGCTGGGGCTTCACCTTGCTGCCATGTGCAATGTGATACAGCGAATGGACCTTTTATCCCGGAGTCTCGGTTTTATTGTGTGTGTGTTTCACATTCACATCCAGTGAGGCCTCTAGTTAGGTCTGACTGGATCCTGTTTCTCAAGTAAGGCTGTAAGAATCCGTTTTCATGCAGGGTGAGCAAACCTGTGCTACGGACCTGCACATGTGCTGTAAGCACGGGTTAGCTGTGGGTTTGCTACACTTAAGTTTCAGCTTTTTAAAATACAATAATGATTTAAAGAATTATAACAACTGCAATAGTACTGAGGAGAAGAAGACAGGGTTGATGCATTACACACTGACACCAGCACACAGGACTGGATTTATAATTGTGGAAATTTACGTTTAGGCTACGTTTATACATTTATCAGGAATTACTCACACTTGCTGAGGCTGTTCAGAAAGGTTCTTTGCAAAGATAAATATTGCACATACACAGCTAAAAATGATTGGTTCTAAGTACTGAAACATTATGAAAGTTATATTTGTCCAGGTCCCTGGATGTCCTTTGAGTCTTAGCTAATCACAAGGAATAGAAGGAACACAATTAAATGTTATTTAGTTGTGTTATTCTAGTCAAAAACGAATTTGGACTGCGGATGTTAATTTTATCAGGATGGTTAGCAATGCTAATCTACCATTTCAGTACATTTATCTGGAACATTCTTAAGGTGTATTTGAGATGACATCCGTATTGTTGACTTTTCATCATCGTCGGGCATGTTGAAGGTAAATTTATATGCAACATACTTGGAACATTTTTCTGTGACATTGACTTGTTTCAATAAACTCCAAGGATATGAACCACACCACTGTTCCTCCACTTCCACACGTGTAAGCATGTCAGGTGACTCATTCCCTGTTGGATGTTCCCAAAACACAGACGGCATACGCATGCTATTAGCACTGTTCCACCTGCTCAAGCGGCGTCTTTTTTTGTCTTGAAGAAAAAGATTGTAGCATCGAGGTTAGCTACATCTGTGACACGTATTGTAGATGAGTTCACCTTTTACACAAGATTTATTGGTTGTAAATATCTGATGCAGAATGTTTACCTTGGAACTATGTATTTATTTCATTTTTATTGTATTTGAGAGACCAGTGCATTGTGGGTTATTGCTGTGCATATGATTCTCATGCACTGAGGAAATGAGTCACAGGCTGCCTGTGGACTCTTAAACAGACTTGATTACCTTTTTTATGTTTATTGTTCCTTGTAAGTGATACTCACAGGCAGTATGTGTAATTGTGCAGCGCTATGTGCTTTCTGAAGGTGGCGCTATTAGCGAGATGTGGCCAGGGTCCGTCTCTCTGAGCGGGAAACTTCTCGCCCTGTTTGTAAGTAAATAAGGCGGCTGGCAGCCTCATTAGTGACGTTTATTACCCCGCTCCATAGTCGCCTCGCCTAATTACCCCCCATTAGGAAGGAGGAGAGAATCATTGACTAACTTTCCACGTGGAGCCAGTCTCCGTGGACGCCATAGCACACAGGTGTGTAGCGCTGAAGGAGAGTGTGACGGTAATCGTATGCGTTTTTAAAACCATTTAAATACCCATTTGTTCACTGAAAAAAATGCCAGTCTTCACTGATTCAACATCAGCAGTTTATTTGAGCTCACACACTGACAAAACAAGGGCAATTCATGAGAGGTACAGAATCATTTTCTAACCAAAATTGTGTTCTTATTATCACTATGACTCCAAGAGTTTGTAGAAAAGGTGCGAGGCGGGGACTGTAAATGATCAGTGTTTTTTATTCTGCAGAAGGGGAGTCAGTTCACACAACCAGATGCATGTTCAAAGTCCCACAGAGGGGCAGTCCCTCTGGGCATTTATAACATTCATATCACATCATTCCTGTTTACATCCAGCATTAACAAATCATCACTTGTTACGTTTACTGGTCTCCCAAATAAGGTTAATGAGATTAGATTTATTGTGTTAGAGCGTCTAAACTAAAGCGTTAGTAAGTAATTATGGGTTATGGATCATATAGATTCATTATATTAGTATAAATTAGTAGAAATACACACTACTAGCCAGAAGAGCTTCCTCTTTCCCTCCTAAGTCTTTGACTGCTATATCCTTCAGCAGTGAAGGTCTGAGAGATCAATATGTCATAATATGATGGTTACATCTTTATGGGTTAATGCTATTAGCATCACCTTTTGGAAATACGAGGCAGGCTTATTAGCACCACTTGAATCATGTAGTAACTTGGAGTAAATGTACGGTGTGTTTTGTGATGTTCTCATCCATTAATTGCTTGTTAATGGTTATTAACTATATCTCATACGATACATTCATTTTTTCCTCCCCTGTGGTACACTTGCACTGCTTGGATTCTGATACATGTGAGTTTCCATTGAATGATAACACATGTATATTCTGATGTTACTTGTTTGCATCTTGAGACACTTGCCCCTCTGGGGCTGTCTTATGCTTTGTGTTCACCGTGTAATTCAGCTGATGATTTGGTTAATGGTTATTCACGAGCGATTAGGGACCTTATTTACAGGAAGCGACGGTGCTGGGGGTTTTTTGCATTTGTTTTTGCGCTAGTTTTGTCAGTATGTAAGCTGAAATGAACTCACAGTGATTCTGTCAAGACTGACATTTTTGCAGTGTGCAGTTAGCTTTTCTTTCATTCAAATTTTATGAAGAAAATACCACTAATTTGGATGTATTATAACTACTGTAACATGGAGTTTGGTAAATGTAGTCTAAAAACTGTTGTTGGGAGAATTGTCCTTTGTTTTATTTTTAAACTGCCTATAGACCAGAGATTTTGGTAGATCTAAACAGTCATGTCATTTTCCACATGCACACTAATTAAAAGCTGAGCTATATTTCAGGCAGGGCATGTTGCATGTGCAAACTAATTAATAGCCCAGTCAAACCTGATTAGCTGAGCCTGGCTGAATCTAAAACCGGCACGTGCAAGTGGTCCAGCAGGACTGGGATTTTAACAGCACTTGCTCTAGAGGGTGCTGTTCAACCAGGCTATTTGTGTTTGAAACGAAGACAGAACTAGTGTGAGATGTATAAATAGTGTGTGTATGTGTATGTCTGTGTGTGCGCTATGATTTTTGTGAGTGATTGCGTGTGTTGTTATAGAATGTGTGCATATGTATGTATGCAAGCGTGTCTGTTTTTTGTACACGTGTTAGCATGAGTTTGTGTGTGTACGCGCGTGTGTGTTTAATTCTCAAGTTGGGTTTTTGACAGCTCCTCTGCTTATTTATGGTGTAACTGTGAAGACGCCTTTCTAGGGCATCACAATAGCACTGCAGTAACCCATGGTAATACCAGAGTAGCATATCACGGCACGGTAATGCCATGGTAACCCCTCGGTAAAGCCCCGGAGCGTCCCTCGGGGCCTGGAAGTAGCCCCGCCCAGATCCTCCCCAACGCGTTAATCCTTCACCACACCAGCCAAGGTGAAGTTTTTGATCATTGAATTAAGAGCGTTTATGACACAGGAAATCATTTTAGGACATTTGACAGCTGTGGAGCGGTCGCCCTTCGCCTCGGCAATGGAGGACGAGCGATGCGCTGGGGCGGCTGGTACGGTGGCAGAGCCATGCATCTTTATTAGCTGATTAATTAGCCGGATATCTCCGGCGTCGACCATGCTAGCATGATGAATTCAGCGATCTAAAACTCAATCAGATCTGCCGCCCGACCTCCAGACAATCAATGGACGGATCCAATATCTCGCCCGGCCATTCAATCCTTCTCTGGCTTTCAGACAAAATCTTTTTAACAATTAAAAATAACCTTCTTTTTTTTTCACCCCCCATACTGGCAAGAATTTTACTTGAAAGGTGCTGGTAAAAACTGCACCGCCTACAATCAAATATGAGAGATCTAGCAAGGAGAGGTTCTCGTGGAGTGGGGCTGCAGTGGTAGAAGCCGTTTACGGGAATTATTGGGCCTACAGCCAAAATGTTTGTTTCGATGCTTGCCTGTTACTTCACCTCAAATGCTGTAGTAAATACTTACCTGTGTAACTGGATATTATGGACTCCAATGGCAACACAGAGAACCTGATTGTAGAAGTTTGAAATCTTGGGTTTCAAATCATTAGGCTGTGATGTTGTGTCCTTGAGGAGGGTATTTGACCCAAACCAATTCCCTTAAATATGTGACCATATAGACACCATATTCTGGATAATATCATAGTCCCATCAAACTGGACTTCATTCAACTGTCCCCCAGTTTTAAGAATTAAAGTTCCGCCACGTTTACAAAATAGCTCATCTGGAGGTCTAAGTACAAGGTTTAACTGACCCCCCCCCCCAATAATGTTGTCAGTTGGTCCAGGGAACTCCAACTGGGGTGCGTTTTAAAACTCCCTAGTGGTACACCCCCTGCCGCTTCCTATGTCTTTGCCCCCGCTGGACTTAAATCACACCAGCACTTCAATTAGTTAATTGACCCCAAGTGAGTTCACTGACCCCAACATTGAGGGCCACTCACATAATGAGAGAGAGATCAACTGAGGACTCCGAGATGGATATGGAGCAAAGTAGCCCCAGGTGATCACTGCCTTCCACCTCTCTGTATGATTGCATCTCTCTCTCTCTCTTTCTCTCTCTCTCTCTCTCTCTCTCTCTCTGTCTCCCCCATTTCCCTCTCTCCTCATCTCTCTCTCTCATGAGGGTGACATCATCGACACACAAAAAGACTCCAAAAACATCAATGAGTCCATGAGTCCAAGGATGACATAATCTCTTTTAATAGTGTGTAATACTTTTCTCTTAAAATAGTCTCTTCTGAGGTAGACCATTACAGTTCAAGAACATTATCATTATCGTCATAATTTCAAAACAGACATCGAAAAAAAGACATGAAATAAATACTTTCATGTAACATATGTCGCAAAATGAGGTAGAAATGGTTACAGAGAATGTACTAGATACAAGAACATACAAGAACTGCTCTAATAGAATAACAACGGTAATTCAAAATACCACTTCTGTTGGACAAACCGTTTTTTTTCGACGTACCTAAAATCTGCTAAATGTTGAGAGAACCTTTTTGGAGGAAAAACAAAGAAATCACAAAGAACCACCCGTTTCCCTTCAGTTTAGCTAAGTTTGGTGTACTCTGCTCATCTCTTGGTGAACATACTTCCCAGGTAACCAAAAGTGCACCGAAAGCTCACCCTTCCTCACAACATTCCTAAATGATCAGGTCATATGACTTCCTGTAATTAGGGGTGGACCTGTTCACTGGTTGTTGGCAAAACCCGGCAAACTTCAAAATAATTTTTCCCACGTCAGCTAGTGCTAAATGCTGTATGAAACTGTGTCTGTATGATAAGAGCCACAACTGGGCTGAGTCCTGGACTGCAGGACATTCTGAGCAAATGGAGACCTTTAGAGAATCCAAATCCTCTCGCAAACCGGGTGAGCTCCGGGTGAGCTCTCTGTACGGCGCATGTCTGAGACCTCTCACACCGCATTTATCTTATGCATTTTTTCAAGATCATTAAACAGATTTGGCATATTCTTACATTATCTTTTGCTTTTTCTGGCGTGAATTTCACTGATTATTCTCGCTCGCGGACTGCCTGGGTTTTTGACGCGTTTGACATGCAAACCTGATTGCTTATAAATGACCCCCGTCCCGTTAATTCCCCCCCCCCCCCCCCCCCAACCCATCCTGAGAAGAGTCCTTTTTTTGGCGTATGTGGCGGTTTCCTAAGCGCGGATGGATCAATATGTGTGGCAGGGGTCATGTGAATAGACTGGGCTGTGCCGTATGACGGAGGACGGCAGCTGCAGTGGATGGGTCGAATAGTAATATTGGGTTACCGGACATCCATCAGTGCGCCGCCACTCCAAAAGGTTCCAGTTTGGGAGGGGAGGGGGGGCTCCAGCACACCACATGGCCACTGGTGCTTACAATCAGGCGCAATCCGTCAACCGGACGGCTGGAGGGGCTTGGGGGGGTGGGGCTTAGGGGAGAGGGGGAGGGGGAAAAACAACATCAGTGTTCCCCCCTCATACCCACCAGGCACAGCGTGCTGCTCTCCCAGGAGAAACCACAGGATTATGGGTATTTTTCTTATGTTTTTTAGAAATACAGGACTTTTTACATGAGCAAATGCTGTTTCTTCAGGATTGTCTGCATGTAGGTGGAGAAAGGGACGGAGAGGAGGGGCAAAAGAGTATACGTATTTACGATTGGTTATTGATTATATCCAGTGATTTGATTGGCCTGCCAGTTGCATGCAGATTAAATGCTGATTAAAATCCTTGTGTACAGCAGCCTCTGTACTCGTTAAGATTGAGCACTCCTGATTGGATGGAGGTTTGTCTGTAAACTGTTTTTTTTTAAATTATTATAATTTTTTTTTGCACGTGTTTTATATGTACCTGCTCACACACACATGTGATCATGCGTGTGTGCTATACATTCTATATAAGACACGCACATGTACGCAGGTAAAATGGATGAAATGAAACGCAGGTACACGCTGTCATTCGGAACACTGTTTTTTAAAAACGGTTTGTCCAACAAAAAAAGGCATCTTTTCTGTCATCTACACTTCATGAAGACAATCATAATTCCACCAAAAATCTACAATAGAAAGAAAGAAGGGGAAAAAACAAATATATGTATATATAATAAAAAACATTGGATTTGTGGCTTCAAATATCCTTTGAAAAATACCTGAATTACATTCAATGTACAGTAAGTCTTGGTAGCAACTTCAAGTTTTTCTCTTTTCTTTCTGGTGAGGTGAGGGCACAGCTGTAGAGTGTGTACAGGTGTGTGTCAGGTCAATGTCTCTTCTCAAAGCTCACTACTAAGACCCTACGGTTACATACATTCATTTTTAAAAATCTGAGGTAAAGAAAGTCTTCCTGAGTATTTGAAAAAAAAAAACAAGACTACACATACTATTCAAAAATAAAAAGATTACATTTATAAAACAAAAACGAAAAGTTAACATCCAAAGACCTGAATGGCCTGTGTGTTTTTATCTTTATTAAAACATTTTTTTGGGGGCGGGGGGGTTGTTGAGAAACTCCTTCGGAAAACCTGCAGTGGTTTGTGGGATGTGTTTGGACACTCATATGGACTGATTGTTTCGTTGATTGTGTGCGAATCCAAAGTACCCTTCAGTGTGACGTGTGCGAGGACTTTTCACCATTAACACATTTTAATAGCTTTTGACGGTGTCTCGTAAATGGTGCGTTGGCCAAATGATTAACAGGGGTCTCAATCTTCCTTCGCAGTATTACATAAAATGTGTGACTGTGGGGTCACGTGAGGGTCTTGGTGTGCTTGACTATGCACCCCGTTTTAAGGAACACGTCACGTCGCATCACGTCACGTTTGCCAGTGGGGTGACGGCGCTTTGGAAAGCAAACGCGATGATGAGGTCACTGCATGGATTGTGTTAGAGGAGAAAATGTCAGTGTCAAAAATTATGCTTTGAAATGTGCTCACTGAGTGTACCAAAACTGTGTCCTATAAGCTACAACAGGACCCTCCACTGAAACATGAGGCTGCGTGAGCTAGGCTTTAATAAGACATTATCTTTCAGACATTGCTGTGATAGTATATTTGGGTATATATACGTATATATATATATTTAGCATCCCTTATTGGTTACATAACAAAATATTTTTATTGAGCCGTCCCGCCTTACACACCATGGATGGAACACACCATGGATGGAACACTCAATCACGATGTACTGAATACATTGAGTGAACTATTTTTATAGTTAAAGTGAAGGAGTTCTCCCTTAAAAATGACAGTATCATTACGGAGAAAGGCTGTGCTCTAAACCGCGTATTTGACAGTTATGAGGGGTAAAGAACAAGGGCATTGCTGTTATAATTATTACTGTGTGTAGAACAGTCTTTATTCCGGATAAGATCCAAAGCCCTTTCCAAGCCAAGCAGCCAGAATAAACAACAAAATCAACTTCATTAAAAACCAAAATTAAAATATAAAAAACCTAAACCTGCAATGCCTTTGGAGCGACTGGAAATAAATAGTATCCTGAGAGTAGCGGTAATTTGGGATTTTTCAACGACCCCCCAATTGGCCGTGATCTAGGATTAAATCATGCAAGTACACTGACTGATCACCCGCCCTGTCAAAACTTTGATTTAATCCCGGGTCATGGGTAATCTGGGATAGTGAAACGCCCCTACAAGTCATTCAAACGTCCCGTCAAATCAACCCAAAAACAAACCCCCGCCCCAGCCCTTACCCCCACCCACACAAAAAAGGTCCGCTATTTCAGCTCTTTGGGAAAAATAAAAATTGTATGTACATTTATGAGGTGGTGTGTTATATAGATTAAATCCAGCGTGGACCCCCCACCTCCCCCACCCTTACCCGAAACACACGATTAAACCATTCTTCAACCCCCCTTTTTGGCTGCAAAATAAGTACTAGGTTAAGACAACTCCCCGCACAATCCAACTTGCTTGTACTCAATACAGAGAGACACAACAGACTGACTCTTGGGCTCTGACTCCTCCCACCTTTAGCCCTGCCCTCCTCTTCTCATTGGCCGTGCAGCTTGCTCCACTCCGCGCAGGTGTCCAGTTCTTTGGCTGTGGCGTGCGGGCGCACCTTGCAGAAGGCGTTCTCGAAATCCTTGAAGGCGGGGGGCGCGAGGGGGGTGGGGAGGCCATGCAGGCGGGCGGGGGATGGGGCGGAGGCAGAGGCGGAGGCCTGCTGGCAGAGCTGGTGGAGTTCGGGGACGGAGAAGCCCTCTGTGCGCTGCAGGACGGCGGCTAACTCCCGCTCGCTGAGACGGCACCCCAGCGGGGCCAGCGCCTGCAGCAGCACCTGCCTGCGCCCGCCCGCGTCTGGCAGGCCCACGCAGTAGCGCTTGGCGAAGCAGCGGTGCATGGCGTCTTCCAGCAGGTCGGGCCGGCGCGTGGCGCACACGGCGATCACCAGGCCGGCCGCACCCGTACCCGCCTGCGTCGCCTCCAGGCAGGACCGCAGCTGCCGGCGCGGCCCCTCATCCGCCAGCGCCTCCGCCTGGCTCACCAGCACCACGGCCGGCTGGCGGGCGGCGGCCGCCGAGAACAGTGCCCGCAGGAGCTTCTCCGCCTCGCCCTTCCACTCCGACGCCAGGGAGGCACCGCTCACCCCGGAAGAAGGCCGCACCCAGCTGGGAGGCCAGGCCCCGGGCCAGCGCCGTCTTGCCGCTGCCTCGGGGCCCAAACAGCAGAACGGTTCTGGGCGGCCGGCGGCCCGGGCCAGGCCTCAGCACGGGCCACAGCAGGTCCTCCTCCAGCGCCGCCTTCACTTGGGGGTGTCCGGCGGCAAGCTCTGCCCAGGGAGGGGTGGGGCTACGATCCAGCAGCTCCCCCGTCACCACCTCCAGTAGGCGGGGATCGGTGCCCTTCAGCAGCTCACCTGATTGGCTGCAGGGGGCTGGCAGCTTGGGCCCCAGGTGGTGCTGTGGGTAGCCGTGGTCTCCGCCCCCGTTCTCCCCCGTCAAACCCGCTGGGGGGCTGTACTCACCCACCCCCGCCGTAGGGGGGTGACACCAGGGGCTTCAACCCGCCGAACTTGCCTAGCTCCTCCCCCCCTGTCTGGGACGGGGGCTTGCTTGGTTTGAAGGCCTGGGGGCCGGCACTGGCCGGCCCAAACCCGTTGCTATGGCACTCGGCCTTGCTGTCGCTCACGCTGTAGGGCGAGCCCCCGCCAGGCTTGGTGTGCTCATACCCATACTTCCTGTAGCGGGACCCCTCCCCTTCTTCCTCTTCCACTGACATTTCAAAGGCTTTCCTCTTCAGCGTCCCACCCGGCTCCACCCCTCCTAAACCCTGGCCCTGGTAGACGTAGCTGCCCCCCACCACCGTGGGGCGGGGCGGCAGAGGGGTGGGGGCGGCCAGGCTGGAGGGCAGGTAGGGCGCGGAGGGGTGGGTGTAGCTGGGGGCCAGGCTGGGCTGGTGGGGGTAGCTGCTGGTGGAGTAGTTGTAGACTGGGCCCGGGGGTGTGTAACTGGGTACCAGGGTGGGGGCAGGTTGCAGGGGGTGGAGGGGGGTGGGCGGAAGTGCTGCTCCGGGCTGGGGGCAATAGCCTGACGAGAGGTAGGTGCCGTTGTAGGCGGGGGGGTAGTCGTGGGTGGAGGGGGCACTGCATGAGCCATAACCCGGGTCCGAGAGGGCGTTCGCTGCCCCCCGTGCTGCCTGCTCCCGCCACCTTAGCTCCTCCAAGGCCCTCATGCCCGGGGGGTGGGGCCAGAGCATATGGCCCCTCGGCAGCGTGCGACAGGGGCCAGGGGTCCAACTCGCCCTTCTGTCCGTTCAGGGGCCCGAATGGCCCCGCCTCAGGGTACCCGCCCATGGGAGCGCGGTCGTAGGGGCTGTCCAGGGCACCGGAGTACTTCTCCGCATATCGCTTCAGTAGGCTGGATGCAGTCAGGGCGGAGATGTCGTCATTGGCCCACGCGTAGCTGTAGCTCCGCCCCCGCCCGCCGTGCAGCTCGGACTTGTGGGCGGGGGAGGACGTGGTGGAGGAAACGTCCAGGTGCTGCTCAGGCCAGTGTCTGACGGACTGAGCGTGCTCCGGGGTCCAGTGCATCTTCAACAGGCCTGACGGATAGAGAGAGGGAGAGGTGCTTAGGAAATGCAGGGTCAAACCAACATCCTGCCATCAGAACTCACCAGCCCGACTTATATTATAACAGAACATTTTTACAGGGCCTCACAGTCCGGGATCTAATCCCAACCATGCCAGTTACAACTGTGGCCGGCAGCAACACATCATTGAAAATAGCTCTCTAGCGACCCCTGCTGGTCGATCCCATGGTCTGCTTGCTAAAGCTGTACAGTCCTCACACTCATGTCTGTGGAAGCTTGTCTACAGCAGCATGAGCACAGTTGTATCTGATTAGGCATTCAAAATTGGGCAAAAAATTGGGGAAGTGGCTTTTCTGACAAGAAAAAACTATTTTTCCAGTCTTCGGCTCTCATCTTTTGCCCAACAAAAACAGTGTTAAACCTCTCCTGTAAACCCAACACAACAGTGCTTTCGGTGTGCTCAGTGTTGGGAATGTCAGTGTTATGATTAACACTGCTCTAGTGCTGGAGCTGTGGGAGAGATCTGAGAGAAATGTTTACTGTTGTTGACCCTAGTTTCAGTGTTGGAACCTTGGCTTGTAGCAGAGAGGTCATATTGGCTATTATTTGTGCTGCTCTCTTTTCTCCTTGCTACCTCTCCCTCTTTCTCTCCACTTCTTTCTCTCTCTATTCAATTAACAAAATACTACAGTATTACAAAAGCTTTGTTTCTTTTTCTTTCTCTCTCCTTCTCTCCCTCGCTTTCTCTCTTCCTCTCCCTCGCTTTCTCTCTTCCTCCCCCTCGCTCTCTCTCTTCCTCCCCCTCGCTCTCTCTCTCTCTCTCTTCCTCCCCCTCACTCTCTCTCTTTCTCAGATGGTGGTAAAATCAGGGCTCTTGCATCTGCACCTCTCCCTCAGGAGCTATTATTGTCACCCTGCGCATGTACCGCTGAGCCCCCTCCCCCTGCCCCATCCACACACTCATTCTCCAAAAACCTCAGGGGCCTGCTGGACAGAGGGAGGGGAGAGGGGGGAGGGAGCACGAGGGAGGGAGGGAGGGAGGGAAGGAGGGAGAGTAGAAGGGCTGGGGGGAGTTAGAATGGTGTTCTATTCACTGTGAATTTCCCATGGAACATTGAGAAGCTGGAATGCCCTTTCTACTGGCCAGCTCCGATTCATTATTCCTCTCTCTTTTTCTCTGTCATTCTGTTTTTTACGCTGTTCCTCTCTTTCTCCCTCCCTCTCTCCCTTACCCTCTCTCTCCCTATCTCTCTCCATCGCCCTCTCTCTTCCTCTCTCCCTCTCTCTGTCCTTAGAGAGTTGGTTTGTTGCTGTTTGTTTGAGGAGGGCTGTGGCTGAGGGCTCGAGTCTTGCTGAGGTAAAAGAGTCATTAATGAACGGGTGTTTCATAGGGGCCTGTTTCCCCGTGTTTGTGAACCGTGCAAATGAACAGACTATAAAACTGATGCTAGAAACTGCCCTTTGATGGAGGGCTGCGCTTGAGCGTGCGTGTGCTCGCGTGTGTGTGTGTGTGTTTGCACACTAGTGTGTGTGTGTGCTCATGTTCCTGCACGTTTACCAGCATGTGAATGTGCACATATGCTTGTGTCTATGTTTAAATCAGTGTGCGTACTGGTGCATGAGCGTAGAGTACGTTTAGAGTATGTGTACATATGTTTGAGTGCACGTTCATGTCTGTGTGTGCATTTGTGTGCGCACATGTACGTATTTGTGAGAGAATGTATGTGTACATGCGTTCATGTGAGTGTTCAAGTCTACGCATGTGTGTATGTCTGTTTTTGTGAGAAAGACGGGAAGAGAGAGAATCAGTGTGTGTGTGGACGCGTGTGGGTGTGTGTATGCATTTGTGTAAGAGAGATGAGGGGAGAGCGAATAAGAGAGAGAGAGAGAGAGACAGAAAGAGAGAGTGTGTGTGTGTGTGTGTGTGTGCGTGCGTGCGTGCGTGCGTGTGTAAGTGACTCAGGCATTGGTCAGTTCAGAGTTCTCTCCGGCTATGCTGTGCTGAGGCATTAGTGTGACATTCCAGGCATAGCAGGGCATTATTGGGCTGTCAGGGCTGGGCCTGGGGTGTGGAGGAGAGCGCAGAAGAATAAAGGACAAGCACTCACATCTCCTCCAGCTCACCCCTCAGCAGGCCAGAGAGGCTCTAATATTTATATGTACATCCATCAGTGTGCGAGGCGCAGCACAGCGCTCGGGCCTTTTTCTCCCATTTTGTTTTGCTGCTTTTATTGTTCCGCGTGATTCTTTCCCTCTCGCACTCCTCCCTCTCTTCCACCTCTCCCTGCCCTCCCCCCCACGTGTGTGTGTTCAGATTATGCCTGTTAATTCTCCAGTAAGCCTCCACTGGCAGATGGCTGCTGAATTATCACCTTCTTCATATTCAAATCCCGCCCCGCAATCTTCCCCCAGATTCCCCTGCTCGTCAGAAGGCTCCGCCCACTGTCTCCACGCGCGCACACACACACACACACACACACACACACACACGCCTGCATACAAGTATACACACATGCACACATGCATGCTTGTACACACACATGCACACACACATGCATGTACACTGCAAAAAATGTCTGTCTTTTTCTCTAAGGTGGAAAATATTGGCTTGTTTTTTACTTGTAATTATCATTACCCCACTGGCAAATATTGAAATTAATAAAACTCTCGCGCACACACACACACACACACACACACACACACACACACACACAGGCCTGTCATCCCTCGCCCCCAAGGGTTCACACAGAGTTAGTGGTTTGGCTTAAGGCAGAGTGAGAATGAGATTAAACATGCTTCAGGAATCTCCCAGCCATAGAGCCGGTTAGAGGGCTGCTGTGCTTTGGAGCCTCATTGTGGAGGTTTGGTTTGGAGGGCTGCTTTAGAGAACTCTGTTGGAAGACTGACTTAGTGCTGGTTTAAAAGTGTAGTTTGAAAGACTGATTTGAATCACAGGCTTAGAGTGCTGGTTTAGAACAGGAATTATACAGTACAATTCTCAGTGTTATATCAACTAACAGATTGTATGAGTTCAACAGCAACCAAAATGTACACTCTTAGAGTTAAAAGAGCTGTAGCTACATCTTTACATAAAGTGCTGGTTTGGGGTGGCTCATAACGGGTGTGTGTGTGAGAGAGAGAGAGAGAGAGAGAAGAATTGGAGCACTGAGCTCATAAAAACTGCTCAGGGAAAGGACGGGACCCCGGCCCCTTACCCCGCTACCCCCTACCGAAAACCGAACCTCCCCCTGCCGACCCCTTATGTGTTACACTCTCTGCCTTGGGACACTTTTGGGGTCCAGAAACAGAGCAGAGGGGTGCTGTAAGAATAGCACTGCTGGGTTGCAGGTTCCCTGGGTGAAGGGCACTACTGCTCTATCTCTGATGAATGTGTTTTTTTAGGGGGCATGGAGGGCTTTTAAAAAAGGCTTTATGTGGCCTCACAGGGCGATAGGTTTTAGTCCTGGTTGTGACTGTGCTGTTTTGCCACATCGCCAAGCACTGATTGACTTCTGTCAGTATACAGCTGTACAAATGCTGAAGGCATATGCTGTGTACAGTTGAGTTCCCTGCATATGGACATCTGTTAGGCAAACCAGTAATGCTTATTACACCTGAGGGGTGTAATAGAGAGTGTCCAGCTGTATAAACTGAGGAAACCATCATAATAGTATATACTATAGTATAGTATCATATATACATATACAGTGGTATAGAAAACTGTGGCATATATAATATGATATATGCCACAATATTTTTGTAAATTTGAATGCACAATTACTGTTTATTTGCTGAATTTAACAGATAAAAACAGATTTAAGAAATAATAAAATGGTAAATGTGGCTTGTGCAAAGGTTTGGTATGTGAGTTTTGCATACCTGACCAATCTAAGAGCAGTTCTATCAGAGTTTTCTTGGTCTTCCTGATCTTGCCTTGACTTTAACAGTTCCCCTTAACGTCCATTTCTTAATGTTTCTGATGGTGGAAATTTCAAGCTGGAAGCGTTTAAATATCTTCTTATAGCCTTCCCCTGCTTTGTAAGAGTCAATTATCTTTATTTTTAAGTCCTCAGTCAGCTGCTTAGAGGAGCACATGGTTGTTGAGAGTAAGCACAACACCCTGGGAGGTTAGAAGGGTCAGAGTATTTATGAAACTCTGGGATTGTCTTTACCTGGTTTAATTTAAGGCATAATGAGTCAATCAAGTTTTCTGAGGCCTTTTTTAAAGTATTGAAGTGTTAGTTCTGAATTTTAGACAGAATATCTCATTTACTACTTAGCCGTGATCTTGTCAATTGAAGGGGACCATTTTCAGCTGATTCCATCCTGTCCTTTGTACGGACGTCCCGCTATTGCTAATGCTAGCGCAACCTAATTGTATCAGTTAGCTTCCACTACCAAACGCTGTTAAACAAACTCCACGGTGCACCCAAAGCAAATAAAATACCACAACAGACTATCGGGGTGGATTTGAGTGTTTATACCATCATTTTGAAGTCAAACTATCATTGAATCCTTTACTTTGTGAAATTGTGCTATCGCCCCATGCTCACTGTGTAATGTGGATTCTCACAAAATCCGGCGACGACGCATGGGGACGCGCCGGACCCCCAAACTGTGCGTTTGGTGGGTGGTGCTATTAGACGGGTTCAGTAGCCTACGAGGGAACATTAACCGCACCTGATTGGTTAGACGTATTTTGCCTGCGTTTCCAAACCGGAACAATATGGCGGCCTGTTGTTAAACTTTCTTTTACCCCACTTAAACAGTCCACTATAATACGTTTCTGAAAACATTTGAGGCGAGAAATAGTCTATGCATTTGCTAAATCTTGATTCATATTTGATCTAAAACACCTACTTTGACCGTTTGATCCGAGTTTCGCGAGCAACGACGGACGCATTAATTTGCCTAAAGTAGGTTTGAAATCTATCCTATTCGAATTCAGAACCGGCGAATGTACGCAATCGCATCGCATCCTCTCCATAGAAAATTAATAGAATGCGTCCAACCGATGCACCTCTCCGGATTTGGTGAGAACATACCTTAGGAGCCAGTACGTTGACGTGTGGCGGCGGAGCGATACTTTGTGAATCAATTTGTTGTTTTGCACCTCAAACACAACTGACCAATAAACAACAGTCACAAATAGTAAAGACAACCAAAAACAATGCGTGTTATACAGTACAAGGCTCTGGACTGTTCCAAATATCTGTAACATTACCGGTTGTCATGGTTTTTGACGGTCGTTCTCCTCGGTAGCCACGCGAGGGCACTGCCCTTTTAGTGTATGTTTGCTCCGCCCCTGTTTTTTTTGCGGAGCTTCTCTCAGCATCACACCTGTTTGGTTCATTCGCCTTGTTTGGTTTTCTTACTGAGAAACCTGGCGTTTGTGCTAGTACTCATTTGCATGTGACAGTGAGCCGGTTAGTAGCTTCGGTACGTTTGTTCCCTGTTTTGTCTCCTTCTCGTGGACTACGTTTCCCCTTTGTTGGGAGTCAGGGCGTTATATTATTTTGAGAGGCAGGGCTTATCTATACTGAGAGGCAGGGCATTTATTTTCTACTAGACTTGCGTTAGTCATTGAGCTGGTAAATGTCCGGAACAGCTGTTCTGTTCGTCCTTCGGTACATGTCTTCCTATAGGGAGACTGGGCGATTTTGTTCAGACAGTTGTTCTGTTCGTCCTTCGGTACCTGTCTCCGTACAGGGAGACTGGGCAATTTTGTTCGGAACCGTAGTTCTGTTCGTCCTTCGGGTACGTCTCTCCTCACAGGGAGACTGGGCGATTTTGTTGACATGTTTGCGTGTGACTGCGAGCCTATGAAAGTAACCTTTGAACGTTAGATCTCTGTTCCTTTCGCATTCTCGTTACCTTTCCCTTTATTGAGATGTAGGGCCATTATTTTTCGCATGTCTTGCGTTTGGCACACTGCCGGTAGAGGTTAGGACACAGAGACTGCTTCCCGTTAATTCCTGCAGCAAGCAGCACTCTCCATTTTAGAGTTAGGGAGTTATTTTTTCGCTGGTTGCGTTCTCCCCTTGCTTAGCTCTAATTTACGTTCCTTCGTTTGTTTGTTACCTCCGAGGCAGCCCTTTTCTCTCATTCCACGGTAGCATCTCGTTGTTCACTGATTTGTATACTCTTAGGTATTCAGTGTTAGCTCAGTGTGTTTACCGAGCTCGAGATTCGTTGCTCTCGTGTGCCGTTCTCCCGGTTATTGAGATGTAGGGCTATTAGTGTTCGCATGTCTTGTGTTTGGCACACTGCCTGTAGGTTAGGACACGGAGACTGCTTCCCTTCAATTCCTGCACCAAGCAGTTAGCTCCGTTTAGAGCTAGGGAGTTATTTTTCGCTTCTCGCGTTTTCCCTTTGATTGGCTCTAGTATGTTCCTTTGTTTGTTACCTACGAGGCAGCTCCTCTCATTCCACGTTGGCATCTCGTTCACTGTTTTTGGTACTGTAAGGTATTCAGTGTTTGTCAGCTCGTTGTGTTTACCGAGCTTGAGATTCGTTGCTCTCGTGTGCCGTTCACCCGGTTTTTGAGATATGGCCATTAGTGTTCGCATGTCTTGCGTGTGGCATACTGCCGGTAGGTTAGGACACGGAGACTGCTTCCCTTATATTCCTGCAGCAAGCAGTTCGCTCCGTGTAGAGCTAGGGAGTTATTTTTCGCTTCTCGCGTTCTCCCTTTGATTGGCTCTAGTATGTTCCTTTGTTTGTTACCTACGAGGCAGCTCCTCTCATTTCACGTTAGCATCTCGTTTGTTCACTGTTTTTGTATACGTTTGAGTATTCAGTGTTTTTTAGCTCGTTGTGTTTTCCGAGCTTGAGAATCTTTGCTTTCGTGTGACGTCACCCGGTTATACGGGTCGTTTTTAGTTACGCCCCTTTTTCCTAGTTCCCTAATTTGCAGGATACGTTTTATAACTTTCACATGACTTCCCAATCGAGGCAACTAACATTAGCTAGCTACCCACCTAAGCTGAATAGATAGATCACGCATGCTATAGGCCAGGGGTGCACAAACTTTTTCAGCGACGACCCAAGGATATCAATCCATACTTTTTGCAACCCAAACTAATGTCATTTTCATTAATTAACAATTCATTGATAAACTGCTGACAATAACCATGTTTTTATAAAAAGCTAAATGATGGGACAAATTACTGAATTTAGCAGGCAATTAATCACAAAAAGCATAGTGAAATCAACAGAGTTTTATGCCCTATTCGCACTGGACTAGTATTAGGCTACCTGGGGACAGCATGCGATTTAGGAAACCACCTCCCCGGCTGTGTTACGTGCAGAGCATTCACAGGGGATAAACAATGTCTGTATTTCACTCGAATGTAGCCTACTGATCAATCCCAAGGATTTTCACCGGATAGCCTATGATTGAAATGTAACATTACTTCCACATTGTCAGTTCGCTAAGAAAAAGTTATTTCTGCACATTTAAGGTGGCTTCAATTTTACCTCACATTGATTTCGGAAGCAAATTCCCCATTCATTTAGAGCATAGACATTAACTAAAACTTACTTTTAAACCATTTCTAGTGATTATGTCTTACCATCAATTTCCTGGATTGTTCAATGTAACACCTGTTTGTAAAATATGTTGTTTTTCTGGAACAGCTTTGAGTATATTTTACGTTTTAGTATTTTTTAGTGAATATACCAGCGCTAGCACTGTTTAAAAACTTGATGTCCCATACTTTCCTCCGGACGAGCAGCGTTGTATCCAAACGTTGTCATATAACGTTAGCCAGCAGTAGCACGCAGCTCCGTTTTTAAACACTTTTTTCTAATGTTAGCTAGCTAGCTTGAAGGACTAAAAGCTAGAATTGCTTTATGTGGTTAACCGTAGCGTAGTTTCTGACCTTGTCGGGCGGGCTTCTCAACTTAGCAAGCTAACGTTAGCTAACGTCTTCAGCGGCAGTACTGTCATTCTGCCAAAAATGTCCAGACAGACGAGATGATGATATCTTATTGGTCGAGAACCACCCGTGCGTCGCAGTACTGGATATGTCGCCTGTTAAAGTGGACTACAAGTCGAACTACAATCATTAATCCATTACTTTAAAAAATAAAAATTGGAACATGCGATATATGGTCTATATCCTTATGCCACACAAGCTAATCCAGGAACTTTCGGCTCATTCTATAAATCCGATTTCAAGAAATAGTCGATAGTCTCCGAAGCCCGTTCTATCTGTCATAGGGAATTTACTTCCGAAACCAGACTCCGCCCACGTCTGACATACTCACTTGAGTACTCTATGACGTGTCAAGGTCAATATGAAATAAAGTAGCCTAGGTAGTGATCATATGAAACACGGTCAAATGTAAACAGTATAAATGTGTTTTAAGTAGATTCATTATTTAATTGTACAAACGCAGAGTAACATCACTGAATACTAACACTTTGTTCATATAGCCTAGGCCTTATTGCATTGGAATGTTGCTGTAGCCTAGGGCCTACACGATTCCGCAACCCAATATATATCTCTGTCTCCTTCAGAAAACTTCTGTCCAACTGTCCTTTTTTTATTCTGATGTAGTCATTTTCAGTGAAATGATCACTACACACACGCAACTTGCTTACAGTCTCACTCGGTGTGTTTACATCCATGCGAACTGCAACAAGCCACAACCTAGGAATGCACACTGAAATACCATTTTATGTCAATAGCTAACGAATACTAGGTTGATTCTTTCGGGTTACGCTTGTGTTGCGTTTACCGCCAACCCACGTGGAATTATTGTTGTTTCTGCTATTCCAACAGTGTCACAACTACTAGCGCAGGTAACGTTACAAAGTATCGCTCCGCCGCCGCACGTCAACGCATTGGCTCATTCCACAGAGAACATAGGGCGATAGCACAAAGGATTCAACGATAGTTTGACTTCAAAATGATGGTATAAACACTCAAATCCACCCTGATAGTTTGTTGTGGTATTTTATTTACTTTGGGTGCACTGTGGAGTGTGTTTAAGTGCGTTTGGTAGTGGACGCTGACTGATACCATTAGGTTGCGCTAGCATTAGCAATAGCTGGACGTCCATACAAAGGACAGGATGGAATTAGCTGAAAATGGTCTGCATCAATTGACAAGATAACGGCTAAGTAGTAAATGAGATATTATGTCCAAAATTCCGAACTAACCCTTTAATGGATCAACTCCCTCTAACACTATACCCACACCACATTATCAACCTCCCTCTAACACTATACCCTGCAACCCATGCTACACCACACCACATTATCAATCTCCCTCTAACACTATACCCTGCAACCCATGCTACACCACATTATCAATCTCCCTCTAACACTATATACCCTGCAACCCATGCTACACCACACCACATTATCAATCTCCCTCTAACACTACCCTGCAACCTATGCTACACCACACCACATTATCAATCATTCTCTTGCACCTACGATATCCTACGTTAAGCAACTATGACACTTGTGACTCTGATGGCTTGGCATCACCTCTGTTTGTTGTCTACAAAATTCAGACTCAAACTCCAGTCCTGGGGGGCCGCTGTCTCTGCTGGTTTTTGTGATTTATTTTTAATCGGCAGCCAATTTAGGCCTTGGAAACAAGGTGTGCAGACTCTTTAGCCAATTGATGACCTAAATTAGGCACTTCAGTGCAGGAACACATTGAAAACCAGCAGTGCTCCCTGTTCAAAAACATATACACGTTTAGAAAGTTGTTCTGGATGAGAGTGTCTGCTATATGCCTAAATGTAAATGTAAGTTTCAGGAAGCAGGGCCAGACTCCTTTATTTGAAACGCTGAGGGGAAGAGTCGTGTCGGCCATCAAGGAGACGCCGAAGTGCCGAAACCCATCAGACGACAGGGGTTTGAGCGTGGTATTTAGGATGGGGGCGGTCTCCTGTGTGAGCTGGGTTTACCCTACAATCAGGCCCTCTCCGTTCTTCGAGAGAGCACGGCGCCCTCCCGGGACGCCCTCGATAATCTGGCTGAGGCCTTAATCTGCAGCACAACAAGGGTTAAACCCAACTTTAATCTGTCTGAAAGCTCAATTAATTCCCCCGCGTGGCAAAAGATGGCCGGATTAGGATGGCGCGAGCAGGGGATAGCAGATAGACAATCAGATCTAGCGCAAGGGGACCCCAGGCCTTGTAATCAACAATGATGATTATCATAATCATACAAGATTAGAATAAAGGCGAGCGATAAAACACACAAAGGAGTACCAGCAATATGAAGAGAACTTCAATTCATTTTTCTGTGGTCATGTAGTTGTGAGAGATAAAAAATTGAAAGATTGTTGTGACAAAAAAAACGCTAACAGGTCAGATCCTCTTAAGACCATTTCAGTAATCAGAAAATACAGGGAAGAAGTAAGACATGAGATTGGAAACAATCTGGCTCTGGACCAATCAGAGCACAGAATCTCTGCCTCGTGGCGCTGAACACACCCATCCCCTCTCACAGCTGAAGTGAGATATCCACGATTGAACATTTTGGGGGGGGGGGGGCGGGTATCCACTGAGCCGCCGTCACCGCGGTTGTCCCCCTGCCAGGCCAGAGCCAGTATCCCTGAACCGGTATCCAGTCCCCCGAGTCGTTCAAAAAAAGTACGAAAAAAGAAACTTAGGAACTGTTTTTTATGAGCTTTCTGTACCCTGAATATTTACTCAAACGCTGCTGATCGTACCAAATTAAAACTCACGCCCCCCCCACCCCACAAACTCAGATAAGCAGATGCGCGCACACACACACTACTGACTCACTCGGTCTCCCTGTCTGTCACTGTGAAAAACGGCCGTCCAGCAGCCGGCACCCTCCCCTGTCAGCCCCCCCTCCTCCCCCCGACCCCCAGAGACAAAGGCACAAGGATCCTATTGTCAAGACTGCCTAATTATGGAAATCTGGCTAATCTATACAGCACCACTCTGCTGACTGCTTTTGTGCAGGCTTGGGACTGAAGGGCTGTGTGTGTGTGTGTGTGTGTGTGTGTGTGTGTGTGTGTGTGTGTGTGTGTGTGTGTGCGTGTGCGTGCGCCCCCATTGGTATGTGTGTGTGTGTGTATGTGGGTGTGAAAGAGAGTGTTTGCATGTGTTTCCATTTGTAGGTGTTGCACTCTGTGTGTGCATGTTGCGTGTGTGGGTGTGTGTGTGTGTGTGCGTGAAAGAGAGTGTTTGCATGTGTTTCCATTTGTGTGTTGCACACTGTATGTCTGTGTGTGCATGTTGCATGTGTGTGTCAGGGCGGCATTCTCCAGCGTACGCATGCTGAGGTACTTCTGCCAGAGAGAGCGAGAGAGAAATGGAGGAGGGAGAGGGAAAGAGAGAGATGGAGGGGAGAGAGGGGGGTCACACTGGACAGGAGCAGAGCTGAAATATGAGACCTGCAGGAAACTCGCTGGAGGGAGAGAGAGCCCCGTGTCACTGCTCCCCCGAGGCTGGGGTCCCCCTGACCACCCCCCTCCCAAACCCCCGCTTTGTCTTCCTGCCCCCAGGACTGTAATCTACATGGATGTGACATGCCTTCTGCGCCAGCCTCCTATTAAACCGGCCAGATTGCGAGGAGGGCGCTTGTAAACACGAGCGGGTTGGATCAATCCAATCAGGATATGGCCTTCATAAAGACGCCCCCTCCCCCAGCCCAACCCCATCCATCCAACCCACCCGCCCACAAACACGCACGCTTCTTCCACCCCCGCCGCAGAGTCCGAAAAGACATGACCCCACAACCGGAGCTACCCCCTGCAGCCCCCAGGCCTGTAACAGTGCTGTTTTTGTCTAAAAGTTCCCCTCGGCCTTTGGCGAGCTCCTCCTGTCAGCTGACGGTCGGGCCCGCTTCGTCTTCTCTAAAGTAACGAGGCCCAGCCCGTGACAGTCTCCAAGTTCCGCTCTTTATTTCCACGGGAGCTGCCTGTTGGATGACTGGTTCGGAGCTACAGGGGAGCTCCAAATGAGTCATTTGCGATGTAACCACAGCTATTAGTAGACTAACCAGATGTCGACTGTATCTTTAACATTCAAAGTTCTGCCTCCCTCCGCTGATGCTGACATGTTCTCATATGCAGCTTCTGAAAAGTGCAATACAGTTCTAATGCTCGTTTGAATCACTGGAAACTCATTGCTAACCCAAGCCTCCTGGGTTAAATGGAAAGAATGGAAGGAAATATATGAGTCGACCCTCTGGCTAGTCAGTTGTAATATCTGTGATTCTGTTTTCTAGAACATTCTCTAAAGGGTGCAATGCATTGTACTGCATCATTAGAGAGAGAGCAGCTGAATCAGGAGAGTGACCACGAGGGGAAGGGCTTAACATGACCGAATGCTTCAGCTTTTCAGGACGGAAAATGCAGGACAACGCACGCTAATCACCTTTACTGCAGCCTCCGGAAGAAGGTCTTACATGTCCCTCTACACACACACACACACACACACACACACGCCCACAAAAGCAATGAGATAGGATAATATTGTTTGTAACACTGTTTGTGTGATAATATTGTTTGTACACTCCAGTGTAACACTGTGCTCAGGCTCCAACCACTCCATATTGACAGGCAGACACTGTGTAGCTGTGTGAGAGAGTCCTGTGTCTCCCCACACCCTGAGCCAGGTTTGACATCGGTGTGTTTTACTGCCCTCATAGATCAGTGATGGGTGCTAAGTGTATGCTGGTGTGACATAATGTTATGTTGTCCATATAGATTAGCCTTAATTACTGAGTGCCCATAATAGGGATGTAGGTTTGTCTTGTTCTTATGGTTCCCTGTTAGGTACTACTGTATATCTCTGTCATGACACAAGCAACATCGACTATTATGCAGCTTTTTTCCACCATGTGTAACCTGAATATCACTGTTGTGTGTTTATATCTTCTCACAGTGTTTCAGGCATATCTAAAAGCCGACCACTCATCAGCACAGCAGCTGGTTTCCTGTTTGGGATTAAAACACGCAACCCTGTAAATCCATATGCTCCTGCTCTGCTCACGGCTTCAGTTATATTCCTATATCTTGCCACTGTTGTTCAGCCTGGCATATTATCAAGGATGTGCTATGTGCTGTTGTTACCCATAATGCCCCTGTCCTCATGACACGTGACTCGTGTGCCTTGACTGACAGCCTCATATAACCCCTCAACTGCACATAACCATGCCCACAAATTCTACCGATATTCTGATTGGACGGCGAGTCTGACAGACACATAGGGCAAGACGTACGTTTCGTATATGCCTTCATCCGCTTCCAGACCTTCCATACCGGTGACGGTTTTCCAGTAGAATAAAATGCTTTATTCCTAGCTGTCTCCACACAAACCTCCTCCCGCTCTGCTATTGCTCAGATTGGCAGGAGCCCCATTGTCTCGGTGCGCGGTGGAGGAAAGCGATCAGCGGTGATGGATCAGCCCCGTGCACCAGCCACACTGACTCGGCTCATTTGTGTGGCTCTGGCGCGGGTGGGCCTAAATCATCGCTGGGGTACAGGAACCATCATGACTGAGCTTTTTTGGAACTATATAACATTTGGAAAAGGGGGGGGGGGGGTGGATACCCTCGGGCCTCAGCGTGAGTGGGCCTCATCCTCAAGAGCATGTGGGTTCTGCATTTGGGAGAGGGGGAACAGCATTTCGAGATGGGGGAACGGTTTCTTGGGAAGGGGGACCGTGCTTTGAGAGAGGGGGAAATGGTGTTTTAGGGGCAGGGACAGTGTTATGGGAGAGGGGGGACATGGCGTTTGGCGGTGGTCTTGGGAAAGGAGGGAATGGTGTTTTGGGGGAAAGGGGAGCGATAATCTAGGCTTGGAAAGCAGGGAGCCTGATCCCCTCTGAGAGCAAAGCCCCTGCTGTTGGAATGCCTGGAATTCTGGGGTCTATTTCCGAAAAGCACATCTTGAGAGAGGGAGGGATAGAGAGAGAGAGAGAGAGAGAGAGAGAGAGAGAGAGAGAGAGAGAGGCAGACATCCTGTCGCCTGATAGGCAGGTCAATACTTTTGAACAGAGAAAGGGTAGAGAAGCAGAGAGAGGGAGAGACAGATAAATGAACAGAAAGAGAGAAGTAAAACAACAGAATGAGAGAGAAAAGGAAATGGAGAGAGGACAGGGAGCATCATCATTGTTGGTGGTTGAGCTGAAATTATCGGCTGATTTGTATTAATTTCAGAAAAGAGCAGGTGAATACAAAGTGGATAGGAGGTGCTGGCTTAAAACAGCCAGCCAGCTGCTGTTGCTCACATTTTATACAGGCAAAGAGAGACCTGGTCATATTTCAGGCTGGCGAGGAGAAGCCTGTCCACAAAGAGTGACAAAGAGAGTCCAGCTCGCATTTCAAATGTTTGTATTTCAGACCAGGAAAGAGAGGCTTACTTGCGTTTCAGTTAGGCAAAGCAAGGCCTGTTTGTATTTCAGACCAGCAAAGAGAGGCCTGCATACATTTCAGACAGGCAGGGAGAGTCCTGTTTGTATTTCAGACCAGCAAGGAGAAGCTTACTTGCATTTCAGTTAGGCAAAGCAAGGCCTGTTTTGATTTCAGACCAGCAAAGAGAGGCCTGCTTACATTCCAGTTAGGTAAAGCAAGGCCTGCTCGCATTTCAGATAGGCAAGGAGAGGCCCACTCACATTTAAGACGGGTGAAGAGAGGCCTGCTCGCGTTTCAGGCAGGCAAGGAGAGACCTGCTCATGTGTCACTTTGACCAGTATGCTTGACCCAATGACATGATGGTTTTTGTCATTTTAAACCAGTATTCTGTGAGCTGTCCTGGTGAAAAATTACGGCAGAGGGGAAAAACATAAGAATAGTAGTTAATTTTTTATGTTAAATCTTATCTTGAATTTCTAATAATATATAATATTTTGGAGCTTGCCGAGATTCCTCGTGGCATGGTGGTGCATTGTACAAGTGGAATCCTGGCTATTTCCTCAAAATGTGTTATTTGGGCATAGTCTTATGGTGTCTATGCAACTCCAGTCTAATGAAGTGTGTGTGTGTGTGTGTGGTGTGTGTGTGTGTGTGTGTGTGTGTGTGTGTGTGTGTGTGTGTGTGTGTGTGTGTGTGTGTGTGTGTGTGTGTGTGTGTGTGTGTGTGTGTGTGTGTGTGTGTGTGTGTGTGTGTGCGCGCGCATATATTTGCATGATTGTGTTTGTGTATGTCTGAGTATCTATACTGTATGTAAGTGTATATATGTAAGTGCATGCATCCTTGTGTATGTGCGTATATGTGCCTGCATTTTACGTGTCTGGTTGTATATTCTGTTTTCGTGTGTGTGTGTGAGACTGAGTGTGTGTGCATGTATTGAC
>CM056378.1:85485044-85975132 GCA_029718625.1 Synaphobranchus kaupii | reverse complement strand
GCACACGCACTCACACACAGTCATACATGCACACACACACACACACACACACACACTGATAAACGCACATACACTCACACACAGTCATACATGCACGCACACCACGCGCACAAATACAGATACGCATACATGCACGCTTTAAATACACACAGACTTCACACTCGCTTATAAAGACACTCACAAAACAGATGCATAGGTACCTAGAAATGCAAACAATGGTAGAAACACGCACTCTTACAAAAGACACAAAAGTTAAAACTACAAAGTATGCAAAGATAAACAAATATTTACAAAGATAAAAGTACACATAGTACAAATGCAAAAACAGGCACACACACTAACTAAGACTCACACACATACATTCTTACAGACACACAAGCGCGCCGCACGCACAGACATGCGCGCACGCGCGCACACTCTTGCATTCTTTCACAATGACTCACACAGAGGCATTCATCTGAGAGAGAGGAACTGGACAGCAGTCCAGGCCAGAGAGGGCTCTCAGAGAGAAGACCCCTCACAGAGCGACCACACAACCCCGCACAGAGCGACCGCACAACCCCGCACAGAGTAACCGCACAACCCCTCACAGAGCGACCGCACAACCCCTACCAGAGCGACCGCACAACCCAGCACAGAGTAACCGCACAACCCCTCACAGAGTAACCGCACAACCCCTCACAGAGCGACCGCACAACCCCGCACAGAGTAACCGCACAACCCCGCACAGAGCAACCGCACAACCCCTCACAGAGCGACCGCACAACCCCGCACAGAGTAACCGCACAACCCCTCACAGAGTAACCGCACAACCCCTCACAAAGCGACCGCACAACCCCTCACAAAGTGACCGCACAACCCCGCACAGAGTAACCGCACAACCCCGCACAGAGTAACCGCACAACCCCTTACAGAGCGACCGCACAACCCCGCACAGAGTAACCGCACAACCCCTCACAGAGCGACCGCACAACCCCGCACAGAGTGACCGCACAACCCCGCACAGAGTAACCGCACAACCCCTCACAGAGCGACCGCACAACCCCGCACAGAGTAACCGCACAACCCCTCACAGAGCGACCGCACAACCCCTCACAGAGCGACCGCACAACCCCTCACAGAGCGACCGCACAACCCTTCACAGAGCAACCGCACAACCCCTCACAGAGCGACCGCACAACCCTTCACAGAGCGACCGCACAACCCCTCACAGAGCGACCGCACAACCCCTCACAGAGCGACCACACAACCCCTCGCAGAGCGACCGCACAACCCCGCACAGAGCGACCGCACAACCCCTCACAGAGCGACCGCACAACCCTTCGCAGAGCGACCGCACAACCCCTCACAGAGCGACCGCACAACCCCTCACAGAGCGACCGCACAACCCCTCACAGAGCGACCACACAACCCCTCACAGAGCGACCGCACAACCCCGCACAGAGCGACCACACAACCCCTCACAGAGCGACCACACAACCCCGCACAGAGTAACCGCACAGCCCCTCACAGAGCGACCACACAACCCCGCACAGAGTAACCGCACAGCCCCTCACAGAGCGACCTCACAACCCCGCACAGAATAACCGCACAGCCCTCAAATCATTCCCCAGTCCCAGTCAGCTGCACAGCCTTCCATCATGGAAGACTGCATAAACATATTTTAATAACTGAAAAAAACTTGATTAATCTTAATCTTGTAACAGTTTAAATTTTCATGAATATTAATATTATTTCAAACTAATAAGGACACATATGCACTGTAAACCTTCAAATTATTATTTTTATTTTTATATTAATTAATATTATTTGTTTCAATTATATTAAATGTTAATGAATTTATATGAATGTCATATGAACAATTAAGTGCATAACATTTTTTTTGTTACCATGTACCCATGTTCACATGAGACAGAAATGTATAAATACATTCAAATACAGAAACACAGATGGCAGAAATCACTCTATTTATAGTTGATTGAGACTTTTGTAAATACACATTGTAATTATACTTGGTGAAAAGTTCCACGTATAACTTTCTTAATTTATAAACATTTTTTGAATATCAGGCTGAAAGCAACTCTTAATACTAGTCTCGCTCACATGTACCAAGACTATAATGCATAGCCATTTAGTAGATACGATAACTTAGTAGAATATTAAACGAAAATATATAGCTAGCCTACAGGCTGCACCAGTATACTGCATACCTGTCACATATCAATAGTCAGTGATTGTTTTGGCATAACATATTGGACTAGATAAATGGTAAATTTCATAAACCCAAAAGAATAAGAAAAAGAATCAATATTACACAAAATTGAAGACTGACAGGCTTTGCAAAAAACTAAAAAAGATATCACAAACTGAAACATTGTAAATTTAACAATGAGAAACTGCAAATACCCATTCCAACAGATATTCATAACCCTGTATTTGAATGAATGAATTTTGACATACAGACATGCACTACCAACATGACAAACCAAGTAGCGAGAAATCTGCTTGCCTACAAGGAAAAGTGCCCCGCTTAAAAAAATATGCAACGTGGGTTTATAAAAACAACAACCGCTGAGTGTGGTTGCGTGTGTAACCTCAGAATGTCCAAAGCAGACAATTACAGCGCACAGACCACAAGCCACAGAATCGCACACGCAAACCGCGCTCTTACATCGGATACATCAGGTCCCCGCTGCTTCCACCTCACGCCCGCCGCAAAACGCAACTTCGCTCCGCGCTCCAAGATTTACAAAAGAAATGTAAAGACAGCCTGTGAAAAAAAGTGTGGTGTGCAGAGGCAGCTGGACCTCATCAGCGGAGAAAGAGCGAGGGGGGCGGGGGGGCTGGGGAGGGAGGCATGCAGGACCAGGGAACGCATTGCACAGAAGACAGGGCTTTTTCTAATCACGCTGCAACTTCAAAGAAAAAAATAAATGCAATCCATGGCCTTACACACGCACACAGCGCAGTGTTGAGCCATAATGCTGAGAGCGGAGCCGGCCTGCCTTACCAGTTCATGCCTGTATTTCCTGCGCAAGATTCTGGACACAAAATAATCCCCCGAGCTGGAGACAGAGCTGGTGGTGTGCGGTGCTCTGATTTTCTTCCCTTACCACATATGGGACCAAACTCTCTCTCTCTCTCTCTCTCTCTCTCTCTCTCCGTCCCTCTCTCTAAGTGACAACACAGCACACTGACTCCCCTCCCCCACTATCCCATCCCCCTCTCTCTCTCTTTTTGTTAAAACTATTTAAGTGTGTGTGTGTGGGGGGGGGGTGACCAATCAGGCACTGCACGAGGGCTTGTATCCCCTTGCCTGGAGAGAGAGCAAGAGAGAGAGAGAGAGAGAGAGAGAGAGAGAGAGAAGGGAGGGAGAGAGAGAGAGAGAGAAGGGAGGGAGAGAGAGAGAGAGAGAGAAGGGAGGGAGAGAGGGTAAAGTGAGAAAAGGAGAGAATTAGGGGACGGTGTGGGAATTTACTAAGATTTTCTTGGGATAGTATTTCTTAAAAGCTTCTCTTTGGTTTTGACAAACCTGAAACATGCATGCGCCCACACACACATACACACGTACACACGTACACATATATATGACTTATTTAAAAAAATCAAATTTTACATTTTAAAATGTGCATCTGAATGCAAAATGTTGTTGGATGTGTTGAGTCTGGTACTGCTAGCTGTATTTTGCAAAAGTCTGATTGATATTAGAACAGAAATTAGGACTACCGAAAGCACTATTCCTTTATCTAGGGCTGGTCCGGACACTACATTTTCACCGTCCTCTAAACATTTATCTGCTTAAAGAACAATCACATAAGAAGCAAGCAATTTGTCTGAAATGAAAATATTTTCATAATGCTGCTACTGAGTTCTGGTATGGCTATGACTCTACACAGGACTGTAAATATTGCCACTCTATATTTAGAAATTCTTTTGTTTTGTGTGTCCAAAATCCTGCTGCTGTAGGATACTCTTTATTTAAGTGACTCACATAAACAGAGATATAAAAGACCCGTAATATAGGGCCAGGTAGTAATTCAGGTTAAAATTCAGTTTAGCATTGAATTAATAATTCAACATAGTTTATTAATTGAGAGTTACAATGTAGCATGTCAGGTCTCTGACCACTCCCCTTCTTGCAGTGAACATAGGCCCCTGTAACCCTGACTCCTCCCCTTCCTTCAGTGTACATAGGCCCCTGTAACCCTGACTCCTCCCCTTCCTTCAGTGGACATAGGCCCCTGTAACCCTGACTCCTCCCCTTCCTGCAGTGTACATAGGCTCCTGTAACCCTGACTCCTCCCCCTTCCTTCAGTGTACATGATCTCCTGTAACCCTGACTCCTCCCCTTCCTGCAATGAACATAGGTGCCTGTGCTCCTGACTCCCTCCCTCTGACTCTCTCATGAGGGGGTCAGTATGGCGCAGCTGTGTGTCCGTTTTTAGAGCGGCTCCGTGCTACACACCACACCGTACCATGCTCCTCACGTTACCATGGGCCATAAACACGCCCGACGACATCCTGGACCAAACTCTCCACTCACCGCAATCCATGTGCCTGGGGTCCAGGCCCTGTGCGTGAGGTGGGGGGTGGAGGGAGGCTAATGCCGTCACAGAGAACCCTTTATAAAGCCTTTTGCTTTGTGGTCAACTCTGTGGAGAACGCTGTTGTTCCCGTTTCAGAAACCACCAGGTTGCAGTTGGGATGGGACTGGGGGTGGGGCAGGGAAGAGGAGGCGGGTCTGCTCTGTTTCTCTGTACCTCCCAGAGAGAAACGGGCTCTTTCCGATGATGTAAGCGGCCTGAATACAGAGAGAGGGAGAGAAAGAGAGGGTGTGCAGGGGTGCAAGGTGACCACCCCCGCCCCGCTCATACCGTGTCTGACACAGAACTGGAGCACGGTGGGATTTTACCCGTTTCCATGGCCGCAGGATCAGCGGTAACAGGATGAGCGAAATCCCCCTGTCACCGCGGATCGCCTCCAAGCAGCAAGATGCCCAGCGCCTCCCGGACCTGGGCGTGGGCCCCGACAAGGTCCTGGCCCAGCAACCCCCGGGTTCCCAGGTCCCACTATACACAGGGGGGGACAGCGGGCAATGTCACACTTTTCCCCAGCACTGTCCCCAAAAATAAAAGACACCTATTATTAGCCTTTCTTTCTTCTGGAAAGGACAGGGAACATTGAATCCTCTACCACCCTGTCACAGCTGAAAATCTGCCCCCCACACCCCCCCCCCCCCCCCCCCACCCCCAAAAAGAAACTATAAAACTATAATGAAAATATAGAAGAAATTCTATGTTGATCCATCCATAAATTGATTAAAAAAAAGAGGTTCTCGTTTCTAAGCATGAATTATTATGACCCCACCTCTGTTAAATATCACTCGATAATTTCCCTGAGAAAATGTAGCCGATAAAAGGGAAAAACTTTTTCTTTTTTTTTTCTTTTTTTCAGGGACTGTGCTTATCTGAAACACTTGTTTCTTGGTTACACACATTTGTGAAGTTTATTCAGTTTACATCTCAAGGGAACTGAAGGGGAGCGTGGATATCACAAACATCTTGGAGAAAAAAAATTCACCTGGGGTCATTTAACTAAGCACAGGGAAGTATGTCTATTTGAAGCAGCCCTTTTCTGAAGCAGACACAGATCTCTCAATCACGGTTCCACCTGTCTCGCCTAACTGCATTTTGTGGTCAGTCTCGCTCCCCGAGTGGTAGGAGAACTCCTCCAGGCAGAATTTAAATGCAACTGGTTTCATTTTTTGAATGTTCCGGACGTAAGAAGAGTCAGGTTTCAGTTAAAAGTGAAAACCTGCTCAGCTCATATCCAATGGCACACAGGGCTGGAAAATCAGATGCATGCACAAATGCGCATGCGCAAACACACATACACACACACACACACACTTTCTCACACAAACACAAAACACCCTCTTGCAGCTCTTCCTCAATCATCTACACACACTCTTTTTGAAATACATGCATACACATGTGTAACAAGTGTGTAAGAGTATGTCTGTGTGAGACAGCATCAGTGTTTTTTGTGTTTTTGTGTGTGTGTGCTTATCTGACAGTGTTTGCTTGCACATCCACGTGCGTGTGTGTGTGTCTGTGTGAGTGTGTGTAGGGAGGAGGGGGTTATTGTTGTGAGGCTCAGCTGTTATTAGTACAGTTACACCTCTAACAGCTGAATCTGAGGGATGGTCAGGTTGAATTAGGGGTGGAGTCTGGTGAATTGGGGGAGGAGTCGTATATAATTGGGTCAGGGTGAATGGCCCATACAGACAACAGATCAATGCAGTACAATCAGAGGTGGGTCTCTAAGATGTGGAGGAGAAGAGAGATCTCTGCTCTGTGTATGTGTGTGTGTGTGATAGCATGCGTATATACAGTGCCTTCCACAATTTTTGGCACCCCTGGTAAAGATGAGTTATTAAGGGTTATAAAATATTCACCATTTGGTGAATTAGATTAATCTCACACTGAAAAAATGAGAAAAATTCAACCTTTAATTGAAGTAAATTTATTCTGAGAAAAAAAAATCCCTCATCAAGAAATAATTATTTTTAACAAAACCACGTGTGCCACAATTATTGGCACCCCTGCATTTAATACTTTGTACAACCTCCCTTTTCCAATAAAACAGCACTGAGTCGTCTCCCGTAACATCTAATAAGGTTGGAGAATACAGAGCAAGGAATCTTTACAGAATCTCTCCAGATCATCCAGAGTCCTAGGTCCTCTTTTGTGCACTCTCCTCTTCAGCTCAGCCCACAGGTTTTCAATGAGGTTTAGGTCAGGGGACTGAGATGGCCATGGCAGAAGCTTGATTTTGTGTTCAGTTAACCATTTTTGTGTTGATTTGGACGTATGTTTTGGATCATTGTCCTGCTGGAAGATCCAACGACAACCCAGTTGTAGTTTCCTGACAGAGACAGCCAGATTCAGATAAAAAATTTTCTGGTATTTCATGGAGTTCATGATGCCATGTACCCTAACAAGGTTCCCAGGGCCTTTGGAGGAAAAACAGCCCCACAACATCACGGAACCTCCACCATACTTAACAGTGGGGATCAGGTTATTTTCGGTATAGCTATCCTTCTTTTTACGCCAAACCCACCTTGAGTGTTGGTTGCAGAAAAGCTCAATTTTTGTTTTATCTGACCATAGAACACAGTTCTAGTCAAAGTTCCAGTAGCATTTAGCAAACTCCAGGCGCTTACGTTTGTGGTGAAATGACAGGAAAGGTTTTTTCTGGCATGCCTTCCAAATAATTTGTTGGCATGGAGGTGACATCTAATGGTAGTTTTGGAGACTTGATGACCCCAAGATGCTACTTTTATCTGTAATTCTCCAACAGTGATCCTTGGGGATTTTTTTTTTGCCTCTCTTACCATCCTCCTCACTGTGCATGTGGGCAAAATAAACTTGGGTCCTCTTCCTGCCAAGTTTGTAACAGTTCCAGTTGCTTTTTTTCAGGTGAGTAGCTATTTTTTTATAGCCATTCCCTGACTTATGAAGCTCAACACACTTTTCCCTCATTTGATTTGTGTGTTCTCATCTTTCCCATGTTGATGTATGAATAAGGGAATATGGCCTCTGTGTCACCTCATATTTATACCCCATCCAAAGTCATGGATTACTGCTTGAAATTTTCTAAACTTTCTGATCAACTTTAAAAAGTGAAATATAAATGGGAAAAATGCTTCAGTTACATTTTGTGCATAAGAATTTCTAGGGGTGCCAATAATTGTGGCACACATGGTTTTGTTAAAAATAATTATTTCTTGATGAGGGATTTTTTTTTCTCAGAATTAATTTACTTCAATTAAAGGTTGGATTTTTCTAATTTTTTCAGTGTGGGATTAAGCTAATTCACCAAAAGAAAAGAAAAAATTTTTATGACCCTTTTTACCAGGGGTGCCAATAATTGTGGAGGGCATTGAACATACGAGTGCCTATGCTAACACTTGTGAGTGATTGTGTGTGCATTTGTGAGGGACACAACAGGAGAACGTGGGTCTCAGTTGTCCTGCCGAGTCTGTGTCCCTACATAGTCTCAGTGGCCGTGCTGTTTCTCAGTGCCCTTGCCTAGTCTCAGTGGTCCTGCCGAGTCTGTGTCCCTACATAGCACACATAACACATCTCTTTCAGAAGCGAAAGGCTGCCTGCACCCACATTGGCAGGGTTTGGAGCATGTGCATGTGCCGCTGATGGGGGGGGCAGTCGGGTGGCTGTGCGGATGCGCCCTACCGGCTGGTATTGCCCCTGCAGAATGTGGGCAGCAGCCCTGTGGAGCCGCGCATAGCAACGGACGTAGCATCGCCCAGGGAAGGAGGGCTCCATCCGCCCAGACTGACCACACGGCGTCCAGGCAGCTTCCTCTGGCCGAACGGGCGCCCGCAGTCCCCCCGTGCAGACTGCACATGAAGCGTACTCCGCCCACACAACGACTGCGGCTCAGCCTGCGGGCCGCGGGTTGAGAAGAAAGAGGAAGGCTTCGGGGGAATTGCCGTGAGCTTTGTCTACGTTCTCCACAAAATGGATTACCAATATTTGTCCCAGTGACACCAGCCTATAAATAGAAGATAGGCCATTCCAAATTATGAAAAAAAAATTGGGGTTCAGGATTGGTTAAAAAAATAATTTAAAATGCGGAATAAAGGAGGGCTGTGCGTCCATGTTTTAATCACAAGCAGAAACCCCTGGAGGTCAACAGCATCGGCAAGAGTGTGATTTTAAAAAGAGCAAGGGTCTCCAGTGGCCCCTTCAGTGAAGGGGGCGGAGCTTTATTGATTGAAGTGCTTACCATCCTGCCCTCCCCTCCCCCTCCGCAGAATTATAAGAAGAGTCAGATGACAGCAGTTTAGAGCCCTAATTAAAGACAGAGGTGAGCTAATCCACTTGAGTTGCTGGGGCTGAGCGAGGGTCAGTGTGACACGTCTGCTGCAGCATGTTCCACTCCCCACGACCAGATCCCTGACACTGCAGCATAAGTGTGTGTGTGTGTGTGCGTGCGTTCGTGCGTGCGTGCGTCTGTGCGCAAGCGTATGTGTGTGTGTGTGTGTGTGTGCGCACGCGTATGTGTGTGTGTGCGCACGCGTATGTGTGTGTGTGTGTGTGTGCGCACGCGTATGTGTGTGTGTGTACGCGTGCATGTGTGAGTGCGCGTGTTTGTGCGTGCCCTCCCCACTGCTAGAGCCTCCTCCCTCTCCTCTGTACTGATTCTACTTTACCTGTCTGCGGCGTTCGACACGGTCAACCATGAACTTCTGATCTCCACACTCACTGAGATGGGCATTTCTGGGACTGCCCTCTTGGTTTGTATAGTATCCCACTGATAGATCCTACTAAGTCTCTTGGCTTTCGCTCATCCCGACTGCGGAGCTTTTCCACTCTAGCTCCTCAGTGGTGGTACGAACTACCCATTCCCCTACGTTCTACTCCAACACTGCCTGCGTTCCGTCGTGGCCTGAAGACTCCACCTTGACTGACATACTAATCTAGGACCTTTTCTCATGGGACTTGTTCCCTGTGTTTTCTTGTCTAACTGTTTCTTATAGTTTATAATCGTATTTAGAATATAATTATAGTATAGCTGATTTACCCACAGCTTACTGTGAATTATTTGTCAAATTTATTTTGCCACAAGAAATTAAACCTAAAATGAAAGAAGCCTGCGACTGATCAATCATAAGAATGTCAAACAAAGAAACAAGATACATATAAAGTAAATATATCATATACGATGAAAAAACATTGCATCAGATACAAAATGTTAATTAAATTAAAACAGTGAAGACTCTTAAGGGTGTTGCAACCTGAGTCTTATTTAATGAGCATGTCCTCAAAGCTTACGTAATCACAATTCCCTTTAAATAAGAACCAGCGTTCATTCATAGGCAGGTCAGCTGCAGGTTCTGTCAGTAATGGCATGTGCTTTGACAGCCCGGAAAGTTCTCGGCTTACTCTTTTCAGCCGTACCCACGGTATGATTTGTGCACGCTGCGGCGCTGCCAGTTCTTCTGTAATCTTACCCATCCAGCCAATTCAAAACTCGGCCGGCGCGTTGTGTTAGGATTCGGTTACCCACAGCTCTTCCCTACAGTGAGCCTGATGTCAGGAACTCCAAATATAGCTGTGGTCATGAGCTGCCGGGGGCAGTAAAAGGACACTGGCACTCTTTATGTGCTCGGCACTAACTAGGGCTTTACAGTGGCACGGGTTCGATTGGTGCTTTGTGTGTGTGGCAGTAACAAAGGTGAGACACAGGTTTGACTGGTGTGTTGTGTGTACAGCACTAACCACGGCCCAGGCTGTATAGTCGCATGGATTTGATTGGAACTGTGCAGTCGAGCGCTCTGGTTTTTATAAAAACAACACAAATGTGATTTGTGACAAGGGGTGGTGATGCATTGCCCCTGGTGGGGGAGCAGAAGAAAGAGTAGAAAGAGCAATTCAGAAAGTAAGGGGGGAGAGAGAGAGAGAGATAATCATTAGGCAGTGAGAAATCGACGTAATCGTACAAGAGAGAGAGACGAAGGTGACGAACAAAAAAAAAAAAAAAACATTAAGTGAAAAGCCAAGGACAACTCCTCATCCTGACACATAAAGTACACGGCGATCCTTTAACACCGGGCTTGTTCCTTACACACTATGGGTCTGTCTGAATGCTGCGCAAGAGAGCGAGAGGAGACGGGGGGGGGGGGGGGGGGGGGAGTAGTCATCCTGCAGTATCTACGGCACAATTAGCAAAGTCCTTCATTTCCTCAGTGGTTTGATTGAGTGATTGGTTCTTTTTGATAATTAAAATCAAATGAAGCACACATAGCTCTGAAGACATGCAGTATAATGACTGTACTTAAGAGCTGGATAACACAATGAAATCATAAAACGTATTTCCATTGTGGTGTTTATCCTGGCAGGCAGATACGGCAAGAAGGCTAGAGAGCCTAATGCACATCACAATACCACGTACAAGCATGCACTAAATACACTGAAAGAGACAGAGAAGAAAAGGAACAAATGAAAGATCGCTAACTAATGAAAAATAAGAGAGTGCAATGAGCTCTTCCCAGCGTACTTTGCTCACTAGCCAGTGTTTGGCTTTTTTCCTCGCGAATCCCAAGCTTATTTATTGGTTTTCTTTCATTGGGCAGGTTAGAATGAGAATTGCCAAGGTCGCCAACAGCAGGGTCAAGCATTAGCCACTGAGCTCTTTCGTGTTTTGTTTGAGTGTAATTCAAAACGGAAGAGTGGTTCGGTCCGTTTGGTTTGTTTGGTCCACGTGTTGAGCCTCAGACAGTGAAGTAATCGCAACGGGACCGGAATGAAAACAGTCGACCCCGAGAGGGGTCGACTGAAAGGGCCGTCTCAGACAGTTTACCACCGTACTCGGTCAGATTGCGGTTTACCACCATACTCGGTCAGATTGCGGTCCACCATGAAATTTGTGCAGTATGAAAGTATAAAAGCATTCATTGTGGATTGACGTCATGTGGCGCTGTAATGGCGACATGTAGTCCAGCTGTCTCTCGTGTGTGTTTGTTAATTTGAATGTATTTTGTTGTGTCGGGCTTTTGTCTTTTGTTTTTTTCATGTGCTGTGTGTCTGTTGTGGGATGAGGAAGCGGGCTGGAGATTGTTCAGGGCACTCATGCTGCTTGTTTTGATAATATTAACGAATTGTATATTCGGGATAATTTTGTTTGTGGTCGTCACCATGGAGACGCATTCACAACATATGCTCGAGAATGTCCATTGGATCTGCAGCTACAAAGTTTACCATCGTTCTTCACCGGAGTTGAAGATGTGGGACTCGGGACTGATCTAGGACTGCAGGCAATCTTCAAAAGGCCACCAGAGAAAAGAAAGGAGAAGATAATGCGTGGGAGGAGTGAGTCGACGACTGGGAAGGCTGACGCAGTTCGGTGCTCCGTTTTCGACAGTGTACAGAGACCACAACACTGTGTGTATGGAGTCGTGGAGGCGGAGTTTGTGTTGGACTGCTTGATAACACTGGACATCTCGGGACAGCGGGGGCTATTTTTAATCATGACGTTTGACTGTAGGCTATTACACTTTACTTCGCTTAATTAGTTTGATTATTGCAATGATGATACTGAATGTCTTTGTTTGATATGTTTGTTTGTGTGTTGTGGGTCTGCCCCCCACTCGCTATGTCTTTTTTGTTGTTGCTGGGGCTACAACTGAAGTTCCCTAGCGGGAAAATAAAAGTTATTCTATTCTATTCTATTCACTACATTCATGAAGGTTCAGAACTCAAGGTTATCCAGTTAAGATGAGGCTGAAAGACTTGTGATGGGACTAATTTTCCTTTGTGACAGTTGATTTCCTTCTAGAATTAGATTCTTCCATTTTTTGCCCAATTTATACAGCAGGGAGAGCACAAGGTTAAAAATAAAAAGCAGGAACACAGTGCAGAAGTGTCCATTTTCTGGCACGACTGTACTCTTCTCCAGCATGCAGGTGAACAGCTTGGGGAGTTGGGGACAAATGAAAACCACAAGGTGAAACCAGTACAATTGTGATGCACCTATAGCGGTGCATTGTATGGGTATGTCAATTATAGCTGTAAGTGGACTATAGTGAATTGTAATGATAAAAGAGTGGACTTTTGCAATGCAGTTCAGGTTCAGATTTATTTCCTGTGTTGATGTTGAGTCAAACCTAACTTGAAATGTGTTTTTAAGTGTGCCAAGCCTGCAAGTCAACTTGGTTGTGTCAGCTCTGTGTCTCTTAGTGCCTGCAATCTCTCAGACCAGCATCTGCGCAGTTTTGTGTCTCAGAACAGTGTCTGCGCAGCTCAGAGTCTCCCAGACTAATGGCTACGCAGCGCTTTGTATCTCCAGGCCCTGCTCCCTCAGCATTAAATTTTTAGTAGCTCATATACCTGGCAGGCGTGAATCCAATCGGAGGAGATATGTTATATGAATGAGGTTCTGTCATATGGCAATATTTATGCACATATTTTCTCCTATTTCGTTGATTATCCCACAAATTCCTGTATAGCTGGAGAAAAATACACCTGCCTTTGTTCCTTCAGGCAAGGTAATACTGTACACATACCCACACACAAGCACACGCACACACACACTGGGTTGTTTCTCACACTGTGGTCTCCCTAGCTGGTCTTATATTAACTGCGGACATTTTCTTCTGTGAATTTCACCTCCTTCTTATTAGTAAATCTGGAAAACATTTACCTGCAAATGGTGAGAAGCAGGAATGGAGAATAAATAAAGAAAAAACTGCAAACTTCTCTCCGATGCTTAATATAGCACATGATCCACCGACTAATTCCAGCTGATATCTAATAGCAATAAATCATGAACAGTTCAATATTCACTATGGGCTGACAGCTAATGGAGCCTGCAGCATTTCTGTATTACATTATTAGGTACCGCTTTCTATGGATGGTCCTTCATAAGATCTATGTAACTCCTTTATAAGCACTGCATAAACATTCATAAATAGGCGCCGCTATTGACATTACAGCCATTGATATTGATTCATACAGCCAGATATTTCCTCAGGTGATATCTGCTAAGAGTGAAGCGCCCGACCCTGGATTTGTACTTAAAAACTTCTGATAACAGGCCCGGTTCCTCCCTATTTCTGATCTTTCTTTGATGGAGGGGCTATTCCTGAAGGACACAACCCCTCCCTCAATATCGCCCTAATTTAATCACCGTGACAATGTCCCGGTGCAGGCAGTCCAGTAATCCCTCTGTAATCGAGTTCCTCGCCACCCCAGCCATTAATAATGTATCACCCCCCAACCCCCCCCACCACCCCATTCTATGGGGCAGCAGAGCCGGGCCAGATGCTTAAATTTTGGCCTCATAAGCGTTTCTCCGAGGTCTGGCAGTTGATTTGAATCTTTTCGCTTTAATGCGTTTTCTTGGAGGGAAAAATAAAACATAATACAGGGCTAAGCAGCTCTTCACCGTATTGTAACTTCCACCCAAAGAAGAAGCTAAGAAAACAACCACTTTGATTTAATTTGGCAGAATTTATTTGATTTGATAAGATAAATAAATATATGTACAACAATCAATACGTACAATTCTTGACGTGAGGCAACAAAGGCGCACTGAAAATGTAGTCTGGCTAACAAAACAAAAAAAAAAAACATTATTCTGAACAAAGCATCATGCCACAACAGAGATGTGTGTGATGTTTCATTTGGGTGGATGTAAAGTTACATGGGTGAGTAGATGCTGTCAGTTTGTGAAGTTTTATTTTATTTGACGTGGGGGCTTATTCTTTTGGTCCTTACTTCTGTAAATCTCAATGCCCTGTATTCTGCAATTCCTGCTATTGGTGTTTATTTGAGTAATTACTCACTCTACTCTAAAGTTGTCTCCTCGCTGTTTTCTCTTGCTGTATGGTAAGGCTCGAATCCAGCGTGTGTGTACAGTCTAACATCGATCAAATTCTATCGATTAGCATGGGGCATCTGTTAGCATCTGTTACAGCCTTCTGCTCGTTTGTGTGTCTTCTAGACAAGGGGTCAAAACCAGGCTTCATTTTTGAAGCTCACTTCCTGGTCTTTTTGAGAGAGTTGCTGTGTTCCTCAGAGCCTGCTTGCGAGACTGACTGATTGCAGATGACCGACACCTGTGTTGACGGTCCCAGAAACAATAAATTGCACGGGATTGACTGGAGCCACAACAGGCCGATATGTGGTAATGCACTAATAACCTATTAGGTCACGTTCTGTTGGTTCAAACACACTGTTCGCCCAAAGGGATGAAGACAGCCTTCCCTCATTCCCAGTCTCTCGCGCACAGAAAGCATAGCTCAAATGAACACATGCAGACAAGTGGACAACACACATATGTACAAACAAGAAGAACAGGCACATACAAACTCACACGTGCAGCAACAGAAAAGAAAGCGTACATTCCCACATGCTCACACAAAAAGAAAAACACACAATTGCCCGGATCTCTCCCTCCCGCACGGCCACTAAACGTACCCAGCCCACACAAACAGCTTTCTATTTCCTATCGCTGGCCCAGGCCAAGACATCAATTAGCACCCATGTCCGTGGGCTCCCAAGGTTAAAATGTACAGCTGTCTGAATGATTTTCAATTACACACGCACTGGTACAGACACACACATACCCTGGCAGCTCACAGCTTCCACATGCTTCCCCTGGCTTTAGCGGATTATTTACAGTATCTCCCCCTCAACCTGTCTGATTGTGTCACACCTCATCCCATCCCACTGCCCTACGCCCTGCTGTTTGGGAAGCATTCACAGAATAGGGATCTGGAGGGGTAGAGCTTTTATACAGCAGGGTGGGGGCCTGTCACAAAGGAGCGGGCTGTTTACAGAAGGGCGGGACCAATCTCAAAGGGGTGGGGCCGTTTTCAGCAGGGCGGGGCCTGTCACAGAGCAGAGGGCCGGGGATGTTTCCCAGCGGAGCGGGGCTCTTTTCAGCAGGGTGGCACCTGTCATAGTTGGGTGGGGTGGCTGTTTCACAGAGGGGTTGGGCTATTTTGCAGCAAGGCGGGGCCTGTCACAGAGGGGCAGGACTGTTTTGCAGCAAGGTAGGGCCTGTCACAGAGGGGCAGGCCCCACCTTGCTGCAAAACAGTCCTGCCCCTCTGTGACAGGCCCCGCCTTGCTGTAAGCTAATGAATATGTGATGACAAACATGTTGAAGATGAGCGACATGGCAGTCAATTTATTATGTTACGAACTGCGTCCACAAAACAACAGCTTTTTCACAGTAGGCTACTAAGGGATGTTCTCCATAGACTTCCACTCAAAAATGCAGTGTATCTCCCTGTCCCAAGCATAGACTGTATGAAAGGTCCCAAGACGCCAGGCTTTACGCGTTTTAGACCAATGATTGTTGTCTCCCCCTTCTGGTCCCGCCCCTCCGAGTGAGGGCAGTGAGAACTCTATAGAACCTATCTATGGCAGTGACCCCAGTGGCTCAACCTGTCCCTCTGATTGGTCCTGAACAAATGTTAATACCCTGTCCAAACTACACTATAAAAAATCGGCACATGGAGAGGCATTAGACGAAGGAAAAGCACCTATTGCGACTACATTTTCTTGTGGAAAAAATATAGCCTACCAGCTGAGTAGAGGGGCAGGCCCCGCCTTGCTGTCACAGAGGGGTGGGTGTCACAGAGGGGCAGGACTGTTTTGCAGCAAGGCGGGGCCTGTCAAAGAGGGGTGGGTGTCACTGAGGGGCAGGACTGTTTTGCAGCAAGGCGGGGCCTGTCAAAGAGGGGTGGGTGTCACAGAGGGGCAGGACTGTTTTGCAGCAAGGTGGGGCCTGTCACAGCGGGCCGGGGCTGTTTTGCAGCAAGGTGGGCCCTGTCACAGAGGGGCGGGGCCTTGTCTGTCACAGAGGGGTGGGGCTGTTTTGCAGCAAGGTGGGGCCTGTCACAGAGGCGTGGGGCCTTTTTGCAGCAAGGCGGGGTCTGTCACAGAGAGGTGGGGCTGTTTTACAGAGGGGCGGGGTCTGTCACAGAGAGGTGGGGCTGTTTTACAGAGGGGCGGGGTCTGTCACAGAGAGGTGGGGCTGTTTTACAGAGGGGCAGGGCTCTATCACAGAGAGGTGGGGCTGTTTTACAGAGGGGCAGGGCTCTATCACAGAGGGACAGTGCTGTATTACTAAGGTGCTGTCTGAGGGGAAATTGAGAGTAATATTTTTTGTATTATTAGCTTTTTCTTATTTTCCATAAGCTCTTATCCAGTTACAGTATATATCAAGGGGCCAAAACCGGGCTTTCATTTTGAAGCTCACTACCTGGTTGGGCTGGGAGCGGCCATAGTGCCGTTTGTTATATACATACACACATTGTACACAAAAGTATGACAGTTGTTATGATGTGTATGACAGTACAGTCATTTGTTATGACGTTGCCATGGTTACAACTGGGATTTTTACCTGTGCGCTTGTGTGGGGAGAGTGAGTGGTTATTTTCAGTTAACTCCATTGAACATGCATCCGTGTGGACCTGGATCATTTAACGCACACTTATTAAGTTAAGAACATAATACCGTGGCTCACTAGCCCCACTTTGTTTGGCTCCAGTATAGGTCAATATATTTTTTCCACAAGAAAATGTAGTCGCAATAGGTGCTTTTGCCTCTCCATGTGCCGTTTTTTTATTGTGTAGTTTGGACAGGGTATTAACATTTGTTCAGGACCAATCAGAGGGACAGGTTGAGCCACTGGGGTCACTGCCATAGGTTCTATAGAGTTCTCACTGCCCTCACTTGGAGGGGCGGGACCAGAAGGGGGAGACAACAATCATTGGTCTAAAACGCGTAAAGCCCATGCTCTATGCCCAGATCACAATGTCCAATCGACAGTGACCAAGGGAGGTTGATAACGATTCAGAAAATGTATAACTTTTAACAATTTAATTCCATCTTCTAGTGGGACTTTTGCCATTTATCGAGGGTGTGACAGAAATTTTCGGTGCCACTGACCACAATCGAACGCTTTCACTTTTACAATTCGATTGAACAAGTAACGTTAGAAGTCCATTTTTTATGGGTTAGTGCTATTGGTTTCTGTTAGCTTCACCATTCTAGCCTCATATGGCGAACAATAAAGGCTAACAATAAACTAGCATTTACTTCTTGTAAGTTTGATCACCACAGCAATGAAGTAAAAAAGTCAATAAACTATGTTTTCTGTCAGAAATGTATTGTCAAGCTCACGTGAATTCACTGCTGTCTACGTTCTAAAGCTCCGGTTTGCCCTCCCTACTACCGAGCTCAGCTGGTATGCTATCTAGCTAATCAAATTAGCTGATGTTAGCTGAATATAAATTGAAGATAACTGAATGAACGTTAATTATGTGACGAATACCACACAATGTGAATAAATGACACAGTAAAATCGAGGATGAAAATTAAATGTTATATTATAAAACATTAGCAACTTAAGGAAGTTTACCGCAAGTTTGTTTTGCAAAATGGTGGGTTTGGTCAGGTCACGGGCTTTATATAGTTCTGTGGGCTTTATAGTTTTATATAGCTTCTCCACCCCGAACTGTCAATCATACTGTGCCCGGGCCATATCCGGTTGACCCTGCTCCAAGCCAAGGTCACTTCGGCTCCACGGAGCAGGCACAGTTTGTACAAACGGCCGGCGAAAAAGACTTCCGAGCTTCAATCTAATCAAAAGAAGGACTGGACAATGACGACATCACAATGCGGAAGTTCAGCGTTCTTTCTAACAATGGGACCAGCAGCCTAGTGAGCCTACGCCGAGAGTATTATTAGCAGCGCGTCTGACCGTGCAGCAGCGCCGACATGAGACTTGTCGAATTGCCCTTACCCATTCTTGGGCCCTCTTTTAGGATTTTTGGAATCAAAACGTTGTTTTCCCCCCTACCATCCCCGCTATTAGACCACATTGGTGCTGGACATTTAACTAAGTTAACGTTATAGTAGCGACTAACGTGTTAGCTAACGTTTTTTCTTACCATGGAAAATCCCCTAACGGTAGATTCTTGTTTACATTGTCGGACGGATGTTAGGGAAGTCTGTTACCACGGCGGCACTTTCGCCACAAATATTATATTGTGAAATAGCCTACCCTCTTTCAAAACAAAAAAGAAAGAAAAGAAAAATGCTAAAGGCTCAAGAACGGGTAAGGGTAATATGACAAGTCTCCTGTCGGCGCTGCTGCACGATCAGACGCGCTGCTAATAATACTCTCGGCGTAGGCTCACTAGGCTGCTGGTCCCATTGTTAGAAAGAACGCTGAACTTCCGCATTGTGATGTCGTCTTTGTCCAGTCCTTCTTTTTCTGGTCATAGGCTTCAATTCAGTTTTTACGAGGCCGTGGAAAGGCAATGGGTGACGTCACAGTGGCTTTGTCCATATTTTTATACAGTCTATGGTAAAGCATGGCGTCTTGGGACCTTTCATACAGTCTATGCTTGGGACAGGGAGATACACTGCATTTTTGCAGTCTATGGAGAACATCCCTTAGTAGCCTACTGTGAACAAGCTGTTGTTTTGTGGGCGCAGTTCGTAACATAATAAATTGACTGCCATGTCACTCATCTTCAACATGTTTGTCATCACATATTCATTTTGGAGCGAGCTATGATGTGTCTACTACAAAAATCAATACTGTTTTCTGAGATGAGACTGCAGGGGATGTTGCAGCTACACTACAGGCCCAGCGTCTCGGAGCAAGCAGCCAAACTATGGGTTAAGTATCTGAAATCGATTGCTCCATACCTGTATTTCCTTATCAATTTAGCAATTGTCATACTCCCCCTGCCATGAACGTTACCATTGCTTATCAATGCTGGGTTAGCTAGCTAGCAAGCTAATGATAGCTCACAGCAAGTCGTTTTAACATTTAGCTAGCAAGCTAACGATAGCTTATTCGACTTCCTTAAAGTCATCCATAGGTATTATGAATAATAGCCTAACATTATTAGGCTAAGCTATTTGGTTGTTTAGTCCTATATACGATTTATGGAACGAGCAAAACCTAACCGGACATTTCTATGCTTGGATAGATTTTTTTTTGGTCCCAAAATTAAGAAAATGTGCGGGGAATAGAGCATATCTAGTCAGTGTTAGCGGTATGTTTGTAGCTACTGACTCAATATGGGGATGTTTAAAATAAAACCAGTAATTTATTGGAAAAGAAAAGAATACGGAGTTTGTGCGTTTGTAAATGTTTGCAATGCTTGTGATTAGGTTACAGGATGCAGATGAAAGTTAATGCCAGCTATGATGTAGCTAATGTAGCTACTGTGCTTTAGCTAGCGTGTGCACCTACTAACCTGCTGACTTTATCTGGAAGTTTTCGGAACGGGGTTTCATCGGATGCTGCGGGAAACCGTGACAGACGGCTCTGTCACAGTCGATTTAATTAGGGGTTAGCCAAAAAGACGGTGGTGGTTTGCTCATTTAACAGACTATGGGGAGAGCTTGCTACCTTTCTAGCGGCGCTAGCCCAGTGCGCAAAATGCCACAAAATGTTGTTGAAAAGGCATCAAAGATGTGTTTCCAACACAATTTAGCCATCCATGGACGACTGTTGTTCACTGGGAGGGACATTTATAATAAAAGTAGTCTTATCAAAATAACATCTGATTTATTGACCGTCAATATAGTTAATGACAATAGCATTATCCTTTGCTCGTCCATGTGTGGTGGTGATGCAGTGCGTCTAGCTTGGCTACCGAGCTCAGCTGGTAGGCTGTGCTATGCTATCTAGCTAATCAAATTAGCTGATGTTAGCTGAATATAAATTGAAGATAACTGAATGAACGTTAATCGTGACGTATTTCACACATTCAGTGCGAATAAATAACAGTAAAATCGAGGATGAAAATTAAATGTTATATTATAAAACATTAGCTACTTAAGGAAGTTTACCGCAAGTTAGTTTCGCGATAGAAAATGGTGGGTTTGGTTAAGGTGAGGTCATGGGCTTCTCCACCCCCGAACTGTCAATCATACTGTGCCGGACCATGATGACCCTGCTCCCAGTTTGTACAAACATGAGGCGAAAAAACTTCCGGAGACTCAAAACGGTTTTTACGAGGCTGTGGGAAGGCAATGGGTGATGTCACAGTGACTTTGTCCACATATTTTTTATTTTAATATTTTTTTTACAGTCTATGGTATATATCTGTAGTTCAGTAAATGTGTTTGAACAGTGTGGGCCACGCACACGCATACACGCATGCACACATTGCGAAGCAGCTGTGGGTTTTTCTTCCATTCTTGTTTGGGCTTTTCTGCCTGTCCTCTGGCCCCTCATCTGGTGGGTGGGGGGGGGGTTTGGATTATATATGGCCCACAAATTTCTTTTTTGGAGGGGGTGGGGGCATTTGGGACAAAAGAGGGGAGCCCTCCACCCCAGGGCTTTGCCACTTGAGAGCCTCTTTATTCCACCGGAGAGCAGAAACACTGGCTTTTAATGGGATTGAGATTAATTGCTGACAAATACATATTCAGCAATCCTCTTTCACTTCCCCGGACTGTTTTATGACAGTGATTAATTGTTTGGCTGAGGCTGCCTGCCGTGGAGGGAGCAGAGCTTTTTGGAGAAGGGGGAAGGCGGGGTTAGGGTGGGGGGATGGAGTGAGAAAAGCAAAGAGAAAAACAACAGTGTTCTTGTTTTTTTTAGATTCGGCGATTCCTCTGTTAGTATCTGAGCCGCAAACATGAGGGATTCAGATCCACCGAGCACTTCAGATCAGCCGGGATCACACCCTTATTTGGCCTTTTTTTCCAGAATGCTATTGCTCTCCATACTGCCGCAGAGGTCACAAGCCTTCAGTCACGTTGCTGTGATATTATCAGCTGTGACTTGTTTTGTGACATTTCCTAATCTTTTGGCTGCATTGTGCATCTGGTGTATCCCTTCAGTGTATCTCCCAGCGGCCGGCCCTGCATTTTTACCACAGCGTGCAGAACCACCCCCATTTCTCAGCTTTTTAAGGACCGCCCCCCTGCCCCACAACTCCCCTCCCCATTAATGAGACCACTGCTTCTGTCACGTTTGCCCTTGTTCACTGCAATCGCTACCCTGTCCGGTGGGAGCCACGCCCTCTTCTCCGGTGGTCAGCTCTCACAAGAATCTCCCATGATGCAAAGAGGTGAGGAGGGAGTTGACTTGCCCCAGCGGTAACGAGCACCGTGACCCCGTTTTTCAGTGTTTGAATTTAATTCCCATCCGCATCAGAAGCTGGGTTTTCACTGAGCGAAGTGCATTTTCTTTTCTGTATTAGCTGTGATCGTTATTACCTTTCCTGTCTGCTGCGAATCAGACGGAATCGGGTCTGTGTGACTTTTCTGTGGCATTCTTTGTCCCATTTCCTGTCACCTTTTCCTCTATCAGCAGCTCCAGTTAGCGTCTAATTCAGTACCTGAGGGGAGATGAGAGAAACAGAACATGGCTAGTGTCACGCCGTTGGATGTGCCTCAGACCAGTTTGATAAACAGCAAACAGCGTGTGGTTAAAGCAGAGGACTATAATCTGTATGACTAAGACGGAAGTAACAGTTATAACATTTACGAGTTTCTTTTTTGCTTTAACCGAAAATTACGAATGGCCTGATCACTCCTATACCAATTGTAGCCCCTGAAACCTCTGCCGCAAGACTTACAGCTGTGGGCAGCACGCAGGTGAGGCAGGAGAATGACCTGTTACAGTGGCAGGTTTCGGCAGCAAGTGAGGGGTGGGGGTGGGCGGGGACAAGTACGGAAAATTGGGTCAGAAATCTGTTGCTCGGGCCATGGCAGGGACGGTTTAACACACATGATCGAGCGGCAAACTGGTTTAAAGCAGCAATCGTTGCCGTGGCGGTGAATTATGGGAAAGCCATTAATGGCACACGGATTGATGCATGAGGAGGCTGTGCTTCAGCTTGTCCAGGTTCCTCTGGCATGAAGCGGTCTGATGCTGAAGGAATCCCCCACGCGTGCGAGCCTATCGCCTACAATCTGGGCTGGGAGGTGTCTTAAAAACAGCGGGGACTGACAAGCAAACCTTAAACAAGGCTTCTACATTGCCCTCAGATTCTTTGTGTTTTTGCAGCTCTGGCTGCATGCTCACATGAAACCTTTTGCCAATAATCTAAAAAATAAAGAGGTAGACATGCAGAAAAGAACGTGCTCTCCTCTGCAGCGTGTGACATCGGCCGAGGTCTACAAGTCACGCTCGCACAGACACCAGTTGAAGGAAGACGTTTTGACGAGTGGGAGGTCGCCGGTGAGTGACGAGACCCTGTGATTCCGGCTGGCAGAAACCTTTTGTTCCCTGGGCGATGCTGGAACGCACTGTGTGTCAGCCTGCGGGGCTGCTGGGAGTATGTATGTCTTAATCATTCGTGCTTCCAATGGCCCTTATCCAGAGCTACAATGCAACACTGCGTGTTCTGAGGGACAGGGGGTGCTGCAGTAGTTTGGGTAGAAAACAGGAGAAAGAGGTGCATTCGCATGCCATCTCTCCACATCACTCCTCCGGCATCAGACACACAGACTTTCAGCCACAAATTGATTAAATCCTTTCTTTAAACTACAGTCAGTTGCTCTAGTCTCTTGAGTCAGGGCTCTTCAGCATAAACCCTTGCATTAGTTACAGACTTTGTGGCCTGGTGTGTGAGGGCAGAGAAGGAGCCCTTAGTCCGGTTGTACAGTAGCTGAAGGTATGCTGTGCTATGGTCAAACTTGACCCCGCCCCTCTGTAGCAAAGGCTTTCCCCTCTGCTGTATAACCACCCCACATCTTCAGTAAATTCCTTTCCCTGTTTCTGCCCCCACTCACCCCCATCTACTGTTTTACCCCTGTAATTTTTTCACTACATTTAGACATTTTGAGGGCCCAAACTGACAACAAAAAGCAACATATATAATGCAACCTGGCAACAGCGAATAGAAAATAACTCTGTGGCGACCAGGCCCCTCTTCTATCTCATTGCCACTTCTGTCACGGTTGACCGGTTTTTAAATTGTCGTTACCACGGAAGCATGTTCAGGAACCTACTGCTCAGAATCACTTTAATACAGGAATGTTACAGCATATGGGGTCTTGTCAGAAAACATGAGTATAGACAGGTGTAGAAAACTATGCAAAAGAGACAAACAAGGTGAAACAAGTCTGCGGTTTGTTTCTTATTAGGCACTAGGCATGACAAAGGCCAGCCAACATCTGCACCGCATACACACTGACAATGAACAAACAGTTGAAGGCTTTAGCGCTCAGTGTGGTATGCACTTTTGACCAATCTTGAGACAGAGATAAGTTTGTGAAAAGCACCAGAGGAAATGCCCCACCTTCTCAGCATTCACTCAGAGTCTCTTGTCTGTTGAGGCAGCTAGTGGTGACGATATGTGTTCTCAGCAGGGAATGGGCCAGATTTTATTTAGCATTTTAGCTGTTTACCATTCATATAAAGCTACAAAGTAATTTGAAGAACACTTTATGTGTATAAGGTAATGTACATGAACAGAGTTGCGCGGAAAAAAATTATTAAGTGAAAACTATGAAAATGCGTATCTTGCACGACTTGCAGACACGCCTCATTTTCATCAAATCTCCACCACGCGCGCGTAATGCCACATATATACTGAAGAGAGGCTGAAAACAGTGGATAAGTCAAATGTCTGAATCACAAATGGCTTAAGCTACGCAGAATTTCAGGAGTCTCAACGCTTATCTCAACTCTGAATCTGGCCCTTAGAGTACTGTGTGCAGTTCTGGGCGCTGTATTACAAAAAAGATATAGAGGCTCTGGAAAAAGTCCAAAGAAGGGCAACTAAGTTGGTTCCTGGTATGAAAGATAAATGTTATGAGGAAAGACGTAGGATACTTAATCTCTTTAAGCTTAGTAAAAGGAGATTTAGGGGTGATTTCATAGAGGCTTTTAAATTCATGAAAGGGATTAATAAAGTGAACTACAGGAGATTCTTCAGGTTGAGTTCTGTTAGTAGAATGAGGGGGCATGGATGGAAATTAACAAAAAGTAAATTCCGCACAGACATTAAGGAAGTACTTCACAAAGAGAGTGGTCACTGTGTGGAATAGCTTGCCAGGTCATGTAGTAGAGGCAGAAATTCTGGTTGTTTTCAAGACCAGGCTTGATATGGTGCTGGATACTATCTTGTTTGTAGGGAGCGCTAGGTACCCTTTAGTGGTAGGAAGAGGACGAGCATTGTTGGGCTGAATGGCCTGTTCTCATCATTAAGTTATGTTATGAATATAGTGTAGGCTTGGCATGATACATGCAGTAAGCCCACTGACTAAGTGAGCTGTAATCCACACTGCAACAAGTAGAGTAATATATCAGTGTTAATGGAAAGTGCAATGCTGGTGAGAGATTTTTGAACAGAATCCAAGTTTGTTTCCCGTGGCTCATTTTGGGCCAGTGCCAGACATGAAAGTAGATTCTTAGGGGCATAAATACACACACACACACACACATTTCTGCACTCATACTCACACACGCAACATGTATGCGCGCATACACACAAAGACACAAACATGAACTTATGCACTCAAATTCAGACACAATGGGGTGTCCTGATGGTGCAGCCAGAGAGAACGCAATCTCTCCCTCTCACCGCTCTCCAGTGACTTCTACTGGCAATGCGGCGCCTGCAAGAATTGTATCTGCAACAGGCAAAGTAGGGCTCTCCTGCAAGCGTGTTACATTACCTTGTTACGGTTACAACAAACCAGGTGAAAAAAGTAACATTGCAGGAGCCTCATGCTAGTCTCCGCCCTCCCGGTTTGCGGTGGTCATAGATGAGGAGTCCTACTAGTACTGGGAATTGGCCGCGATTAAAACTGGGCAGAGAACAGGAAAAATAAAATCCCAGAATCCCAGACACAAATACACAATGCGCGCATACAAGACACACACGTGCACCAAATGCACCATCGTAAACACAGCAGACCCAGCGGTTCGCAAACTGCCCGAGAGAGGCATTCTCAAAAGACAAATTCAAGTCAGTAGTGTGTTTTCCATCAGTGAAACATTGATGTGGATTCTATGGCTGGAATAAGTCTTTATGACTGTGGGGTTCCCCGTCTCCACAAAACATTCATTATGAAAATTCACAAATCGCCTTAAAGATACAGAGAACCCGTCACGCTGGCCGGTCCAGCTGCGCGCCTGACTGAACATAAATTCATCTCCAGTCTGCAGAGTTTGCAGTGGCCGGCGCTGTGCGCTATTGATCCGACTCTGGTAAAACTTGTGACTTAAGCTCAGCCTGTCCCCGCTGAATAATCATGGTATTGACCCTACGCTTATCAATAAAGGTAATGACAAACATCTGTCCCCACTTTCATTGGCATCGACGGACCATTCCTGGCAGCGGACCAGCGCTCCCCATCCCAGATTGACAATCTTTTAGAGGCTGATGACGTAATGGAAGCCGAGTCCCTCGTCAGAGGGTCGCAGGACTGCACTTTGAAGAGCAGAGACGCAGCAATAGACCACCCTCCATCCGCTGTGTAAAAAGATCATGATGATGTCTCTGGCCTTCAAAACATATATTTATTGAATTACAGATGACAGGGGGGGGGTGTGCAGGGACATTCTTAAAGCAGTATTTTCAAGGCACTATATCTTCATGCAGATAAAGTAATGCATATTCAGAATGTGAAAATTATATATTAGACTTTAGAGTATGTCCATATTACACTGCATAATACAATAACTGCGTGCTACAGATTATCTCTTTTAAATTAAGGTCCATATATCTATATTAAATATATTTTAAATAAATAAATAAATGCCGGCCGAATAAAAAAGAAGTAGCCCAGACCTTCTGGAACGGCTGCTGATATGAACAGCATTCCATGTCCTGTTATTTGTATTGCTGACAATATTAATACTGTATCAAAGGCAGTGTTAGAAGGGGCCGTTAGTATCCAGTGCTAATACTGTGTCAACAAATATTAGTATCCACAAATGTTTCCAATTAAAGCATCTTTTTTCAACATATGACATTGACATGTGGCAAAGCATTTAATGATGCAATATCAACCAAATAGTGAAGATAAAATAAAGGTAATAGAGAACAGGGAAGGCATAACTAGTAGAAGAGACTTTGTAAGCAGTCTACAATAACTATTCACCGTTATTAGGTGGCTGTGTGAAGTTGTTTTGTGAATTTTGAGTGTTTACATGAGGTCAGAGAGTACAGTAGGTATTTCTGTTGGAAACCCTAAAAGGTGCCAAACTCAATGCACACGCACACACTCGCATACATACACACACAAAGAAGTAGAATACAGTTTTTACCAGATCACAGCAGTTCTATGTGTTTTTTAAGACACTGTAGAGTTGGGCCAGAGAGGAGCAGTATAACCAGCAGTATATTTATTTGGAGGAGCTGCAGTCATAAAGCTGAATGCTGGGACTCCAGGCTGCCCTGCTAGTTTATAGGACACGCTCCATGGGCCGTGTGCGTGGGGCTCGTAAACTGACTCCTCTCCCCTCCTTATGGCCAGAGCCCATGACTCGGAGCATCTGCGGCTTTTTATTTACACAATCTCATTATGGAAATGAGGTAGGGAGGGCGGCACACACGTGCGCGCACACACTCCTACACACACTCAAAAATATACACGTACACGCACACATACATGCGCACACACACTTCTACACACACATATGCACACTCAAAAATACACACACAGACATGCACACACATACCACAAACACTCTCTCTCGCACACAGACAAACATTCATATACACACACTGATATACACATGGATACACATAGATACTGGATACACACACACATCCACACACACTCACAGACGCATAAATACGTGCACACAATCATGCATAAATGTACATGCATACATACACAGCTTACTGTGAACTACAGTCAACGTTCATTCCTAGGGATAGCTGCTACATTATGGGAAGGATGTGCTTTGTCTTGTCTGTTCTGTAGTGATCTTGATGACGTCTCTGTATGCACTTATTGTACGTCGCTTTGGATTAAAGCGTCTGCTAAATGAATGTAATGTAATGTACATGCACGCAGTTTTATGTACCAACTTGTATACACGTAAACAAAACATGCTGATGCATACACACATCCACACACATGAGGAAACAAAAAGAGCATGCCCGTATAGCCCACATGCACACACACACATGTATACACACACTCCATCAGGAACTAATGGAAGCCAACTGGTAATAGCTGAGTTCTACTCAGACTTTGTTGCTCACCAGTAAGTGTCAAAGGTGACCACTTCGCCATACACAGTCTGCACAACTCCCAACTCACACGAGCTCTATGAGAAAGCAAACAGATTAATTCCATAAAGCAATCAAGTTGAACACTAGATATAGACAACTACTTGTTTAGACTTAAAGCCATGGGGCTTAGCGCAGCGCTAATATTACAGTACTGGCCAGAAACCTTAGACCGGTGACTAAAGACATTGGCACAGTCCACATCACTGAGGAGTGAACGGTATTAGGCCTGAATCAAGGACAGGTACAGCAGTGAAAAACACAACTTATAAGCTATAACCAACAAACTCCTCTTTTCATGCAGAGGATAACCAACGAGGTGGTCACAGGTTTGGGCCCTCTGAGACCTGAGGTGGTTGTAACCCCAAGAAAAGGGACCTAACCTGATACATGCAACAAAAAAGGAAAAGGGAGTTGTTAGCGTGCCCCATGGATAAGGGTGTCCAGCAAAAGAGCAATACATAATAGGTGTTGCCCAAGCCGTCTCAACTCTGACCGTATAATCTCCCCGGCGCGTCTCTGCAGACTAGACCGAGAGGGGCCATTTTCCCTCTGTATAGCCTGCCAAAAAGAAGACGCTTGAAATATCAGTGATAAGCCTAAGCGCCACATCCGGGAAAACTATTTTTACTTGCCGGTAATGTGCATATTGATTCCCGGAACCGAGCTTCGGCAAATGACTGTAAGCGTCTCCTGCAAAGGAGTGGCAGATTTGGACCCAAAAAAATCTCAAACTGTTTTGGGAAATCTTTTTATTTTTTAAAATTAGTCATTGAACCGTATCCTTCATTTCCCGACACTGGCGGTGGAATGTTCCCTCCCATTTCCCTGCTAGCCTGTTACCCGGGGATTTGCAGTGGAAGCCCTGTAACAGATTAGCCCTTCTGGTGCCTGAATAGGGTTGATTAGGTGGACAGCGGTTTAATAGGATTGTCCGAGGGGCCGCAATAAATCAGCTTTTGTGATTAAATGGAATCTCCAGTAAAAGTCGTGCGTCTGGCGATCGATAATTATTGAATGTATCCCCCCCCCCCCATCTTCTCAAAAAAGGGAAAAGAAAACCCAAAATAGTGTGCAAACTAATGATCATGCCGACCACGAGCAATAGATCTCACGTATGGCAAAGATCAAACGCCAAAAGAGAGCTGGGGAACAATTAAGAGAGTGGAGGAAAAGAGAGGAAGAAGACAGAGATCGAATGGGGGGGGGGGGGGGGGGTGTATGTGTGTAAGCTGTAAATTGGAGAAGCTAGTTTGGACCATTGTAAACACAAAAGATCTATCAAACCCAATGGCTTCAGTAAGTGTCAAATCAGGTTTTTGTGAAATCACTGCACAAAGCATACAAACGCAGTACATAAAACTAAACAAGGATATTTGCTTGCCTTAAGACATCTTATAAAAACAGAAAGACCATTTCCATAATGTCAATGAGCAGGTTACGGTGCTGCAAAAATCTATAGTCCCTGGTCACACCCTACAACACAAGGAAGTAAAATTCCTGTTCTATGTCGATGACCTCTTTGTTGCCGCTCACAAAACATGGGCTGCAACAGATCCTGGATCAGCTGGAGAAATACTGCAAGGCCATGGCCCTGAAAGTCAACATTAAGATGATTAAGTATCCTGACATTTTAAAAAGCCATTTTTAACAAGGACAAAAAACAAACAAACAAAAAACTCTACATGATACCAATTTGTAGAGTATTATTTTACTTATTTATATATAGGCTTAAAATAAGAGAACATAACTGCAATAATATTCTCACAGGGCATTTAATTCATAAAGAAACAACCAAATTGAAGCACGATAATGAAAAACCTGGTTGAAGGTATTTCAATTGGTCAATCAACAAATTGCTATATAATGCAGTGAATCGAGAATGAAGATATCCAAAAAGGGATAAATGACTAACGGACACCATGCATGTGGGCATGTTGCAAAAGGCAGTAGCATCCACCATGTGCAAACACCAAACAAGGGATGCAGGGAAGATTTAGACAAATAGCCACGTTTCATTGACAGAAAAAAATGGGCACATAAATTCTGAATTTCATCAAAACTAAAGCAGCAAATTCCACTCCTGTCATTACACAGCTCAGCCTGAGGCTCACTGCAATGACACACACTACAGCCAAACAGCCGCAGGACAACATAACAGTCGCAAATGCAATTTGAGTTAACAAGCGACAAGCAACAAACAAAATGGAAACACATGTGAAGACACACAAAACACAAAGCTAGCAAAATGGCTCCAAAAAGAATATACAAAGTATACCACAGAGGCATATAGAGGGCAGAGGGGTGTGTGTGTGTGTGTGTGTGTGTGTGTGTGTGCGCACAGTCTTTTGCCCTTCAGTCTGTTTTAAATGATTACTATTGGATGCCGGTGGCCATTTTAATTTAAATGGCCATTTGGGGTTATAACGACTTCATGGAATGATGCCTTCAGTTTTTGGCCCTTGGTCAGGGTTGCTTTGACGTATTCTTGTGCCCATTTCAGAGCATTTAAAAGGATTGCTCTTTGTGTTACATTTTCTCAATAATAATGTGACCAGAAATATTGCCTCTTATGAGGAAAGACTTTTAGTTCAGCTTTGTGGAGCAACGTTAGACGTGATTGAACCACTGTTCCTTTCTGTGGTAGGTTTTATGGAGATCACCATGGGTAATTCACGGGATAGCGTCCACAGAGCAGCACAGTCACTGGGCTCGACAGCTGGTTGCAGTCACAAAATAACGGTCAATATGACCGATTGATTGATTGAGTGAATATGACCGATCTGTGATTGGGGAATGGTCTTCCACCAGGTCGGTGTGTGGCCTCCCCAGAGCTCTCGTGAATATTGCAAGGGGCTTCGGCCTTGACTGCCTTCCACACAAATTCTCTTCACATCTGATGGGGAAAAAACCCACAGCCTGTCGGACCACTTTCTAAGCATCTTATTGTTCTATAAAATGAGACCTCCCATAATGGCAAGAGGAGTCATCCATCATAGAAGAATTTATACGTAAAATCCCTTCATATAAACTCAAATCACAATGTGACCGTACTCTGTGGGGTAGACCCATCGCTGTCCTCTCTCTAGCCCTCACTCCTTCTCAGTCTCTCTCTTTTCCCAATTCTCCTATTTTATGTTTTCTATTTTCTCCTTTTACCGCGGTGTCTCATACTTTCAGCGACCGCTGGTCAATGTATAAGAACCAAAGATGATGTTTGCTGTAAATTTGCCGTTGAAAAGCATGGGCGAATCTGCGGGTGGAGCAGGGAGAGATTTAAACCGTCCCTCTCCCGAGAGAGAGTGGAAGCTGAGGTTCAGGAACGAGGCGAGCTCCCCTGCGCTGCACATTCCTGCTCCCCTGATAGCGCCGTTTCTCTTTTCTCTCCCTCTCTCATCCCTCTATCATATACTACCATCATTCCCCACCCACCCCCCCACACACACCCACCTCCACCCTCCATCCTCCCACAGTTCAGAAGAATTCATTGGTTCTGGACAGTGTTTCATTCTGTCCTTGATGGCTTAATGGCTCCCACTGCAGAAGGCAGGCAGGAGGACGCTGGGAGTGAGGGCCGGAGAGAGAGAGAGGGTAAAATTAGAATCATTTTCCATATTTAACTCATTTAAGCCGGGGTCTGGGCAATAGAACCACCTGTCAGTTCAGTTTATGTGTGGCTGAGTGAGAGAGGTACAGCCAGCTCCCCCTGGTCGCCTGTATCAGATCCGCTAAAACATTTTCACATTGATTTTATAATAATTGCCTCCTAGTTACTGACACATTACCAAGACAAATAAGGCATGCCCACAAACGCGCACACGCACACATACAACATTCTCTTATGCAAGTACAAGAACTTTCTCTTTCACACACAAATGCAGAAACATGCACATACAGCACTCTCCTTCTCTCTCTCACTCACACGCATGCACACACACACACACACACACACACACACATCTAGCAGTCTCTCTCTCTCTCTCACGCACACACACACACACACACACAAACAGATAAAGTACAAAGCGGCAGTTTGCACAGGTTTGTTAAACAGATCATGTTTCATTCAGACCTGGCCTTTATTGGGTCTCTACCATTTTTCCCAGCATGCTGTTTGTTTGTGTGATTGTATAACCAAGGCAATGTTGTGTGTGCTGGAGCGAACCTCATGATCCCTGCGCCATGGTGACCGGCCCCTCCCTCTCCACCACAGCCTTGGGCCTATTGATCTTCACAAAGAGCCACACTTCTTTCACCGTAAGGCAGTGCACACTGCACCCAAACGCACTGCACTCTGCATCACTACACACCGCACACTGCAACACTACACACTACACACTGCAGCACTACACACCGCACACTGCACCACTACACACCACACACTGCAACACTACACACCACACACTGCAACACTACACACCGCACACTGCAACACTACACACCGCACACTGCACCACTACACACCGCGCACTGCACACTGCAACACTACACGCCGCACACTGCACCACTACACACCGCACATTGCAACACTGCACACTGCAACACTACACACCACACACTGCACCACTACACACTGCAACACTACTCACCGCACACTGCACACTGCAACACTACACACCGCACACTGCACCACTGCACACTGCAACACTACAGACCGCACACTGCACCACTACACACCACACACTGCAACACTACTCACCGCACACTGCACACTGCAACACTACACACCGCACACTGCACCACTGCACACTGCAACACTACAGAACGCACACTGCACCACTGCACACTGCAACGCTACACACCGCACAATGCACCACTACACACCGCGCACTGCAAAACTACACAGCGCACACTACTCACTGCACACTGCAGCACTACATACCGCACACTGCACCACTACACACCGCGCACACTACTCACTGCACACTGCAACACTACACACCGCACACTGCAACACTGCACACCACACACTGCAACACTACACACCGCACACTGCAACACTGCACACCACACACTGCAACACTACACACCGCATACTGCACCACTACACACCCACACTGCACCACTACACACCGCACACTGCACCACTACACACTACACACTGCAACACTACACACCGTACACTGCAGCACTACACACCGCACACTGCAACACTACACACCGCACACTACTCACCACACACTGCACACTGCAGCACTACACACCACACACTGCAACACTACACACTGCAACACTGCACCACTACACACCCACACTGCACCACTACACACTGCACATTGCACCACTACACACTGCAACACTACACACTGCACACTCCAACACTACACACCACACACTGCACACTGCAGCACTACACAGCGCGCATTGCACCACTACACACCGCACACTGCAACACTACACACCGCACACTGCAACACTACACACGCACACTGCATCACTACACACCGCACACAGCAGCACTGCACACTGCAACACTACACACCGCACACTGCACCACTACACACCGCACACTGCAGCACTTCACACAGCACACTGCACCACTACACACCGCACACTGCACCACTACACACCCACACTGCACCACTACACATCGCACACTGCACCACTACACACTGCAACACTACACACTGCACACTGCAGCACTACACACCACACACTGCAACACTACACATCGCACACTGCACCACTGCACACTGCAACACTACAGACCGCACACTGCACCACTGCACACTGCAACGCTACACACCGCACAATGCACCACTACACACTGCAACACTACACACCGCACACTGCACCACTGCACACTGCAACGCTACAGACCACACAATGCACCACTACACACCGCACACTGCAACACTACACACCACACACTGCAACACTACACATCGCACCCTGCACCACTACACACTGCACACTGCAACACTACACACCGCACACTGCACACTGCAACGCTACACACCGCACAATGCACCACTACACACTGCACACTGCAACACTACACACCGCACACTGCCCCACTGCACACTGCAACGCTACAGACCACACAATACACCACTACACACCGCACACTGCACCACTACACACTGCACACTGCACCACTACACACCGTACACTGCAACACTGCACACCGCACACTGCAACACTACACACCACACACCACACACTGCACCACTACACACCACACACTGCACCACTACACACCGCACACTGCAGCACTACACACCGCACACTGCAGCACTACACACTGCACCACTACACACCGCACACTGCAACACTACACACCGCACACTGCACCACTACACACCGCACACAGCAGCACTGCAACACTACACACTGCACACTGCAACACTACACACTGCACAATGCACCACTACACACCGCACACTGCACCACTACACACCGCACACTGCAACACTACACACCGCACACTGCAACACTGCACACCACACACTGCAACACTACACACCACACACTGCACCACTACACACCGCACACTGCACACTGCAACACTACACACCACACACTGCACCACTCCACACCGCACACTGCACCACTACACACCGTACACTGCACACCGCACACTGCACCACTACACACCGCACACTGCACACCGCACACTGCAACACTACACACCGCACACTGCACCACTACACACTGCACACCGCACACTGCAACACTACACACCACACACTGCATCACTACACACCGCACACTACACCACTACACACCGTACACTGCAACACTACACACCGCACACTGCAACACTGCACACCGCACACTGCAACACTACACACCGCACACTGCACCACTACACACCACACACTGCACCAATACACACCGCACCCTGCAACACTACACACTGCACCACTACACACCGCACACAGCAGCACTACACACTGCACACTGCAACACTACACACTGCACCACTACACACCGCACACTGCAGCACTTCACACAGCACACTGCACCACTACACACCGCACATTGCAACACTACACACCGCACACTGCAACACTACTCACTGCACACTGCAACACTACACACCACACACTGCAGCACTACACACCACACACTGCAACACTACACACTGCACACTGCAGCACTACACACCACACACTGCAACACTACACACCGCACACTGCAACACTACACACAGCACACTGCACCACCACACACCGCACACTGCAACATTATACACTGCACACTGCACCACCACACACTCCTTTGCAGGAGCAGAATGCAAGATAGATGAACATGCAAAACATTAACATTGGTGGTCAACTGTAAACTATTCCTCACTCAGCCTCATTTTCAGTACAATGCCTACATTATAGGATTTATAAGAATGCAATTCATGTGACACTGAGGCTCTAACTACCCAACCACTTGGTAAATGTAAGACACAGGCACCCACACACACACACATAAGAATACATATGCATATACAAATTAACCCCCCCCTCCAAAAAAAAAAAAAACAAGTATACAAGAATACGCATCTACCCAGTCAATCTCTCATCCAGAGCCGTCCTCAGTCTCACCTTCATTCTACTGAAGCAGTAAAAATTGAGAGAGCAGCCATAAATGGGGGGAGGTCACAGGTCACAGCTTAGGCCCACATTCTCTGAAGGTCACTGAATAGATCTGGATGATAACAGGAACCCAACAGGCCTATGACTGCTGTGTAGGACATTTTGCACACTAGTGGTAAAATGTTGTTAGTGCCAGTCACAGCTGAGGGAGCCACTCTCCCTGTGTGTGAGTAAATGAGCAAGCAAATAGAGCAGCGTCGAGCTGGTTCTCTTGGATGCAGCGTTACCCTGTAGGTTGTACACTGTAAATGAACTATCACACAAAATGTGTAAAATATGCTACCCTATACACATTTACATTATGATATGCTCAGAATTTAATGTTTGGTTTTTCTGCAAGATCAGGACTGTTCCATCGAGCAGACTTTCATCCGAGTGTATCTGTCCTCATTAAAATTTCACAAACTGAAATTTCAAAGGAAGAATCTGAAAAACAAATGTCAAACTGCACTGCACTGTCAGTTCACCATATACATAAGCTATTCAGCTGGCAGCTTTTTAATGCTTCATGTATTTTAAATAATGATTGTTTGTTTGGGTGGGGGGTGGGGCGGGGTCACACCATGTGATCAAACGGGTTCCCAAAATTGTTGGCCTTTCTTTGTTTTATAAAAGGTAAACAGATATATTAGCGAATGTAATAAATGATAGCAGAGGCTTGGATGAACAGCTGGAGAGACCGTTGACCTTCAAACCTTTTTGAAGCGACATTACACTTTTATGGCCTCTCTCCTGCTCTGCAGTAATGCGGAGCGTATGGCCCGGCAGCTGCAAGCCTGTTCATTCACTCACATGATCGCGAGAGTGACCATAGGAGTGGTAGTAAAATAGGGATGGACACTGGCGTTGTCAATTTCGCACAAAAACTATGGAGAACTCTCCACCAATCACAGAGTATGTTGGTAACAATAAAGGCAACAAAGCCAACACTAATTGGTGGATATCTACTGGCTATAGTTCCTTCAGCCAAGGGTTCTTGAAGTATGGCCACCAATCACCATTGGGGTTGTTCTGTTTCTTCTTACCAATGCACTCCGTGATTGGTGGATCTCCTCTGGTTTCTGTCTGAAAAGTGTCGTCACTAATGTCCTATCCTGGCCCTGTCCCTCTTTTATTATCAGTGAGAAAGACATGGGAAACCAAACTTTCCGTCATTTATTCACAGTGAGATCTGTAATTTAATCCAGATTGGCATGCAGATTTGTGTTGACTAACAAAAAAATTGAAAAGTGAACATCCAGTTTTATTCTTTCTAATCAGTATTCATGAACGAATGCCAAATAAGCTAAAGATAATTCATTCATTTTCCTATCTGAAAGTGTAAATGTAAATAATCTCCTGGCAATATTTAATTTTTAACAATATTCATAAAGGCTGTTTCTTAATGTAGTATTTTATTATTGCAGTAGTTGTACATTATGCAGAAAATAAGTCATTACTCAATAAAGAAATTCAGCTGGATCTGGAAAACACATTTCTGGAGATGCTTTTGGGAGGTGGTGCTGGTGGGGGGGTTGTTGAATCAAATATTCAATCTCGGAAGGCATAGAATATTAAAATATAAAAATTCATCATCAGAATACGCATTCCTAGAGCGCACATTCACTCCCTGAACCGGCAGACGCTCGACAGTGCAATTGACACAGGGCCAGAGAGGATTCTGGGAAGGTAGGGGTGGAAGCCTCAGGTGTTAGGTGTTATTACATTGCTTGCCATCATTATGGCTCTGGTAAGAGGAGCAGGATGCATTTGGGGATAATTGCATCTCAGCTGTCACAGATGGTGCTGGTTTTTCTGTTAAACTGAAAGAGAAACGCTGTACACAGGCTCCCATAAACCATGCTGCTACAGTTCTGTGTGATCTAACTTACTGCTATTATTATTAGTAGTAGTAGTAGTAGTAGTAGAAGTAGATTATTATTAATATTAATATCATTATCATTAGTAGTAGTATTAGTTGTAAGGTCTTGTTTTTTATTTTTCTGTGAAAATAATGTATTTCACACTCCTGTTTCAGAGCCCAGGCACAGTTACTGTTTCCGTACCATACTGTTTTACTGTAACTGAACCCCACCCACCCACTATGGAACCAGCCCAAAAAAACATCTGCATATAGAATTATTCACTATGGTAAACATATTGTTGCAAGTCCTGTAAAGTGTGGTGTGGGTGCATTAAGGGGTGGGTTTGATTCAGGTGTGGATGGTGGGAATTTGGGTGTGGTGGCAGGGTCATTTCAGGTGGGGAGGGGGTCTGTTTGGGGGTCAGTTGGTGTGCAGTGGGGTAATTCGCAAGGATTGTCTTTTTAGACACACATGGAAACAAACAGTCAGCCTAGGTCAGGGCATGTGGTCTTCATCATTCCCTGACCCCTCCAGTGATAACCCAGAACCCTGGGTAGACAGGCACTGACAGCTCCCCTTAAATATTTATTCTGAACAGTGAGAGGACAGGACAGTTATCGCTCTGTGGGCAGACGTGTGGGACCGGTCTAGGAGACCAGTACAACCTTTCTGTTACTGTTTCTCTTTGCTTGGGTTCTTAGTTTAAATAAGAACCAAATTTTAAATATGAATTTTTTTGTCCATTCTCTATCTCTCTCTCTCTCTCTCTCTCTCTCTCTCTCTCACACACACGTACACACACACACACACACACACACACAGAAGCCCCTCACTGCGAAGACAGTCTGGACCATGTGAGCCGGTACCGTACACAAATGCCACCTTTTTCCTGAACCACGTCCCGTTAAATCAGGGCAGGCCAGCACACCATTCTGCTGATCACCTTTTCAAAAGTGTCTTTGTTCCCGGAGCCGCAGCATCTGGGAGCCATTAGCGGCTGGGACGCCACAGGAGGAGTCGCCAGGCAGTGCATTACGGTGCCTAGCCAAGCATGGGAGCTGGAATTTCAGCACTGGACGCCATAAATTACTCTGTCTCAGCATTTCCCCACCTCCACACACACACACAAACACACACACGCATGTACACACACACACACATGCACATACACACACACACACACCATTTGAATCCTTGTCACTATTTTTGATGCATCCTACAACCTTCTGTTTTTTGATTCATTATTGATTCTTTTTATTCAGCCATTGCAATGGTACTGTGGGCTAGGGGAGGTGATAACAGACTGCACATACTTCATTGGGCCTGCAGGGGGCAGTGCAGACTCCCTGCAAGGCCAGCTGTCCACTCCACATTCCCGCTACCGGCAACAACAGCAAGCCACAATCTGACTGCAGTCAACAGCAGAGAACAGCAAGAAAAATAATAAAATCATTCTGAAATGCACACAATCTGCCCTTAGCAGAGATGGAAGAGTAAGCGAGGTACTCATAACTGGGTGCTAATGACATCCTGGCATTCCTCTCACACACAGCAGCTGGCTCTGGACGTGAGAATCGGTGGGGTGTGTGCTTGCAGCTAGCAGAGAGAGCCCCCCAAACGCAAGGCCCCAGCGAGGAGGCAGGGGCCAGCCGGGAGATTCATCGGCAGCACGCCCGAGCTTGGAAACGGCATCGAAGCACCCTCACGGGAAGAAAGAGGGTCACAGGAAGAGAGAGGGAAAAACACAGATAGAAAGAGGAGAAAGAGAACAAGAGAGACCCTGTATACCCCAGTACATGTATTATCCATTACATGCATGTATATGCGTATGGATGAATATGTACATGTAAGCATATGTTTATGCATACGTGTGTATACACCCCCCCCCCCCCCCACAGATTTAGGTTGTGTAACTTTTTTCTGTTGTTATTTGTAACCCTGGCAACACTATATACTGTCTTGTCAGTTAAGCACATTGGAACTGAATTCAAATTGGAAGAGAAGGAGAATAAGAGAGAGGCTTTTTTTTTTTTTACTCTTGATATCCACCTTTATTTCGGCCCATATCAAGCAACTATGCAAGGAAGGAGGCGGAAGAGAGTAGAGGGAAAGAAAATAGAAAGAGACAGAAAAAGAATAAGGGGGGGGGGGGCAGAGAGAGATGGATAAAGGAGGAGGCAAATGGGAGAAAGAGGAGAGAAAGAAGGATGGGAACAGGATAGAGAGAAATCAGCAGTGAACTGAAGTTAATCTGTTTGTTACTGAAGTTATTGTATTATATAATATTTCGGCAGGGGATATATTCAGCATGTCTACTTGTGCTGTGAGTGACCATTTGCTGAATGCCATTGCTCCATATTTAAAGCAACTCTGACCTCAGACATGGAATGTAGTACTTGATTCCTGTCACATGACCTCCCCAGTGGGACATCTTGGCTTCTCTCTTGAGATGGGTGAGACAGGTGCAGTCCCCCCACTGAATGGATAGGTGGGTGTGGCCTGTGAGTCACATGGTGCCTACGAGAGGAACCCATGACATCACAGGTGACCTGGGGTGACCTGATCAGGACAGCGCCAGTTTGCCATGGCAGCGGTTTCTAAAGGTGAGCGCGTAAGCCAGGAAGTTGCAGGTTCATTTCCCATGTGGGGCACTGCGGTTGCACCCTTGGCAAATGCACTTAACCTGAACTGTCATGATAAACATTACGTTTACAGTGAACATTCAGCATGCGCTTATGTAGTCTACCTCTCCATCAGGGGCCCAGAAGAACAGATGCATCCGCATTCTGTGTGCACTTAGCATGTGTCACATAACATCCACACCCACGCTAACATGTGCACGTTTAATGCATTTATTAGCTGTTCAATCAATATTAAAATCTATTTTAGGAAAATGCTGCATTTGGAGATGAGCAGCCTGTAAGTAAGGATCCAAACTGGTTCACAGCATTAGGACATTTTGCAGCTCCATCGACCGCAGGTGAGAGACGCGAGTGTTTGGAAGTCTGTGCAAGTGCATGTTTCCCTCCACACGGAACCGTTCATTAATCCAACCATCCAGCCCATCATTTTCACCCACTCATTTACCCCTTCATACATCCACTCATCCTCCTATCCACCCCTCCATCAGCTGCGGATGTGCACGCCGCTGGTAAAGACTCTCAGGGTGAGATATGGCTGGTATAGATGCTCAGGGTGAGATACGGCTGGTATTGGAGGTCAAAATGAGAAAGGGCTGGTATAGACACTCAGGGTGAGATAGGGCTGGTATTGGCGCTCAAGGTGAGAAAGGGCTGGTATAGACACTCAGGGTGAGATAGGGCTGGTATTGGCGCTCAAGGTGAGAAAGGGCTGGTATAGACGCTCTGGGTGAGATAGGGCTGGTATAGACACTCAGGGTGAGATAGGGCTGGTATTGACGCTCAGGGTGAGAAAGGGCTGGTATTGACACTCAGGGTGAGAAAGGGCTGGTATAGACGCTCTGGGTGAGAAAGGGCTGGTATAGACGCTCTGGGTGAGAAAGGGCTGGTATAGACGCTCTGGGTGAGATATGCTCAGGGTGAGATAGACCACAGAGCATCGGAAGGTAACTGTGTTCAGAATTCATTATACTGTAAGCCCTACTGAAGGCATATAGGCACAACAATTGTTTAAATTCAGAACTGCGTTTTATACTAACTGCTAGCTGATGACTTCAATGGAAGTCTTTCATCCTTTTGGGGGACATGGCAAACACCTTCTCGTGGTGTCCCCTGTCAATAACTTATGACTGCCAATCGTAATTGTAAGCGAAACAGAGTTTGCCAACTAAGGGCCCTCACCCGGGCTGGTGCTCGGCTGCAGTCGGGGAGGAGAGCCGGTGGTGTTTGCTCCGCTGGCCTCCAACCCAGAATACTGCAGCTGAACACCGAAGGGCTCACCTCCAGCAAGATCAGCGTCATCGAGCAGCTGGCCTATACCACCAAGGCCCTCGTCATCCTCCTTCAGGAGACCCATTGCGTTTCAGCAGACATGCTAGTATTACCAAATTTCATACTAGCTGGATCTATCCTAAGCAGGAAACACGGCCTTGCCACGTTTGTCCATGAAAGGTTGAGCTGGACTCTCGCCGACCAATCTGACTCGGAGATTGAGTGGTTGTGCGTGGACGTTGCCGGTTTTAAAATTGTAAACGTCTACAAGCCTCCCCCCTCGCGATTCACGCCGGTGTCTGTCCCGGTGTTCCCCCACCCCTGTCTCTATGCTGGCGACTTTAACTGTCAGCATGAAGACTGGGGGTACAATACCAACACACTTGACGGAGAGAACCTGGCTGCTTGGGCAGCCAACAACTGCCTGGCCCTGTTATACGATCCAAAGGGCGCAGCCAGCTTTCTCTCCGGTCGCTGGAACACTGGGACGAATCCTGATGTGGCATTTGCGAGTGTCGGTGCAGACAACCGGCTCCCTGACAGACGTGTGCTCGGAAAGTTCCCGCGGTCCCAACATCGACCATCACTGATAACCGTGCCTAAACTCATGGACTCTATCCCGAGTGAGCCGGTGAAGCGATGGAATTTCCATAAGGCCAATTGGAAATGCTTCCGCCTCCTCACTAACAAATTCACATGGCGTCTTCCATCGCCTAATACCAACAACGTGGATGAGGCATACCGGGACTTCTGCGGCATGTTAGTGAAAGCGGCCAAGAAATCCATCCCACGCGGACGTCGCAATAGCTACAAACCGTGCTGGGATGCGGAGTGCGAGAACCTCTACCGCGTTTTTCTTCGGGCTCCTGCTGGAACCGAGTCAAACAGGGCTGTTACAGCCCTGTTGTCAAGACTTAGCCGGAGGAGATAAGAGCGCTGGGAGGAGGCTGTCAATTCCATCGACTTCTCGCACTCCAGCCACAAGGCATGGAGTATCCTGAACAACCTCACTGGCAGGTCAAGACACTCCCCTCGTCACTGCCCCATTTCTGCAAATAAAATCGCATCACAATTTGTGAAAAATGGGGTATACGAGGGTAAAGACCGCGAGTCATCACGACTCGTGGCAAAAGAAGTGTCTGACGTCTGGAGGGCCGCAACATCTAGCAGCGATAACATCTCCGGTGAATTCACACCGGAGGAGTTCGCTGCCACCCTCCAGCACCTAAAGCCAGGAAAAGCTCCGGGCCCTGATTCCATCTGCCCGGAGCTTATACTCCATGCCGCACCTGCCCTGAAGTCCTGGTTAAGAGCTTTCCTCTCTTCCTGCTTGCGCTAACTCAAGATCCCCAAAATCTGGAGAAGAGCCCTAGTTGTCGCGATCCCTAAGCCGAATAAGCCTGAAGGGGATCCTAAGAGCTACCGTCCCATCTCCTTGCTCTGCATCCCCTTCAAGATCCTCTAGCGTCTTATCTACGCCCGCGTCGAACCGATCGTTGACCCGCTGCTCCCTCAGGAGCAGGCCGGGTTCCGACGCAGGAGATCGACCGTAGACCAAGTCACTTTGATGACTCAAGACATCGAGGACAGCTTTTCGTTCAAGAAGAAGGCCGGAGCCGTTTTTGTCGATCTGACGGCTGCCTACGATACCGTATGGCACCGCGGCCTCACCTGCAAGCTGCTCCGCCTGCTGCCGGACAGGCACATAGTCAGTATGATCCTGGAGCTTGTCCGAAATCGCAGCTTTAACCTTAACACCGGTAGCGGACAGCGAAGCAGGTTACGACGCCTCAAGAACGGCGTCCCCCAGGGATCTGTCCTGGCCCCCCTCCTCTATAATATCTACACTTATGACTTGCCTGATACAGTCTCGCGGAAGTATGCCTATGCGGATGACCTCGCGTTGGTGTACTCCGCTGGAGACTGGCAGTCATTGGAGGGGACTTTGAGCCAGGACATGCAGACACTAGTGGCATACCTCTGGAAATGGAGGTTGAAGCTCAGCGAGGCAAAGACGGTGTCGGCGGCCTTCCATCTTAACAATAGGGAGGCTAAACGTGAGCTCCGAATATATATTGGCGGAACACCCCTGCCATGCTGCGCTGAGCCAACTTACCTCGGCGTGACATTGGACAGGTCGCTCACGTTTCGCCGACACCTTGAGTCACTGCGCAAGAAGTTAACATCTCGTGTGGCATTGATGAGGCGACTAGTTGGGTCAGGCTGGGGCGCCGACGCAAGAACATTGCGTACGGCAGCCCTGGCCTTTGTTTACTCGACTAGTGAGTACTGCGCACCGGTATGGTGTCGCAGTGCCCACACCCGCCTCATCGATACGCCCATCAATGAAGCCTTGCGCATTGTGACAGGATGCCTGCGTCCCACTCCCGTGGACAATCTTCCCATTCTTGCAGGCATCCAGCCCGCTGGGCTTCGCCGCATGCCGGGCCGTGGAGCCAAACCATCTGCTCCACGAAAGGCTCGCTGTAATTGCTGAGCCTCCCCGGCGCCTTAAGTCGAGACACCCATTTGTGCCTGCCGCACAGGAATTCCTGCAGCAATGCAGTGATCTTAACATCAGTGCGGCACGGTGGGCGGATTACATCTGGAGCACGGAGTGGGAGGAGAACACCTCTAGACTCCGTGACTTCATCCCAGACGTCGGTTTTCCCCCTATTGGGGTGGACCTGCCTAGATTGGCGTGGGTGAGGCTTAACCGCCTCCGGACCGGCGTTGGGCGCTTCCGCTCATCGATGCACAGATGGGGCTTGGCTTCTTGCGCAGCCTGCGAGTGTGGCGCAGAGGAACAAACCGCAGACCATGTCATCCTGGACTGCCCGATTTATCGGGCACCCAATGGGATGCATGGTCTGTCGGTTCTGGATGATGACACGGTGACGTGGCTATTGGAGGTGTGCCCCGAAATATAGTCCGGGTGAACCCCCCCTAGGCTCGGGGTGGTAAAAGGATAGCCCCTCGGCCCCGAGCCTGGGGATGTGGAACGATGAAGATCCTACCCAAACGCAGAAGAAGAGTAAAACAAATATAATGTCATATTAGCCTATATCTGAAAGTGAGAAGTGATTAGTAGAAACATGTGTGAAACATGTTTTAAATCCTGTCTCTATTCGAGTGCTATGCATTAGAGGATGCATTCGTCCTACAACCTGACACCCTTCTTATGCATCCTGTGTGTGAGTTATAGGCAGTGTTCGAATTGCAGTTGAACACGGGGGAGCGCCGCTTCCCTTGTTAAGGGAAATTGGGAAAATTGTCCCCCTTGTTAAGATATGCAATTCTGTAAAACGAAACTCATTGGGTTCAGTCCAATCATTTATTTTCACTCTTGCATCATTTCCTCGCGTCCTTTCCTCGGTCCTTAGCTCCACCCAGGCCCGGACTGGCCATCTGGCAGTTCTGGCAAATGCCAGAAGGGCCGGTCTGATTTTCTACTGTTTCGGGCCGGTGTAGCGTAGGCTACAATTCTTCCCAGCGTATAATTTTTTCTGGATACTTCCGAGTCGGTCACTTGAACAAGACAAATAACCAATCACTGCTCAACTACGAGATGAGAGATCAGATTCGTGAGATAGGGCTGGCATAGACGCTCAGGGTGAGATAGGGCTGGTATAGACACTCAGGGTGAGATTGGGCTGGTATAGATGCTCAGGGTGAGATAGGGCTGGTATAGACGCTCTGGGTGAAATATGGCTAGTATATATGCCCAGGGTGAGATAGGGCTGGAATAGACACTCAGGGTGAGATAGGGCTGGTATAGACGCTCAGGGTGTGATACGGCTGGTATAGACTCTCAGGGTAAGGTAGGGCTGGTATAGATGCTCATGGTGAGATAAGGCTGGTATAGATGCTCAGGGTGAGATTGAGCTGGTATAGTAGCTCAGGATGAGATAGAGCTGGTATAGACGCTCAGGGTGAGATATGGCTAGTATAGGAGCTCAGGATGAGATAGGGCTGGTATAGGAGCTCAGGATGAGATATGGCTGGTATAGGAGCTCAGGGTGAAATAGGGCTGGTACAGATGCTCAGTGTGAGATAGGGCTGGTATAGGAGTCAGGATGAGATAGGGCTGGTATAAATGCTCAGGATGATATAGGGCTGGTATAGATGCTCAAGGTGAAATATGGCTGGTATAGGAGTCAGGACGAGATAGGGCTGGTATAAACGTTCATAATGAGATAGGGCTGGTATAGACGCTCAGGGTGAAATAGTGCTGGTATAGATGCTCAGGGTGAGAGGGCTGGTATAAACGCTCAGGATGAGATAGGGCTGGTATAGATGCTCAAGGTGAAATATGGCTGGTATAGGAGTCAGGACGAGATAGGGCTGGTATAAACGTTCATAATGAGATAGGGCTGGTATAGACGCTCAGGGTGAAATAGTGCTGGTATAGATGCTCAGGGTGAGAGGGCTGGTATAAACGCTCAGGATGAGATAGGGCTGGTATAGACGCTCAGGGTGAGATAGGGCTGGTATAGACACTCAGTGTGAAATAGGACTGGTATAAACGCTCAGGATGAGATAGGGCTGGTATAAATGCTCAGGGTGAAATAGGGCTGGTATAGGAGTCAGGATGAGATAGGGCTGGTATAAACACTCGGTGATATAGGACTGGTATAGACGCTCAGGGTGAAATATGGCTGGTATAGGAGTCAGGATGAGATAGGGCTGGTATAAACGCTCAGAATGAGATAGGGCTGGTATAAACGCTCAGGGTGAAATAGGGCTGGTATAGGAGCCAGGATGAGATAGGGCTGGTATAAATGCTCAGGGTGAGATAGGGCTGGTATAGACGCTCAGGGTGAAATATGGCTGGTACAGGAGTCAGGATGAGATAGGGCTGGTATAAACGCTCAGAATGAGATAGGGCTGGTATAGACGCTCAGGGTGAAATAGGGCTGGTATAGATGCTCAGGGTGAGATAGGGCTGGTTTAAACGCTCAGGATGAGATATGGCTGGTATAGACGCTCAGGGTGAGATAGGGCTGGTATAGACACTCAGTGAGAAATAGGACTGGTATAAACGCTCAGGGTGAAATAGGGCTGGTATAGGAGTCAGGATGAGATAGGGCTGGTATAAACGCTCAGAATGAGATAGGGCTGGTATAGACACTCAGGGTGAAATAGGGCTTGTATAGATGCTCAGGGTGAGATAGGGCTGGTATAGACGCTCAGGGTGAGATAGGGCTGGTATAGACACTCAGTGTGAAATAGGACTGGTATAAACGCTCAGGGTGAAATAGGGCTGGTATAGGAGTCAGGATGAGATAGGGCTGGCATAGACGCTCAGGGTGAGATACTGAGACACTGAAGGTGCTGGGAGGAGCAGAGCTGTGTTTCCTTTCTCAGAGCAATAAAGGAAAGAAAGAGCGGGAGAGAGAGTCACTTTGGTTTGTTTTCCCCCTTAACTACATGCATGAACTAGATTGTTGTCCTTTTTATGTTTTACTGCACCTTATTCTGTCAATTAATGTACCATGTACATATTTACTGGATTGCATTTCATGCCATTAAGCCATTTTGATTTGAGCAGAATTAAATTAAGAGATGGAGTGGGGGGGGGGGGGGGGGGGGTTGGGAGAGAGAGAGTGTTGTGTGTTTGTGTGTCTAGAGAGAGGGAGAAAAAGCGCAGCAGGTTTGAAGGGTTAAATGTTGGTGATGTAGGGGGGAGACAATAGGCTGATTGTTGTGGGGGGCAGAAGTCTCATGAAAAGAGTGAGGGGGGAGAAAAGAGAGGCAGCACCCGCCCTGCCGCCGCCGCGACCCCTCTGTGAGAGGGGGGCGGCCGCGCGTGACAGATGTCCCGCGCCATTGTCCCCCCATCACTCCCACTCACCCCCTGCCCCCCTCGCTCCCCCTCACTGCCTCCTGCCCCGCACTGGGCATTCCTTGACAAACCCAAACCCCCCCCCCCCCCCCCTCCCTCTTGAGGAACACCTTTCTCTCCCCCCGACTTTCCCAGCATCACAGTGGAGCCTGGCCACTCTAGCATAAGGGGGTGGGGGGTGTAATGGAATCATAGCAGCAGCGGGGGGTGGTGGTGCTGGGAGGCGGGGGGGATTATTATGAGTCCTCTTTTGTAACTGACAACGGACACTAATTTGGTGATAAATAAAACCCTTTGCTTTTTTGTCAGATTTCAAGATAAAAATGGCCTCTGCACTGGGCAGTAGCGTCACAGAACACAGCGCTCAAACATAGTGTTGTGTGAAATAACGCAGTGGTTCTGTAAAAGAACACAGCACTCAAACACAGCGCCTTGTGGAATAACTCAGTGGTGTGGTAAAAGTGCTAACACTTGAACATGGTGTCGGTCTAAAAGAGTGGGGAGAATGAGGAGAGCACAAGGACTTGTCCTTTTCTGTCAAGAGCATAGGGAAAATGGCTTTAGTGTTGTCACAAAGGCTTTCGGCTCTTTGCAATTTAACACACGATCCAAGGCCGATCTCACACTGGAGAAACCGTCACGGCGAAACAGTGTAGAACATAACACAAGGATGCAGAGAATAACACTGTGAACACTGTGAGCCAGTGAACGATAGAAATGGACACATCTACTATTTTGTAAGTGTCACCAACAGAGACATTAAAAAAAATTTATAAATGATCTGGAAAATTTCCTTTTGGAAATGTTATAGAACATAGTAGCTGGGTACAGGTAGGTTATACACTGCCTGGCCAAAAAAAAAGTTGCACACTCTAATATTTCCTTGGACCGCCTTTAGCTTTGATTACGGTGTGCATTCGTTGTAGCATTGTTTCGACAACCTTATGCAACGTCACAAAATTTTTTTACATTCAGAGTTGCATTAATTTTTGGCCGAGATCTTGTATTGACGCCGGGAGAGTCGAACCACTCCGTAAAGTCTTCTCCAGCACATCCCAAAGACTTTCAATGGGGTTAAGGTCAGGACTCTGGTGGCCAATTCATGTGTGAAAATGATTCCTCATGCTCCCTGAACCACTCTTTCACAATTTGAGCCCGATGAATCTTGGCATTATCGTCTTGGAATATGCCCATTGATGGGATAACCTGGTCAGTCAGTACATTCAGGTACTCAGCTGACTTCATTTTATTTTGCTGCATAATGTTGCTGAGCCTAGACATGACCAACTGAAGCAACCCAAGACCATAACACTGCCTCCAGAGCCGTTGCACTATGCATGACGGGTGCACCGGCGACTTTTTTTTTGGCCAGGCAGTGTATGTCTAGTGGTACTTCCTTAAGTTTTAATGCAATTTGTTGTTTATTAGGTTAACGTTACACTTGTTGATTATAACACATTTTTGTATTCCTGAGATTAACACAGATGTTCTCCACTACTGTACGTCCCTCTGGATAAGAGCGTCTGCCGAGTGATTGTAATGTAATGTCATGTAATGGCTGAGACAGCATTCTAAAACTGCGCTGGTAGGCCTCATCCCTTTCAGATGGGGAGATAGAGATCTCTCCTTTAAACTGATCTGTTTTGCATGATCAACGATCTTACGTAGCACAGCCATCAACAGTGGCTTGTACCTCTGGGTTTGCGATTGAAAATCATCTGTTTTGAACTCTTTCCTGTAAGGTATGGGAAGCAGAGCTGCCTTGGCGTAAGTTAAAAGGTGTTTATGGACGGTCCTCCCTTTTTAAACTGCTGCTGAACACATATTAATGATACACATCAGACACTGAATTGTACAACATACATACTGAAATACACATTTAACAATCAACAAAAATATAGTACATGCTTATTGGTCATGCAAAATACATGTGTTAATCACGCAAAATACACACTCATTAACTCAAAATACATGGTTTTTAATGACACAAAATAGACTCATACACAATGCATGCTTATTGATCATGTACAATACACACTTCTTAATTATGCAAAATATACACTTATTAATTATGTAAAATATACTCATTAATTATTTACATTATTAATTACACTTATCATTCACAAAATATTGATTATTTTTAATCATGCAAAATACAATCTTGTTTATCATGTAAACTACACACTTATTAACTGTACAAAATACATGCTTATTAATCACTCAAAATACACATGGATTAGTCTATGTATAATGTACAAAAATATAACAAAAATATATACAAACCACACTTATTAATTATGTGAAATACATGTTATTAATCACTCAAAACAGATTCTTATGAATCCTGCAAAATTCGTACTATTGTTTAGTCTTTAACTTTTTCAGCAAGGAACCCATTGAATGACTGTACATTTTTTGTGCATTGAGTGGGAGGCAGGAATACACCCTTGACAGGTCGCCAATCCATCACAAGCCACACACACCATTCACTCACGCACTCATACCTATGGGCAATTTAGAGTCTCCAATTAGCCTAACCTGCATGTCTTTGGATTGTGGGAGGAAACCGGAGTACCCGGAGGAAACCCACGTGGGCACGGGGAGAACATGCAAGCTCCACACAGAAAGGCCCTCGGCCGGGATTCGAACTCGGTACCTCGCTGTACCACCGTGCTGCCCCAGATACTGTACAATATCCTGTGTAAGTCGCTCTGGATAAGAGCGTCTGCTAAATGCCTGTAATGTAATGTAATGTAATAATGTACAGCAAATTATGTTATCAGGTGCGTCTCAAAACCTACCTCAACCCCCTCTCTTAAGTGCCACCAGTGGTCCCTACCCCACATTTCGACAAGCACTGGCTTAGTGTCCCCATCATTCATTAATTCAATCTCTTAAGCAGTGGATGAATCTGACAATATATGTTTTTATTTTATTCTATATAATTTTATTCAATTTGTACGCGAAATGTTTTTATTTTGTATAAATTAGGCATTTGAATTTGCTAGCCTGCACAGCAGTAGCAGCTCTGTCTTACCTGTGTCATAATTTGGTTATTACTATGACATCATTTATTATTTATCATGTTCCAACCCTGCCTTTTTCATTTAATATCATTATAGCCTCTGAACTGTGTGCTGGATCTGACTGGTGTCAGACCGCTGCATTTGTATTTTATGCATCTTTCTCTCTCTCTCTCTCTCTCTCTCAAGCTGTTGTTAGAATACTGAACACAGAACTGTGTAATAAGAATAAATTATCAACCTAAAGCTCCCTTGATTTGACCAATTGGAAATAGTTATTTCCCTTTCCAGATTGGTTGCTATTAAAGCAGAGGTGGAGCTCGGTCAGAATTACCCTATTTTTTACAGGAGGGGCTTCAGAATGATCATATTCTTAAACGAGGGTGCTCAGAAAGACCGTGTGCTTAAGGGGGGCGGGGGCAGAATTGATGTGTTCTTAAAGGACTAGGGGGCAGAGGGCTGCTTGTGGGTGGTGTGTCTCCTCTCTGTCTCTCGGCTCTGGAGGATCGGTGGGACGGCTTGTCGAACGATTTCGGCTCCATCGATCTCAACTCAATGCATCAATGGCTGAAATGAATCCCCCTCCTCTGTGCACCTGCCTGCCTCAGCGCTGTGGGGCTCGCGCCTGCACTCGTTAATTAGGCAGGGTTGCCAACTCTCACGCTTTAGGAGTTGCCAACTCTTTACGCTTTCTGGCTCTGCCTCACGCCTCCTCACGCTACCCAAACGCCTCTCAAGGTAAATGAAAAGGCCGCAACTAAAAACGAAGCTGCTCTGTGATTAAGCAAATTATGCACCTGCTCGCAGGACAAAGTGAGATTGGTGCATAGTGCTACCTATCTTTCTCACCCACAGGTCCGCAATCTCAATCGCCCCCACCCACGAATTCTGAGGCTCAGATTCAGGCTGCATTCAGATCCAGTTTAACCACATTCCCTTCACTTGCTCTCTTCCCTTGAGTGAGCTATCTTGTGCTGAAATTTGCAACGTGTAGCAAGCAAACTTAACAAGTGCTCTGCAAGGGACTATTGACGAGAAATAAACAAAAACAGAACTAACCGCCCTCGCAACCAATAGGAAGTGCAACCCCATAGAGTTGAAACCAGAGGATGTAAAATCCAGGTCAGAAAGTATAAACCCTCTCCAGTACTTTTACTTTCTGGCCCCTGGGATTTACACCTGTGGTGACTGTGAATGCCAACTTTTTCTGTGTGGAGCATTGCATTGTGGGATTCCCGCTGGCTGGAAGCTTGCAATTTTATACTATTGATGGAAGGGAGGATAAACGAGGGAGTGAGGGAATATAATTACTCCCTCCCCTTTCTTAAATTGGAACCGAATCCCACTTGGTGTGGCTGCCATATTTCATCCTGGAATTTTGGAGATTCCCCCTTTGAAGCAAGGGAAGGGACGACAGAAGGAAAACATACATTTTGGATCTGAACGCAGCCTCAGCATGTTTTCTACTTCAAAATTCCCACATTGCAGTTTGCCTTACAGTAAAGTTAATCCAAATCTACCCACACTGCACTCTTCTGAGTAATTCACATTCAGTCTAGCCGCAATGCACTTTCCCTTAAATCCAATTCAGTTTACTCACATAGCAGTTCCCCCAAGTCAAATTCAGTATACAATCCAAGTAAACTTCTTCCTTAACTATTAATAACAATATTAAGCAAATATTATTTGTTTTGACTGTTATGCTGCATTTGAAGCTAAGCATCTGTATGTATTGTTTTTCCTCTTTTTTTTTCAAAATCCTTTCCAAGAAGTTTCGCTCATATCCATGGACTGGTAAACTATGATAAATAAATATAAGAGCAAGAACAACCCCCCCCAGTGTCAAACAGAAATGGCTTTGGAGAAGCAAATTTGAAAAGTGAACCCCAGCTGGCTTCGTTCACAGCGGAAGTCTCCGGACACTGGCCCGAGACGGGGCGAGGCGACGACGCCCGGGCTGTCAGCCGGACCAGCCTCCGCTCCGCCGACCGTTTCATTAAAGCCAACACATGCGTGTAAGTGCACAGGCCCTGAGCATACAGCCACCCCGGCTTAGATGACCCCAGTCAACATCAATCAGCCCTGTACAATGGGGAGGGCCTTGCGTGGAGCCCCCTGGGTCAGCTCACCCTTTAATGCGCGGCCTTGAATTTACAGAGACGATTTCCTAATGCCATGTTCTGGCGGTGGGGCCTGCTCTCCGGACCCCCGCGTAAGCCGGGGACCCGCGCCCCCTCCATCGGCCGCCGTAATCAGGGAAGCTGCGCAGCATGAGCCTCAGAGATGATCAGATAATCCACTCCGGGACCTTTCCCACTAATCTGCCATTTATGTTTTCTAATTCGAATCTCTACGGGACACAGGATGGACGTCTCCTTTTACTTTATTTTATTTATTTATTTTTTGGGGGGGGGGGGGGGTGCTGGTTGGCACCGTCGCTGTCTTATGAATATTCCTTTGCATGGAGGAGGACCCATTCACCAGACAGCACAGGGACTGGTTGCAGTTTACCAGCTCAATGCTTTCAGGCGGGTTGTATAGCACAAAGGGAGCTGAACTTGTAAGTCAGATATTGCAGGTTTGATTCCCAGATGGGGTACTGGAAGCACTTAACATAAACTGCTTCATTCTGAATAAGAGCATCTACTATTGCTGGATTTGGAGACTGGCAGGCGAGAAACTGCCAGTCTCCAAACAGCCAGCCTGGTTCCAGCTCTACAGTGAGATAGGGATATATTACAGCCAGCCTGGTTCCAGCTCTACAGTGAGATAGGGATATATTACAGCCAGCCTGGTTCCAGCTCTACAGTGAGATAGGGATATATTACAGCCAGCCTGGTTCCAGCTCTACAGTGAGAGAGGGGTATATTACAGCCAGCCTGGTTCCAGCTCTACAGTGAGAGAGGGATATATTACAGCCAGCCTGGTTCCAGCTCTACAGTGAGATAGGGGTTGTTAGATCTGCCGTTTCCCTCCAGTTCACCTTCCATTAGTTTCTCCTGTTTTCCCATTCCCCTTGTCGTGTTTTTCAGTTTACCCTGTCTGTCTAGCTCCGTGTTTGTGCAGGCTGGGCGTGGTTCCCTGTTTTGTTCCTCATTTTTTCCCTTTATCATTTAGCCTATCACTCTCCTCCTCTGCTTTCATTCCGCACGCACTCCAATTATTTCATCACCTGTTCTTCACACTATTTAACTCTCCAGTTTCATTCACTCAATGCCAGTTCGTTGTTTGTCTCAGCCCCGTCTAGACATCCCCCAGCCATTCTGTCTGTTTTTCTAATCTGCCTAACCTGTTTTGTTTGTTCTGTTCCTCGCTCCAGCCCATCCTGCCTGCTTCCCATCCTGTTCGCTCCTGCCCCGTCTCCTGCCCAGCCCAGTTAGTTTCGCCAACCCTGTTTCCAGTCCGTCACCTAGCCTTCCCTGTTCCTTTGTCTTGTGTTTGCTGATCCTTTAAATAAATGTACTCCTTTCTGAGTTCTTGCCTGAGTTTGCCTCCGAGTCCTGCATTTGGGTCCATACCAGAGTTTGAAACCTTAACAGGGGTATTTTGCAGCCAGCCTGGTTCCAGCTCTACAGTGAGATAGGGATATATTACAGCCAGCCTGGTTCCAGCTCTACAGTGAGATAGGGATATATTACAGCCAACCTGGTTCCAGCTCTACAGTGAGATAGGGGTATATTACAGACAGCCTGGTTCCAGCTCTACAGTGAGATAGGTGTATATTACAGCCAGCCTGGTTCCAGCTCTACAGTGAGATAGGGATATATTACAGCCAGCCTGGTTCCAGCTCTACAGTGAGATAGGGATATATTACAGCCAGCCTGGTTCCAGCTCTACAGTGAGATAGGGGTATATTAGAGCCAACCTGGTTCCAGCTCTACAGTGAGATAGGGGTATATTAGAGCCAGCCTAGTTCTAGCTCTACAGTGAGATAGGGGTATATTAGGGCCAGCCTGGTTCCAGCTCTACAGTGAGATACGGGTATATTACAGTCAGTCTGGTTCCAGCTCTACAGTGAGATAGGGGTATATTACAGCCAGCCTGGTTCCAGCTTTACAGTGAGATAGGGGTATAATTGGAAAACACAGCTGACAGCACAGCAATGGTGGAGCAGAAGAAAGGGTGACTCACCTGCTGCCTTGTGTGTGCTGCAGTGTGGTGCTGAATGAGGTGAAAGGACAGGGCTCTTAACCAGGAGGAGGCGGGGTTTGAGTCCCAGATCTGCCACTGCCATGACGCTGCACACCTGACCTGTGGTAGTTTTCAGCAGCTGTAAGTAGCCTAAAATACATGAGCTGCTTATTCAGGATAACCGGCATCCTCTAATCAAAAGTAATAAAATAATTATGATAAATAATGATATTGCCATAAGAATCTGTCAGTCTAGGGTGTACTCCCTGTGACAGTGCTCCTTCAATTTTATAACATCTCTCACAGACACTTCCAATCCCTCACACCTGTCTCGGCTGGGCACAAACCCGCTGCCTCTTGTTCCCACTGTGGGTCCGGCGGGGTGTTCCGGGGTGCAGGGGAAACGATACGGCAGCAAAAGGCCAGTACGTTCACAGGACGTCCGGCATAGGGGCAGGCGGGGGGCACTAGCAGCACTAGCGATATTAAAATGGGCACGGTGTGCCAGAGCAATTGGTCTGGAATGGTGCACAGCCACTAATGGGTCAAATGACAGAAGATGAGTTGGCATATATCCCACATGGACAAATGGATAAATCTGTCTATATAATGCACATACATAAGGAGTTTTCTTTTTTTTGTGGACAGCCTACAGTGGTGCTGCACCCAGCTGTGATTGGAAAGAGGGGAGTGAATATGCAGTGAATCTGGGGGGGGTTACCCCTCTTTAGTGGGGTGTCAGTTTGAGAATTTCCACATTCTTGGCTTGTTTTGGATGTTTGGTGGAGGTTAGGTTTAAGGTTACGGGGGTTAACTGGGTGCTAGCTCTCGGGAGGGGGCGGGGGGCGGGGGGCGGGGGGGTGACTGTGTCTTCTGACTATGATTCTGACTGGGACTACCCCCCCACACACCTTATAACAGACAGTGACCTGGAGGACAGGTCTGGAGGGAAACAAAGGTGACCCTTCCTCTTGTGATTTCATCATCTTGACCCCAGCACTACCAGACACTCACAGAACAAGCGCACAGCTCAATGAGCCTCTCTGACCAGCTGGAAACCAGTCAGCAACTTGACCTAATCAGGTATGTCATACAAGTGTCCCATCAGAGAGAATGTGAGGTAATACAAAAATTGGCATATTCATGAGTAATTAATATTTTATTACTTGTGCTTTATTTAATGTCATGTAAGTTTCTATTCACAGCTACAACTTAAACCAGATAAACCAGATTTAAGCCATAAACCAGATTTTGTGCATTATGTTAGCAGGGGAACACTTTTCTGGTGTTAAAAAGCCAACACCTACCGTTTCTCATCTGCCATTCTCCAAATCCAGCAATTGAACTAAAAAAAAGTGGCATATTAAAACATTTTCTTTTAAAAGTGTAGGCATTGGTGAAAATTCCTATAAATATTCATGACAAAGTGAGGCTTCATTATCAAGGGTGGAGCTAAAACCTAACATTAATCATCAGCTTGTCTGGATCAGTCAAAAAGAGGGTACTTCATGTAAGAACACTGATTGGTTCAGACCAGTGAGTTTCTGATATCTCAGATTTTTGTTTGTTTTATTGTCTGAATCTGATACATGTGAGATGGCGTGTGGGTAGGTTTATGTTGGATTAATGATACACATTCGGTCCATATGTAATGGGGCGTGACGTGTGAGGTAGGAGGAGCCAAACGCAGCAAGGGGATTATTTAAGCCCTTAGGCCACTAAGGCGGGAAACCCCGCAGATAAAGGAGGAGACAAGACAGGGAACACGTACCAAAGCTACTAACCGGCTCACTGTCACACACCAGTAAGTAGAAGCGCAAACGCCAGGTCTTACACTAAGAAAACCAAGCGAATAGAACAAAGCACTAGGCTCTCAAACTTCTACAAGCTAAGTAACTAGAGAACGAGCCGGAAATAACAAACGCCCTGTCTCGGTAACAAGACGCATAGGAACAGGCGAGTAGCACAATGGCACAAACAAAACACAGATGATAAACATGGCAAAATACGAAATGGTATAAGAGAAGGCCAAGGGAACGGATATAATACTCCATGGCTACTTTCACAAGCTAGCAGTCACATGCAAAAACTAGGAAGCAGGAACAGACAAGAGCCAGGGGAGAAGAGTCTGGATAATTACATGCACATAGGCACATACGCCAGGAGGGGAAAGTCCGGATAACTATATCCACATGGCAAGTCCCGCATTACTCCAGAAAACGTAAAGGGGTAAACGCCCAATCTCTCAGGAGAGAGAAACATTTTACAGGCGGGCCGACGGAGCACCGTCGTCCCATAACTTTACTAGCAAAAATGACCACACAAGCTTAGTAGAAAATACACACCCTAGCCTCTCAATAAGTGGAAATGTTACGAGGCGAAATGGAACAGAAAACTAACGTTCCAAGGCTATTTTAAGAGTCGCAGTCACACACAAACATGTCCACAAAATCGTCCAGTCTCCCTAAGGGAAGACATGTACCGACAGACAAACCAGAACTACAGTTCCGAACAGAATCGTCAAACTCCATATACGGATAAAAGCGCAAGACATGCACCGACAGACGAAACTGAACTACAGTTCCGAACAGAATCGTCAAACTCCATATGCGGATAAAGGCACAAGACATGCACCGACAGACGAAACTGAACTACAGTTCCGAACAGAATCGTCAAACTCCATATACGGATAAAAGCACACAGGGACGAGAGGACAGCTGCACCGGAATTATCGGCTATCTGACTAGCGCAAGCTCAAAAGAAAATACATGCCCTGCCTCTAAGAATAAATAGAGCCCTAAAGTCAGTATGATAAAACACCCTGTCTCTTAATAAACAAACTCCTCTTGCTATCACGAAAGACAGCAGATAGAGAGAGGAGAAAGAGACAGAAAATGGCAAACGATCTAGGCAGCAAACAAAGATAAGACCAGAAAGCGGAGACTGAAACGAGCACACCAAAACGGAATTAATCCTGAAAGCTCAAAGCACAAAGGCAAGTCTTGCAAAACTCCAATATAGCACAACGGAGCAAAACGGTCTCCTTAAAACACTAGATCAAATCATACGACTAGTGATGTTACGGATGATACCGAAGTTCCGAGGTGTGTCGAGTACGTAGTGCAGTTTCTACAGAAGCCTCGCACCGAAGCTTGTATCACTTTCAGAGAAGCATGTGATCGATGACAAACGAGGCCTCGGGTGCTGTAGAACCATATGTGATCGGTTTGTTTTGCGTTTTGGGCGGAATTAGGGGTTGAATTGTAGATATAAAGGAGCGATACCCCCCTTATTTCGAGGGTTGTTGCGGAGAGTTTATTATTATTGGTATTATTGCTATTGAAATTTTTTGGAGTATTTTTTTGAGGAATCTTTGGAGTATTTTTATTTATTTTTTGTACAACTTTTGTACAGTTTTGTAGTTTTTGTACAAAAATAGGCTAATGCAACCTGCATGGAAGCGAAAATCTTCTCCTAAGGCAGGCCTAAGTGGCGTAGATATAAAAACACACTGAAACGCTATTCGAACACTGGGCTAGCAATCGACTGTGCATGTAGTTTGTTGGTTGTTATTTTAACGTAGGCTAACTACAGCAGATTATTACGATTTGTTTAATATTATGATTTGATTGTTATTTCTTATTCTTTCTTATTATCATTATCATCTGCATTCCTTCTCAAATGGCATATTATTTCATTTTGAAGGTAAAGTGCTTGCTGTGACTAAAGGAACTGGCTTACAGCAATAATACCTCGTCCAGGCATTATCGGGCAATGCATGAAAATGCACCTGCCAATGAGCAAGAAACCAGCGGAGGTTATTTATTTATTTATTTATTTTAGTTTTTAATAGCAGTTATGGTTGCTTTATCGTAATCATACAGACATACATGTTGATAAAAATACATTTGCATATTGTTATTTTGCCATAGGTTCCAGAAAGCAAGAACTTGATGAGGCCGTTAATAAAAATCAATAAAAACCCCCCTTTTCAGTCACAAAAGCACCTTCCCTTTCACTGCCCATACTGAAGCACATTCACTTTCACTGCCTGGTTACAGAAGCACTCCCAGTCCCAGACCAGACACACTTTTACTGCTCAATAGAACCCCACACAAATGTTGTCCCCCTTTATATCAATCTTCCTGTTTTTTTCATTTTGAAAGTTAATATAATATTATTACATATATTATTTTATAGGTAATATATCTTAATATAAAACAAATCTAGCCTAATGACAGTTAGAAATATAAATTATGAGTATGTTAGTATGTGTATCACCTGAGCGGGGTTTTGAACTGATAGCCTACAAAAATGGCTCTGAAGTCCGACGCGTTACCAGTGAGCTAAAGGGTTGCTTGTTGTTAGATCATGGCAACTTCGTTATTTTGAACCTGGGGTGGAATTTGTAATGATTTCGTTGCTCTAAATTACTTTTACCAGCAGGTGTCACTAGTGTACACTGTGTTGAATGAGGCTTCCAGTAATGAATCTATTTGCGATACAATTGGCTGCAAAGCCTCAGTGCTTCAGGAAGCCTCATTTCGCCATCACTACATACGACTAAAACTTTAAAAGGGCTAATTAAACCACACACAAAACAGCACAAATAATGCCATACACCACACCACAGCACAAACAATAAACAATCAATATCGAAGCCCAGAACAAAAGGAACATGGGCTTAAATAGCTCACCGGCAACCATGTGCAGCTGTGCAACGTTGATGAGAACTTCTTCGCGAGAAGAAGGAAAGGAGCCAAAACTCCACCAACGAAGCAGCGCCCACTTGTGGCGACCGAGGAACACGACCGCAAGGGAAAAAGGGTCATAAACCATGACACCATATTGCTCAGTTTTCTGTCTCTGGCATTAGCTCACCCTGTGGCCACTCCTGATCATCGGCTCGGTGTTTAGAGTAGGAGACAGACAATGAGAGACACCCAGTAAAGTCTGAAAGTTTTCAGTTATCTTTCAAAGACCCTGTGTGTTTACTTTTCCCCTTGCATTTAAAATGTTCATGAAGCCACTGCTTAACTATGTATGCTTTTTTCATATTTCTAATCAGGAACCTAATACAATTTCCTGTTAATGTAAGGTATGTTAATTCTAAGCAGGAGAGCTGAAGCTCTGACCGAGCATGAGGTAAAATGCCATTTTAAGCATGCAATGAACAAAGATTCCAAATGATCAGTACTATAGCGGGCAGTAGAAGTACTATAGTTTTCAGGGTTAAAAAACTCAAAACTTATCATTGCACAGGGCCTTCAAAAGGTGAGGAAGAAAGGCTTGGTGTTCAGTCATGGGACAAGGGCTCTGAACCCAAATTGAGGCAGTGCCAACTCGCGATGCAAGCAAGCATACTGCGGCGAACCCCAACCTGCACCCCCTCCCCCCTGGGATCGCTATGTTCAAGAGGACGATTCAGCTGCTAAATTTGTACCAAAGCTGCATCCCTTCTGTCACCTGCATAAAGCAGTTCTCCCGTCAAGCGGGCTCTCCAGGGGAAGAGGGGCCTTTTTGTTCCACAGCGAAGCTTTGTCCCAACTTTATGATCTCGTTAGGAGGCGGCCCGGCCGTTTTATTCATCTATCAACTGCTTACGCCCCACCAAGACCACCACGACTCTCACTTTCACAATAAATCTGCTCCCTCAACCAACTTCGCTCCCTCTCTCTCACACACACACACACACACACACACACATAACCCTGCCCCCAACTTATGCCACCTCATAAGTACAGCCCCCAAATCGCCCTCTGTAATAAGTAGTAAGAGGAGGAAGAGGAGAGGGAGAGACAATAGAGGACATAGGAAGAGTAAACAAAGCTGACTGTTTTCTGATCAACAGGACCCCTGAAGTCCCCACCCCATACGCTCAGTGAACCTCTAAATACAGCGACTGTTCCACCCCTTGCCATCCCACCACCCAGGGGCAGGTAAGCTAAGGAAGTGGAGTGGCCCTGTCCAAGAAGGCCAATGACTACTGTTTAAAATCAAAAAAGCAACAACAAAAAAAAATATTACATAAAACATATAAGGATGGTGAACTGTTGAATGAATGGATGTTTACATGATGGCCTTTACATTTCCAGATAGCCTTACACTGCTGTGGTAATCTTCTGTAGAATGTCAGGTAGTTTGTGTCTTTGGTAGAGGTGCAAGTACAGTTCTGCTGGAGCTGACAGATGACCTTTCCTGATGAGAAAATTGCTCAATTAAATCTTACATGGAAGCCAATCTGTCTCCACGAGATAGAGCGGAGAAAATTATTTGTGTCAGTTCAATTGAGCTGCAATTGGGTTTCAATGTTCTTGTAGTTAGGCCATCGTCCTCATACGGTATATCTGCTCAATCTGCTAACTGCAGTTATATTTGCTAACTGTACAAAAGGATGTGTCATCTTAAAAGCTTGTTCTTCTGCATAAAGCAGACAACACAGCAAGTGCAGAAATTGTTTGGAAGAAACAGCCCTGGAGGAGGTGGGGGCCCGTGGTCTGTGAACTGTTAAATATTATTGTCCCGGGCGCGGGAATAATATAAAATAATTTTGTCCCAGGTGCAGGAATTTCACCCAGCATCCCTGGGTATAAATACAGTGGTTTTCTTTATTTACATTAATGAAGCCCCCGGTTATCCTGAGGCTCATCCTGCCTGATACCTTCACGGATTCAAGTTATAAGAGTAGTGTGTAAAGAAGCGGCCCATACCGGCATACAAGCATGATGTTGAAGTAAAAGAGACCAAAACCAAATCAAACGACGTGAATGACTATATCAGAAAAACAGCAGGGGGCGTTACATCCGTCCTTCCCAGAGGATGACCTGCAAGTTGACCCTGGCTTGCGTTTAATTTCTTTGCTTTCTCAGTTTTCTTTTTTTATAGAAAAGGAGCGAAAATATATCAAATATAAATTCTGATTTGCACTCCCCAGGGATAACTCAAGAGGTAAGTCCGCGACCGAGAGAGGAACAAACGCCTTGAATAATACATATAGCGTGGATATTAAAGCTCCACCATGGACGGTCCTCCGCAGGTACGCATGCGTACTGGTTTCATCGCCTTCAAAATCCTGGTTTAAAAATGGATCAGGTATAACTGCAGCAATGGCAAACAGAACACAGTCAGCCAGGCCCTGCCAGTATTTTGCCAAAGGGGAAAGCGGGGGAGCGCTAAAAGCGCGATTTGTTGAAGTTGAAATTGAAATGGGGGTTGGGGAGGGGGATTGGTGTTTCGCAGTTCTGATTTCTCTGCAACGCGCGTGGGTTGTGAGATGCTATGTGGTGATTTTTATATCTATAATAATTGGCTGTTCTGTGGTGATATCTGCAAGCTGACCCAACGAGTCCTGCCACTACGCAGAGAGCATGTTTGACTTGATTGATGCCACAATCGTTGACTTTTAGAGGGGACTTGAAAGGGTGTGTGTGCGAGCGCACGCACGCATCCAGAACCTCTCTTAATGAAACGCAGTCACGTTCCAAGGCCAGGCGCTGGAAGTTCTTTCAAACATTCGCATCTCCACTCGAGAGACGGGAAATGGGATATGACACACAGACGTCCTTCATATGGAAATGCACGTTCTTATGCCGTCAAGCGATTGGCATCTTGATTGCATGGATTGAAAGAAACCTCCGTTTTTTAGATGCTAAGAAATGCCCTATTTGTAATACAGAAATAAATTAGAAAAACCAAATATACTGCTGTGCATACAATTTTTCATTGTGTCTTGTCGGCAGAACCTTACCATGAGTAATGTACAGGCTCACACTTACAACTTTAAAAAACTTATACTAACTATACCACAGTCCACGTGCGCCCACTTGTGGTGAAACTATGGTAGTGCCTGTTCAAAATTAATTTATTCTACACTGTGGGGTTGATTTATTAATATCCCAAATAAGGAGTGTTATTTTGCGTGCGCAGCCAAAGTATTTGCACGTGTTATCATTTCACATTTTGAAATCAACTAAGAATCATTATGTAAATTACTCCAGCTGCAAACATCCATATTTATATGAGAGATTTTGTGTGTTTGGAATGGTTACATCTCGTAAGAAAATGGTAGCAATGCTGCCAGTGAAAAACCATTTAATGAATAGTTAAAAAAAAGTATAAATCCTGTTATTTTAGGGGATGACCGTTAAATCATGATCTATTTCTCTATTATTATTATTCCATATGACTTTGACAGTGTTTTGAATTTTTTTTTACATTTTACTTTTTTTACAAACGCAGTTTGGCTGCACACACAAAATAGCACCCTTTATTTGGGATCTTAGTAAACCGACCCCTTAGTAAATTACATTACACGTGCTAAAATAATCTATTTGCATGTCTTCCTCCTACTGTTTCATGAAGTAATGTAGGGATGCTCAATTTTGCATATTAATTCAGGCTAACCCTCAAAAATGAAAATCCACATATCTTTAAATTTTAACACATGCAGTCCTCTTTGCACCTTGTTAGTTGATCACCTTCGGACAATTTTTTGCGGGTGGTAACAGTTTTCACGTAATTTTGTACATGCAAACCTTTAGTAAATTGACCACTGTATTTGCTAACAATGCACTGGTAAAACCAATGCGATGTTAGAAGCAGTATTGTAGATTTCGAGTAGTTGACACAAACTAAACTGTTTCAGTTTTCAAAACTACAAATGAATGTTGAAAATGTTATCGTTCCCAAAACTACCATCAACAAAATCACATCGTTTTATCTAATGAAAAAATACTATAATAAAAAAATCCCTGAGAAAAACAATACTCTTTTTCAAAAAAGTACATCAAGTTATATGTTTAGACCTGAAATCATTCAGTTGAACCAACACAGTATTTTTGGCTGATTAAAGTTCATAGATATTTACTATCCCATAGCTTGTCTTCCATTTGCATTAGGGCATAGATTTATAGAATAGAACAGAATAACTTTTATTTTCCCTTGAGGGAACTTCAGTTGTAGCCCCAGCAACGACAAAAAACACATAGACAGTGGGGCAGACCCACAACACACAAATAGACATATCAAATAAAGACATTCAATATAATCATTGCATTAATCAAACTAATTAAGTGAATTAAAGTGGAATACAGCCATGATTAAAAATAGCCCCCGATGTCCCGAGATGTCCAGTGTCATTAAGCAGTCCAACACACAAACTCCGCCTCCATGACTTTCCTCCATACACGCAGTGTTGCAGTCTCTGTACACTGTCGAAACGGAGCACCGAACTGCGTAAACCTTCCCAGTCGTCACCTCACTCGTCCGCCGCATTATCTTCTCCTTCCCTTCCCTGGTTGCCTTTTGAAGATTGCCTGCACTCCCGGATCAGTCCCGACATCTTCAACTCCGGTGAAGAACGATGGTAAACTTTGTTGCTACAGATCCAACGAACATTCCCAAGCATATGTTGCGAATGCATCTCCATGGTGACGACCACAAACAAAATTATCTCGACTAGACAATTTGTCAATATTATCAAAAAGAGCAGCAGGAGTGCCCTGAAAAATCTCCAGCCTGCTTCTCCGTCCCACAACAGACACACAGCGCATGAAAAAAACAAAAGACAAAAGCCTGACACAACAAAACACATTCAAATGAACAAACACAAACACGAGAGACAGCTGGACTACATGTTGCCATTACAGCGCCACGTGATGTCACACAATGTCACGCCTAATATACTCCTTGGCAGGACACCTTGAAGTTTTGTATGCTGACCACCCTTGGCATGCCTCTCTGATGATGTCACCACAAAGTCAGTGGCCTCAATAAGCAAGGCCTGAACATGAGGGTGATGGTCATAAACGTTCTATAGTCATGCCTAGAAAATTCTTCAGTTGCCTTGAGGAATGTTGAGTATGGTGGGAAATACACTACTGATATCCTTGGGAGTGATTGGAACCTGAACCTCATATACTGGGAAACTGTTTCCCCACACATTTCCCACCATGTACTGCACTGCAAACCCCAATATATGGCAGTGAATAACTCAATTTTGGTCTGTAGCTGTGCACATTGTAATGTTCCCACCACACTGTCCCAAGACTTCATTTGTAGATTTCTGACCTATGAGCTTCGCAAACGTTTTAACGTTCGCAGAGCAAGTTCTGTCAGGAAACTCTTATCATAGCCGAACATGGTCGGCTAGCAATCAAGCGTCCCATATTCAACCAATCACATGCGCACACCTCTAATGGGGCGCTCTTTTAAGCCAAGAATCCGTTCTCTCTGTACTGCTTGAATGCTGATGCGCTGCTCTTTGTTTGCTTATGGCTTGTGTTGAAAGAAATTTGCTGTCGCCCTCCACCACCCCAGCTTCCACCTGTCGTTTGGATTTGCTTTAGTATGGGGGGTTTCTGGCCATCTCCTGTTTAGCGGGGGGAGATGCCCATGCTCTGGAGCAGTACTAAAGCAGATCCATTCACCACCAAACTAAAATAATTATGCAGCATATTCATTCATTAAACATGTCATTTATTACGTGAGTTGTCCTGACCTGTCCTTTTCTTTGTAGGCTTAGACCACAGTAACTAACAATACAACAATCTGTAGCTATGTAGTAACCTATATCTACTAAAAGTAGATGATTATTTTGGGTGTGAACATTCAGCATAAAAGGAACTCACAAGTAAGGTCTGATAACACAACTCTCATTTAATTGTCTTCTAAAATGTTTGAGGATCAAGTAGCAGTTGAACAATGAACTGGCTCAAATCAGTCTATGTAATTTGGTTGACTAAACTGTATCACTACCACTCAGCAATATGTTTAACAACATGGGATTAAACGGCATGAAACCATCAAATATTAAAGTATATTATTTTCTCATACTGACATAACTCAAACTTAATAAAGCCAGATGTTGCTGTGACACCAACTTCCAGACAATGGCTACTGCTCTATTGAGAAGTACTTCTGCCTGCAGTGTTTTGCGCTTTTAAAACTTTTGCGCTTTTTGAACTTCTGCTTTTAATTTCCCTCATGTTTTCATTGTGTTTATAGATATTATTCACCTTTCTCATTATCGCTGTGTCGTGCATGCAAATTCACTTGTGCTGGACCATTAAAATACAATTATGTAAGTAATTAATCATAAATTTAGCAGAATTTGCATAATTCAATCATTAAATAATTAATTGACCCTGTAAATAAATACATGCATACTTGTCACAAAATCTAATTTCATGACAGAATGTCTGAAAAACTGGTTTTCTAACTTATACAGCTATGACAGTATTGCCTGAATTTGCTATTCTTTGGCACTTTTACTGATCATGAGCATTAAGTGTCTTGCCTAAGGTCATGAGACACACCCACTATGCCGACCAAATCCTTCACCCTGTAATGCTGTAATGCTCAGTGATGGCCACAGGAGGGACCAGTTGTGATAGAATATCTATGTTTAGTTTTTTTTCATTGAGTGGACTGGCTTGATTTAAAGTCTGCCAGAAACCATGTAAACTGTTAGTCTGTGTGCTCTGGGATACATTCACACCAGCATAAACTTACCTTCTCCTCATTAGACCCCATATTCCTTTCTCATTCATCACCCTTTCCCCTTTTATGTTTATCTCTCTATCTCTCCGGAGTACAAACTCTCACTCTTTAGAAGGTTGATGTTCCTCTCAGACCCTCTGGTCTCCACAATCTCTCTTTCCAGGCATAATATACAAGGAACGAGGGAGGAGGAATTTTTAGATGTTATAAATGACCTTTTTTTAGTACAGTATGTCAGTCAGCCTACAAGAGGTAAATCGATTTAAATTTGGTGTTATGTAATGACATACAGAATTTGCAATATGGAGGTAACGGAACCACTTGGGACAAGTGATCATTCCACGATTAGGTTTGATGTATTTTGGCAAACTAAGAGGGCCCCCACTAACTCTAGGATTTTAAATTTTAGGCGTGCCAACTTTAAAAAGTTGCGATCAGAATTAAGTAAGGTAGACTGGGTGAAACTTCTTGATTGTAGGACTGTGAATGAAAAGTGGGCCAGGTTCAAAAGGGCTATACTTGATGCACAGTGAAATTTCATTCCAAAGGTGCGGAAAAGTAAGTTGAAAAAGCAATCTCCACAGTGGATGAATAAAACTATATGGAAGAGTCTGAGGGAAAAGAATAAACTGTTTAAGATGTATAAAAATGACAGTACTGAGAGTAATAGGGCTGCATATTGTAGTATGCGTGCTAAGGTTAAAAAAGAACTAAGGGTAGCCAAAAGGCTCTATGTAAGGAAAATTGCAGAAGATGCTAAAAATAATCCAAAACGTTTCTTTCAATACTGTAGTAGGAAAAGGAAAGTAAAAGAGGAAGTTAAAAATTGTGATGGAGCACTGCTTTATAAGAATAAGGATATTGCAGATGCCCTAAATGGCTACATTGTAGAGAGTTTTACCAGAGAAAAGGGTACAAATAGGCCGGGAGGCATATTCAACACTCAAAATGTCTTGGCAGATTTTGAGTTAGGGGATATAGAAGTATTAGATCATTTACATAAACTAAAGACAAATAAAGCAGCTGGTCCTGATGGCATATACCCAAGGGTACTAAAAGTTAAGTGAGATCATTTTTAAACCACTGGCAAGTATTTTTAGACAGTCTTTAGAAACTGGAGAAATACCAAAAGACTGGAAACAGGGTAATGTACTACCAATATATAAGAAAGGAGACCATACGGATCCAGGAAACTACAGGCCTGTCTTTTTGCAAGTTTAACTTGCATCTCATGTAAAATACTTGAATCTATCATTAGAGACAGACTAGAACTATTTCTTGAAAAAAATAACATCCTAAGGGATAGCCAACATGGTTTTTGTAAGGGAAGGTCATGCCTGACAAACCTTTTAACATTCTTTGAGGAACCTACCAGGTGTCTGGATTGGAGCAGGGCCTATGATATTATCTACCTAGATTTCCAGAAAGCATTTGATAAGGTACCTCACGACAAACTTATTATCAAAATGAGGTCAGTAGGAATTTCAGGGGGCTTTTTGGAGTGGGTCCGTAACTGGTTAAGGGGTAGAACACAGAGAGTAGTAGTAGGAAGGACCTTATCTGAGCAGGGTATTGTGGGAAGTGGCATTCCACAGGGATCGGTGCTGGGTCCACTGCTGTTCCTAATTTATATAAATGACCTTGACACGGACATTGAAAGTCAACTAGTTAAATTTGCAGATGATACAAAACTGGGAGGTTTAGCCAACAGTTTGGAATCTACTAAGGTAATCCAAGAAGATTTAAACAAAATCCATAAGTGGGCTGAAACCTGCCAAATGAAATTCAATATATCTAAATGTAAAGTTCTGCATGTGGGGAATAAAAACATAGGGCAGGATTACTATATGGGTGGTACAAAATTAGAAAGTGCACCTGTAGAAAAAGACTTGGGTGTAATAGTCGATCAAAGCCTATCAGGGTCTGGGCAATGTGCTGTAGCAGTCCAAAAAGCCAACAGGATGCTGGGATACTTAGCCAAGCGTATTGATTATAAATCTAAAGAGATCATACTCTGGGAGAAACACTGGGAGTATTCAAGGCCCGCCTTGACACAGTGTTACCACTTTATAACACTGGAGGCAATTAAAATGTTTTGTTTTTTTAGCTTTTAAACACTTTTAACACTTTTTTTTTTTTTTTATTAGTTTTTTATTTCTTTTATTACATTATTTTACTTCTTTTATTACAGTTTTTTATTTCTTTTAGATTGTATTTTAATCTCTAGTTATTAAAGCATGTATTTTTTATTTTATTGCTTTCATTTATTTTCTTTTAGTGGTAGGATTAGATGAGCATGTTGGGCTGAATGGCCTGTTCTCATCATACTCGTTATATTTTCCACCTAAGAAGCAGCCTTTCCCACCTGGGCAAGGAGGTTTACAAACTACATACTGTATATAGAGGAGGCATACTAACCTCCTCAATCTCTGATAGCTATCCTTAAAAAATTCATAATTTCTCTCCTCAATATCTCTGTCCCTAATCAGCTAACCTGAAATCTATATCCTTCATCTCCACTCCACTAAAGACAGTTTCAAAGAGGGGTACAAATTGGGTTGTAATTGAGGCACTTCAGTGGGTTGCAGTGGAGTTCTTCGGATCAAGACTTTGCAAAGCAAAGATAAGGGGCCTCAGTGTAGCATAGTGGTTAAGGAGCCAGGCATGTAACTGAGATTTAGTCAAATCCCAGGTGGAGCTCTGTTCATTGAATGCAAAAAAGTTCTACAGCAGTTTGAAGTGACTGAAATGAATTTTTTGTTTTTTTGCATAATTTGATACGTATCTGAACTTTCAAGTTAAAATAGGATATAATGACATGGAATCAGATATTCTCAATTCAAAAACACACATACCTGGCCACTTGAAATATTATTGTGTAGACAGTTGCATGAAAATATTGGATTTGAAAAGCTTGCTATTTAAACAACACTTGTGAGTTACTCCGGAAAAAGAAATGGCCATATTTGCTTAGAAAACAAATAAGTAAATGACTGTAATGACAGATGAGAGGTGGGGAAATACCTTGTACAATACCTGTATAAAGACTGTAATAGTGACACTGATGTAACAGACAGACTATGTAAAATGTTTCTGGAGTTAAAGCCTTGGGACAGGTTTACTGATTTGAAAAACACAATGCTGAAGCTGCCTTGACTACCAAGCATGTGTTACATTACATTATGCTGTATATTCGCATTTAGGTTCCCTTTTCCGCATTTTTAAAAAGCAGCCTAAAAGTGATCAACATCATATAAACTGTGGCTGTGGTAGACAAAACTGGATTCTTCTGCACATTGGGCACAATAACATTAATGCAACAATCATGGTAATTATCATGAAAATAATTGAATGCAAACCGCAATCTCTCACTCTCTCTTTCTCTCTCTCGCTGCATGCTGGTATCTGAGAGGGTGTGGTTACTGAGAGCGTGTGCTGAGTGCTTGTGAACTTTTTAATTTTTTTCCCCTTTTCCCTTTGTTAACATTGCATGATTTAGTTTTGCTATTGTGTTTCTGTTTAGTGCTATAATTGGTGGTTGTTTTTGTTTGTCTGGCTGTTTGACCCAGATGTTTGGTGGGGATGGTGTCCAGGGAGACGTCGTCCCTATCGCGGTTGAAGCAATCAGAGATAACAAAAAGTAATTTTGAATCGGCATGTGAAGTAGCAAAACGGTTGTCTAACACTGTTATTTGCTCTGGCCCCATTCCTTCTAGGCGTGGTGACGAAACTTATAGCAGACTAACATCACTAAATCGTTGGCTATCTGAGTGGTGTCCCTCTAATAACGACGGTTATATAGATCGTTGGCACACTTTTTGGGGGAGGCCTAATCTTTTAAAAAGAGATGGTGTTCACCCCAGTGGGAGGGTTCAGCTCTTATCTCGAAAAATCTGGCCTATAGTCTTAGAAATTCAAGTCCCTGACTAATTAGAGCCAAGGCCAGGAAGCAGAACTACTTGTCTGCTTCTTCCCCAAAACCGTCAACTAGGGTTCACCCTTTAGAAATTGAAACTGCGTCTGTCCCCCGAATACAAAACCATGTCAAATCTGTCAAAAACCGTGAAGTTTGTTTTAATAATCTGATTAAGATTAAAACAAAACACAATCTTATTATTTCAAGTGATATTACTACCATGAGAGTTGGCTTATTAAATATAAGATCCCTTAATTCCAAGGCAGGTCTTGTGAATGAACTAATCTCAGATTGCTCTCTTGAAACATTATGTTTAACTGAAGCATGGCTGAAAGCAGATGAGAACTTTACATTAAATGAATCCTCTCCACCTGGGTTCATATATAACCAAAACCTCCGTCTCTGTCGAAGAGGGGGTGGGGTTGCTGTTATTTATAAATCTGTCTTTCAGTCAATTCCAAAATTAAAGTATGCATTTGATTCATTTGAAGTGTTAGTTATGAACACTCAGCCAGCAGTGGTTGGTAGAAACCGCCCCTCTTCTCAGCCTATTTTACTTGTGACTGTCTATAGTCCTCCTGGCCCATATTCTGGCTTTATTCATGAATTTGCAGATTTTCTTTCTCATTTAGCTGTAAGTCATGACAAAGTGTTAATATTGGGTGATTTTAACCTGCATTTTGAAAATACAGATGATCCTTTTACCTCAGCATTTATGACCATTTTGGAATCAATTGGTTTAATTCAAAATGTTGTCGGCCCCACACATTACTGTAGTCATACTTTAGACCTGATCTTATGTTTTGGTATTGATATTGTTAATGTTAAAATTCACTCACATAATCCTATTCTGTCTGACCATTTCCTCATTACCCTGCATGTAAAATTAGCCCACTCTGTAGCATCTGAATTCAGAACGTATACAGGTCGCACTATCACTACCTCCACTACTAGAAACTTTATTCATGTGCTACCTGATTACTTTGATTTAGACACTTCATCCAGCTCCCTGTCAACCAATGATCTGGCAGAGGAATTAGCTACTGCTCTACGCTAAACCCTTGATGTAGTTGCTCCATTGAAAAGCAAAAAAGTAATTGAGAAGAGGCTTGCCCCTTGGTACACCGACCACATGCGGGCTCTTAAACAAAAGTCTCGGCAGCTTGAACGCAAATGGGGTTCCACTAAACTGCAGGTTTTCCACTTGGCCTGGAAAGAGAGTCTTAGTACCTATAAGCATGCTCTCTCCAATGCTAGGTCCTCTTACTTTTCAAAGCTTATACAAGAAAATAAGGCCAATCCCCGATTTCTATTCAGAACAGTTGCTGAACTAACTAATAATCATGCAGCAACTAACCTTCAAATTCCAGTTTCATGTAGTAGTAATGATTTTTAGAATTTCTTTAGTGGTAAAATAATTGGAATTAGGTAAAAGATCACACAAGTTAGTGATCATGGTTTTGACAATATAGAACTGCCTCCTAGACACACTGAACATCTTGAATCGTTTACTCCCATATTTGAGAGTTAACTAATTAAGTTAGTTTCTTCTTCAAAATCATCCACCTGTCTTCTAAACCCCATACTCACAAAGTTATTGAAGGAGATATTGCCTATGCTCATCAAACCAATTCTTCACTTAATGAACTCATCATTGCTATCGGGCCATGTTCCTACATCCTTTAAATTGGCAGAAATCAAGCCACTACTTAAGAAACCAAATTTGGATCCCACCGTCCTGGCTAATTATAGACCCATTTCAAACCTCCCATTTTTATCAAAGATTCTTGAGAAATGTGTAGCGCAACAGCTTTCTTCATTTTTACATACTAATAACGTGTATGAGAGGTTTCAATCTGGGTTTAGGAAGCACCATAGCACCGAGACCGCCCTTGCCCTAGTAATGAATGACTTGTTCCTCTCTCTGGACTGTGGCTGTATTTCTATTCTTGTTTTACTTGACCTGAGCGCTGCCTTTGATATTATAGACCATCATATTCTCCTCCGCAGGCTAGAAAATTTAGTTGGTCTTACCGGGCATGCTTTTATGTGGTTTAAATCTTATCTTTATGATAGATCCCAGTTTGTTAGGGTAAACAATCAGTCCTCTGAATTTTCTAGGGTGAACTTTGGAGTACCACAAGGATCGGTTTTGGGTCCTCTGCTCTTTTGTCTTTATGCTCCCTCTTGGGAACATTATAAGCAGACATGGTGTTAACTACCACTGCTACGCAGATGACACACAACTTTATATATCAGTTAAGCCAGGTGAAGTTGACCAGTTGTCTAAACTAGAGACCTCTCTCAAAGATGTAAAGGCCTGGATGACCCAAAATTTCCTCTTATTGAACTCAGATAAGACTGAGATATTAGTATTAGGTCCCAAATCCCTTCAAGATAAATTCTTACAGCTTCCCTTAAATTTAGATTGCTTCTCTGCCTCCGCCAACAAGGTTGTTAAAAACCTTGGTGTAACTATTGATTCAGCTCTCTCCTTTCAGCCCCATATTAACAGTATCACAAGAATGGCCTTCTTTCACCTGAGGAATATATCTAAATTAAGGAAGGTGTTGTCCCTGGAGGATGCTGAAAAAATGGTTCATGCCTTTGTAACCTCTCGACTAGATTACTGCAATGCATTATTGTCAGGTTGCACTGGCTCAGCCCTGAATCGTCTCCAACTTGTACAGAATGCAACTGCTAGGGTTCTTAGTAGAACCAATAAATGCGAGCATATCAGCCCGCTCAAAACTCTTCATTGGCTGCCTGTCAAATTCAGAATTGACTACAAGATTTTACTTCTAGCGTTTAAACCTTTAAATGGTTTGGCTCCAGAATATCTTAGTGACTTACTCATTCCTTACTGTCCTCCTAGATTACTTCGCTCTCAAAATGCTGGCTATTTGAATTATATCTAAATTATACCCAATTATATCTAAAATTACAATGAGTGGCATTTCTTATGGAATAATCTTCCCATGTATGTACAGGCTTCAGACACACTTTCTTTAGTCAATCCTATAGTTAAGAACGTCGGGGGGGGGGGTGTTACGATCCTGATATGGGACGAACCCAAGTGCAACGACCAGAAGACAGATTCAAGAAAATGGAATTTTATTTAAGCGTTGGGGTAGTCCCAAAGCTGTACAGGAAAGGAAAACAGGTTAATTTAACAAACATAAGTAGAGTCCCTTACGGACTGCTCCAAGCCGGAGCTGGGCTTGAAAGTCAAGGTAGGTTCCAAGCCGGAACCAAAAGGGTGCAGGACTAGGAGTCCAAGCCGGACTGGGTGCGGAAGTGCCCTACAGTTCCAAGCCGGAACTGGGTAGGGAAGGTGGAGTAGCGGCACCGGGTCAGGACTGGAACTGGACCGGGAGGTCCACACAGGAAAACGGAAGACGGCACGGAACTTGTTCCAAGCCGGAACTGGACTTGAACGGAGGTGTATAAAACACCGGAACTGGACAGGAACAGGACTGGAACTGGACTGGAACTGGACCGGGAGGTCCACTCAGGAAAACGGAAGGCGGCACGGAACTTGTTCCAAGCCGGAACTGGACTTGAACGGAGGTGTATAAAACACCGGAACTGGACTGGAACTGGACTGGAACTGGACTGGAACTGGACCGGGAGGTCCACTCAGGAAAACGGAAGGCGGCACGGAACTTGTTCCAAGCCGGAACTGGACTTGAACGGAGGTGTATAAAACACCGGAACTGGACTGGAACTGGACTGGAACTGGACCGGGAGGTCCACTCAGGGAAACGGAAGCCGGCACGGAATTATTCCAAGCCGGAACTGGACTTTAACGGAGGTGTACGAAACACCGGTACAGGACAAGACCAGGGCTGGAGCTGGACTGGAACTGGATAGGTAGCTTGAATAATCGGGTAGAAAGCAGAGGTTAATAGCAGGGTACTGAGACAGGACTGTAGCTGAAGAAAGCTCCGCCGATTTGGAAGGTGCGGCGTGGCTCGGGCAATTCTTGCTGAAGCCGGCTAACATTCAGGGATCCTGGAACCGTAACTCAAGTACGGGAGGTACGTAACATAGGGAGGACAAGACACAGCTACAGGGAGGCTGGAACCGCGACGTCTGGAGGTTGAAGGGAGACAGGTAAGTAGCATGCAACAGAGAATGTTTCGGAGGGATAGCTACCAGACTGGAAACCAGGTAAACAGGTACAAGACAGCAAGCTGACGAATACAGGACCAGAAGCGTGACATGACGTAAACACGGTTGGTTAGTTAACGAACTGGTGCCGACTAGCAGCCAGCCAGGGGTTTAAATGGTGCAGGAAATGAAGGAGAAACGAGAAACAGGTGTGATGTTTAATCGGGAGTGATTGCCGAAGCACAGCAGTGAGGAATGTGAGTAACGAGAGGGGAGAGTGATAGGCGGAAGCTAAAGTGGAAAATGAGCCGAAATAAACCCGAGAGAAACGCCCAGTCCACAGCCAGGGGGAAAACACGGACATGGGATCCAACATGACACGGAAGGAAACAAGGAAAACATGGAAAACGGACAGGAGGGGAACGGAACGTTACAGGGGGGGGGGGTAATGACTATTACCATTCAGTCCACCTTTAGTTTAAAAAGGGCCGGCCAGCGAAGGTTGGGCACCCCCTCTCTAGCCAGGTTCCTTCCAAGATTTCTTCCCACTGGGGAGTTTATTCTCACCACTGTTCAGTGTTTTTTCTCCCCTACCGGGGAGTTTTTTAGCTCATTTTTCCCATTGGGGGCTAAGGCCTGGTATTTTGCTCAATTTGCTCAATCTTCTGTTTCCCTGAGCAGCGTCTTTGTGACAGTTCTCTGTAATAAGCGCTATACAAATAAAATTGAATTGAATTGAATTGAATCTCTCCGGCACGGAGACAGGGTTATGCCGGAGCAGAGTGTCACAGTAGAGGAGGTGTTGCTCGCCGCTGGCAAACACGTTAGCCATGATACATGATATTTGTAGGGATATATGTGACCGAACACAGACAATCAACTTACTGAGTAGTAGTGAGCTATTTTATTAGCAACATGCCAGGGCATGGAAAAACCACAACCCACAACGTACCCACAATGGGCCATTCCTAAACCTGATCTCACCATGGCAACCAACACAACACATTGCACATTCCCCTTCTTAATGCCTAATACACCAACCACAAGAACAGTGTTAGTTATGTATACTGTACAGCAATCAAATATAAAAATAGAAAATTGGTGGGGGACCCTATCTAGAACATGAAAATTATGTTTTTCTTTTTTATGGAACAGCCAGTAACGGAACATGAAATTGGAGTGTGTGTGTGTGTGTGTGTGTGTGTGTGTGTGTGTGTGTGTGTGTGTGTGTGTGTGTGTGTGTGTGTGTGTGTGTGTGTGTGTGTGTGTGTGTGTGTGTGTGTGTGTGTGTGTGTGTGTGTGTGTGTGTGTGTGTGTGTGTGTGTGTGTGTGTGCGTGTGTGCATGTGTGCATACGTGTGTTTGTTAAAGTTCAACCAGCACAGCTTCTGTACAAGGTGTTGGGCCAGAACGAGTGGTAACGACAGGCTCTTGTGCCTGTCCCACTCCAGGTTCCACAAAGTTGTACTGAGGGTCTGGTAGAGGTTTACAGGCAGCCTGCATGGCCCTGGTGGAGGTTTACAGGCAGCCTGCATGGCCCTGGTGGAGGTTTACAGGCAGCCTGCGTGGCCCTGGTGGAGGTTTACAGGCAGCCTGCGTGGCCCTGGTGGAGGTTTACAGGCAGCCTGCGTGGCCCTGGTGGAGGTTTACAGGCAGCCTGCGTGGCCCTGGTGGAGGTTTACAGGCAGCCTGCGTGGCCCTGGTGGAGGTTTACAGGCAGCCTGCGTGGCCCTGGTGGAGGTTTACAGGCAGCCTGCGTGGCCCTGGTGGCTGAGGCACTGCCTGGCTGCCAGGGTTGGAGGCAGTGGTCACTTGTGGCAGTGGTGTCACAGAGGGAGTGTGACTCTCAGGTGTCTGAAGGAGATGACACCTGTTTCTCACATACATTGTGACATGGGGACGACGTCTCGTGACATGGTTAAAGTCTGTCTTAATTTCAGCAACAAAGAATATGACAAAGGGACGAAGACAAAAATATGACAAAATGCTTAACAGGAACGATAATGACGACTTTTTCTTTTTAAGTTTCTCTTTAAGTTATGTACCTGTTCCATTTGAAAGTATCATTCTTAAAATTATATTTGACACATTATTTAACAATGTTTGTGCAAAATCAAAAACTTTGCGTAGGTAACGGACTTCAAATATTCTACAAATGGCCAATTCCGCGGTAACGGAATTACAATTCACAGAAATTTTGGCCTTAATTTTACTTGCTGTGGATAAGTCTTAAAGCCTAACTGATTATAAAAAGCTTTATAACTTCAGATGATACCCCTGCTATCATATCAAAATAAAAAATTGGAAACTTCCTGCATGTGGAAGGGTCCAAGACCGAAAGAGTGTTGGTTACGGAATTACGGCATTTTATTTTGATATAATAGCAGGGGTATCATCTGAAGTTATAAAGCTTTTTATAATCAGTTAGGCTTTAAGACTTATCCACAGCAAGTAAAATTAAGGCCAAAAATGTAATTCCATTGTAATTCCGTGCCCAAATATGGCGGCTTGTGACCTATCATCACCTATCACCGTGGTTTTGCGCATACGCATCGCCAGTGAGAAATCGTTTTGTTTGTACAATGGCGAAGTGACAAAAAGATTTTCAGTGCTTGAAACTTCTGTATGCTGTAGTCGTCCCCTGGATTCAGATGAGGAGTTTTACATCCATGACTCTTCATCTGAAGCAGACACCATGGAATTCATAGCTGTCTTGTCTTGTGTACAAGGTCTGTGTGTGCGTGTATGTTTTATGGTGTTGTATTCATAATAGTATAACTAGCTAGCCACAGAAAGGCTAGCTATGTTGTGTTATTATTGTTTATGATGTCACAGAGTTTTACATTAGTGGCGCTGAATTCAGAATTAATGGATCTGTAGTCGCTATTATTCTGGTTTAATTTAGTTGATACCTAGTTAGCTAGTAACCTATTAGGTATTGGCTATATACTAAGCCTGCATAAGTCTCAATGATAAAGTATGGGGAGTCTGTGGAGTGAGGCGACTTGGATTTGTATACCATAAGTAATGACAATGGTGGTGAGCTGTCAATCTATTACAGCTAGACTGTAACTTTACTGGGAATTTATACAACACTATCGTAGAAGCTTCCATGTGTAGCCTAGCCATTCATTACGTTGGGTGAAACAGCATTGCTAATATAGGGACATAAATAGATGACACGGCAGCTAGTTGTCCTGTACAGTAATCCATGGGCTGGCATATGTTTATATAGGAGATAATTATAGTATTTGTAATAGTAATAGTTGTAGTAATTAATATGACGCTATAAATTGTGTGCATGTTCTCATACATTGTTAGTCTGACTGGTTGGTAATACATTTTTTATGATGAGAACAGGGCTGTGTTGGGCATTTTTGGCACTGGAAACTAAACTGAGACAAAGAAATTGATTATCTAAGGGTCATTCCCCTCATTAATTGCCTCCTCATAGGACATAATAATGTGCCTCAAATGGACACAAAAGCTGTGTTCATGTTTGGATAACTTGGATAGCTTTTGATAGCTTGGATACTTTGCATATGTTTTCATGGGTTTTAATGGGGTTGGAAAGGTTTGGGTAGGTTTTTGGACACCAATAACCATTCCCTTAATCTTTTGCAAAAGTTGGAAATTATCTAATGATATAGATGGAAATATACTTCCAACGAGTCAACAGAGTTTATCTGTTGAAAAATTTTGATTATCTCCTGAACTACTGTGATGCACAATTATCAATTCTCGTGGATTTTTGGATACGAAGGTACACCATTTCAAATTGCCTCATAGGATTTTAGCAGTAATACATATCAATTTCATATTTTGTACACATGCAGAGGAGGTTTTCAAATCAGAAAATGTAAAGTTTAACCTTATTCACATACAGTGTTAACCATAATTCATTGGACAGTGACACCTTTTATGTAATTTTGATTCTGTACTCTAGCACTTTGAGTTTGAAAGGATACAATGACAAAGAGGTTGAAGTGCCGACTGTCAACTTTAATTTGAGGGTATTTTCATCCATATTGGATGAACCATTTAGAAATTATAGAACCTTTTGTACATAGTCCCCCCCCCCCCCCCCCCCCCCATTTTCAGGAATCAAAAAATATTGGACTGTTTAACATAATGTAGAATAAAGTAATCATTTTTAATATTTGGTCACATATCCTTTGCATGCCATGGCTTCCTGATGTCTGTGACCCAACAATATCAAAAGACTCTTGGTATCTTATTTTCTCTCTTACAAGCAAAACTATAACATCTCTGCATTTGAATGGATCTCTATGGGAATTGGGGGGTGGGACTAGATTTAGCTGTAAATTATACTGGAACAGTATGGAATACATGGTTGGCAAAATGGCTGTAAGTCATCAAAGGTGACTTGATCAAAGTACGGCGGCGGAGCGATACTTAACGTTACCTACGAATGTAGTGCCGGCACTGGTCGACTACAACAACAAAGAAGACCAACAAGTTGCAATGGCCATGTTCGCTCCGCCACCGTACTTCCACAGAGAATATAGGTCAGCACAAAGTAAAGGATTCAACGATAGTTTGACTTCAAAAATGATGGTATAAACACTCAAAATAACCCCGATAGACTGTCGTCGTACTTTATTTGCTTTGGGTGCACTGTGGAGTGTTTAAGTGCGTTTGGTAGTGGATGCTAGCAGTTACCTTAGAGTTGCGCTAGCATTAGCAATGTTTTTATGTCCAAAAGAAGGGACAGCATGGAATTATCTGAAAATCGTTTCCATCAATCAACTACATCATGGGTAAGTCGTAATTGAGACATTATGTCCAAAATTCCGAACTATCCCTTTAAGGGTTGTTTCTCCTGACAAATTTTCCTATTGAATTCTATGGGGAAATGATCCATCCATATCTACTGCATATCTGGCAGCAGAGTGATAAATTAAGGCTTGCTTGATACGGCAGACCCTTGATGACTTAGAGCCATTTAGCAAACCATGTGTTCCATACTGTTCCAGTGTAATTTACAGCTAAATCTAGTCCCACCCCCCAATTCCCATAGAGATCCATTCAAATGCAGAAAGGTTATAGTATCGCTTGTATGAGTACAAGAATATAAGATATCAAGAGTCTTTTGATATTGTTGGGTCACAGACATCAGGAAGTCATGGCATGAAAAGGATATGCGACCAAATATTAAAAATGATTACTTTATTCTAAATTATGTTAAACTGTCCAATATTTTTTGATGCCTGACTATGTACAAAAGGTTCTATAATTTCTAAACGGTTCATCCGATATGGATGAAAATACCCTCAAATTAAAGCTGACAGTCTGCACTTCAACCTCATTGTCATGTGTCACTGAATGAATTATGGTGCTCACCGTACTTAAGAAGTGGGTTGAGGGTCCTGAGGCCCCGGCTGCACTGTTTACCATTCCAACAAAGGAGCATGACCACGAGGATGAAAAGACTGGAGCTCCGCTCTGGTGTCACAATACCGGGACGTCTTCTCAACCCTCTCCGTCATCCAGCACCACATCAGGACCCCTACTGGCGTGGTGGTGAACATGTGGCCCTACCAGGTACCAGTGGCGTGGCAAAAAGGCCATCGTGGAGGAGGTGGAAAAGATGCTGACCCTGGGAGTCATTGAGGAGGCCTGCAGCCCATGTTCCAGCCCCATTGTGATGGTTCCCAAACCCGATGTCTCTGTGAGGTTCTGCAATGACTTCAGGTGGCTGAAAGTGTTGTCGGAGTTTGACGCCTACCCCATGCTCCGAGTGGACGAGCTGATAGAGCGCCTGGGTGAGTCACGTTTCATCACCATGCTTGACCTCACTAAAGGTTATTGGCAGGTCCTGCTCACCCAGGCAGACAGACAGAAGACAGCCTTCCCCACCCTAATTAGCTAGTAACCTTCCATTCGGGCTACATAGGGCCCCCAACACGTTTCAGTGACTGATGGACATAGTACCCCAGCCCATACAGCGCTTTACAGCCGCGTTCCTGGACTATGTGGTCATCTGCTCTGCCACTTGGGAAGAACACCTAGACCATGTGCGCCAGGTCGTGGAGGCCCTAAGATGGGCTGGCCTCACCACCAAGCCGCCATAGTGCTGGATTGCCCAGACTGAAGCTAGGGGTGGTCCTATCCCAGGACCTTGGTTTGGAAGAACACCCCATCATCTTCCTGAGCTGCAAACTTTTCCCTAGTGAGGCACGTTATGCAGCAGTGAAGAGAGAGGCCCTAGCTATAAAGTGGGCACTCTCCTCCCTCCAGTACTACCTGCTGGGGTGGAGGTTTGCCCTGGTGAAGGACCACACTCCCCTACAGTAGATGCCAGGGTAACTCACTGGTTCCTCTCATTGCAGGCGTATTCCTTTCAGGTGGTGCATCGTGAAGAGGCCTTACAAGGCAACGCTGATAACACTATCCCAATGGCATTCGCTATTGAACTCATCCACGCTGGATGGAAAGGTGACTCTAAGGGGGGGGGTACTGTGGAGCGGGGACCAGAAGTCCTGCCCTTGCCCATGTACAGGCAGCGCTGACTCCTGCTGTACCTTTACAGAGAAGGGGAACCCAGCACCAGCAGGACCAGCAGGACCAGTAGAAAAGCCTGGACAGCTCCAACCAGGCCAATTATTGAATCATGCAGCTGGTTATCTGGAACCATGAACACCTGAAGCATGTTCAGATAATTGGCTGCCTTCCTACAAAAGGCGCTTAGTTTCGCAGAGAGGCAGTTAATTTCTGTTAAGAACCCACTCTTTTGATTTTTCCCCTAGAAAGAGAAGCCTGAAAGACCTTTGTTCAAGCCAGGAGCCGGACCCGCCTTCTGCCGGACCACCTTTTTTTACCACAGCTTTTCCCCTTTTCCATTCTGTTCTGTTAAATAAATGCTATTTTTCCCCCCATCACAACTGCCTCTTGCCTCACCTCTGTAGTCCTGCGCTAATATACCATCTGAAACCTGTTATCTGCTTTATCCAATAGAGGGCATTATAAGCTTCCAAACTGTATTTGTAATGTCTTATTGGATGCTTGGAATGATAAATTACGGACGAGTGTAACAGAATTTCTAGTTGAATCAGTACAGTTTTACGCAAATAAATAAAGCATATGCAGGAATGGACATTCGCTCGCTGAAGTGTAATTGTTGTTTTCCTGATATTTTTGCAAGATTATACTGTATTGGCCAACTCCTCAGTATGGCTAGAGAAAATCTTCTAAGCCTTGCTTACATGGATTTTCAGAGTCGGTCAGAAGAAGAGACCAATAGTATCGATTCTATTACATAATATGCCTACGTACATAATACGACAAATATTATTTTACGACAAATATTTCCTCATCGATATGTACTGTAAGTATTAGTGCTTGTAATATTTCAATTATGTACATTAGTTTTTCCACTCTTGTGCCATGTGTTTCATATTATTTTCTCATTTTGAGTGCATTTCACATGTGTAAGAATTTATAGGTGGCTCAGTCATGTTTTATGTTTGATGCACTGATTTGCTGTGAAGCTAGAACATTTGCCTGAATTTCCTGATAGTGGAATATTATTTTATTATAGTCTTATCATACATAATGTAGAGCATAAGTATCTCCCTGGGCTATACTTGTCACCTACAGCATGGAAAATACCACTTACGGTCACTTACGGCACCAAAATTGGGATGGCAGGTATGCCATCCGCCAAGTTACGGCTTGGTGGGACATGCCCCATACCTATGCAGCACCGAGAGTTTGGCACTTTTCAGGGTTTCCTACATAAGTAACCACAATGACCATAGACTCTTAAAAACATTAACTTCTGTATGTTCTGACCTCATGTAATCACACAGCATTCATATACAACTTCACACATCCACACAATAAAGCCCCAAACTTGGGTTATTTTGCAGTTTTTCTATTTTGCAGTGAGGTGTCTTATGGTGTGGTGATGTCAGTAGTCAGGTGTCTGTTATGGTGTGGTGATGTCTGTAATGAGGTGTCTGTTATGGTGTGGTGATGTCAGTAATGAGGGTAATGAGGTTCCTGTTGTGGTGTGGTGATGTCAGCAGTGAAGTGTGTTATGGTGTGGTGATGTCAGTAGTGAGGTGTTTGTTACTGTATGATGTCAGTAGTGAGGTGTCTGTTATGGTGTGGTGATGGCAGTAATGAGGGTAATGAGCTGCCTGTTGTGGTGTGGTGATGTCAGCAGTGAAGTGTCTGTTATGGTGTGATGTTAGTAGTGAGGTCTCTGTTATTGTATGATGTCAGTAGTGAGGTGTCTGTTATGGTGTGATGTCAGTAGTAAGGTGTCTGTTATTGTATGATGTCAGTAGTGAGGTGTCTGTTATGGTGTGGTGATGTCAGTACTGAGGTCCTGTTACGGTGTGGTGATGTCAGTAGTCAGGTGTATGTTATGGTGTGGTGATGTCAGTAGTCAGGTGTCTGTTATGGTGTGGTGATGTCAGTAGTGAGGTGTCTGTTATGGTGTGGTGATGTCAATAGTCAGGTGTCTGTTATGGTGTGGTGATGTCAGCAGTGAAGTGTCTGTTATGGTGTGATGTTAGTAGTGAGGTGTCTGTTATTGTATGATGTCAGTAGTGAGGTGTCTGTTATGGTGTGACGTCAGTAATGAGGGTAATGAGGTTCCTGTTGTGGTGTGGTGATGTCAGCAGTGAAGTGTGTTATGGTGTGGTGATGTCAGTAGTGAGGTGTTTGTTACTGTACGATGTCAGTAGTGAGGTGTCTGTTATGGTGTGGTGATGTCTGTAGTCAGGTGTCTGTTATGGTGTGATGTTAGTAGTGAGGTGTCTGTTATGGTGTGGTGATGTCAGCAGTGAAGTGTCTGTTATGGTGTGGTGATGTGAGTAGTAAGGTGTCTGTTATTGTATGATGTCAGTAGTGAGGTGTCTGTTGTGGTGTGGTGATGTCAGCAGTGAAGTGTCTGTTATGGTGTGATGTTAGTAGTGAGGTGTCTGTTATGGTGTGGTGATGTCAATAGTGAGATGTTTGCCATGGTATGGCGATGTCAGTAGTGAGGTGTCTGTTATGGTGTGATGTCAGTAGTAAGGTGTCTGTTATTGTATGATGTCAGTAGTGAGGTGTCTGTTATGGTGTGGTGATGTCAGTACTGAGGTCCTGTTACGGTGTGGTGATGTCAGTAGTCAGGTGTATGTTATGGTGTGGTGATGTCAGTAGTCAGGTGTCTGTTATGGTGTGGTGATGTCAGTAGTGAGGTGTCTGTTATGGTGTGGTGATGTCAATAGTCAGGTGTCTGTTATGGTGTGGTGATGTCAGCAGTGAAGTGTCTGTTATGGTGTGATGTTAGTAGTGAGGTGTCTGTTATTGTATGATGTCAGTAGTGAGGTGTCTGTTATGGTGTGACGTCAGTAATGAGGGTAATGAGGTTCCTGTTGTGGTGTGGTGATGTCAGCAGTGAAGTGTGTTATGGTGTGGTGATGTCAGTAGTGAGGTGTTTGTTACTGTACGATGTCAGTAGTGAGGTGTCTGTTATGGTGTGGTGATGTCTGTAGTCAGGTGTCTGTTATGGTGTGATGTTAGTAGTGAGGTGTCTGTTATGGTGTGGTGATGTCAGCAGTGAAGTGTCTGTTATGGTGTGGTGTTGTGAGTACTAAGGTGTCTGTTATTGTATGATGTCAGTAGTGAGGTGTCTGTTGTGGTGTGGTGATGTCAGCAGTGAAGTGTCTGTTATGGTGTGATGTTAGTAGTGAGGTGTCTGTTATGGTGTGGTGATGTCAATAGTGAGATGTTTGCCATGGTATGGCGATGTCAGTAGTGAGGTGTCTTATGGTGTGGTGATGTCAGTAGTAAGGTGTCTGTTATTGTATGATGTCAGTAGTGAGGTGTCTTATGGTGTGGTGATGTCAGTAGTCAGATATTTGTTATGGTGTGGTGATGTCAGTACTGAGGTCCTGTTATGGTGTGGTGATGTCAGTAGTCAGGTGTATGTTATGGTGTGGTGATGTCAGCAGTGAAGTGTCTGTTATGGTGTGATATCAGCAGTGAAGTGTCTGTTATGGTGTGATGTTAGTAGTGAGGTGTCTGTTATTGTATGATGTCAGTAGTGAGGTGTCTGTTATGGTGTGATGTCAGTAGTAAGGTGTCTGTTATTGTATGATGTCAGTAGTGAGGTGTCTGTTATGGTGTGGTGATGTCAGTAGTCATGTATTTGTTATGGTGTGGTGATGTCAGTACTGAGGTCCTATAATGGTGTGGTGATGTCAGTAGTCAGGTGTATGTTATGGTGTGGTTATGTCAGTAGTCAGGTGTCTGTTATGGTGTGGTGATGTCAGTAGTGAGGTGTCTGTTATGGTGTGGTGATGCCAGTAGTCAGGTGTCTGTTATGGTGTGGTGATGTCAGCAGTGAAGTGTCTGTTATGGTGTGATGTCAGCAGTGAAGTGTCTGTTATGGTGTGATGTTAGTAGTGAGGTGTCTGTTATTGTATGATGTCAGTAGTGAGGTGTCTGTTATGGTGTGACGTCAGTAATGAGGGTAATGAGGTTCCTGTTGTGGTGTGGTGATGTCAGCAGTGAAGTCTGTTATGGTGTGGTGATGTCAGTAGTGAGGTGTTTGTTACTGTACGATGTCAGTAGTGAGGTGTCTGTTATGGTGTGGTGATGTCAGTAGTGAGGTGTATGTTATGGTGTGGTGATGTCAGTAGCCAGGTGTCTGTTATGGTGTGGTGATGTCAGTAGTGAGGTGTATGTTATGGTGTGGTGATGTCAGTAGTCAGGTGTCTGTTATGGTGTGGTGATGTCAGTAGTCAGGTGTCTGTTATGGTGTGATGTTAGTAGTGAGGTGTCTGTTATGGTGTGGTGATGTCAGCAGTGAAGTGTCTGTTATGGTGTGGTGATGTGAGTAGTAAGGTGTCTGTTATTGTATGATGTCAGTAGTGAGGTGTCTGTTGTGGTGTGGTGATGTCAGCAGTGAAGTGTCTGTTATGGTGTGATGTTAGTAGTGAGGTGTCTGTTATGGTGTGGTGATGTCAATAGTGAGATGTTTGCCATGGTATGGCGATGTCAATAGTGAGATGTTTGCCATGGTATGGCGATGTCAGTAGTGAGGTGTCTTATGGTGTGGTGATGTCAGTAGTAAGGTGTCTGTTATTGTATGATGTCAGTAGTGAGGTGTCTGTTATGGTGTGGTGATGTCATTAGTCAGGTATTTGTTATGGTGTGGTGATGTCAGTACTGAGGTCATGTTATGATGTGGTGATGTCAGTAGTCAGGTGTATGTTATGGTGTGGTGATGTCAGTAGTCAGGTGTCTGTTATGGTTTGGTGATGTCAGTAGTGAGGTGTCTGTTATGGTGTGGTGATGTCAGTAGTCAGGTGTCTGTTATGGTGTGGTGATGTCAGCAGTGAAGTGTCTGTTATGGTGTGATGTCAGCAGTGAAGTGTCTTTTATGGTGTGATGTTAGTAGTGAGGTGTCTGTTATTGTATGATGTCAGTAGTGAGGTGTCTCTTATGGTGTGCTGTCAGTAGTAAGGTGTCTGTTATTGTATGATGTCAGTAGTGAGGTGTCTGTTATGGTGTGGTGATGTCAGTACTGAGGTCCTGTTATGGTGTGATGATGTCAGTAGTCAGGTGTATGTTATGGTGTGGTGATGTCAGTAGTCAGGTGTCCTGTTATGGTGTGGTGATGTCAATAGTGAGATGTTTGCCATGGTATGGTGATGTCAGTAGTGAGGTGTCTTATGGTGTGGTGATGTCAGTAGTAAGGTGTCCTGTTATTGTATGATGTCAGTAGTGAGGTGTCTGTTATGGTGTGGTGATGTCAGTAGTCAGGTATTTGTTATGGTGTGGTGATGTCAGTACTGAGGTCATGTTATGGTGTGGCGATGTCAGTAGTGAGGTGTCTGTTATGGTGTGGTGATGTCAATAGTGAGATGTTTGCCATGGTATGGCGATGTCAGTAGTGAGGTGTCTTATGGTGTGGTGATGTCAGTAGTATATTCTCACTCTCACATACATACATTCTCACTCTCATATACATATATTCTCATAAGAGAATGTATGTATGTGAGAGTGATAATATATGTATGTGAGAGTAGAATGTATGTATGTGAGAGAAAGTATATATATATATGGAAGGCACGTACATGAAACGGAAGGAAGTTAGTTTATGGAATCGTGATTGGCTCAGAAGCTGGCTGGTACCATAGATATAAACAACTACTGGATTCCTTATTCGCCCATTCAAGTTATGTCTGCACTGTTACTATAATATGCCATACAGGCTCTTGTCCAGTTCCCACGCATCATCGTCAGACCGCCTACTTAACGTAGCATGAGGTAGAGGAAGGCAATACATTTATAAATAAATCATGAGTAATGGCCATCCTTGAGAGAAATTCTTTGAATCACAGTCTAGGAAAATAAATATCTAGTGAGCGAGGGAATGTAAATGGGTTTAAGCGAGAGGGTGCAAGTGTGTGAACTACAGAGAGCAGGTCCGAGCAGGTCCAGATGCAAAACTGTGTTTCAAAGTTCAGAGAATAGAATTGAATTCCTTTTGTCCCAGATTGATGAGGTTTGCAAAAAAAAAAAAAGATAGATCACAAGTCATTTGTGTTGGGTGAACTTTATTTGGCTCTCCCATGATTCAAGCGGTATGCAGGAGTTGCCTGCTTTATCTCCAAGTAGGAAAGAGGAAACTGCATTAAAGAAATAGCTCAACAAATCTGCATATCAATCTAAACCAACGCGCTACTTAAATTTTCGCCAAGATGCGCTTTTAAAAACAAAGTTGCAAAAGCAGCCACAGAGCAGACTTCAAAAGCCAAAATAAGAGTGCATATCACAGATATCACATATCACAGCAGCCTTATGATAGGTAGCACGGACCAGACAACTTCAAATGCATTGAGAGGATAAAACAGTAATAAGGTGTTGGGCTTACTGAATCTTTAAAAAAGATATATATTTTGTAGAATAAGAAAATGGGCAAAATATTAAATTAACAAAGAAAAAGTCAAAAAAGCTTTCCTTTAATAAGAACTGGAACCAGAGGTGGAAATCCAGGGGACATAAAGTAAAAGTCCTACCAATGTGTTTCTTCCACCCATAGACTCAGCCAGCTGATTTCACTAATTAGTTCTACCTCCTTGCTGAAGAATTATGTTGATTAGCAAATCCAGGTTGATTGGAGCAAAATACTGGGGAGGACTTTTACTTTATGTCCCCTGGATTTCCACCTCTGACTGGAACACCGCTGGTCACATTTTCTTGCCTAGTTTTGTCGCAACTTTTCAAAGTGAAAGCTCTCCTTGATGTTTACCCAAGAATTGGAGCTGATGGCACGGCTGCTAAAAGGCTCGTCACTCAAAGTCACTGTCAAGAGTTTATATCTTACATGATTTTGCATAATTCCCGTGCTGTTGGAGTATGTTAGCTTAGTGTTGCAAAGTTTACATTTGACTAATGGTACCTTTCCTCTTCCGTTCCGCAAAGCATTTCGAAGAATGTCAGTTTGATTTTCGCTATGTGTGCAAGCAGATGCCTACATTATCACTTGAGAGCTGATCAAGGAACATACAGAGTTTTCCATGTCCGTTATCACAACCTCACTCAATTGTCATGACCGACACCAGATCAGCACTAATACTTTTAAAAACAGAATTACCCACGACAATCACAGTGAGAAAAAGTTTGGCGCTTAAAAAAAAAAAAAGGTAAAAAAGAAATGTGTTTAACCATTTAGAGATTTCCCTAAACATTTAACATTTTTGTTAACATGTAGCGAGTAAACCCTTAGAAGTCACACCCCTACTTTGGAACAATTCAGAGCAGCCAGTGTGCAGTGAGCAAGCGATCCATTCTAGAGCTATCATTATGCTTTTGGGTGTTAATGTTCACTAAAGAAGTTGTTTAATACATTGTTCACATTTTTACGTTCTTTGAAAATTAGAAACTGCCGTAAAATTTCCTTTTTTTAAAAGTAGGATACTCTGAAAGCAAGAGACTTAAGTATTAGGTAGTACTAAAGTGGAGTACTAAAGTAACAATTATCTTTGCATATGTGCAGATATACATACAGTAGGTGTTATCTGATCCTTTTTAATGGATCACCATTGTCCCGTAACAGGAGATTGTCCCCCCAGAAAATTACAGAAAGAAAGAGCGCCAAATATTATTGGCAAATATATAGGCTAAGTCATAGCTTGATCCAGGATAATTGCGAATAGTCCTACAAGTAACGTTATACATACCATCGCACAGCGCCTGGATGTTAATGGAGTGGGCTGAAAGCAATGCGGCATTCCCCTTCGCTGAGGGACAGGTATGTGGTCTTTGACCTATGGACCCTTTTATTATTATGCATTTTTTGATATAGCATACACAATAATATTTCACATTGCCCTAAATTAATGCAGATGTTTAACCTTTTGGAGATATGGTGGACTTTACACCCAACTACTAGAGACTACACCATCTATTCTAATAGACAACAATCCTTCTCAAGAATAGATTTTTTGGTATCTCATGATCTCGTAAGAAAATATATCACAAAGTTTAATATAGCCAATAGTTATTACAGACCATAGCCCAATCCAAATTATTTTTTATCTACCCTCAAAGCATATGAGATCTAAACAATGGAATGTTAATAGTTTTTTATTTGAAGACTTAAAAATTAAAAAGGAAATAATAGAATATATTAATAATTTAATGGAATTAAATAGGAAATCAGTTTCTAATTTTACCATTGCCTGGGAAACTTTAAAAATGTTGCCTTAGAGGGGAACTGATTAAAATAGCCAGTATCCAGAAGAAACAGAGGTACAAGGAAGATAATTATTAAATAAAATTAAATCATTACAGATACCCTTATCTAATCAATTTGATAATGAATCCTGGACATTATGTAAATTGAAAACTAAATGTGATGATATTATGCTAAATAAAATTATATACAATGTAAATAAATCCAAATTTTATTTCTTTGAAAATTGAGAAAAGGCAGGAAAGTTATTAGCTATTAGTTATTATTAACATATCTAGTATTAAAACAACAAATCAACTCAATTACCACTGATCCTGAAGGGATAAACTTTTCTTTCATATTACAAGAATCTTTATAGGTCAAACATTATTTATACATCTGAATTGCTTGGTCTTTTTTTTAAAGATATAAAATTACCAGTTATATCAGAGGAAGAAAAAAATTAATTAGAAAAACCAATGAATTTATTCGAAATAAAGCTGTCCAATCCTTTAAAAAAATCTCCTCGACCAGATGGCTTTAATGCTGAATTTGATCAAACATTTTATAATGAATTGTCCCCAATACTTCTAGAAACATATGAAATATCATTTATCAATGGATCATTTTCTCCTAATTTTAACTATTCGCATATTACATTAATACATAAAAAAGATAAAGATACATTACTATGCAGTGATTATCGTCCAATATCATTATCAAATTTGTACAATAAAATCTTGGCAAATATAATAGGAACAAGATTAGCACTAGCTGCAGAAAAATCTATACACACAAATCAGACTGGTTTTATGAAAATTTTATTTCATATGGCATAGGAAAAAAAGCAAGATGTTCATACTTAAGGCTGTCTAGCTCAAATCAAAAAGAGGGACTTCAGTTACCCAACTTTTACTATTCTTATTTGGCAGTTGGTCACCATCAAAAACAGAATTGGTTTGACCCATTAGTAAAAAATAAAGATTGGGTACACATTGAAAAAACTATCATGGAAAATTCTAATATACAATTAAAAATCGTATACTTTATGAAATCATTAGGGTTGTGGAACTACTCTAAAGAGAGGGGGTGGAGGAGGGCTTATAAAAAATGTAAAAAAAAATGTAAAAAAATCAAGTAACCTGTTATACAGAAATTTCTCACGTTTATAACCAGCCAAATTTCATGAAATTTGTTGAGAATTAAGCGAATTATCATAGATCTACCAGGGGACGCTTGCATTTGTTGTTTATACGCGGCTGTGCAGATGTATCTGAACCATAGATTGGAAAAATAATAGACCTGAACAGCACAAATGAAAGGCGTCTAGGTTTTTATTGGCTATCTATTGATTCTCCCATTTAAACATAGCAATAGAAATAACGGGACACGGAACATGGAAATGTTTGAACACAGAAAAGTTTTGTTTGGGACTCAAACATTTTTCTGTAAGTGAAATGCCTTCCCCTTCTGGGTTTTCCTCTTGTGCCACCTGTGAATAGACAATGTCGGCCCCTCAGCCTGCAGCCCCATCCTGGCCCGGTGTCTTCACGGACTGGGGGGAGTGCTTGATGGAGGCGTAGTGCATGCCTTCCAGCTGCTCCCTGATTTGGCGCTCTGCCAGGGGCAGTGTCTGTGGGTCTGTCCCTCCCAGGTCTGAGGCCCTGGGCGGGGTGGTTGCCATGGCGGTGGTTGACGGGGTCTTCTGCTGGAATTCTGCTGCGAGCACTCTGTAAAGCAAGCACACGTTTAGGACCATGGGCCTGATTTACTAAGACCTTTTGGGCCCTATCTTACACCCGCCACTAAGCAGCGCTAACCCAAACGCAAGTGTCTTTGCTATCTTACACCCGCCACTAAGCAGCGCTAACCCAAACGCAAGTGTCTTTGCTATCTTACACCCAGCGCAGGGTTCATTATAGTGCCTAGAGCTCACGTCGTTTAAATACCAAGTGATATTGCACCCATTGCAAGTGAACTGGGCGTGTTGGTCTTAAGATGAGGTGTGGCCAGGATCATTTTTGGCGTATTGCTATCTTGAGCCAGCAGAAGTTGGAAACTCTCTGTGTAAAGAAGTACTTCTGATATCTGCAGAATTTACCTGACCTAAATAATACAACTTAATTGAATTTATACTCAGTAGTTTTGCTCTATATCACAGCAGCCTGTTGGCCTTGTTTTCCTGCTACAGCATCCTGATAGGCCTTAGTCAACTACTACTACTACTACTACTCCCAAATCTCCAGGGGCCCAGGACAACATACCCGGTTGTCCCCCCTAACGGCGTGGTGTGTGTGTGTGTGTGTGTGTGTGTGTGTATGTGTATTCATGCGTGTGTGACACAGGGCTTAGACTCACCCCGTCCATGCCATTAATTTCAGGACGGTCTCTCCTTCTCCCAAAAAATAAAACATCACAGGGCCATTATTGCATTTGATAATTATCGCTGCAGCATATCGCCCAGCCCTAACATACAGCACACATGATATTATAATCTCCATGGAGATCAGTGTTACAAGCTTCAGGCCTGTTTTTTCTACTTTCTGTATATTGGAAATTGCATATCAGCATCACAGGGGGCTGAACACATTGGCAACTCAAATCAAAGCAGGAGTGGTTTGTCGCCTCCCTCCCTCAGGTCAGAAAGAATGAATGGTAAGACAAAACCAAAGTAGCCAAAAAGCATCCACCAATCTCTGTTGGTGTTGTTCTGTCTGTTGTTACAAAGAAACTCTATGATTGATGTATGATTTTGTTTGTTCTTGGAGGAAGGAGACATCACAGCCCATTTAAGCCCTCTAAAGTTATCTCTGCTTCTGATTAATCACTAACATATCATTGATAGCCACACCCCTCCACCCTGTTTATCTTACTTTAGAATGAGCTGCTTTATGACAAATATAATTGTCCCGGCAGTACAGACAGTACCAACAGCTGCAGCACCAATCAGCAGCCAGGTAATGCTGAAACCTGATTGAAGGACATTACAGTTAGATACTGAGCAACACACTTGAGAAAAAATAAATAAAACAAAATACAGGCATTTATACACACAATCAAAATAGAGAAACAGGCTGCCAAATTTACAACATTCATTCTTCAGGTCTCTCCAAAATAATGCATGCACTAATCTTTTAGTAAACATGCACTCACGAATGAACTAATTAATTACTTAACCATGTACACATTTGAGGAAGGATCACTGACTGATGTGTTTGGAATTGGAACATAACAGTTGTCTTGTATTCCTGAAACATGGTGTTCAAAAGCTTATTCTATTTCAAAAACATAAACAAATAAACAAGATAAATTTTGAGTAGGATACAAAATAAACCCCTGCCCACTAATGAAAATGTCATGGTTAGGCAGGCTTTTTCCCTCTCTGTGCTCGTCCACTCCCTGATAGAAAAGCTCTCAAAAATAATGTCAACTGAGAGAAAATCATGAAACTGAGTTAAACTCTATGGTTTAACTGTCTTACCTGAGTGTGGTCTGGAGATGGAAGGTAGAGCAGGAGGAACAAGAGGGAAATATTAGGACAAGTACAGTATCATCCACACTACTCACACACCCTTAGATAAATGCTTCAAAATGTGATTGTCTGCATATTAGTGCAGTGGTTCCCCAAAATTTGGTCCTGGTGGACCCCTATGTATGTTGCTTTTCATTCCAGCCACATTTAGGTGCTTTTCATATTTATGGGGATTATTTACCCTCTTAAGCCACATTATGATAGAAAATCACTATACATGCCATGAAGAATAAAGGTCCTGTTTTCACATTGTGCTATATTGTGAGAAAACTGCATAAAAATAGGCAAACAGATCAAATTAAAGACTGAGGTGAATCAATATGTGTATTTTTTTCAATACTGGAGAGATTTAGAGGGACAAGATTATTCTTTAGATTATTCAACTTATACACTGTTCTTAACAAAAACCTACCCATCATGTGAAACCTTATAAATAACAGATATAAATAAGATAACTTCAAGACCAAAAGTCAAAAACTTTTTTTCACGACAGACAAAATTTCATCGTTTTACCACCATTTTGGACACAAAAAATGTGACATAGAAAACATTTAGTCATGAATATTTAATTCATAAATAAACTTCATATGGCCCCCTCATACATATACGTTTTGATAATGTTTTAGGGAACAATACTCATGAATACCAGAAGAAAATACAGTAACATGTCTGATATTCTGCCTAGAAAAGATCCGGTAACGGTCGTTGTGCTTGGTGTCAATTGCCACAACGACCGTTATCGGGATCAGCACCTCCGGAAGCTAACCACGGAGGCTCCAAACCCCTACTGCTTTACACAAACCGTTAACTGGGTATCCTATGGTAGCAGTAATTTTGGGGCGAGTTAATTATTTTTTCTGATATTCTAATTGAATATACCAATAACATCGTGGGTGTCAAAAACGCAACGACCGTTTTTGATATATTTTTCAACTTTTCAAAGTCAATAAAACATTTTATCTGGCATAAATTGGTCATCAATACTAAGAAACTTATCCAATCTTCAAGTTGGCAACACGCGGTCGCTTGTTTACCTCGCGTACGCGCCAAGTCGCAAATTCATATACTTTGTGTCAACTCCGGAAGCCCTACAATGATCGTTACCAAGACGTTTTACTTCCTAAAAAATCATCCCAAATCAAACCCCTTGACGAACCATCGGCTGTCGATATAGCTCAAATCCATAAGATAATGTACCGTTTTGTCTATTTATGGATACAATTTATTGTAATGTATATTTTCTTACGTAACGCGCGTCGCGGTGTCCACTCAGATGGATGCAGTATTCTACCACATCATCAGGTGAATGAAGTGGAAACAGGGTTTGCAATGTTATTGTTCCATGTGGTATTCATAAACATAGGAAGAAATAAGAAATATGTGCACTTACTGTGCCAACCAGGTCACTGGTGGACACCACGCGACAACCGTTACACAAAATGCATTTGTGTATTCTAATGCCATTTTCAGAAACTTGCCGTCAATATGCTATCTTTTATTATATTTTTGTTGATACTATGTATATTCATGAACCCAATAAAGTGCTTGTCAGCTCTTTTGAAGGAATATGAAATTTGACCCCCTTTGTCACACTATTGTGTACCAGTATTGTAAAAATACACATATGCTTTTAATTGGTGAAAGTGTGGACACATGGCCACTAAAACTAACCACTTTGTAGATAATGAAGAATTCAAAGACAAAGCAAATGACAACGAGCCAAACCTGCATTGTGTTAATGAGTTTAAGGGGGGGAAATTATGAAAGAACTTAAACACATGTGTTCAGCAATCTAGTTCGGAGCCTATGCATTGATCCGAGTCTTTAATTTTATTAGTTAAAAAAATGTGTTATGAGAGGCAATTCTAGCTACCAAGCAAAAAATGAACTTAAAAAAACCCAAAAGTTTACCCGAGGGCTTGATTCCGTGGGTGTTGTTCCCCTCTGGCACTTCAGGGGTAATCAGTTCATCTGTGAAAAATTGAAACAAACAATGACACATCCAGGGGCGGATTGGCCATCGGGAGCACCGGGAGTTTTCCCGGTGGGCCGGTGCTGTGCGTGGGCCGGTAGGCTAGTACGTTTACATGCACACTAATACTCCGATCTGAACCCGGTTATGGCAATACTCTGGTTACTGAAATGGTCATGTAAACACCTTTATCCGATAATGTAAGGTCATAATCCGTGTTTTCGAAACCTGATTAACACCCCTGGTTTTTTGGCCAAACTTTCGATTTTTTGGAGCATGTAAACACCTTTCTCCGGTTTCTTTCGGGTTTTCAAAACTACGCATGTCAGGCAGAAGAGGCGGGTGTAACGTCAAAATGATTCCACCCGTCAACATTTGCTATGCCTGGGGTTCCTTCAGCATCTCACTTCCAGAATTGTATTATTAAATTTGCATTTCACCGGTGAAAATATATTGTTCAGTGTTACGTGCTTGTGTTTGTAGGCTACTAGCTAGTTTGTGGCTAGCACATTAAATAACTGAAATTTTCGGGAAATTCGCCAGATTTAGAGATCGGTAAAGCTAGCTAGTACAATAATATAAATCAACCACTACTAGCAATTAGCTATAAATAAGTAGCTATAATAATTACTAGCTAGCTATAATAATAATAATAATAGCCTAACGTACATTTTTGACGGGCGGATAATTTTTGTCCTTACAACAGGAAGCAGTTAGTAGCTACGTTTTCCACAGAGCTGATTATGGAGAGAATCATGTAAACGCGGCTTTTGGAGTAATCACATTACTTATGTTCATGTGAACGCAATAAGTTAAATACTGGCGTAAGCTGATCGTTTCCAGTAATCGGATATTGCTGTGCATGTAAACGACAAGCTATCTGAGAGAAGCGACCTCCTGCGACGCCTGCTGACAGTGTAATAAGGTAGGACACACTTGTGTTTTTGTGCCCGCCGTGGCATTTATTATTGCAAATTGCAAAAGTATGCTATATGTGTGTTTAGTTTTGTGTTGTTGGAAGTGGATCATTCAGCTCAATGTGATTTTTCGTGCCCGCCGTGGCAGTTATTATTGCAAGTAGCAAAAGTAAACCATAGCCTAAGTAGCAAAAGTAAACCATGGCCGTTATTGCAAGTATCGTTTTCATGCCACCGTGGGTGTGTCTGATTGCGAGTACAACTAGGCCTACATGCACGCTCTCGTCATCGTGTAACAACAACAACAACAGCAGCACAATAACTTAATACGACATGTAGGGCCTATACAATCATAATAATAATAATAATAATAATAATAATAATAATAATAATAATAATGTTGCTGGGCCGCCATGGTTTTGAAACTCCCGGTTAGATTTATAGTCCCAATCCGCCCCTGGACACATCCATATATTTTTTTACACAGTAGACTGGAGTTCTCACCCAAACACAAACATGATTTATTGCATCAGTTACATTCAGTAAATGGAAAAGAATATTCTCCTTTTTCTATATATTTCACCCACATTTGGTGTGATGAAGCGCAATGTATTGGCCTGTCCCAGCACCACAATGTTTTCAGTCAGAGGCAAAAACTAGCAGACACATCCTCTGAATGTGCTTTTCCAACAGGCAATCACTAGCGCTGGAAGGCTAAGCGATTGGGGCAGCTGAAGCTGGGGGGGTGGTGAGGAGTGTGTGTATCTGTGTACCACACTGCACACAGCAAAGACGTACGATGAGAAGCGTGACAGCAACGACGTCAAATCAGAATGTCGATCCACAATTATACGCCGAAAACAAAACATCCATGTTCAGGGATACTGTCTCACTTGAGCTGAGTGCAGAGGCTGATACATTGTTGGAATACATACTGCTGACCGTTTTTCCAACAAAAGAACTGCACGTACGGTTGCTCTTTCTCATAGCTCTGCATAAGAGCATCTGCTCTATTGTACATGACTCCTCCCATTGACTAAATGCTCATCACCTGATATTCCAAAGCAGGTGCATCACTCTGGTGCCACATTTCTGCACAATTCCCACTGGCCTCTACCCCCAGAGTCTGGTAACAAAAGCAAATATATCCAATGCATGTGTTTACAATTAGAACAGGAGAAAAATGTCCAGCTTTTTTTCTTTTCAATTTGAGCAGAAAAAACTCTTAACAAGCACTACATTATTCTCATACCAGAACACCCACCACATCTTAAACACGTCACTATGATTGTGAAGGCAGGGCACAGATTTGTATATTGGTTAACCTTTGTAAAGCATAGATTTGAATATGTTACCTTCATGGCCCATGGCATCCTCTGGACGGAGCTCATTTTTCATGGAAATGCCTACAACAGTTAGAATTTTATCAATTTATACCTTTGGCATTTCATACCTTTGTGTGGGGAATGGAATTTATTTTATTATGAAAATTACCCTATTGTAATGTTTTGTTTTACATGTGAAACAATAATGAAGTATTGAAACATTTTGCCTTAAATTACTTTAATATTAAATTAGTTTTGTATTATCTTATGCTATTGTGTGCATGTATGTATCAGTTTACTAAATGTTAAATTGTCTTCACATACTGCTTTGATCTTTTGCAGGATATCCAACTATTCCTGGGAAAAAGAAAAAAAACAGGACATCATATTGGGAATTTGTGCCATTTCAAAGGGGGAAAGTGAACTATATATTAAGCTAATTTTTGTCATTGTAAGATAAATAATAAAAAAAAGGCTGGGATTGAGTGTTTTGACTGGTAATTAAATTAAAGAATTACACCTTTTCTTCATTAGCTCAGATTAAAAGTTTTACTGCTTGATGAACTTGCTTTTTTTTTTTTATAAACAAAGAAAACTTGCTTTTAGTTGTTCCTAAAAGTTAAGGACAAATATTAATTTAATCCCAACCGAAATGAAAGAACGATATGTCCATTGTTGTTGAGCAAGGTCAGCATTAGCACGTTATCTAACATTTGCACATCAGACATGTTTTCATTACCAGAATCCCTCAACACAGGAGATCCAGTGTTGTAAGTAAAATTAAATTAACATTTTGAAATGGCCTCTAAAACCAACAAACTGGAGAGGTATGGCTGCTATCAGTATCTTACCAGCTAAATCAAATTGTTTTGTGCATTTGCAGCTTAATTGTGCATCACATTTCAGCTTGATGCGGGTTCTCTCAATACAACACACTTCTTTGTGATGGGTAGAGTTGCAACCTGGGTCTTCTGACCCCCTAATTTCAAAGCACTGAGTGGCGATGCATGGGAGTTCTTTTATACAGTACTGAGCTTTTACACCTGAAATAGAAGAAACATTTTTTTACACATACACACACGCGCACACATTATTTTTCATCCGTTTTTGCTCATTTTTCTCAAGGGTGCCAGCCATTTTGGAGGTGACTGTATGTGGTAATTATACCAGGTAAGTGGGAATAACAGAATCAGTAGCATATAGGCTTAGTTTTCATTTCAAGTTTGGGGTAGACACACTGCTGGACAACCTTAGGTTTGTGTAGTGAAATGTCAAGTCTCACAAGCTTACAAACCAGTCTAGCAATTCATATGAAAATATTAAGGGGTGACATGTCTCCTTTCCTCCCCCAAACGGACGTGTATGATTGTATGGTAAAAAAGTATTAAACAGGAACACTGAATTGAAAATTAAACTAAACATTTAATCTGATTGAAGTAGGTAAATATTATTATATAATTTCAATATAATTCTAGTCACACTTAATTGTGTTTAAAAATAAAATCAAGCATTACCCATGGACCGAAGATGAATCCCCAAGAGAAGCCACAAAACCAGCATGTTTCTGTTATACAAGAGAAAACGTGCATATACTTTAATTAGTCTAGTGAAAGCACAAAGCTGTTTCGTTATGGCATCCATTTTGTTTTGTCTACCTTACCATTAAGTGTTAATGTTAAGGTAATGTTTGCGCACATAACATGTAAAGTTTACATTAACATATTGTTACATAATCCTCATATAATATAATACTTTTGGGGAGAAAAAATCCTTCATTGTGTTTGAGCTGCATTTACATCTTACAGTACGTGCTCGAATCGGTAAACCTTCCGATGACACAGCAGTATTTCTTATTTTTTCTACTCAAACCTCTCAGCACATTTAGTATTTTCTTTATCTTCATGTTAAATTACAGAATAACAACACAAGTTTACACCAATATATAACTATATATTATATATAGCAATATATAGTTATACATAAAAGTTAAATTAGTCAAAATAACAGAGCTACCTGCAGGCCTCTCTTCTTCTCTACTTCTTCTCACTGCTTCTACATTCCTCAACACATTTACAATAAAATAGAAAGCAGATGCTGTTCTTCACTCACACATGAACATGAAACAAAGTACCGTGTTTATAATGATAGTTAAAACTAGTATTACTTACATTTCCAATCGATCAGCAGTTGAAGCGTGCATAAAATGGCCGTTGAATTCTCTGTGAGCGCATGCGTAGGAATGGAAGGGCCTTCCAAGCACGCGTACGTCACCCGTTCCTCTCTTCCGTGTACATGTCCCAAACCTTCACCTCATTGAGCGAATGCATCGTAACAGAAAAAAGCGTTCCTATGAATCTAGCCTATTTGCATGAAACATGGGTAGGTACAATAGCTTAATATAACATGAAGAACATAATACTCCATACAATCGGACTTTCTCCAATTTATTTTCTTTCTTTCTGAAAACACCTGCATATACAGTGCCCTATGTAAGTATTTGGACAAGAAAGCATTTTCTCATCATTTGGCTCCATACTCCAAAATGTCATATTTGAAATCAAACCACTCATATGAGGTTAAAGTAAAGATTTTCAGCTTTTATTTCAAATCTGAACCTTTGTAGTACAGAGCCAAATGAAGAGAAAATGCTTCCTTGTCCCAATACTTACGTAGGGCATTGTATGTGCGAGGACTGGTGTAATTCCTGTAGATTTCATTTGACAATTTGTCGGCTTCTCTCCACTGGCAGTCAACTCCATTGCAGTTCCTGTAGCATTAATGTTGTCTGTATGTCCATGTTTTTGCCAGATCCACTATCTGGCAAAAAATTGACAAAAATAACTTGAGGCTCTCTCCTCTGGTACATATCTCCCTAAATATTTGATGTAAATGTCTCCAGATTCTCTCCTCTGGTTCTGTCCATTCTTCCTGACCGAGGGTGCTAGTCTCCCCTGACAGGAACTGGGGCTGCTTAAAGATCCTGCTGTGTCCCCGTCCCTTCAATGACGATAATAGACAGGCTGTTTGAAGGAAAATAAAAAGAAATGAACATACATAAATTAGCCAGGAAGACACACTCAATAAATGCAAGTCAAATACTCTTTGTTTGTTTACTCTCAACATGACTTTCAGTTTGTGAAACAACACCAACCAGTCCAGGAAATTATTTATTTAGCTAAATAAGTTATCTATATTATGCTGGTCACAACAGACAATAGGCCAAAATCCTGTTTTATAGGAAAATATCTGCCAAATTTTTGATGAAAATGGCTCGAGAATGGCACTTGAAACATTTAATAAAAATAACTTGAAAGATTCAGCACTCATCTGGTACATTTCTCTGAAAATGTTTGATGAAAATGGCTCTGGGCTTGAAGCAGGTGTCGATCTCCTCTGGTAAATATCGCCCAAAATCTTTGATGAAAATGGCCCTGGGCTTGAAGCAGGAGGCTCTCTCCTCTCGTACATATCCCCCAAAATGTTTGATGAAAATGTCTCCAGATTTGAAGGTTGCTGTTTTCTCTGCTCTAGTTCGCCCTAGTCTTCCTGATCCATGGTGATGCAGTCTCCCATGACAGAAACTGGGCTGTATTTAGATCCTCTTTTGCAGAACAATGTCTTGTGACAGAAACTGGACATGTTCTCTATATTACGCTGGGGGGGGGGGGGGGGGGGGGGGGGTTGGGGGTAACCCTTTCCCTAGCTCCTAAACTTAACTCTAATCTTGCCTCAGCCCTAACACTTAACTTTAATCCTAATTCTAGCCCTGAACCCTACTTCTATCTTTAAGAGTCATCTTAAATATGTCATTTCATTTTTTTCTATTACAGTGGATAAAATATAATGTGACTATCAGCAATAAAAAAAAAATACAATTAAACATGTTTGAAGTGATTTATTATGAAAAATGTATTTCACTGACAAAAATAAAAATACGTACATAAGGTTCGTAAAGATAACCTTTTCCTCAATCCTAACACTTACCGTATCTCTAACCCTTCACCATATTTATACTCTTATGAATCATCTTAAATATGTTTCTTTTATTATGAGAAATGAAAAGTATCATTAATTCAACAAAATACAACTAAATGTGCTTGAAGTCATTTTTTATGAAAAATGTATTGCACTGAAAAACTATGAAAATACAAGTCTATAGTGTCATGTATACACACACACGCCGACACACACACACACACACACACAGACTGACGCACATACACACACGCACACACAAACACGAATTGTGAAAAAAATGTCAGTCTTCCAAAATCAAAGATGAATGCCTTGACCTAATCCTTTCCTTAGCTCCTAATCATAACCCTAATGTTGCCTCAAACCTAACACCATATTCCTAACCGTAATCCTTTGTGTGATTTCTATCATTATGGATGAAAAACAATTAATATACCATCAATTCAACAAAAGAAATACAACTAGATGTGTTTCAAGTTTGAAATTATGAAACAATGTATGCATTTCACAGAAAATATATCATCCAAAATGTGGGTTATCCAAAATCAGTGACCAGCCTTAGCACTAATGTTTTCCCTAGCTCCTTTAACATAACCCAAACCTAATGTGTTAGGTGTTGGTGGGGGAAGGACCCAAACGCAGGCAGGAGTTAGCAAAAACCAAAGTTTAATAAAGGGCAAGGCGGCAATCCGTGGTAAACAGGCAGGGTCAAAAACCGGGGAGACAGGGCAACGGTACAAAGCACAGTCCAAAGAGTGGTCAAGGAACAGGCAGGGGTCAAACCGGGAAGGCACAGCAAAGGTACAAAAGCAGGATCCAAAACCAGGGTCGCGAGAACACAGGCAGGGGTCAAAACCGGGGAGGCATAAGAGGAACAAAAAGAGAACAAAACAGACTAAATACAAAACAAAACAACAGGCAAAAACTAGGGAAACAAAAACTAGAAAACAGAATAAACAAACAGCTCGGGCAGAATCTCGGAAAAAACAGGCAACACAGAAGCAAAATATTTAGTACAAGGAACTCGCGAAGAAACACTGAAATGACAAGGTATATGTACACACAGAGGGAGACAGACATAATGGGAATCAGGTGTGTAGAAGCAGGGAGGGGAGATTGCTCACAGGTGAGAACAGTGAGGGTTAACAGGGACCAATAAAACAATGACAGGGGAAACGTAAGACACGGACTGGAATACACATAGACACAATGATAACAAACGGCCTGGAGTTAGCAGGTAAACAAGTGCACAGCTCAGAGGGGAGGCCCACGAAAATCACAGATAGATACAGCGATAGGATAACGAGGAGGGAAATGACAGCTGCAGGTAGAAACTCAAGATGAATTAGTAATTAGTAATGTTAGTAGTGAACTCTAAAACCCTAATGTTAGTAGGTTAGTATTATATACATGTTAGTTTGTTAGCAGGTTAGTATTAAATCTAATCTAACAGTTAGTATGATTAGTACATTAGTATTATATACAAATATAAATAAAGCCAGAAGGAAGAAAACGAGATATACGAAATACAGAAGAAACCTGAATGTTCCCAAAATCACCCAAATAGTGCAATGACAAAGACAGGGGGTGGAATCTCAAACATGGAACGCGGACTGACAATCGCGAGGGAAAGAAAACAGGAAAAATACTAACAAATAAAGAATAAACAGACAGAATTACAGGATCCTAACATAATGTTACTTCAACACTAGCACTTGGCATTTTCTTAACCCAAACCATCATTCTAATGCTAAACCCTATTTCTAGCCTTTGGAATCATCTTAAATATGTGTTTATTTTCTACTATTATGGATGAAAAATAATGTAAATATCAGTTCAATAAAAAAATACAAGGAGATATGTTAATTGTTTTATGAAAAACGTATTTGACTGAAAAAACGTCTAAATACACAAGGCTACATAATGTCTTAATAGTGAAAATATTTTGGTCATTCAAAATTAAAGATTAAAGCTTGCAATAAGCCTTTCCCTAGCTCCTATACATAGTCTTATCTTGCCTGAACCTAGCAGTCACCATATTCCTAACCCTAATCCTGCTTTTAACCCTAACCCTATTTTGTGTCCGAGAAGTTACCTTAAATTATGTATGTCATTTTTGAATTAAGATTATTCTATGATAGGGATTTTGTGTATTCCACAGCTGGGCTGAAGCTAATTCAATGAAGAAGCGTATGTTGGCCATTGAAATGATAGGTCTCTACAAGCAATAGTATTAGTCTATGATCTTTAGACTGACAGCAATCAAAGCAAGCGAGAAAGGTCCATATAACATTTTTCACGTTTTATTGTCTGAAATAGTTCATATGCCTATATTTAAAGGGGGATTCCACAGAAAAACAACATTAACCTTATTTAACAGATCAAGGCACTCTCTTTGTGGCTGGCAAAAACAATCAATCTGTGAAAGGAAATATCAGCAGGTAAAGTGCTGGAGAGAGCTATACGTCAAAAATAAAAACGATAGTTGGACTACTACCATGATATTTGGCTAGGCCTATTTAAAGTCTTATTTGAACAGATTTGATTTCTGATCTAAATTAACAATTCATAAAGAAGTTGTAGGTGTGGTTGCTTCACAAATATCAATGGCTGGAAATGGCATAGAAAGATGGTAATATGGTATAGTGTGAGGTGGAAAATAAAAGGTGGAAATGGTATGAACTGTTAATGCGGTATAAAGGGATCTAGTGAAGGTGAAAGTGTTAAAATATGGTGATGTATTTTGTGGTAAGTAGTCTAAAGAACCTGGAAGTGATACAAAGAAGTAATGTATTGTGATAAAAGCACAAAAAGGTAATGTCAAATCATCTGGGATAGTATTGTTGGGTCATAACAGTGTTGTAGAGGAAGGCATTGTGAATGCCCAATTTACTGCGTCCTGTGTACTAACATACTGCTTACTGTAGTCTATACTGCAGTGACATGCAGTATGCGAAATATCCTCTATATAAACCAGGACATAAGTAGCCTAGGCTATAACAGTTCCTTTACACTCTTTGGCTATATCATCTGGGGATATTCAGAACACTCAATTTGGCCGCACAGGTAAGGCTAGCCTAATTTAACAGCTTTTCAAAAAACGTATACTCAACTGGCATACTTAAATAGTAGTGTGTGCTGATTCTGACTATTCGGACACAGTCGTAGTTGTGTTTGTAGAAAAATATGGGTTCATACAATTTTTCCCTAAGTTTTAACCAAATGCTCATCTACTGATTTCTCCACTTTATTAAACAAACTCTGATTCCGATTACAGATCTCACCATTTTGTGAAGTCCAAACCACATATCCTGTGCTGAATTCAGCGTTCTATTCAGCCTACCTAGCATGCAGCTATCTAAAGCAATAACATAGGCTATCGTTTGGCTAATAGTAATTTAGTTTAACTTTGTTGACTCGCATAAACTTGAGATTATAACCCAATCATGTGTAGCGGATAGTTTATTTGCTGTCTATGTCATAGTCGATTGCATTTTGCTAACGTAGTCTACTGGCACCTTGGCATTTTCATGCAGAGTGAAAGGTTTGTTTTTCCTGGTAATTAGCTTAACCACAGTAGCCTAGCTGGCTTATGCTTTTGTCTGTATGCTTTTGTCTTTTGTCTATTGTCTGTGCTAACGCTAGTTGTCTGTGCTAACGTTATTAAGACATAAATCAGAATTCGTTGAATAATGTTGAATGGAGTGATTAGTAGGCTAGATGAGTATTTAGCTAAAACATAGGCAAAAATTTAAACAGCGCTAAAAATATGTTTTGTAACAATTCAATTGTAGCCTATTTTGTAACTTAGACAACATAACGTTACGTGACAGCATTTGCATTTGGATCAGAGACGGGAAGCATAGGCGACATTTGCTATGTTTCATTCGTTTCACCTGAAACGAGCCTCTCAACTGAAAGGGGCCTCGCCTCAATCATAAACTGAAAAAATATATATATATTAAATTATATATAATTTCAAAAAATAAAAATTGAATAAAAGAACCGCCGCCCCTGTAGTTTTCCCATTCAGTCACTGTTCCTTACTCAAGCTATTTCAGTGCTTCTCCTTATTTTTCTAGTCTATGGATCTGCAGATACCACAGAACTGTGGCAGTCTGGCAGGTAGGCCTACTCACTTGACTATTTCTGACCCACAGCAAAACACTTGCTGATAGCTACGATGTCAGAATGATCACATACAGATAGCCTACAGTACATTCATAATACAACGGAACAGGTATGTGCATAATTCAGATACAATACGTAGCCCAATGTATTTATATACCTTAAAAAGTAACGTTACGTGTGTTTTTACATAACAGCAACGTAGGCTATTACAGCCGCGATAGCGCTGTGGAAACATCAACGTTGCTGGGCAGTGGCAAAATGGAATAAGAATCTCGTCAACATTCAACAGAAACCAGTTCTATAATCGTTACGAAGTAGGATATTTGGTTCCTTAATCTGTTTATCAGAGATTTGTAGAAAATTTTTTTAACGTTATACCGAAAGTAGCTAGGCTACATTGGGTAGGCGTAGCCTACGCAAAGGAAAATGCACCGAATGTTTATTTGTAACAGTTTCTACTTTTTAATAATAGCCTATAGGCTAGCCTATATCGGAACTAAGTTTTTGTGGTGTGTAGAAACGGTACATTTTATGCATGTTATTGTGTGACTGTGGCAAGATGGTTATAAACGGGTTTGGGCTATTTTATCGTGCAGTGCAACTTGATAGGTTGATGTGTGCACAAGCGGCGACTCTGCAGCAATCCTGCATTGGAATTTTGAGGGTTTAAAGCTGTTTACAATTTCAAAGAAATATGAATAGGCTACTATAATTGGGACATTGACGACTAGGCTAGCACCGTAGATAGGGCTAATAGCCTGCGTGTTCGTGGCGAAAGAGCGCATTGCGCTTGATGCAGCATTTGTTGTATGGCAATGATTATTATTTTTGAAAGCTAAAGTGAGTATGATCACTTCAGTTGCAGACGGAAGTAGGCTACGTCGTTAGCTATGGAATTTCTCGTCTGCATTTTTCCAAGGTTGTTGACAGAACGTTAAGTGATTCAAAAATCAGCTCAGTGCTCACACTGAGCATTCTCACCGTGAGCTAGCCTACTGCACATGCCCATTGACACCCATTCATTTTTTGGCGATAAAATGTCAAATATCTCAAAAAGTATATGCTATAAAGATAATAAGTAATAGCACCCTGGAGGGGGTATAAAGGTATAATATGAGGTATGAATGGTGTCGATGGTGTTAATGGTGTAGGAGGAGATTAAGAATAATAACGGTCAGTCCGAGCGATAACAGTAGGTGTGGTTTTTCAACCACACCTAATTAATCTGTTTCTAACAATGTGCTTTCATAGGCAAAAAAGCATGCTTTTTCTTTCCGTGATGAACCAAAGTGATTAATGTATCAGCCTATCAATGCATTTTTCTCATATCTGTTACAGGGGCGGCTGCCCAGTGATTTTTTTTTTTTTTTAAATGTCTAGCACTTGTTACTGTTAACAGTTGCACATGTTATTGCAATAATTACCCACTGATGCGTGTGAGATCTACTGTTTAATTTAATAATTCACAGTTTCTATACCTAGATCAAAGTGCATGAAGCGAACAGTTATGAGGGGCCGTTTAGGCCATAATTCATGTTGGACCTCTCACATACATATATTCTCACTCTCACATACATATATTCTCTCTCACATACATATATTCTCACTCTCACATACATATATTCTCACTCTCACATACATATATTCTCTCTCTCACATACATATATTCTCAGTCTCACATATATATATTCTCACTCTCACATACATATATTCTCTCTCTCACATACATATATTCTCACTCTCACATACATATATTCTCACTCTCACATACATATATTCTCTCTCACATACATATATTCTCACTCTCACATACATGTATTCTCACTCACATACATATATTCTCACTCTCACATACATATATTCTCACTCTCACATACATATATTTTCACTCTCACATACATATATTCTCACTCTCACATACATATATTCGCACTCTCACATACATACATTCTCACTCTCATATACATATATTCTCATAAGAGAATGTATGTATGTGAGAGTGATAATATATGTATGTGAGAGTAGAATGTATGTATGTGAGAGAAAGTATATATATATATGGAAGGCACGTACATGAAACGGAAGGCACTTACATGAAACGGAAGGAAGTTAGTTTATGGAATCGTGATTGGCTCAGAAGCTGGCTGGTACCATAGATATAAACAACTACTGGATTCCTTATTCGCCCATTCAAGTTACGTCTGCACTGTTACTATAATATGCCATACAGGCTCTTGTCCAGTTCCCACGCATCATCGTGGAGGGGGAAAACCAGATACATGTATTACAACAGGAAATCGGAGTAATGCATAATATAAACTCCTCAAAAAAAGTTTGGAAACGTTATTTCGGTCGATTATTCCTCCCCTTTAATAATACCAATTGGTATTGTATTTTATATCGTTGGAAAGCCTGATTAGTCACCTTTACAACGAGGTACAACTTGTAAGGATCATGCATTCGTGGAATGAGCAACACAGCTAACCGTGTGGGTAGCAGCCCAAAAAAATGTGCCAAAATCCCCTGCAATATTCTTCTGTTGGTATTCACTCTCGTTTTGAGCTTCAAGTGCTGGCAGGTGTACGCCAGTCACAGGTGTGTGACTGGCACCTGATTGGCACCTAATTGACAGCACTTGTGTGCATGGGTCCTGCAACTTTGTTGAGTTTGTGTGTGCTCCAAGCATAAACATGCCACGTTTGTCCCTTCAGGATAAGGCCCGTGCAATAGGGCAAGTGGAAGCTGGTGTTCCGGTACGCAGAGTGGCAGCATTATTTGGTGTCAGCCCTGGTACCATTTCCAAACTTAGGACCAAGTTCCGTGAGACTGGTGAAGTCAAAGACAGACCACGAAGTGGCCGTCCCAGGAAGACAACACCCCAAGAAGACTGGTTCCTCACCCTTGCTTCACTGAGGAACCGTAGGCTTTCTTCCAGAGATTGACAGGCAAGATTTGCACAACGGTACCACAGACAGATCTCTGATCAGACGGTGAGGAACAGACTGCACATGGCCGGTCTTCGTGCTTATAAGGCTGCCAGGAAGCCTGCAATGACTGCCCTTCACCGTCAGGCCCGTTTGCGCTGGTGTCGACAGCACCGACAGTGGAACCTAAGAATGTGGGGCAACGTCATTGTGGCGAAGTGAGCACCACCGCTCTAGTGCAGAGACAGAAATCACACTTTGGTGGAGAGAACACGGTTTTTATTCGTTATTCTCTCTGGGTTTTACAAACAAACAAAACATTCGTACTTCCGCTCTTCTCTCCGCAGATGTTCCGGTCGGCTTTTATGCACTCAGGCTCACTGTCAAGGCAATTGGTTAATTGATACACACAATAATACAATCAATCGTTACCAATTGCATGATTCCCGAGAGCTGTGTCGGCTCCACAAACCACACGTGTTCACTCTCTCTCTTGCCGGCAGCGCCTAAAACCACACCCCCCTACCACAGTCATGTTCAGTGATGAATCAAGGTTCTGTCTGCGGAAGCTGGATGGCAGGATCAAAGTATGGAGACGGCGTGGAGAACGCTATGCAGATTGCTGCACAGATCGCGTGACACCTTTCAATGGGAGCAGTGTCATGGTGTGGGGCGGTATCTCTCTCACAGGCAAAACAGAACTTGTCATCATTGAAGGCAATCTCAATGCAGTGAGATATCGGAATGAGATTCTGGAGCCAGTGGCGATCCCATATCTCCAGAATCTGGGACCTAACTCCATCCTCCAGGATGACAACGCTCGCCCCCACAGAGCCAGGATCATCACAGAGTACCTCCAGAATTTGGGAGTGGAGAGGATGGAATGGCCTGCCGTGAGTCCAGACCTCAACCCAATTGAACACCTGTGGGATCAGCTTGGGCGTGCTGTACGTGCCAGAGTGACCAACGCAACCACGTTGGCTGACTTGCGGCAAATCCTGGTTGAGGATTGGGATGCCATCCCACAGCAGTGTGTGACCAGGCTGGTGACCAGCATGAGGAGGAGGTGCCAAGCTGTTGTGACTGCGTATGGATCTTCCACACGCTACTGAGGTCCCTGACAGTGTAAAATGAATAAAGTGTAAAAATGGCCAATATGTGTTGTTTTTTCCTTATTACTGTGGGAGAGTGCAATCATCCAATCCACCAAGCAACTCAAAACGAGAGTGAATACCAACAGAAGAATATTGCAGGGGATTTTGGCACATTTTTTTGGGGCCGCTACCGACACGGTTAGCTGTGTTGCTCATTCCACGAATGCATGATCCTTACAAGTTGTACCTCGTTGTAAAGGTGACTAATCAGGCTTTCCAGCGATATAAAATACAATACCAATTGGTATTATTAAAGGGGAGGAATAATCGACCGAAATAACGTTTCCGAACTTTTTTTGAGGAGTTTATTATCGCCGCCTAAAACAGGCAGTGTATTGTCCTCATCTCTTGAGGCCAGGTCAGCGCTGTATCATTCTGAGCCTTCTCACATCGAGATGAGAGCGTGATTTGGTCCCAGTAACATGAACTCCAGTGTAGCTACCTTAAGAATCCTCAGCAGGTCAGCTTGGACTTGCTCGGAGACAGTCTGCCGTCCTGCACGATATAACACTCCACAACACTTTGGCAACGGGACTCCCGGTCGAGGAAAAGGTAACAACTAACGTTAGCTTGCTACTAAGTTTAATCACTGTGCAAACAGACAAATGAACCGTTATTATTTCGTAACCATGTAGTAATGCTAAAAGATAATCACACCACTTGCTAACGTTAGCTAACTAACTAACAAAAGCAATGCTTCGTATAGCAACAGCCTTGGCTACTTAGACTTGCATTAAACAAGCTAACGTTAGCAAGTGATGTGATTATTTTTTAGCATTAGCTAGTACATGATTACCAAATTATAACGGTTCACTGGTCTGTTTGCGTAGTGAATGAACTTAGTAGTAAGCTAACGTTATTTGTTACGTTTTCCTCTGCCGAGAGTCAATGTGTATCTGTGGACATTAGCCTACACTCAGGAGTGAACATTACGGTGTAAATAGTGCTCTCATCTCGCTGTCAGCTGTGTTGTGAGAAGGCGCTGAGTAGGCTAGGCTACAGGGCTGATGCTGGCCTCTCAAGAAGCCGACTATTTCAGGTGACGGTAATATTTATGCATTACTCCGATTGCCGGTTGGAGGCTAATAACGTTACTGGTCTTCCCCCTCCATGGTGCACGGACAACAATAGCTACTATGACAACAGCCTACCAGCCATGGATATAAAAACGTAGATCTATGCACGACGCTGAAGTTGGCTCCCGATTCGCAGCTCCCGATTCGGAATTGCCGGTCCACCTTAAATCGGTCGCGAAAAGCGATTGTATGCTTTCACGGTCATCCTTCCGCTTTTTTCTCCGCTAAATCTAATTGGCTCAACATTCTGATAGCCTAGTTGTGTGTGTATACAAATATATATATATATATATTTATTTATTTAGGATACTGCACTGTTTTGAAATAATCGCACTCCAAACTTCCTATGTCCACCAATGTAAAACGACTGAAAAAGGTGAAATTTTGAATAGGATTTTCTTGCCAATTTTAGAACGTCTCAAACTTTTGACACTTGGGTATGAGAGAAGAGGTCCTCCACTATATCTGACCCGAGTTGGGTGAAATATTACTGTAGCATTTTGAAATAATCCCACTTCAAACTTTCTATGTAATCCAATGTAAAACGACTGAAAAAGGTGAAATTTTGAATAGGATTTTCTTGCCAACTTTAGAACGTCTCAAACTTTTGACACTGGGATATGAGAGAAGAGGTCCTCCACTACATCTGACCCGAGTTGGGTGAAATATTACTGTAGCATTTTGAAATAATCCCACTTCAAACTTTCTATGTAATCCAATGTAAAACGACTGAAAAAGGTGAATTTTTGAATAGGGGTTTCTTGCCAATTTTAGAACGTCTCAAACTTTTGACACTTGGGTATGAGAGAACAGGTCCTCCACCACCTCTTACTCGAGTTGGGTGAAATATTACTGTAGCATTTTGAAATAATCCCACTTCAAACTTTCTATGTAATCCAACGTAAAACGACTGAAAAAGGTGAAAGTTTGAATAGGATTTTATTGCAAATTTTAGAACGTCTCAAACTTTTGACACTGGGGTATGAGAGAAGAGGTCTTCCACTACATATGACCCGAGTTGGGTGAAATATTACTGTAGCATTTTTGAAATAATCCCACTTCAAACTTTCTATGTAATCCAATGTAAAACGACTGAAAAAGGTGAATTTTTGAATAGGATTTTCTTGCCAATTTTAGAACGTCTCAAACTTTTGACACTGGAGTATGAGAGAAGAGGTCCTCCACTATATCTGACCCGAGTTGGGTGAAATATTACTGTAGCATTTTGAAATAATCCCACTTCAAACTTTCTATGTAATCCAATGTAAAACGACTGAAAAAGGTGAAAGTTTGAATAGGGTTTTCTTGCCAATTTTAGAACGTCTCAAACTTTTGACACTTGAGTATGAGAGAAGAGGTCCTCCACCACCTCTTTCTCGAGTTGGGTGAAATATTACCGTAGCATTTTCAAATAATCCCTCTTCAAACTTTCTATGTAATACAATGTAAATCGACTGAAAAAGGTGAAAGTTTGAATAGGATTTTCTTGCCAATTTTAGAACGTCTCAAACTTTTGACACTGGGGTATGAGAGAAGAGGTCCTCCACTATATCTGACCCGAGTTGGGTGAAATATTACTGTAGCATTTTGAAATAATCCCACTTCAAACTTTCTATGTAATCCAATGTAAATCGACTGAAAAAGGTGAAAGTTTGAGTAGGATTTTATTGCAAATTTTAGAACGTCTCAAACTTTTGACACTGGGGTATGAGAGAGGAAGAAGGTTCTAGTTCATATTGTTCAATACGGCATGGTATGGGTGGAGACTGAATTGCAAATTAACCACCACTACGGGAGGAACCACGTCACGCCATAAATATGGCGCTTGTACGCCATCCGGCCTTTTTTTGTCTCAGTTTGAGCTGAGACTGGTTTGTATGGTACCCTTTAGAATTTCTTGCCTCTCCCTATTGCCCGGAGCTACGTCCTGAACGGAGTATGCTTTCTGGGGCTTTCCCTCCCCAGCAACGCAGAATCACTGTGACGTTCCGTTCCCTTCCAGTCCGTTTTCCCGGTTTTGTCATGTCCCTCCGTGTCTTGTTGGATTCCCTTGTCCGTGTTTTCCCCTCTGCTTCAGGCTGGGCGTTTCCCCTCTGTTTGGCTCTCTTTGTTTCCCAGTTTGGTTTCCGCCTATCACCTTCCCCTCTCGTTTCTTGCATTCCTCACCTGTCTAATTAACAAGCACTCCCGGTTACTTTCCGCACCTGTGCCTTGTTGATTCCAATCTCACTCCCTTATTTAACCCACCTGCTGTCTCCCCTGCTTTGTCGGTTCATTACATGTGTAACCCTTCAGACCCTGTTTACTGTTCGCTATCTATCCTCACTCGGTGTTTATGCTATTCGCTCCTGGTCTGTTAAAGTGCTATTCGCTCCTGGTCTGTTAAAGTGCTATTCGCTTGGTTGTGGGATATTATCCCCTTACAGTGTTTAGTTCTGGCGAACTACGGATTGGTAGTTTACCTCCCCTGTCATTTCAGTATTGCATGCAGCTAACCTGTCTTCCTTCAACCTCCAGTTTACCCGGCTTCCAGTCCTCCGTTGCAGTGTTCGTTTTCCCCGTGTTTGTTTGTGTGTGTTGCGGTACCTCCACCTCCAGCTCGTGTAGGATCCGTGGTGGCGTTATAACCTGGCTACCCTCCAGTTGTTCCTGTCCGGCCCAAGCAGCCACCAAGTTCTTTGGCTACGGTTCCGGGAGCTCTGGAGACCAGTCAGCTCCAACCGGACCTACCGCAGCTACGCCACACTACCCAGCTCTGCCGTGCTTCACCAGCTACCTACCTGTCAAACCCTGCACCCCGTCGTCCCGGTCCAGTTCCAGTCCAGCCGTAGTGAGTCGCCCACCTACCTCTTCAAGTCCAGTTCCAGTCCTGTCCAGGTGTGCGTCGTACACCTTCCTGTACAGTCCAGTTCCGGTTTGGAACAATCCGTTCCTGAGCCCAGTTCCAGAGTGGACCTCCCGGTCCAGTTCCAGTCCCGTCCAGGTGTGAGTCGTGCACCTATTCCTTCAAGTCCAGTTCCGGTTTGGAACAATCCGTTCCTGAACCCTATTCCTGAGTGGACCTCCCGGTCCAGTTCCAGTCCAGTCCAGGTGTTGCCTTCTCCTACTATCCAGTCCAGTTCCGGCTTGGAACCCGTTCCGGACCCTCAAGTCCAGCTCCGGCTTGGAGCAGTCCGTTCCGGGCTTCCTGACATTACCCAGTGTGATATTGTGCTTGCTTTCCTGTACAGTTTTGGGACTACCCCAAAACTTAGTCTAATAAAAACCCCTTTCTTGAATCTGCCTCCCAGTCGTGCATTTAGGTCCTAACCTTCCCTGGGATCGTAACAATCACGGTTTGTTGCTGTTTGTTTAGCTACCATTACTCGGTAGAGTTGTTACCTTTTGTTAAGCAGTTCACTGCCGGTTTTCCTTGCAGAAGTAGATCGGGTTATGCCGATATCTTCTGATTGTATTTTGTCCTGTTGAGGCATTGAATTTTATTTCTCCTTGTTACTAAGAAAGGGAAAAGGGACAAGCCGGAAGTAGCCTCTGTGTCAGTGGTCACACGCTACCAGAGGTTTTTTTGGTCTCTGGCGGCCCTTCAGTGCTACTGATTCGGGCCTACTGCTAGCCACCTGCGCCAGCCTACTAGGCCTCTGCTTGGTTGGCTTAGCTAGCCGACACTACGCTGCCTGTGGTGTGTTGGAGGGATTTCCGCAGGATATGTCCTCCGCTACCCCCAGTAACCTTGCTATGGCGCCTACGTACCCGATGTCCTTCAGTGCTCAGCACCTTGGAGTCGGGGTACAAGCTCCAGGTCACACCCTTCACCCTTTTCAGTCGTTTTACATTGGATTACATAGAAATTTTGAAGTGGGATTATTTCAAAATGCTACAGTAATATTTCACCCAACTCGGGTCAGATATAGAGAAGGACCTCTTCTCTCATACCCCAGTGTCAAAAGTTTGAGACGTTCTAAAACTGGCAAGAAAATCCTATTCAAACTTTCACCTTTTTCAGTCGTTTTACATTGGATTACATAGAAAGTTTGAAGTGGGATTATTTCAAAATGCTACAGTAATATTTCACCCAACTCGGGTCAGATATAGTGGAGGACCTCTTCTCTCATACCCCAGTGTCAAAAGTTTGAGATGTTCTAAAATTGGCAAGAAAATCCTATTCGAACTTTCACCTTTTTCAGTCGTTTTACATTGGATTACATAGAAAGTTTGAAGTGGGATTATTTCAAAATGCTACAGTAATATTTCACCCAACTCGGGTCAGATATACAGGAGGACCTCTTCTCCCATACCCCAGTGTCAAAAGTTTGAGACGTTCTAAAATTGGCAAGAAAATCCTATTCAAACTTTCACCTTTTTCAGTCGTTTTACATTGGATTACATAGAAAGTTTGAAGTGGGATTATTTCAAAATGCTACAGTAATATTTCACCCAACTCGGGTCAGATATAGTGGAGGACCTCTTTTCTCATACCCAAGTGTCAAAAGTTTTAGACGTTGTAAAATTGGCAAGAAAATCCTATTCAAAATTTCACCTTTTTCAATAATTTACATTGGTGGACATAGGAAGTTTGGAGTGCGATTATTTCAAAACGGTGCAGTATCCTAAATAAATAAATAAATATATATATATATATATATATATATGTGTGTGTGTGTATGTATACACACACACAACTAGGCTATCAGAATGTTGAGCCAATTAGATTTAGCGGAGAAAAAAGCGGAAGGATGACCGTGAAAGCATACAATCGCTTTTCGCGACCGATTTAAGGTGGACCGGCAATTCCGAATCGGGAGCTGCGAATCGGGAGCCAACTTCAGCGTCGTGATCTATGCCGCATCAGCCGCTGTGTAACGTTGCAGCGATAGGCTACTAATATTGAAAATGTAGCTATGTAGGCTACGTTCTGTAAAAAGAAACAATCATGCATGGCTTTTTTGTGTGTGAAAGTATCCACATTCTGGAATGAGTTAATTGTCTACAAATATAGCCTGGCCACCGTCGGGCGGTCAGGATCCACGTAAATAAACGGTATCGTAGCGTATTGACAGATGAAGATTTCCTCCGATAAAATCGACTAACTCGCTTAATTCTCAACTAATTTTCGTGAAATTTGGCTTTTTATAAACGTGATAAATGTCCGCATAACACGTTCATCTGAATTCCAAATTAATCAGAACAGCTACGTATTTGTAAAACGCCCTATTATGCATACGTTGTCAAAATGTCAGAGCTAATGGTGATTTTATTGTTTAAATTAAGCTGCTAGAAAGCAGTAGAGGTTGGTTCTTAATTATTATCTTGGTAGCTCTGATTATTATAACCGTATTAGGCCATAGCTGCAAATCTTGGATGTAGTTTTAATCGCAAATGGAGAGCGATTTTACAGCTTTCCAGCTTGGAAGCAAAGTGGTGGAAGTCAGATCGCCGAGCTAACAAAGAGGCGTCCTATGGCATGGGTATCGACGTAAAAAAATATTAAAACATTTCCACATCCGTTGTGCTCACGGCATATAGCCTACATAATATGACTGAGCATAGTGGATTCTAATGGAAAACCGCGTGTACCTAGAGTGTAATGTTGTTTGAAATGCAATAAACGATGTACAATGAATACAATTCTGAATGTCTTCATTTAGCAAAAAAGAAATGACTTGCATGAAATGTACAAAATGGATAATATAATTTGTTTGGGGTAGTAGTAGCCTACAATGAAGTTCACAGTGCAACTGGTAGTAGGCTTACCACAAGTGGCAGTGATACATTCCAGTAATATATTCCATTCAAATAATTTAAGAAAAACGATTGCACACATAAATCCCTGTGGGATAAGTTGAAAGCACAAGGTAAATAATAAGTAAAAAGTAATAGAACCAAGAGCTGAAAACGCCCAAAAACTTGAACAATTAAGTGCTTCAATAGGCACAACATAGAACAGTGGTCAGTCTTTCTTTAAGGCTTCACCGTTGGTTACAGTTCTGTTCCACTCTTGTTTGCATGTGTGACAAAACCAGGGGTCATTTGCATCAGGTGCATGAGTCCAACACAATCAAGGTGGTTACACCTTAACATAACATAAGGTGTCACCTTCACATAACAGCTAACGTTAATGTTTATAGTTTGCGTGTCTGCAAAAAGGACGATAATACCCACAACGCAACGCTGGTGTGAAGTCGTGCCTGTATACAGTACCGTTGGTTTTTACACAGATCTTGACCGCCCTAATTTGGCGGCCGTGAAGATTTGAATAGGGCAATTTGAATAGGGCAACTATTTTTGTATATCTATGGTACCAGTCAGCTTCTGAGCCAATCACAATTCCATAAACTAACTTCCTTCCGTTTCATGTAAGTGACTTCCGTTTCATGTAAGTGCCTTCCATATATATATATATTTTCTCTCACATACATTCTACTCTCACATACATATATTATCACTCTCACATACATACATTCTCTTATGAGAATATATGTATGTGAGAGTGAGAATATATGTATATGAGAGTGAGAATGTATGTATGTGAGAGTGAGAATATATGTATGTGAGAGTGAAAATATATGTATGTGAGAGTGAGAATATATGTATGTGAGAGAGAATATATGTATGTGAGAGTGAGAATATATGTATGTGAGAGTGAGAATATATGTATGTGAGAGTGAGAATATATGTATGTGAGAGTGAAAATATATGTATGTGAGAGTGAGAATATATGTGTGAGAGTGAGAATATATGTACAGTCAAGCCGGAAAGTCTGAACACTCCTTTCACCTTCTCCACGTTTTATTATGTTACAGACTTATACTACAATAGATTGAGTTCATTTTTTGCCTCAAACATCTACACACAATAGCCAATAATGACAAAGTGAAAACAGGTTTTTAGAAAATATGCAATTTTATTTTACTGACAAAAATAGGTTATTTAGGGGTTACATATCTGTACACACCCTTAGCCTAATACTTGGTTGCTGCACCTTTGGCAGCGATTACAGCTTCAAGGCGTCTTGGGAAAGAAGCTTCGCGCTTGGCACACTTGTGTCTGGACATTTTTGCCCATTCCTCTTGGCATATCCTTGCAAGCTCCGTCAGGTTGGATGGGGAGTGTCGGTACACAGCCACTTTCAGCTCTTTCCACAGATGTTCAATTGGATTCAGGTCTGGGCTCTGGCTGGGCCACTCAAGGACATGCACAGACTTTCTCCGAAGCCACTCCTTTGTTCTCTTGGCTGTGTGCTTCGGGTCGTTGTCATGTTGGAAGGTAAACCTTCGCCCCAGTCTGAGGTCCAGAGCGCTCTGGAGCAGGTTTTCTTCAAGGATCTCGGTGTACTTAGCTGCATTCATCTTTCCCTCTATCAGGACTAGTCGCCCCGTTCCCGCTGCTGAAAAACATCCCCACATCATGATGCTGCCACCGCTATGCTTCACTGTAGGGATGGTATTAGCCAGGTGATGAGCGGTGCCTGGTTTCCTCCAGATGTGATGCTTGGTATTCAGGCCAAAAAGTTCAATTTTGGTTTCATCAGACCAGAGAATTTTGATTCTAATGGTTTGAGAGTCCTCTAGGTGCCTTTTGGCAAACTCCAAGCGGGCTGGATGTGCCTTTTTTACTAAGGAGGGGCTTCCGTCTGGCCACTCTACCATAAAGGCCTGATTGGTGGAGTGCTGCCTCCTGGATGGTTGATCTTCTGAAAGGTTCTCCCATCTCCACAAGGATACGCTGGAGCTCTGTCAGAGTGACCCTCGGGTTCCTGCTCACCTCCCTAGCCAAGGCCCGTCTTCCCCGATTGCTCAGTTTAGCCGGGCGGCCAGGTCTAGGAAGATTCTTGGTGGTTCCAAACTTCTTCCATTTACGAATGATGGTGGCCACTGTGCTCTTTGGGACCTGTAAAGCTGCAGAGATTTTTCCGTACCCTTCTCCAGATCTATGCCTTGACACAGTCCTGTTTCTGAGGTCTGCAGATAATTCCTTTGACCCCATGGCTTGGAGTTTGCTCTGACATGCACTGTCAACTGTGGGACCTTATATAGGCAGGTCTTGGCAATCCCCAATCATGTCCAATCAATTGAATTTATCACAGGTGGACTCCAATTAAGTTGTAGAAACATCTCAAGCAGTATCAGTGGAAACAAAATGCACCTCAGCTCACTTTTGGGTGTCATATCAAAGGGTGTGCACACTTGTGTACATATGATATTTTACATTTTGATTTTTAATAAATTAGCACAAATGTCTAAAAACCTGTTTTCACTTTGTCATTATGGGCTATTTTGTGTAGAATTTTGAGACAAAACTTACTCAATCTATTGTAGAATATGTCTGTAACGTAATAAAACGTGGAGAAGGTGAAAGAGTGTGCAGACTTTCCGGCTTGACTGTATGTGAGAGTGAGAATATACAGTGGAGGAAATAATTATTTGATCCCTTGCCGATTTTGTAAGTTTGCCCACTGTCAAAGAAATGAACGGTTTATAATTTTAATGGTAGGTTTATTTTAACAGGTTCATTCTGTGAGAGAGAATATCAAAAAAAAAATCCAGAAAATCACATTATATAAAAGATATAAATTGATTTGCATTTGATTGTGTGAAATAAGTATTTTATCCCCTAGCAAAACATGACTTAGTACTTGGTGGAGAAACCCTTGTTGGCAAGCACAGAGGTCAGACGCTTCTTGTAGTTGGTCACCAGGTTTGCGCACATCTCAGGAGGGATTTTGGTCCACTCCTCTTTGCAGATCCTCTCCAAATCCTTAAGGTTTCGAGGCTGTCGCTTGGCAACTCGAAGCTTCAGCTCCCTCCACAGATTTTCTATGGGATTAAGGTCCGGAGACTGGCTAGACCACTCCATGACCTTAATGTGCTTCTTCTTGAGCCACTCCTTTGTTGCCTTGGCCGTATGTTTTTGGTCATTGTCGTGCTGGAAGACCCATCCACGACCCATTTTCAGTGTCCTGGCTGAGGGAAGGAGGTTGTCGCCCAAGATTTCACGGTACATGGCCCCGTCCATCCTCCCCTCGATGTGGTGAAGTCGTCCTGTCCCCTTAGCAGAGAAACACGCCCAAAGCATAATGTTTCCAGCTCCATGCTTGATGGTGGGGATGGTGTTCTTGCGGTCATAGTCAGCATTTCTCTTCCTCCAAACACGGCGAGTCGAGTTGATGCCAAAGAGCTCGATTTTGGTCTCATCTGACCACATCACCTTCTCCCAAGCCTTCTCTGAATCATTCAGGTGTTCATTGGCAAACTTCAGACGGACCTGTACATGTGCCTTCTTAAGCAGGGGGACCTTGCGGGCGCTGCAGGATTTTAATGCATTACGGCGTGTGTTACCAATGGTTTTCTTGGTGACTGTGGTCCCAGCTGCCTTGAGATCATTAACAAGCTCCTCCCGTGTAGTTCTGGGCTGATCCCTCACCTTTTTCATGATCATCGATACCCCACGAGGCGAGATCTTGCGTGGAGCCCCAGACCGAGGGCGATTGATGGTCATTTTGTGTTTCTTTCATTTTCGAATAATTGCACCAAGTTGTCTCCTTCTCACCAAGCTGCTTGCCGATGGTCTTGTAGCCCATTCCAGCCTTCTGCAGGTCTACAATCTTGTCCCTGACGTCCTTAGATAGCTCTTTGGTCTTGCCCATGGTGGAGAGGTTGGAATCTGATTGATTGATTCTGTGGACAGGTGTCTTTTATACAGGTAACGAGTTGAGACAGGTGTCTTTTATACAGGTAACAAATTGAGATTAGGAGTACTTTCTTAAAGTGAGAGGACTAATCTAACCGGTCTGTGGGAGCCAGAATTCTTGCTGGTTGGTAGGGGATCAAATACTTATTTCACTCAATCAAATGCAAATCAATTTATATCTTTTATATAATGTGATTTTCTGGATTTTTTTTTGATATTCTGTCTCTCACAGAATAAACCTGTTAAAATAAACCTACCATTAAAATTATAGACCGTTCATTTCTTTGTCAGTGGGCAAACTTACAAAATCGGCAGGGGATCAAATAATTATTTCCTCCACTGTATGTATGTGAGAGTGAGAATATATGTGAGAGAGAATATATGTATGTGAGAGTGAGAATATACTGTATGTATGTGAGAGTGAGAATATATGTATGTGAGAGTGAGAATATATGTATGTGAGAGAGAATATATGTATGTGAGAGTGAGAATATATGTATGTGAGAGGTCCAACATGAATTATGGCCTAAACGGCCCCTCATAAAGAGTAACTTATAGAGCAATGAGTGTGTGTAACATTTTACCATTCAAATAATACAAACAAAAAAAATGTGGCCAAAAGGGCACTTTTTGTACAATTTGACCCATGTTAAAAAAATGTTTGACAGGATTGATTTTTTTTGAGGACGTTTTGAGGATATTTATAAGAATCATCTTTATTCTTTATTCGGATCCCCATTAGCTTCCGCTACAGCGGTTGCTAATCTTCCTGGGGTCCACATAAAATTATACAACCACTAACAGAGTACAGACATACAAACAAACATAAAAACAACGACTGACACCCCATCAGTCTAGACAAGAATTACATAATTAAAAGTAATCAAAATATCAGATAACTTAAACAGTGTGTGTACAAAGGTTATCAAACAAACTAATGAGTTGAAATCCCAACCAACAGGTGGCATCATTCCTGTTGTGTGGTCTCTCTCAATAGTTTATGTGAGTGATTTTTTAAATAGGTATTTGCTTCTGGTTTGTTAAATGTATGCAGATAATGAGGTCCACTGGCTGGAGGCTCTATAAATTACTGAGTTTTTAAGTTGATTTGTTTTTGGCTTAGAAAAAACTCTTCAACTCGACGCTGTCTTATTGGGTGTCTCCATGACAGCGGCGAGCAGGCTGGTGACTGTCTCCCCCACCACCTCTGACACGGTGTGGGCAGGGTGGGCCGGCGGGTGTGCCAGCGCCTCTGTGTCTTCTCCCAGCTGGTTTATTGAATGCTGTAGATTCCCTGCTAAGAGAAAAAAGCTTCATGAACCAGGCTCTAACGAAACCAGCTGCAGAGAAGGAGAGAGAGAAATGTACAGGTTAGAGAGAGAGGGAGAGAGACGTACAGGTCAGAGAGCTGCATGCTGGGTGTCGTACACGTTCAGCGCAGGGAGTTCTGAGGTGCAGAGTGTCATTCCTAAACCGAGGGAGATGTCCTGAAGCTTTAGCCTCATATTCACCTCCCAGACCTGAGCACAGCACAAGGAACACATTACATTACACCATTACATCTACTGTCACACTATTACATCTACTGTTACACCTTTACATCTACTGTCACACCATTGCATCTACTGTTACACCATTACATCTACTGTCATACTATTACATCTACTGTTACACCTTTACATCTACTGTTACACTATTGCATCTACTGTTACACCATTACATCTACTGTCACACTATTACATCTACTGTTACACCTTTACATCTACTGTCACACTATTACATCTACTGTTACACCTTTACATCTACTGTCACACCATTGCATCTACTGTTACACCATTACATCTACTGTCACACTATTACATCTACTGTTACACCTTTACATCTACTGTCACACTATTACATCTACTGTTACACCTTTACATCTACTGTCACACCATTGCATCTACTGTTACACCATTACATCTACTGTTACACTATTACATCTACTGTTACACCTTTACATCTACTGTTACACCATTAAATCTACTGTTACACCATTACATCTACTGTCACACCTTTACATCTACTGTCACACCATTGCATCTACTGTTACACCATTACATCTACTGTTACACTATTACATCTACTGTTACACCATTACATCTACTGTTACACCATTACATCTATTGTTACACCTTTACATCTACTGTTACACTACTACATCTACTGTCACACCATTGCATGTACTGTCACACTATTACATCTACTGTCACATCGTTACATCTACTGTTACACTATTACATCTACTGTTACGCCATTACATCTACTGTCACACTATTACATCAACTGTTACGCCATTACATCTATTGTCACACCGTTACATCTACTGTCACACTATTACATATACTGTCACACTGTTACATCTACTGTTACACTATTACATCTGCTGTTATGCCATTACATCTACTGTTCCACCATTACATCTACTGTCACACTATTACATCAACTGTTACGCCATTACATCCACTGTTACACTGTTAATAATAATAATAATAATAATGCATTGCATTTATATAGCGCCTTTCTAGATACTCAAAGCGCTTTACAATGATGAGGGGGAAACTCGCCTCTACCACCACCAATGTGTAGCACCCACCTGGGTGATGCAACGGCAGCCATTTTGCGCCAGTATGCTCACCACACATCAGCTGAGGTGGAGAGGGAGAGAATATTTTTTTTTAGCCAATTAAACTGGGGGATGATTAGGTGGCAGATTGAATGAGCCTGGGTTGGGAATTTAGCCAGGACACCGGGGAAACCCCTACTCTTTACGATAAGTGTCATGGGATCTTTAATGACCACAGAGTCAGGACCTCGGTTTAACGTCTCATCCGAAAGACGGATCTACTGTCACACTATTACATCTACTGTCACACTGTTACATCTACTGTTACACTATTACATCTGCTGTTATGCCATTACATCTACTGTTACACTATTACATCAACTGTTACGCCATTACATCCACTGTTACACTGTTACATCTACTGTCACACTATTACATATACTGTCACACTATTACATCTACTGTTACACCTTTACATCTACTGTTACACTATTACATCTACTGTCACACTATTACATCTACTGTCACACCATTACATCTATTGTTAGACCTATAACATCAACTATCAGTCTAAGATGCTCTGACATTTTATGTACTGGTAAATCCACTACAGTTGTCTTTATGGGGTAGAATGCAGTTATCTGCACTAGCCACACATTGTAAGTTACAGGTTGTAATAAAAGTGTTTCTGTTTCCTAGCATCATTCTCCTCTGCAGATGTTACACTGCTGATGTCACTAAGATATTTCTGCACAGCGGACTAGCCTGATCCAGAGCTCAGCACTAAATACTGGGGCCTGTGGATTCTGAATGAATAACTAAAGGCAGTAAGTGGCACTGCTGTGCTTTTACACAGGGCAGTGAGCTGTACTTACCAGGTGAATGAGGCTGTCCTGCTGGCTATACAGGTCCATCTGGAACCTGTTCATACACAGCACAACACTCTTATATTTCATATTTACACCATAATACATTATTCTCTGCATCTGCTGACTGTCATAACTGCTTACAAGCTCAACCTCCTGAGTTGACATAATATTACAGTTTTTCTCGATTGCTTAGACACATTTCTCGAAACTAAGAAAAAAATATTTATGTAAAAATATATAAAACATAAAAAATACTGTAATAGAAAATAATTTACCACAGCATCCCCACCGTGGATTACTGGCAAATACAGAAAATATTTTACTCTGCTACTGCCACTGCATCGCGTCTCTGGTCTGGGTCAGGCCAGAGAACCTCATCTACATCACATGCTATATTGGCCCTTGCCAGGCAGCGGGGGGGGGGGAAACGCCTCGCATGCCTAATCCACCCCTGGCATGCATCTACTGTTATGTCTAAACATGCCTCCTCCATGGCCTGGAGAAGGTGAGCACGAATGTAGGGGCCTCTGTCATACAACTTCCACCGCCATGCCGAAAAAAACTCCTCTATGGGGTTGAGGAAGAGGGAATATGCTGGTAGAAAGATATTGCTGAACCTGGGGTTATTGGTGAACCAGTCACGAACTAGAGCAGCCCGATGGAAACTTACGTTGTCCCAAATGACAACGTAGCGTGGCTGCTGTAGTTGTGCTGGCTCCCTCTGTTCTAACTGATATATATGGTCTCGCAGACTATCAAGGAAAGTAAGGAGAAGCATTGTGTTATATGGCCCAAGGACGGCATGGCGGTGGAGGACCCCTCGGTGGCTGATGGCGGCGCACATAGTGATATTCCCTCCTCGCTGGCCAGGGACATGCACGATGGCCCGTTGGCCAATTATGTTCCTCCCCCTTCTTCTTCTCTTAGTCAGGTCGAATCCCGCTTCATCAATAAAGATCATTTCGTGAGGAACAGGTCGCCCTTCTACTTCAAAGATTCCCTCCAAAAAACATGAAATATAGTAGAGTACTGTAAATGACTACTCCGAAACACATTGCTAGAGGGTGCAAATGGTAGGCCATCATATATGTAGTTTGTTCTACAGTATAGACAGCTGTACTGTACAGTACAGTAATACTGTATATATTGTAACATACTGAAATACTTCATACAGTATGGAAACCCATACCTGCACATATTCCTGATGCTGGTATTTCACTCTGTCAGAGTTTCTTTCAAAAGGGACACGATATGCCTGTTTCATTCGCAGATGGTTTTTTCTCAGAATACGGTCAATTGTTGAGATACTAATGGCATCAATTCCTCGAAAGACTTGTTGATCCTCAATGACCCGCTGTTGAATCTCTCGCAGGCGAATTGCATTGTTGGCAATGACCATGTTGACCATTTCCCTCTCTTGCTCCTCGGACACCAGCCTTCTCCTGCCTCCACCAGGTGGTCGTCTCTCAGTTCTGCAAAAACAGAAGTGGGATGGGATACTGTAACTGTAAACCATCCTTTTGACAAAATGGGAGCATACCATAACTCCACATTATGTACTGTAACTGAGATGCATACAGAACGATAGAGCAAACAGCTACAGTACATATATACATGCTGTACAGTACTGTAAGAGCTCAGAGTACAGCAATCTAAAGTAGAGTACAGTAGAGAGCACTATGTACATAAAATACTTACCTATTTTCCTGCCTGAAGGTCCGTATGATGGAGGCAACAGTGAAGCGGCTAAGGTTCGGCTGCACTCGTTGCCCAGCCTCCCTCATTGACAGGCCATGCACAAGGACATGGTCAACAAGAGTGGCACGAATTTCATCGCTCACTACTTGTCTCCTCGGTCTTCGCCTCCCTCTTCCTCCTCCTCCTCCTCGACCTCTTCCTCTTCCTTGCCTTCCTGGATCCATTGTTCTAAAACTAAATGAACTAACCCAGGGCCCTTTTATGCATTGGAGGTTCTGATTGGTGTGTGAACAATTTTGTCTCATAGTGTTTTCAATCAGATAATTGTGTGCTAATTGGGTTCAATCTTTGCTGACTGAGTTAACAATGTCGAATGCTTGTGCTTTCTGAATGAACACAAGGTGCAGGCAATGATAATTAAGGGGATTTGTGTGTACAGTTTTGCACTAAAAGTTCAACTAATTTGAATCATGTGTGTAAACAGGTCAATACGGTTTACAGTTTTGGGAAATGGGTGTGTCTTTTGGGAGATGGCATTATGCATTAGGATATTTAGTTCATAAGTCTGGTAATAGTGTGTAAGCAATTGAGAAAAACTGTAATTGTGGGTTTATGATCAGAAATGTACTTTTCCAAATCTATAAAAAAACTGCTCCTTTCATTTTACAAGGTGTCCACTGTATTAGCTCTTCTGTATTAATGACCTTCATGATTTACACAGTGATTCATACTGTACTACTCTCCACACAGACTAAAGACAATCACAACTGTCCAGAACGGTCAGTAATACTGGGACCTTAGAGCTTTACACACCTCTCCCAAAGGATCTTCCGTGCATCCCATACAATTCAGTCCTTGATGTCCTCAGAGGTGATGTAAGCAGGTACATGACCCTTGCCTCTGAGGGACAAGAACTCATCGAGTATCTCCTTCTACCAAATAGAATCTTCTGTGAGTTCAGCAACCCAGGACCAGCAAGTACACAAATGTTGTGTGTTGTGATGGTGTGTAAAATGTGTTGTGTGATTAAGATGTGTGTTGACTGTGTAAAATGTTGTGTTGGGTGATTGTTGTAATCATGTGTAAAATCATGTATGATGTGTATTATTACAAAATTAATGGCAAAGTGGCCTTCAAGCCTGATTCACCATCCAACTAATCTGTGAAACACTTAATCTTGTGTGATAAACAATACGTGTGGTTAAATTTACTTTACTAATGTACATGAATATTAATAGTAACACCTGTAACCTCACTCTCTCTCTCCTGTAGAACCATCTCTTACCTGTTCTTCATATTTCTGCTACGGCAGAGCACCGTAGCTACGTACTCCACATAACTGTGGAGAACGCCGTAATCCTTCAATAGAAAATAAAAATGGATATAATTAGAGCACTACTGAGACAGAGAACATAGTTTAGCCTAATAAATTATCCACAAGCAATCTGAAGTGCTTAAAAGCAGAATTAAAATTTCTGCAAATCATCACATCAAATGTCCATATATGAAAATCAAGATGGAGCTAGAATCCTCCACCAAACAGGCGAAAATACTTTTACATTCATAACTGTTTAAAATAAAATCTGTACATTGAAAACCGGCAATACAGTTCAGGCATATGTGATCATTTATATTAGTCATAAAATGCACATTACACTTTGCATTTACAAAAATAAATAGCACTGTGTGAGGAAATCATGAAAATAATTGAATGTACAACTCTTCAAATAAAACGTTTACAGTAAATATAGTCTATATCTCTATAGCATCCCTAAACTAAAGGTAGAATTATGCAGGCCATCTGTTTTGCTGTCCGGTTTTATTTGAAAAGTGCATCATTTCTAAAATGATAATAAGTTTATCTTTCCGATTTTGGTATCAATATACCCAATCGATTTGTTGACAGTATCCATGTTCTGTCTTCGTGCTACAGATGTGTCTCCTTAGATACGTTCAGCAGGCAAATGTATCCGCAAGACTTTTGTTTTAATTTATGTAATTCAGAATAACACTGGAATGCCATCCGTTGTGATGTCACGCTAGCAAACTCTGACGTCGAACTTGTTGTGTTCGGTTGCTGCTGTTTTGTGTCCGTTGTATTTTTCTGATGGATTGGCCTGATAATGCAGACCTGTACTGTCCAAACTTTCCTAAATTATTTAATGCAACTTGGCCCTGTGTTTCTTCATCTTACCATCTCAAGAGAATGTGGTCAATGAAACTGTATGTTCCACATCAAACTGCAAAATGAGAATAATTTATAGTGGAAGTACTCTGATTCAGATGGGTTGCACTTAGAAATTAAACAGAAAAATGACTACACTATAGGGCATGTTTGAACAATTGTCTGCATCCACTGCTTTGGGTTTATGAAAAGCACAGAATTAATAAAATGTATTATTATTATTATTATTCTATTTATTGATGTATTTATTTGGAATATTTGGATTTCTATCAAAACCTATGTGGTCCTACAGAGCATAGATATCCTTGTGTTCACAAAATTCTGTTCGCAACTATAAACTATTATTATGTTAAGAAAATTAGTACTTATTACTTATTTGCCATCATCTGACCCACAAACATGTCTGGATATGTTTGTAAAAATGCTATATGTACGCCATTTTCTAGGTAAAAATATTACTCATTTGTATCTGCATTTATTTATTCATCCCCCCTTTCTCTATTGTACATGATGTTTCTTGATATAAATGTCTGTTTGTGAATTGTAAAGAAATCTGTAGCAGCAGTTAACATTTTAAAAACTGTACATTTTCTAAAGTAAACTTGCCAACAAAGTATAACCATATCCTTTCTGGAGTGTAATTATTCATCAACTGTTAAAAACATTCATTGAAATCATATGTTGTTCCATGAGGCACAATCTCTTCACATGCTAAAATGAAGAAACACAGGGCCAAGTTGCATTAAATAATTTAGGAAAGTTTGGATAGCATTGCTTTGGAATAGAGCTAGTTTATTTAGTGTCAGCTATGATAGGCAATACTGTTAGTTGTAACTTGGCCACATTTTGATATCAATACTTTAAAAGGCAGGCCTAGTTTTTGCAAGTTGGAATTAAGGACTTATAGACAGCGCTCTGTAGGCTATGCGTGAGTAACTTGGCTTTTTTTACGTTGGAGACGTTTTTGATCAGATATATACAGACATCATATAAATTCTGCACTGGTGCATAAGAGCTGAACATTAATAGAAACATGTGGTAAATACTTATTGTATTCATATGAAAAATGTGTTTTAGGCTACTTCAACAGGGTTGATTTCACTGTTTTTTCCCCTCTATAAACCATATAACACCGTATCTAAAAAATAAAAAAAACTGCTCTATCTAGACTAGTATAACCTGGACTAGATTGACATTAAGTTACCAATCGTGAACCAATCAACGATAAGATTTATGAGGGTTATACTACGAAACAGGATTACTGAATTTTTACATTACATTACAGGCATTTAGCAGACACTTTTATCCAGAGCACATTTATCCATTCATACAGCTGGATATATACTGAAGCAAGTCATGTTAAGTACATTGCTGAAGGGTACAACGGCAGTGTCCTACCTGGGAATCGAACCTGCAACCTTTTGGTTACAAGTCCAGTTCCTTAACTACACTGCCGCCCAGAATTTGCCAGATAAATCCTCCTAAATCTGGAACATGGACTGAAGTAAAATGAGCTGTTCCGGGTTTTACCTAGCATTACAGCTTACTTACTAAGCCTACTTTGTAGTATTTTTTTTTTTTACTGTATGTTTCTATTGATGCTATTCGGCTGTTATGCAGCATTGCACAATGTTATATGATGTCTGTATTGGACATTCAAAATTCCTAATTCACGTGAATGTGTTAAGGTTCCCCCAGGGCAGACTGGACCCAAATGCAAGACTCAGAGATGGCTCAGGGGAAAACTCCACCAGGGAGTACATTTAACCAGACATAGGCAGGGGCAAGACAAAACCAGACACGGGGCAGGAACAAGGCAAGGCAGGAACATGGAGGGGTCTAAGACTAGGAGGGGTCAGGAACAGGGAAGGATCAGGAACTATGGAGGGTCAGGAACCAGGCTAGGCAGGGACGGGCACTCTGGCCGTGGGGTCAGGAAACATGGCGGCACTCCGGCCGTGGGGTCAGGAAACATGGCGTCACTCTGGCCGTGGGGTCAGGAAACATGGCGTCACTCTGGCCGTGGGGTCAGGAAACATGGCGGCACTCCGGCTGTGGGGTCAGGAAACATGGCGGCACTCTGGCCGTGGGGTCAGGAAACATGGCGTCACTCTGGCCGTGGGGTCAGGAAACATGGCGGCACTCCGGCTGTGGGGTCAGGAAACATGGCGGCACTCTGGCCGTGGGGTCAGGAAACATGGCGGCACTCTGGTCGTGGGGGTCAGGAACGAGGACGTCACCCCGGCTGTGGGGTCCAGATCAAGGACGGCACACCGGCCGTGGGGTCAGGAACAAGGACGGCACTCCGGCCGGCTGCATTGAATTAAAAAAGCGATTCATGAGGAAAACCCATAAGGACAACATTTCACAATTGATGTTGTCACAAACGCAAGAATTTTGAAACTTTCAACGGCTAATAACTTCTAACTCCTTTGACAAGTAGCCTATTTATGTCAAAGGAGTTAGATGTTATTAGCCGTTCAAAGTTTCAAAATTCTTGCGTTTGTAACATCAACATTTACTTTTAGCCGATGAAAGTGTATATCAAACGAATATCGAACATAATGCTATCTTTACCGCGGTTCTCTAGTCCACGTATGCAATTATCTCATGGATGACTTTGTTACGCATGAGCATTTAATGTGTGCAAGTCTTCATTCCGTGTGTGCATGTTCCGCGAGCAAACCCTCATTCTGCAAGCACACCTTCACTCTGAATGATCACATTCACTGGCAATCTTTTTGTCTTATTTAGCAAAAAAGTAACAGAAATAAGATTTTAAAGTCTAAATATCAGATTAAAATGCTTGTTAAGATGTGGTTTTTGCAGTGCATACAATGACATTCTAGGTGATTCTGTACTTCCAACTTTGTGGTAACAGTTTGGGGAAGGCCCGTTCCTGTTTCAGAATGACAATGCCCCCATGCACAAAGCGAGGTCCATAAAGAAATGCTTTTTCAAAATCGGTGTGGAAGAACTTGACAGGCCTGCACAGAGCCCTGATGCCAACCCCATTTAACACCTTTGGGATCAATTGTAAAGCCAACTGCAAGCCCAATATCAGTGCCCGACCTCACTAATGCTCTTCTGTCTGAATGGAAACAAGTAATGCCCCACGCTGCAACATCTAGTGGAACGCCGTCCCAGATGAATGGGGGATTTGGAGCAACAAAAGAGGGGCCGACTCCATAGGAATGGCCATGATTTTAGAATGAGATGTTGGATGAGCAGGTGTCCATATACTTTTGGCCATGTAGTATGTCTGTAGCATGGTATTAATACATATCTATACTGGTCTGTGGCAACTGACTGATGTTGCAGCGGTCTTTAACCATCCCATTTTTACGGTCCATATGACCCAAAATGACTTTTTGTTTTTGTATAATTTCAAATAGGTGATTTCCTTCAGCAAACACCTTTAAAACACTCTAGAGAATTAGGAAATACATACAAAAATATAGTTGGAACTTTTATGTTTCTTTTATATTGACCCGTAACAACACCTTAACACAAATGGCAGTAAAATGCTAACATAATAGTATGGTTAAATATTGAGATGTCCATTATATTTATACAATAAATTATTGGTGCCCTTCAGGAAAATGAGCAAAAAAACTGTAAAAAACACATAAAATGAGTCATATCTTGGCCTGAAATGTATGGGGGAGCTTGTATTTTTTAAATAATTTTTACATTTCCTGTAATGTCTGACAAGGTTGGAGAACACTTTTGGAGGGATCTTTGAGAAAAGCAAGGACTGGCTTATCTACAGTAAGAGCTGACAATTTACTCATTAAAGTGATATTATGTTGTTGAAAGCAGGGCTAAGCACCATGATATTATTGTCAAAAGATAGTTTTAGTACTTTTTTGTAAAGAGATCAAACATGAATATCTTAGGAGGTAATTAAGCTCAGCTATTGATTACCATCACACAAAGAAAGGGAAATTTAGTCCTGCTTTTAACAGCAGAAAGTGTTGGTTGTAGTGCAATTGTTTGGTTCAGCCAGTAGTGCAATCTTCAAATTTGGGCAAAATAGTACATTCTTTACAGCCAGTTGTACCACGCTGACCGCTTGAAGCTGGAGCTGACTAAATAAAGGTAAATTGCAAACTGTAAATTACAAAAATGTAAATTAATGGACTCATCAACCGTTATCTATGTAGACATTTAGACTTTCAATTGAATGTCACAGATACAGATTGGCATTCAAACAACCACTCCTCCGGAGACAAAATGGGGGTTGGCGCATTCCAGTGCCCCTCCTCCTGCCCCTCCATCTGCTCCTGCCCGTCCTCTGCCTTCCACTTCTTGGTTTTCCTCTTGTGCCACCTGTGAATAAACCACATGGGCCCCTTGTCTTGCAGCCCCATTGCAGGTCCCTGTGTCTCCACAGACTGGGGGGAGTGCTTGATGGAGGCTTAGTGCAGGACTTCCAGCTCTGGGGCCCTGGGCGGGGTGGTTGCCATGGTGTGGTTGGAGTAGACAGGGGGCTTCTTCTGTTGGACTTCTGCTGGGAGGATTCTGCAAAGCAAGCGTGTTTACATTTACGATCGTGTGTATTTCTCAACGGCTATAAGAGAGAGAGAGAGCTAGAGAGAGACAGAGAGAAAAATGTGCAAAATGGAAACTCCCTGTGTAAAGAAGTACTTCAGATATCTGTGCAGAATTGACCTGAACTCAAAATAATAACTTCATTTATACTCAGTAGTTTTGCTCTACATCACAGCATCCTGCTGACCTTGCTTCCTGCATCCTGATAGGCCTTGGTGAACTACAACTACTACTCCCAAATCTCCAGGGCCCAGGATAACATATCCGGTTGTCCCCCCCTGACGGTGGCCCTGTGTGTGTGTGTGTGTGTGTGTGTGTTCATGCGTGTGTGACACAGGGCTTAGACTCCCCCCTTCCATGCAATTAATTCTAATTTCAGAACGCTGACTGCCTCTCCTTTTCCTGAAAGCAACACATCACAGGGACATCACTGACGACATAAAGCAGGTCTGGGCGATATACCGCAATGATAATTATCAAATGCAATAATGGCCATCGCCGCCTTGTAGGGTATTGGCTTGCTTATCGTCTTTTTTTCTTTAATTATACCTGATGCGGTAGTAATCTAAACTTCAGAGGAAATGGAAAATTCTTCCCGGGAAAAGAATGTCATCGCTGTTATCTGTTGGGTGTTCATAAAACAAGGTGTTGCAGCTTCCATGTGATTGACAAAAACACATCACATGATCACATGGACGCTGTACGACCTTCAGGATAATTCGATAATTATCATTGCAGCATATCGCCCAGCCCTAACATACAGCACACACCCCACTGATATTATAATCTCCATGGAGATCAGTTTTTCATTTTAAGCTTTAGGCCTGTTTTTTCTACTTTCTGTATATTTGGAAATATCATTTCAGCATCACAGGGGGCTGCACATTAACAACGTAGCACACATCAGCAAATCAAAACCAGACAGGAGTGGATTCCAACCTCCCTGCCTCAGTTCAGGAAGAATTAAATCTTAAAAAACAAAAGTAGGCAGAAAGCATCCACCAATCTCTGTTAGTGTTGTTCTGTTTGTTATTAGCCAACTCACTCTGTGATTGGTGGAAAATATGTTGTTTGTTCTAGGAGTACAGAGACACCACATCCATCTTATCTCATCTGTCAAATGATCTGTGCTTCAGATTAGATTACCAACACAGCATTCACAACCACGCCCCTTCCATGGCCTACACTGCAGCCAATAGGACAGGCCCCTCCTACCTGCAGGACTTAATCCAGTTTACTGTGAACTACACTCAATGTTCATTACTAGGGATAGATGCTACGTTATGGGAAGGATGTGCTTTGTCTAATCTGTTCTGTAGTTGCTTCGATGACCTTCTGTATGCACGTATCGTATGTCGCTTTGGATAAAAGCGTCTGCTAAATGTAATGTAATGTAGTATCACTTCACCTCACCCCCTCAAATCACAAGTCATTTCACAGTTGCTGTTTTCTTCTGATCAATAACTGTCAATCTTATTGAATGAGAAATCCTTTTTTCTAGATCACACTCCAAGATTAAAGGGTTACAGTAAAATCAAATTTTAATGCTACATGAATTTGTGCACAGATAATATGGTGTGAGAAAGTACCAGTTACAACACATTTCATTCTTCTGGACATGGATATCCACTCTCCTATTCTGAAAAGATCTGCTAGAGTGACACAGTTCACGTCACTGGGCCAGCCACGCCCACTCTCAATGTCATAGCAACACATGGAGGCGAAGAGGCATGTGGCAGATTTGGGACAGGGCAAGTAGCACATCTATATGACCACAGTTTAAACAGTGATGACCCCAGCAGTGGGGTTGAGTAATATAATTCTCAGATCATTGCATTGGCTTCAAGTTAGCTATAGAATTCATTTTTAAATTCTACTGCTTGTATATAAAGCTCTCAATGTCTCAGGGCCTAAGTACATCTCTGACATGCTTGAAGAGTATAAACCTAATAGGCCTCTTAGGTCAGCAGAGACAGCTCTACTGCTGGTAGTGCCTAGAGTGAGAACCAAACATGGTGAAGCAGCCTTTAGCTATTATGCTACCCACAGCTGGAACCAACTTCCAGAAGACCTCAGATGTGCTCCAACTTTGGCTATATTTAAATCTGAACTAAAAACTTTTTTCTTGTGCCTTTAATGGTTAAGTTTGTTTTGTATCTTTTGTTTATTTTATCGTTTGTTTTTTAGCAAATTATTTAATTACACTATGCAATTGCTTTTTATTGCTCTTAGTATTTTTTTTTATTTTTTTTTTAGACGTAACTTAAAATAATTTTATTGTTGGGGTTTACATCCCCAAGGTTTTATTGTTGTGGTCCCTTAGGTTTTAAAATGAAGGTTTAAGTCCCCTAGAAAAGTGCACTTAAATGTTATGATATGGGTTCAGGACATACTTGAAGGTTTTGTTCTTGGGGTTAACTCTTTTTCTTTCATTCCTTTCCTTTTTTTCTCTGAAGCACATTGAGTTGCAATTGTTGTATGGAATGTGTTATATAAATAAAATTTGATTGATTGATTGATAATACAATAACATGGAATTAGGGTGAGGTTTACCTTTATACTGACATTCCAGGCCCCTGTTTCTCTTACCTTATAATGAGCCATGCTGTGGCATCTATTATGGTGCATATAAGTATGCTGATTGCAACACCAGCCCACAGCCATGTTTTGCTGGAACCTGAATGAAGGACATTACAGTTAGATACTGAGCAACACACTTGGGATAAATAAAAAAGTACAAATAGCCATTTATACACCCAATCACAATAGAGAAACAGGCTGCCAAATTTACAACATTAATTCTTTCAGGTCTCTCCAAAATAATACACGCTGTCACGAGTGCAGGTGTGGTGGACCCAAGCATAGAGACAAACAGAGGGAAACCAGGCAGATGCAAAACTTAAAGACTTTACAGGGTGGTAAGGAAACAAAAAGAATAAAACTAACAGGAAGTAACGCAAAGTATCACCAGGAATAAACTACGCTAGGAACATAAACACAAAGTAACACCAGGAATAAACTACGCTAGGGAAATAAACACAGGAGAACACTGGCTACTACTAGAGAGGCAGAAGGGCTTGGAACAACAAACAGCATCAAGAAAAGACTATAAATATATATATATATATATATATATATATATATATATAATCAATACCTATACAGCACTGAGAGTTTGCCACTTTTCAGGGTTTCCTACAGAAGTAACCACAATGACCACAGACTATTAGCCCTTAAAAACATTAACTTCTTTATGTTCTGACCTCATGTAACCACACAGCATTCAGATACAACTTCACACATCCACACAATAAAACCCCAAACTTGGGATATTTTGCCGTTTTTCTCCTTCTGCTTCTTCACCGTACCCTCAAAGAATAATTCTCCCCATTGGATAACAACATCGCATACCTGCTATCCCAAGCTTATCGATCAACAAAAACGCTTCAAACTAATGTCGACACATCGCAGAATCACAGACAAAATGGCTATATGGCATGGTGCTTTCCATGAAGCTACTGTGGCCTACTGGTTAGAGTTGCTGTCTCTCACACAAAGGATTGGAGGTTTGAGTCCAACAGTGCATGAGTTTATTTTTGACAAAAACAATGTACAACTGTTATACTTTTCGTTTATTAGACTTATTTTCACATTAAAAAACATATTTTTATTGCAAAGGCAATATCCAATATTAGCCAAACTGTTCATAGTTTCACTTATAGCCTACTACAGTGAAATGGTGAAAGTCAGACGACACCACTTCAGGTAACGTTATGCAGTATGGAAACAAATGTCATTGACAAATGGCCTATAGATCTGTGTTCGATCCCCGCCTGGTACTATAAACTGTCATTTCATTTTGGACTAAAACAGTGTGCACATGTTCTGGTTTTCTTATACAATAATGTTTTTTTATTGCAAAGGCAAAGACATATTTACAATATTAACTGTTCACTTGTAGCCTGTTAGTTAAACAATTCAGTCACTGGACACCACGGTAGTTAGGCTATGCAATAGCTAAAGTTATGGGAACAGGTATCCCATGGCAATTTGTCAAGCAAAGAAAAAGGTTTTAACGCAGAATATCATCTGGTTAGCATCACGTTGTTGCATTAATGTAAAAAAAAATTTCAATAAATAACTGTGCCATTGGCTACATGTTTTCATCTCACACAAATACTGACAAAATAAAATTGTCTGTGTGGAGCCTGCTGTGTTCTTGCGGTCATGTCTGACACAATGCAAACCGAACCTTCAACGCTCGCCTCGGCCAACGTTTCTTTATTATGTCTTCATTCATTTCTTCACTTCAGCTCTGTTCAGTTTATCCTTTCCACACATAACACAATGTCACCATAAAATTAACTACTAGGAAAATTTAGAATTTACGATAATACATTAAGAATGATGATAGCCTACTATAACCTGCAATCCCTTAAGAGATCGAATTTATAAACCTCCAATTCCCCAAACGTATCTGTTTCATGGTTAGTCACTTTAAAAATTTGCAATAGCCTGGCAATATGGCTCTAGTCTACTACGCTACTCTGCAGACAATGTAGCTTACTGCAAACACTTTTAGTTATAATACAAATAAGAAGAAGAATCTCTGGTAGGCTACTTTCTTAGTAGTATCTATTGTTTTCTTTCTAGGCTAAGATTCTTGGGAAATATGCGTTGTCCAATTAAGGTTGTTAGCCAACGTTAGTTTTGCCGGAGAAACGTCAGTCAGCTGCTAGTCAGGAAGCAGGTACAAGCTAGGCTACTACGAAGCGAATCAACATGCCTTATACATCCATTGCACTACAGAAAACTAAACTAAACCTAGCTACATGGTCCGGTACCAAAAGATTTCCTACAGGCAACGTTAGGCTACACTACCGGAAAAAAAAACTGCGAAAGAATTATGCTGTGCTTATGAAGTTGGCAGCTCTTAGCCCAGACATGGAAACTTGTAGTTACGCATCCAACAAGCCATTGTTAAATAGTCTAACGTTAAATGTATTTCTATAGAATACTAATGTGCCTATTTTACAACTCTATTTCCATATTTTACTTATACAAACTATTTAGGCTGTATGTATTTCTTTCAGCTACAATGTGTTTGCGTCTAACCTATTGTGCATGCATGTCTCCATATAGACTTGGTTAATTAATTTACATGTTTCTTCATGATCCAAAGTTCAGGTGGTGCTATTCATTGTATTTCATTAGACTTTAAATACAGCTCATCTACAAACTCTTTTAATATATTTGTGGGCTATCGGTAATAGGAGAAATGTTCTCATTCTCGTCAGTAGCCTACTAAAGGGCGTTATGGTTACGCAAATGTCTGCATGCATTTATTTGGAATGCATGTATTCTGTATGCATGTCTCTCTCAATTTCATTATCTTCATGCATTATTCATCATTAGTTAGCTACCAAAAATAAGTGATATCTGATCAAAAATGTCTCCGACGTAAAAAAAAAAAAAAGCCAAGTTACTCACGCATAGCCTACAGAGCACTGTCTATAAGTCCTTTATTCCAACTTGCAAAAACTAGGCCTGCCTTTAAAAGTATTGATATCAAAATGTGGCTAAGTTACAACTAACAATATTGCTGATTGTAGCTCACACTAAATAAACTAGCTCTATTCCAAAGCAATGCTATCCAAACTGTCCGAAATTATTTAATGCAACTTGGCCCTGTGTTTCTTCATCTTCCCATCTCAAGAGAATGTGGTCAATGAAACTGTATGTTCCATATCTAACTGCAAAATGAGAATAATTCGTAGTGGAAATACTCTGATTCAGATGTGTTGCACTTAGAAATTAAACAGAAAAATTACTACACTATAGGGCATGTTTGAACAATTGTCTGCACCCACTGCTTTGGGTCTATGAAAAGCACAGACTGAATAAAATGTATTATTATTATTATGTATTGATTGATTTATTTATTTGGAATATTTTGATTTCTATCAAAACCTGTGTGGTCCTACAGAGCATAGATATCTTGTGTTCACAAAATTCTGTTCGCAAATATCATAACTATTATTATGTTAAGAAAATTAGTACTATTACTTATTTGCCATCATCTGACCCACAAACATGGTGGAGGTGCGCACGCAACACTGGGGCAGAATATTCAATATTGCAAAAGAAATCAACATCAACTTGTAATAGTAGAAGCTGAAATGGATGATGAAAGTCACTTGTTTGACATCGAATATCTTAGTTACATCAACACTGAGATAGCTAAGCAGATTGGTGTAGCCTAAATATGAGTAATATTTATTCAATTTAGTAAATGTCCTGAAGTAGGCTGTGTTATGTTGCCACCTCATCATATACAGTCAAGCCGGAAAGTCTGCACACCCCTTTCACCTTCTCCACGTTGTATTACGTTACAGACATATTCTACAATAGATTGAGTTCATTTTTTGTCTTAAAATTCTACACAAAATAGCCCATAATGACAAAGTGAAAACAGATTTTTAGACATTTGTGCTAATTTATTACAAATCTAAATGTAAAATATCATATGTACACAAGTGTGCACACCCTTTGATATGACACCCAAAAGTGAGCTGAGGTGCATTTTGTTTCCACTGATACTGCTTGAGATGTTTCTAAAACTTAATTGGAGTCCACCTGTGATAAATTCAATTGATTGGACATGATTGGGGATTGCCAACACCTGCCTATATAAGGTCCCACAGTTGACAGTGCATGTCAGAGCAAACTCCAAGCCATGGGGTCAAAGGAATTATCAGACCTCAGAAACAGGATTGTGTCAAGGCATAGATCTGGAGAAGGGTGCGGAAAAATCTCTGCAGCTTTACAGGTCCCAAAGAGCACAGTGGCCACCATCATTCGTAAATGGAAGAAGTTTGGAACCACCAAGAATCTTCCTAGACCTGGCCGCCCGGCCAAACTGAGCAATCGGGGAAGACGGGCCTTGGCCAGGGAGGTGAGCAGGGTACCAGCGTATCCTTGTGGAGATGGGAGAACCTTTCAGAAGATCAACCATCCAGGCAGCACTCCACCAATCAGGCCTTTATGGTAGAGTGGCCAGACGGAAGCCCCTCCTTAGTAAAAGGCACATCACAGCCCGCTTGGAGTTTGCCAAAAGGCACCTAGAGGACTCTCAAACTATGAGAATCAAGATTCTCTGGTCTGATGAAACCAAAATTGAACTTTTTGGCCTGAATATCAAGCGTCACGTCTGGAGGAAACCAGGCACCACTCATCACCTGGCTAATACCATCCCTACAGTGAAGCATGGCGGTGGCAGCATCATGATGTGGGGATGTTTTTCAGCAGCGGGAACGGGGAGACTAGTCCTGATAGAGGGAAAGATGAATGCAGCTAAGTACACCGAGATCCTTGAAGAAAACCTGCTCCAGAGCGCTCTGGACCTCAGACTGGGGCGAAGGTTTACCTTTCAACATGACAACAACCCAAAGCACACAGCCAAGAGAACAAAGGAGTGGCTTCGGAGAAAGTCTGTGCATGTCCTTGAGTGGCCCAGCCAGAGCCCAGACCTGAATCCAATTGAACATCTGTGGAAAGAGCTGAAAATGGCTTTGTACCGACGCTCCCCATCCAACCTGACGGAGCTTGCAAGGATATGCCAAGAGGAATGGGCAAAAATGTCCAGAAACAAGTGTGCCAAGCTCGTAGCTTCTTTCCCAAGACGCCTTGAAGCTGTAATCCCTGCCAAAGGTGCAGCAACCAAGTATTAGGCTAAGGGTGTGTACAGATATGTAACCCCTAAATAACCTATTTTTGTCAGTAAAATAAAATTGCATATTTTCTAAAAACCTTTTTTCACTTTGTCATTATTGGCTATTGTGTGTAGATGTTTGAGGCAAAAAATGAACTCAATCTATTGTAGTATAAGTCTGTAACGTAATAAAACGTGGAGAAGGTGAAAGGGGTGTGCAGACTTTCCGGCTTGACTATGTCCACTCGAGGGCGCGGGAGGTGAAATAATAAATCCAATGAGATGGACAAATGGACTGCCATGTAAACAATCCAGTTAGCCAGGCATCTTACCGGGGATTCAAAAGGTATCTTTCTTGATTAAATAAACTAATAATTGATTATTAAAACAACAAAAAATATTGAGCTTCTTTATGGCAGTAACATTAGCCTAATCTAAAAGTCGTTAAAACAAACAAAAGAAAAAACTACCGGTCACGTCTAACTTACATGTTTATTGGCTTAAAAGTTATCTTATTGTTTTTTGAATCTAATAAATATAATATGTTCAATAGTAACATTATGTGCCCAAATAATAACAGTATTGTAGCCTTGTTGTTCACAAAAGTTTCAGTTTTTCGCCCGATAACAGGGTTCGGTAGCCTACGCAAGCTTGCTCACCGTTACAGAAGAAAACGCTGGTAGTATTGGTGCCTTTACTGTTGTGGCTATAGATGAACATTAAGTTATCAACACATCATCACACAGAGAATTTACTGACACAATAGTTGTCAGCTGCTCCACCTTTGTGTGTGTTAAGTAACGTAGCTGCTAGACAGGCTATGTAGAGTCATCCTATCTGGCCAAACACGTTAATAACAGCATTAACAGAAGTTAGCCTACACTAGGCTATATCAATTTCAAACAGACTAGCCTAACGTTAGACAAATTTTTAAAAATTGTGAATATCCTATATGTCCGAGTTATTGAATTGGAATTAACATTAAAAAATAAGTTAACTTGTCACTGTCAAACATTGACAGTAAAGACGGTTAACTTGCACTCATTTGTAAGGTAAATAAGCTATAGCTAAATATGCTATCTTAAGTTAACGTTACAACAAAAAAGTTACAGAAAAGTTGTAATAAGACTAACGCTAGCTATAATTTGTATCACTGTGCCAAGATGAAAGTGAAATAAAAGAACCAGAAACAAAATTAGACGGTTAAATCGTTGATGATCAAGTCCACCGCATTATGATAGCCTGCCAAGGTGATACACTTTTTGCCCCAGGGTTGCGCGCGCATCCTCTTTTGTTTACAAACAAGAAATGGGTCTATGCCTGAGTAACTTAGCTTTTTTTTTTTTTTTTTTACGTCGGAGATGTTTTTGATCAGATACAGTATTCGCCGAAGGAGATACCCAGCTAACAAAATGACGTCCTGAGGACGTCCTCTAAATGGACCACAAAGTTATTAGGATGTTGGAAATTAACGTTCTTAGGACGCTATTTTGTAGGGGTGCTTTGATGTCCTGGGGACGTTTTCTTAACATCAAAACGACGTTTTCAGGACGTTCTTAATGCAGTCATAGGACCATAAAATGACGTCCTGTGCACAATCCTCTAAATGGACCACAAAGTTATTATGACGTTGTATGACTGTATTAAGAACGTCCTGAAAACGTTGTTTTGACGTTAAGAAAAACGTCCCCGGGACAACAATGGAACCCTACAAAATAACGCCTGGAGAACGTTCATTTTTAACATCCTGATAACGTTGTGTTCCATTTAGAGGACGTCATTTTATTAGCTGGTTAGCTGTTTGCAAGATAGCTAGGTCATACGCTCGCATTAATGCGGTTCATGTAGCATGAGAATGCAATCTACGGACCACGGATAGGTTCAAAAAGATAACACTTCATAAATGTGCACAACGAAAATGTTATCTGATTGAACTTCCCGCTTGTAGTTGAACAGTGATTGGTTATTAGCAAAGATTTTAGATATCCGACTAGCCTACCCTCTTTTTTTTCTTTATTCAAAAAGAGATACATACATAGACAAAACACAGAACACAGCCAGGGGTAGCCTACATATATTAAACTAAACAAAAGAATAATTTTACAAGCAGCACGGATTAACAGTTTTAACTGCTTTCTTGTTTTTAGGAAATGATATTCTTTTTATATAAAGTTAATTTACCTTTATAAAATTTCTGTTTATGAATATGATAGCCTATTTTGCCAAAAGTAAAATAAGATTAATTTTAAAAAGGGTATTATTGTAATGCATAAAACCAAAAATAATGTTTTCAATATCCGCCTACCCTCTTTGTTATTTGTCATGTTCGAGTGACGGACCCGGAAGTAGCCGAGAAAAATTATACGTTGGGAACAGGCAAAGATTGTAGATAAGACAAGTTAAGCAACTGGCGCCTTTCCCCTTTGTATTTTTTGTCCGCACAAGGGGAAGTGATCAGGCATGCGCAGTAGTGTTTTCTGTTAGCTTAGCAACTAAAGTTACATCACGTATGCTTAAAGTGGCGAGAATCTGCTGACGTTCCAGCTCCGATGCTGGACCTCTTGCTTCGCCTACCCTCTTTGGAACAGGGAATCAGGAAATTCTGCTTGAAGCTTGCAAACTCCAGTGGTCACCGGAGGCATTGCAGCCTCTGGTGCCAAAAAGCAAATTTCCCCATTGAAGTCCATTAAAAACTACAAAATTACCCAGGCTAAATTATACTATTTTTGACAGTTCTTTTAAATTCTACATTTCTTCACACTAAACTAATTACTCCCCAGGGACTGGTTTTGTTTCTGAGCCGCACAGAAGAAGTTATAAGATTTTTTTTTATTCCAATTGGGTCCACATGTTTAGGTATCCAGTGTGCATGCTCTGGTTCCAAAAAGCCCCATAGTCTAACATGGCGTCTCCATGAATTGGCTTCATGCCCCATTGAGCAGCTCTCATAGGAATCTTGGAACAGGTAAGCAGAAGCTGTCTCCAGCTCTTCTTATATATCTTGATGGCTACACCCATAAAGACCATAGACATGCATATTAACAACTTGTTGCTGCAAAGACCCTCACCATAATGTAAAGTGGCCAAACTTTTACGTGCCAGCATTTTATTCACTACACATGCAATATGAAGATACTCAAAAAAGAAAAATGAAAATGTGGATGTAAATACATCCAAGTAAATAAAAAAGAAATACAATTTAAAAGATAAATGGCAGATAACACTGAATGTTCATTAAAATGAAAAGAAAACCCAAAAATGTTGGATAATATATTCATATAACAATATTTACATTTCTCATTTGAAATCCTCCTCATGATTAGATCATTGTGATTAGGATCATATTTAGCGTTATGTATAGCATATATGGGAAAATCATGCAGATGCAACATATTAATCAATCTGAAGATGTGGTTATTCTGGCTTACTGTGAAATTTATATCTATTTTATATTCTATTTTCTTTTCTCCATCTGTAATTATGTATGGTGCTTAATGTGATCGATCCATATCTACTGCATATCTGGCAGCAGAGTGATGGTTTGAGGCTCATTTGATACCTCAGATCCTTCATGACTTACAGCCATTTAGCTAACCATGGGTTCCGTACTATTCCCGTGTAATTTACAGCTTAATATAGTCCCACCCCCCAATTCCCATAGAGATCCATTCAAATGCAGAGATGTGATAGTATCTCTTGTAAGAGTACCTGAAAATAAGATCAAGAGTCTTTTGATGTCCTTTTATACCCAGTTGTTCTATGTTCTGTGCTGCCCTACAAAGGCAAATAGCAATAATAAAGGTACTGGAGTTTTGTAGGGCAGTACAGATATAGTGATATATAATACATACAAATATAGTGGTGTACAGATATAGTGGTATACACGTAGAATGGTACTACGTGCTGTAGAGTGCTACTCAGCCCTACAAAGGTTTGCCTTTGGGCTGTGGTTCCAAAACTCAGTCCTGGGGGAACCCTGTGTATGTTGGTTTTCTTTCCAAGCACAATTGCAATCCCAGTATTTTAGTAAATAATCCCACTGCACTAATGAAGAAAAATCTATATCTTATTCAAATTGAAGACCCTGGTGCTAAAAGTACTGAAGTGACAAAATGTCTATTTTGAGAAAATCAAATCTGAAAATATCATTGACCCATGAAATCTGTGACGCTCTCCTTCCCGTCCCCTTTGTGTCCCGTGTTTTACCTGTTTCCTCTCGTATCGTGTTGTTTTTGTATTCCTGTTTGTTTCCCCTCGTGCTGCAGGCTGGGCAGTTTTTCCCTTTCGTGTCACTCTGTTCCCTTACTCTGTGTCCGCCTATCTCTTTCCTTCTCTCCGCATGCATTCTTCACACTTTCTGCTCCGCTAATCACTCACGCATACATTCGCACGCTGCACATTAATGAGACACTTCGTCCCTCTGCCCAAGCTCCCGTCCGCGTTGGAGACAGCGGAACTCCTGGTGTTGCACGTGGTGAGGCTGCACGGGATCCCCTGTGACATCATCTCGGACCGTGGGCCCCAGTTCTCCTCCCGGGTCTGGAAAGCGTTCTGCGCTGCCCTGGTCGCTTCAGCCAGCCTGTCCTCAGGATACCACCCCCAGTCTAACGGCCAGACGGAGTGGACGAACCAGGACCTGGGAGCTGAGGAGCTCCGCCACCGGGATGTCCCCATTTGAGTGCTCCTTGGGGTACCAGCCACCCCTGTTTCCGGTCCAGGAAGAGGAGGTTGCTGTCCCATCCGTACGGTCCCACCTCCTCAGATGCAAGCGTGTGTGGAGGCTGACGTGCACCGCACTCCTCCGCACCACCTCCCGTACCCGACGCCTGGCGGACCTTCACCGGACCGCAGCCCCGCAGTACACTCCCGGACAGCAGGTCTGGCTGTCCACCTCCACCATCCCACTCCAGTCCACATCAAAAAAACTCCAGCCCAGGTTCATTGGTCCCTACCCCATCCTCACCGTCATCAATCCTGTCACTGTAAAACTCCAGCTTCCCGCCTCACTCAAAATTCACCCCACCTTCCATGTCAGTCAGGTCAAGCCTGTCGCCTCCAGTCCCCTCAGTGCTCCCGTTAACGCCCCCCCACCCCCCCGGATGATTGACAATGCCCCGGCCTACGCGGCAAGGGCCGGGGTTTCCAGGATTTGGTGGACTGGGAGGGTTACAGTCCAGAAGTGTGGTCCTGGCTAAACAGAAAACTCATTCTCAATCCCTCCCTCATCCGCCAGTTTCACAGACACCACCTGCAGAAGATTAAACCAGGGTGAACGCCAGAAGGCGTTCCTAGGGGGGGGGGGGGTACTGTGACGCTCTCCTTCCCGTCCCCTTTGTGTCCCGTGTTTTACCTGTTTCCTCTCGTATCGTGTTGTTTTTGTATTCCTGTTTGTTTCCCCTCGTGCTGCAGGCTGGGCGTGGTTTTTCCCTTTGTGTCACTCTGTTCCCTTGCACTGTGTCCGCCTATCTCTTTCCTTCTCTCCGCATGCATTCTTCACACTCTCTACTCACGCATACCTTCGCACGCTGCACATTATTGATACCTATTAACTCTTGTATTTAGTCTCCCGGTGTTCTTTGTCCTGTGCCAGTTTGTTGAGTCTCGTTGTGGTAGTGCTCTGGTCTTGTCTCGTCCGATGCTTTGTATCTAGCTCTGTTGTGCCTTGCTTAAATTAACTCTTGCTGGAAGCTGTGTTGGCTCGCCGCTTGTCCGGTCTTGCCTTGCTGTCGGTTGGCTCTTGTCTGCTTTCTGGGTCTGCCAGTCTGTGGCTGTTCGTGCCCACTCCGCTCTGCCCTGTCTCCCGCCCCCCGCTCCTCCTCTGCTGCGCCTGCCCGAATTCCTGCCCCCGTCCGGTCCCTGGCCTCTCCCGCTCCCGCTCTCCCGCTGCTGAGCCATTACTGGTTTCTGTTTGTCTGTCTAAACTCTCCCTGTGCTTCGGGAGTTCTGGTCCCTTGTGTGTGGGTCGTGCGTTTGAGTCCGGTCCCTGCTCGGAGTCGTAACAAAATCAGCCATAACCTGTTGTTTTCATAGTGGAGAAAAGCGACTTAGACACCTTTTCTGTTAACAATATTTATAGGGTGGACTTAGCTAAACAAATACAACATGTTTCTGTGCTCAACTTGAATTGTCTAAAAATGTGACCTCAGTACTTTTAGCACCCAGGTTTTCAATTGTCGTTGGAACGATAACCAGGATACACAGGGGTCCTCCAGGACCGAGTTTGGGAACCGCTACCTTGGGGCAGTGTGAAGGTGTCCTACATTATTCCATGACCAAAGGGCCAAATAAAATCTTTTCCAATGTTCTCCCAAGGTCCTGTTTAAGCTATAACCAAAGCAGGACCAAGGGAGAATATTTTTCAATGTTGTGTGATGGTCCTGTGTTTGTATTCCGTGACCAAGGCAGGACCAGAGAGAAAGTTTTTCAAAGCACTGTGACGGTCATATTGTGACATTCTTCTGTGACTAAGGTAGGACTAAAAGAGAACGTTTTTCAAAGTACTGTGATGGTCATATTGTAACGTTCTTCTGTGATCAAGGTAAGACCAAAAGAGAACGTTTTTCAAAGTACTGTGATGGTCATATTGTAACGTTCTTCTATGAACAAGATAGGACCAAAAGAGAACGTTTTTCAAAGTACTGTGATGGTCATATTGTAATGTTATTCTGTGACTAAGGTAGGACCAAAAGAGAACGTGTTTCAAAGTACTGTGATGGTCATGTTTGTAACGTTGTTCCATGACCAAGGTAGGACCAAAAGAGAAAGTTTTTCAAAGTACTGTGACAGTCATATTGTAACGTTCTTTTGTGACCAAGGTAGGACCAAACGAGAACGTTTTTCAAAGTACTGTGATGGTCATATTGTAACATTCTTCTGTGACCAAGGTAGGACCAAAAGAGAAAGTTTTTCAAAGTACTGTGATGGTCATATTTTAACGTTCTTCTGTGACTAAGGTAGGACCAAAAGCGAACGTTTTTCAAAGTACTGTGATGGTCATATTGTAATGTTATTCTGTGACTAAGGTAGGACCAAAAGAGAACGTGTTTCAAAGTACTGTGACGGTCATGTTTGTAACGTTGTTCCATGACCAAGGTAGGACCAAAAGAGAAAGTTTTTCAAAGTACTGTGACGGTCATATTGTAACGTTCTTTTGTGACCAAGGTAGGACCAAACGAGAACGTTTTTCAAAGTACTGTGATGGTCATATTGTAACATTCTTCTGTGACCAAGGTAGGACCAAAAGAGAAAGTTTTTCAAAGCACTGTGACGGTCATATTGTGACATTCTTCTGTGACTAAGGTAGGACTAAAAGAGAACGTTTTTCAAAGTACTGTGATGGTCATATTGTAACGTTCTTCTGTGATCAAGGTAGGACCAAAAGAGAACGTTTTTCAAAGTACTGTGATGGTCATATTGTAACGTTCTTCTATGAACAAGATAGGACCAAAAGAGAACGTTTTTCAAAGTACTGTGATGGTCATATTGTAATGTTATTCTGTGACTAAGGTAGGACCAAAAGAGAACGTGTTTCAAAGTACTGTGACGGTCATGTTTGTAACGTTGTTCCATGACCAAGGTAGGACCAAAAGAGAAAGTTTTTCAAAGTACTGTGACGGTCATATTGTAACGTTCTTTTGTGACCAAGGTAGGACCAAACGAGAACGTTTTTCAAAGTACTGTGATGGTCATATTGTAACATTCTTCTGTGACCAAGGTAGGACCAAAAGAGAAAGTTTTTCAAAGTACTGTGATGGTCATATTGTAACGTACTTCTGTGACTAAGGTAGGACCAAAAGCGAACGTTTTTCAAAGTACTGTGATGGTCATATTCTAACGTTCTTCTGTGACCAAGGTAGGACCAAAAGAGAATGTTTTTCAAAGTACTGTGATGGTCATGTTTGTAACGTTACTTCGTCACCATGGTAGGACCAAAAGAGAATGTTACAAAAGGTCATATGAAGGTCTTCCTTTAAACATTATGATACGACCTTCAGGAGACCTGTTTATAACATTTGAACGTCCAGAACACGTTGTCAGGACATTTTCAATATAACGTTAGACTTTGACCTGAAGAGAATGTTATGTAACGTCCTCCGTCATTTGTTTGCTGGGCATGGCCTCTCTTTCTCTTTTGTTTTTTTATTTTTTACTTATGCTTGTGATTTCACTGATTTGCACTTCAGAGTTTTTGTTTTGGTGTTTTCTTTTTGTATGTTTGCATTTTGCACTTCAGCGCTGGGAGTTTTTGTTTTTTTGTTTTGCACTTCAGTGGCTCTATCTGCACTTCATAGATCCAGTTGGCGTTCTGTCATAGTTGAGGGGCGGAGCCAGCGAGGGGGAAAACAATGCCGCGTCTGTCACTGTTCTGAATAGGGACACATTGTAGATCAAGCTAACTAACGTTGTTATTTTATTATAATGTCAGAAAATTACATTGACATGTTGTTTCCTAGATATTTTGGCAAAATACACCAAACAGTGGGCTACTCGAGGGCCTGATTATGAGGTTACAGAGTGGACAAATGATCCAACTCCATGGCCTCCAGTATCATTCCCTGATATCTGTCTCATTTAATGCCCCAGTAAGGAATCATGTCAACTACATTATGATCCACTGGCGTACCGTCGGCTGTAAAATAGGCCTTCTGTAGGCTAATTACCTTTAAACGGATATTAATCTCAACCTGTTTCTATTTATAGTTCTTAATTACTAATCAAGCAATTAACTGAATAACAAATATCTATCAATGAATAGAGCAAGTTTTTCTGTGCGAGCATTTTTCTTTGTGTCATAAAATGTGTAGCACTGACTTAGTATATGCCTATATTGATAGCTGGTGTGCTGGAAAAAGCGGGGTATAGGCTACAGCATTAGACTTGCTTCCGTTTAGGCTATTTAGCTTGAGTATAGCCTAACAATCAAACAATTAATTTGCTGAATAATCAAGACCAATATGGAGGCCTAGCCGAATGACAATGACAAAGATAACTTGTTTAACAAGGATCAGGCAATAATCTGAATGCATTCTGGAATGTAATTAATTTTAAGACGGCACTCAAATTAGTCAAAGTGATTTAAACATGAGAAAGCATATTTAAAGAGGACAGCCTCTTAAGTGTCTCGAACCATTGAGCTCAATGCATAATTAAGGCTAGAAAAACAAATTTACAATCTATGAAACATTGAACATTTAAACATGGAGTATTTAAAAGTCAAAATCTTCACATGATAACACATCATCATAAATATGGATATAGAAAAATGCAACAAGTTTATGATGCACAGAACAATAATGCTATATCTCAAAATAAATTGGTAGCCTAATAATTTACTTATCAGTCTTGGTTATTAAGCGAATCAATTGATTAACAGATTGAGAGTGATCATCCAATAAAGGTAAGAAGTTTACAGAATTACAGAAGGCCTATTTTACAGCCCACAGTACGCCACTGTTATGATTCATGACCATGAAAAGTAATATTAGCTAGCTGATGTACGCTTTCACATTGAACATTCGAAGCAATGTTAATGAAGTAATTTTCTGGGCTAATGCTGTTAGCCGTTGTTAGCCATGGGTTTCTTGGCGTGAAAGAAACATGCAAATCCTATTTTTTAAATCTATTTGCCATGCAGTAAGCCACACATCAGCTTTTTGGCATTTCGAAAATTGCAATGTTTTTAATATATTACTAGATTTTGTCTTATGTTTTTGTTTTTGTGTTTTTATTTTTGTGTTTTGCATGAGCCAACGTATTTGAGAGCTCAGCTGGGCTCAGAAGTTGAACTTGTGAGAATCAAATGTCTCACCTTAGAGCACAGCTTGACAGACTGGGTGAGTTTGTTTGATTGTTTCTTTTTTGCCTTTATAAAGTACGATTATTAAAATCACTACTATTAAAATCACAATACACAGCACTCATGTCAAAATATCTGATTCAGATGTACTGAACAACAGCACACACCATGACACCCTTATGCTACAAAAATATATTGCCATATATTGAAAGATACAATTGAAGTCGAAAGTTTACATACACCTTGGCCAAATCCACTGTTGTTCACAATTCCTGACATTTAATCCTAGTAAACATTCCCTGTCTTAGGTCAGTTAGGATCACAACTTTATTTTAAGAATGTGAAATGTCAGAATAATAGTAGAGAGAATTATTTATTTCAGCTTTTATTTCTTTCATCACATTCCCAGTGGGTCAGAAGTATACATACACTCTGTTAGTATTTGGTAGCATTGCCTTTAAATTATTTAACTTGGGTCAAATGTTTCGGGTAGCCTTCCACAAGCACAAAAACACCATAAGTTGCTGGAATTTTGGCCCATTCCTCCTGACAGAACTGGTGTAACTGAGTCAGGTTGTAGGCCTCCTTGCTCACACACGCTTTTTAAGTTCTGCCCACAAACCTTCGATTGAATTGAGGTCTGGACTTTGTGATGGCCACTCCAATACCTTGACTTTGTTGTCCTTAAGCCATTTTGGAAGTATGCTTTGGGTCATTGTCCATTTGGAAGAGCCATTTGTGACCAAGCTTTAACTTCCTGGCTGATGTCTTGAGATGTTGCTTCAATATATCCACATAATTTTCCTTCCTCATGATGCCATCTATTTTATGAAGTGCACCAGTCCCTCCTGCAGCAAAGCACCCCCACAACATGATGCTGCCACCCCCGTGCTTCACGGTTGGGATGGTGTTCTTTGGCTTGCAAGCCTCACCCTTTTTTCTCCAAACATAACGATGGTCATTATGGCCAAACAGTTCAATTATTGTTTCATTAGACCAGAGGACATTTCTCCAAAAAGTAAGATCTTTGTCCCCATGTGCAGTTGCAAACTGTAGTCTGGCTTTTTTTATGGCAGTTTTGGAGTTGTGGCTTCTTCCTTGCTGATCAGCCTTTCAGTTATGTTGACATAGGACTCGTGTTACTGTGGATCAGAGGTGGAAATCCAGGGGACATAAAGTAAAAGTCCTCCCCAGTATTTTGCTCCAATCACCTGGATTTGCAAATTAACATAATTCTTCAGCGAGGAGGTAGAGCTAATTAGTGAAATCAGCTGGCTGAGTCTATGCGTGGAAGAAACACATGGTAGGACTTCTACTTTAGGTCCCCTGGATTTCCACCTCTGCTGTGGATATACAGTTGAAGTCGGAAGTTATCATACACTTAGGTTGAAGTCATTAAAACTCATTTTTAACCACTCCACAGATTTCATGTTAGCAAACTATAGTGTTGGCAAGTCAGTTAGGACATCTACTTTGTGCATGACACAAGTCATTTTTCCAACAATTGTTTACAGACAGATTATTTCACTTTTAATTCACTATATCACAATTCCAGTGGGTCAGAAGTTTACATACACTAAGTTGACTGTGCCTTTAAATTTTTTATATTTGGTCACATATATTTTGCATGTCATGACTTTGTGATGTCTTTGACCCAACAACATCAAAAGACTCTTGATATCTTTTTTTCTGGTACTCTTACCAGCGATACTATAACGTCTCTGCATTTGAATGGATCTCTATGGGAATTGGGGGTTGGGACTTGATTTAGCTGTAAATTACACTGGAACAGTATGGAAACACATGGTTGGCTAAATGGCTCTAAGTCATCAAGGGTCTAACGTATCAAACAAGCCTTAAATCATCACTCTGCTGCTAGAAATATAGTATATATGGATGGATAACTTGAAGGGTTTCTTCTCCTGACTTATTTTTCCATAGAGTTCAATAGGAAAATTTGTCAGGAGAAACAACCCTTAAAGTGATCCATCCATATCTACTGCATATCTGGCAGCAGAGTGATGTTTTAAGGCTCATTTGATAACTCAGACCCATGATGACTTACAGGCATTTTTCCAATCATGTATTCCATACTGTTCAGCATAATTTACAGCTAAATCTAGTCCCACCCTCCAATTCCCATAAAGATCCATTCAAATTCAGAGACGTTATAGTATCGCTTGTAAGAGGAGCAGAAAATAAGATATCAAGAGTCTTTTGATGTTGTTGGGTCACAGACATCAGGAAGTCATGGCATGCAAAGGATATGTGACCAAATATTCAAAATTTAAAGGCACAGTCAACTTAGTGTATGTAAACTTCTGACCCACTGGAATTGTGATATAGTGAATTAAAAGTGCAGTAGATGTCCTAACTGACTTGCCAACACTACAGTTTGCTAACATGAAATCTGTGGAGTGGTTAAAAATTAGTTTTAATGACTTCAACCTAAGTGTATGTAAACTTCCGACTTCAACTGTAGATACTTTTGTACCTGTTCCCTCCAGCATCTTCACAAGGTCCTTTGCTGTTGTTCTGGGATTGATTGGCACTTTTTGCACCAATGCACGTTCATCTCTAGTAGACAGAATGCGTCTCCTTCCTGAGCAGTATGACGGCTGCATGGTCCCATGGTGTTTATACTTGCGTACTAATGTTTGTACAGACGAATGTGCTACCTTCAGGTGTTTGGAGATTGCTCCCAAGGATGAACCAGACTTGTGGAGGTCCACAATTTTCTTTATGAGGTCTTGGCTAATTTCTTTTGATTTTCCCATGATGTCAAGCAAAGAGGCACTGAGTTTGAAGGTAGGCCTTAAAATACATCCACAGATACACCTCCAATTGACTCAAATAATGTCAATTAGCCTATCAGAAGTTTCTAAAGCCATGACATCATTTTCTGGAATTTTCCAAACTGCTTAAAAGCACAGTCAACTTAGTGTATGTAAACTTCTGACCCACTGGAATTGTGATATAGTGAATTAAAAGTGAAATGATCTGTCTGTAAACAATCCTAACTGACTTGCCAACACTATAGTTTGCTAACATGAAATCTGTGGAATGGTTAAAAATTAGTTTTAATGACTTCAACCTAAGTGTATGTAAACTTCCGACTTCAACTGTATGTAGGTCTAGCCTACTGTAATAATACACTTAATAATATCTTTCAATACCTGGATTTTACTTTTGCTTACTGCATTATGTTATATTCTGGTATATATCAATGAGACAAAAATGGAAATAATGAGTAAATTTTAATATATTTCCACGTATTCATCAATACATGTCTCAACACAAATTCCAATACTGTATATTTCCTTTTATTTCACAAATGAGTCAGGGATCAGTGTTGTTTATTGAAATCATTGGTAGGGTATATGTAATTCAATGCTGAAAAGAAGAGCCTTCCATTGTCACAAAAATGGCTAATCAAATAACATAAGCCAACATATTGTATCTCGATATCCTCCTAAGACCCGGCAATTATTTTTGGCCCCTGTAGGGGACATGAGTCTCTGGTCTTAATATCAAGAACCATATAATCTACTACACTGAAACCTACACTACAAAGGGCCTTCTATAAAACTAAAATCAATAATATTTTTGTAAATATTTTCATTAAAGACACACAAATTTAAATACTTTTTTCTGCCTCACCTCAGAATATATCTCTGTCTGAGAAAAATATATTTTTTGTTGTATCAGGACTGTCCACAGAAATGTATTTAATGAAATAGTGCGCTCATGCATGCACAGACTCTGTAAACGGAGCACACTTAGTTAAACGTCCATTTGTAATATTCCCGGAAGCAAGACTTTCGAATCGCCTTACTGGAAATGACACCAGAGTTGATTCTGAAATGACGCGCCTAGGTCCCGCCCACGTAGGTTGGTGAATGAACCCCCGTAGCATATTTGGGCGTTCTATCATACGAAGACTCGACTGATCGCAGTTGGTGCTACGTGGACCACTGCAGACCATGTACGTCTTATCTTGCGTACTAAGATGTAGGGTGTGTGTTTCTATCATTGTGACTGCCAAGAGTCCGATGTAAAGGGATAGTCTCCCATAAAAAGATAGCCTACTAAAACACGGTAGCCTATATGCGGAGAATATCCTACCTCCAAGTTTACACGGAATGACAATTAAGACTATTTTGCTTATTTCAAGTGAACACGAATAAACGTGTTGGTCTGTTACGTAATAGATAGTCTTTAACGCTTGGTTTCCCTTTGGATAAATGCGTCACCAGAGCGGGTTCTAGGCATAGGCGACAAGGGCGCCATCCATTTGGGGGGTGGGGGGCAAACGAAGGGGGGAAATCCACGCGTTACGTCTATGATAGTTGGCAGCCACCCGGTCCAGAATCTCTAATACGAGCGCCAGAAAGGGTAGAGTCGTGTCTGTGTGTCACACATAGGCTATAGGCTGCGACACTGATGAAGGATTATTAAGACTATGTAGTTTATGCATAACTACAATATAAATAACCTACAGTGCAATTCTATGTAGCCAATAAAAAATAAGGCGCAGTAAATGTTACAAAATGCGAAAGAGCATTAGATCCGCGTGGTCTTGAACGTGTAAGCTACGATTTCATACAATTAAGGGAGAGTAACATGACTTACAGGAACTTGCAACTGTTATAAAAAAGGCACAGTTTCACTGTCATCGTCAGAACTTCCCCTTCAAACTCGAAAAATTAACCCAAATTTAGCCGCTATAAGAAGAATTCTTCATTACGCAATGTATGGTGTTTTATTACCAAGTAAGTTTGCGATCATCATAGGCATAGCACATGGATGTGGTAATTCCGTTACTGAATATGGTCTAAGTCGTTTAATTTATGTACTATCTAGCTAATAGTAGAAGTTGTAGTAGTTAGACTACATTTTTCTTTAGGCTGACAATATTACATTACTAGGCCTACGTGTTGAAAAACGGAGACGAATAAGCACAAAGACATTTAGAAATAGTGTATAGCCTACAAAAGAATGCTTCTTTGAACCCTAAACTGAGAGATGGTCAGATGAAAAGTAGAAATCTAAGTCTCTGACAAGTTTACGAGGAGTAGATAAGGTATACAATAGTATTATAAACATTGCATTTACAAACCACAATTATCTATTAAACGCTCGTCTCATAAATATTAAAATGTTATAGACAAAACGCTCAGGAAGTTTTTTCAAGAGGTAGACGGAGAAGGGGAGGGATTCCGCGCCCAGGTAGGACTGCACTTAGCGCTAGAGGGTTCAGGGTTAACCGTGTGATGAGAGGCTGATCTGGGAGCTTTCGTTTTCTTCGTATCTAGGCTATCCATTTTCACCCAGAAAAGTTGATTTAGAATTCAACCTATACTGTTTACACCACGAATTGTAGCTACTGTGTTATAGCCGACTTCAACTGGACTGTAAAGTGAACACAATTTATGTAGGCTACTTACGTGCTGTATACTAATAGGCTATCGTAGCAGAAAACGTTAAAAGAAATCCAACACACAAAAAATTGAGGACGTCCACCTCTTGAAAAGCTTTTCAGATGTTAACTACGCAGCCAAGACGTTAACCCAAGACGTTAGGCTATTTGACGGTTCACTGACGGTAAGGATTTTTCCAATTTAAAATTTTTAAACCCTTATCACAGCTGTTTTTTTGTTTGTTTTTAGTTTTCATTTAACATGCTGATATAAAGTAGCTAGCTACCCTATTAGTCAAACTGCAAATAGCCTACCTTGTGTGTCTGCGTATGAGCGCGTTATTAGAACGAGCCTTAAATGCCGAAAGAAAATAACATTCAAGGTTTTTCATTTTGACCTGTTCATGCTTATGGTGTCAGGTCATGGAAATTGCTTGCTTGCTGAAGGCTAACAGTCTTTAAAATATAGTTACCGTTTTCTATTTGTTAACTTATGTCTTAACCTTTATAAGGGCAGTTTAGTCGCAATAACGAATAAAGAAATTATGTCAACAAAGACATAGCGTTAGCCTATCAAATAATCAAGTCACCGCTAACATTGAGAGCCCCCGAACATGTTAAACAAGTAGCTAATATTCCAATGTAGGATGTTCCCGATTAGCCTAGGCTACTCGAAGCTGGAAGGTGCACCGGTGACCGAGCTCGCAGAGACAGCAATTAGCATAGCCTAGCTGCAATTTTGCTGGCGTATCACAAGTGTAGTCATGCCTTCTTCGGGTTTGTATTCAGTTTTCTGAAGTGTGATTCTATACGTTTGCAGCTTACAAATGTTGATAGAATTCAGAATATATGACATTTTCTTATAGCAATTAAAAGGTCTGATATTATTTTTGGTTCAAATTATCATTAGATTATTCAAGTATTTCTCCTGGGCGTAGCCTACACGTATAAAGTGTGATCAAGTGCATCATGCAGTGTATTTGTATGGCGTGCTTGGACATATCCTGGAAAGCATACGACTAGAAACACATCTTTTCACAGTGCAATCTGTAATGTAGCCTACTTATTTCTATAATAGTCATTCAATATGGAAGAAAAAAAAAACTCGGGGGTCTAAAATAGCTATAGGCTAGGCTACTTGTGTTATCTGCAGGAGTGTCAGTAGGCCTACTTATTGTAACTTGGAATAGACGAAAGCTCCGAACCTGACGAACGGCTGAAAACACGGAACCTGAGAGTCAGCGCGTTATGAAAACAGGAAGTCCTTGATATCCTGGTTTAGACGGGCATTGAAACACAACGTTCAGACATTATAACTACGTAGTAAATCAAATATTGATCTGTGATAATTTGTCGGAAGGATTTTAGTTAGGCTATTTCCACCTACATGAATTAGGCCTACCTGACAATTTAGTGAACTGAATAGATTCGTAGGCGTAGCATGTAATTTAACCATTAAATAACAATAGGCCTGCAATGGGGTGCAAAAAATTTGGGCACTCCTGGTCAAAATGCCTTTTTTCAATTAATACCTAAGTGTAGCCTAGGCTACAGAAGCTAACCTGATCTCTAAATGGTACAAAGTTAAACATGACACATTGCTTAAAATTATAAAGCAAGATTACTTTTAATTAAAAAAATTTACACTTTCGAAGTTATACATAAGGAAAAAGGCCCTGTGTAAAAGTTTGGGAACCCTTTTGGATTATTCTTTGTTACTTTAAAAAAAGATGATTACTAAGGCCCAGGCCCAGGTGATTTACTCGTTAGGGCTTCAATGGGTCAGGTGAATATAATTCCAGGGCTGAACTATTTATTCTGAAGTAACTCCATGCCTTCTAAAGTATCCGACTGCTGTGGCTGTTCTATCTGGTGTTAATAACCACGGGTTCCTCTAAACAGTTGTCCAAGAATGTCAGAATCAAGATAGTTCACGTCCACCAAGGAGAAGACTAAAAAAAAAACTCAACATTTCAAACTACCTATTTCCACTGTCAGAAACATTATCAGAAAATGGAAGATAAATGGAACAGTTGAAGTCAAGACAAGATCTGGAAGACCAAAAACAATTTCAGATAGAATGTCCTGAGACCTGGTGAGAAATGCTCAGAAGAACCCACACGTCACTGCAAAAGAGCTGGAAAAAAAGAGTAGCAGACACAGGTCTAGTTGTTCACAGGACAACAATACAACATACTTTAAACAACAAAGACCTACATGGCAGAGTTGCCAGAAAGAAGCCCTAAAGCGTCTGAAGTATGCAAAAAAAAACCTTGAGAAGCCTGAAGCATTTTGATTTGAAACAATGTCCTTTGGACTGACAAAGCCAAAATGGAACTTTTCGATCACAACCAAAGAAGGCATGTTTGGAGAAAAAAGGGTCAAGCATTTGTAGAGAAGAACACCTTGCCAACTGTTAAGCATGGAGGTGGATCCATTATGCTTTGGGGTTGTGTGGCAGAGGGGGGCACAGGAAATATTGTGCGGGTGGAAGGAAGAATGGATTCTACCAAATATAAATAAATTCTACAGGCTAATGTTCGAAGGTCAGTCCAGACATTGAAATTGAAGAAAGGTTGAGTATTCCAGCAAGACAATGATCCAAAGCATACCTCAAAATCAACCATGAAGTACATCCAGGAAAGAAAGGTTAAGTATTCCAGCAAGACAATGATCCAAAGTATACCTCAAAATCAACCATTAAGTACATCCAGGAAAGACCTCCATGCTTAACTGACCTTCGAACATTAGCCTCTAGAATTTATATTCTACCAAATATAAATAAATTCTAGAGGCTAATGTTCGAAGGTCAGTCCAGACATTGAAATTGAAGAAAGGTTGAGTATTCCAGCAAGACAATGATCCAAAGCATACCTCAAAATCAACCGTGAAGTACATCCAGGAAAGACAGATGAAGGTTTTGGAATGGCTAACACAGTCCCCAGACTTGAATATTATTGAAAATCTGAGGAGAGATCTTAAACATGCCGTGCATGCAAAGGGGCATAACACCTCTGAGCTAGAGGTGTTCTGTCAGGAAGAATGGGGAAAAATTCCAAAAGCAAGAATTGAGACCCTAAGCTGGCTACAGGAAGCGTTTGCAAGCTGACAGGGTTCCCAAACTTTTGCACAGGGCCGTTTTCCTTTTTTAAAATAATTTTGAAAATGTAAAAAATTTAAATGAAAACTAATCTTGTTTTAACATTTGAAGAAATATGTCATGTTTAACTTTGTACCATTTAGAGGTCAGGGGCCGGTTGCACCAGCTATACGTAAGTTCAAACGTAGGCTAGTTATAACGTAAGTGTTTACTAAATGAAGGTTTACACATTACTAAATAAAAATGGGTTGCACCACACAAACTAGTTTGCACATTGAGCTTAGTAGCTACTAAATATTTACACCTGCCCCTAAGGAGGTGTAAATTGTGGCGTAACCATAACCAACAGAAAACAAATAAATAGGCTAAACAAACAAATAAGGATATTTTGAATTTTATTCGTAAAAACATAAACATGCACGCATTGTAATTCTGTCCAATGTTCATGGAATGCAAAATAGACGTAGCCTGTTAAACTTTATGCAAGTTGATTTCCGTGTTTACATTGTAGCTTATTGATTGATTGGTTACGGATTTGTTATCGTCATGATAAAGCGACAATGTTTACCTTAGTATTGAACGACGCATTACTTAGTTTTCACTAGCTAAGACATTACTTACGTATTGGTGGTGCAACTGAATTTAGTAAAGCGATAGTTTGAAACTAACTAGTGGCAACTAAGGACCTAGTAAAGACTTTACACACAAACTTAGTCACCAACTTACATATGACCGGTGCAACCCAGCCCAGGTTGGCTTCTGTTCACTTAGATATTAATTGTCAAAGGCATTTTGACCAAGGGTACCCTCATTTTTTGCACCCCACTGTATATACAGTGCCGCTAATTTATTTTTTGAACATTTTGAATCAAAATGTTATTTTACCATCCCATAAGTCCTATAGGCTACAAGGGGATGTCATGTAGCCTTGCAAGTAACACAGAACACGTTTTCATTCCATTGTCTACTGAACAAAATCATAATTTAGTAACGTTAGCCTATCCCATATGAGTGCCCCTATAGTTTCAGTATGAAATTCTCCTTTAGCAGGAACAACTTTAACAGTTTCCTGTGAGTGTATAACAGTCTCGCATTGTTTGGGAGGAATTCTGAACCACTCTTTTTTACAGAATTGTTTAACTCTGGTTTTCTTGCATGCAGAGCTTATTGCCTTGACACCCATCTCAATGGGCCTAGGCTACAGCGCGCCAAAAGTAGTGGAACTGATGGACAGATAACAGTCTTGCAGTAGAGAGCCCGTAATGACTCTGAAATGCGTTTCATTTCCGATTTGTAAAACTTAAAAATCTGAAATATCAATGTAGCTAGTTATGAGGCAATATTATTTCTGCGACAGTTGCATAGTGTAGGCTAGGCTATTTTGAAATAATAGCCTAAATTCCACATTTTCCCCACTTCCCTTGCACTGTGTGTAATTACAGCTAATCTCTGGGATAATAAATCAGGCTAATAGGCTACTTCAGAATAAGCATTTTTTTAAATCAATGTCTTCTGAAACAACACAAGGGGTGTGTGAAAAGAGAAATAATGTAATCCTTTGGGAATAATTTAAAGCGTCATCATACCAGCGCGAGGGCGGAGCTCATTTTACGGACCGCTGGAAGAACACAACCTGCAGGTAGAAAAGCTGCACGCGTAAAATCAGGCGTGAATGTAGCGTAGGCCTACATGGTAAAATGTTCAGTGTTAAATCGACTCAATGGAGTAGCCTACATTTGATCCATCTTGGACTCAAAAAAACTCTTATTATTATCTAGTTAAATTAGTTAATAATTTAAAGAGAGTTAACCCTTTCATGCATGGAGTCCACTACAGTGGACAGGCTTTTCAAAGTCTATTTTTACATTACATTACGTTGCAATTATTTGGCAGAATTATTTTATCCAAAGCAACGTACAATAAGTGCATATTGAAGGTCATTGGCGTGACTACAAAGCAGATCCGACAAAGTACAACTTTCTCACAACGTAGGAGCCATCCCTAGTAATGAACATAGAACACGGTCAGCTATACATTCTTAACTATAAGATAACAAAAAACACAAGTTAAATAGAAAACAAGCAAAAAACAGGAAGCAAGTACTATAGAATTGGCCCTATATAGGTAGTTTAGTCGAGGTGGAGTCTGAAAAAGTGCGTTTTCAGACCACAACGGAAAACAGACAGTGTTTCAGCTGAGCGCAGCAGAGTGGGGAGTTCGTTCCGCCACTGGGGAGCTAGGGTGGAAAGATTGAGATATTTTAACATAGTCAAAAACATTTGTGATCTCCAAAAAATATCAGAGCAGATTCCTTGCACCTTTGCCTAAATTTTGATATGCTCCATCTATGTTACATTTTATTGGCTTTTCTAGTTTTGATACAGTGAAGGTCAAAATGGCAGGTGGAGGTGGAAACATACAAACTCCCTCTGTGTAGCTGTGAAAACCTTCTATTCCTAGAGAACAGAGCATGTTAAAAAATATATTCTTATTAGGGAAGATGCAAGGAGCAGAATTAGTTATATTTGTAACAAAAAATTACCGAAGTTCTTGTATTGTATACGAAAAACCTTCTGTCCACTGAAGTGGACATCATGCATTAAGAGTTGTAATCTGCATGTGTGGTCTATGTTTTCAAGGGGCCATTTGGGGCACATTTCTGTAACCTAGGCAGGTGAAACACATGCGGAGTTTGATGTGAAAAAAATATTGCTCTGTTTTGTAATAATTCATGCATGAAAGGGTTAAATGAACACTAAAGATTTTACTCTAAATGGCTCCCTGGAGAATACATAATGCATTGTACATTGTACATTACAAACCCAATTTGACACAAAACCATCAAAACATTTTAGTCCCCAATTTAGTAGGAAATATTTCTTAATCTTTACAATAGATATGCATTTGGCAGAGATTTTAGTTAAAATTCTTGCGAATTGCATAAGTGGCAGAAATTTTAGTTAAACATCTTGCAAATTGCATAGTCAAGTCAAGTTTATTTGTATAGCACATTTTCATACACAAGGCGCACTACGGCCTCAAGTTGAGCGCACTACGGCCTCTTTTTACGTATTAGCCCATGGGTGGGAGCAGCATACAGCCTCCTCAGTTTGAATCACTCCACAGAGTGACGGACCCGTCGGTCACTAATCAAACTTTTAATCAAACTTTTAAGTTGAGCGCACTACGGCCTCAAGTTGAGCGCACTACGGCCTCTTTTTCTTTGCCCAACTTTATAGAGGACTTTTCAAGTGCTCAACAGATAACAGGCAACAACTGAACATCAGATAACAGTATTTATCTAAGTATATGCGGTGCAGAAAAAAAATAAAAATAAATAAGAGATAAAAAATAAATAAAAGATAAAATAGCTTTAAAGGATAAATAAGCTTAAAAATAAATAAATTAGAAAAGATAGAAGTGCCTCTGTCTTTTTAATAGACAGACAGGGGCTAATGGAACACTCTAAGATAAATAAAACAAGAAACAATAGAGTTAAAAATACCGGCTGGGCTTAATAAAAGTACAATATTATGCAGTACAATGCAGCAAAATTTCAGTCAAAGGCCCGTGAGAAGAGCAAAGTTTTCAGACCAGATTTAAAAGACATAATACAAGAGGCATGTCTAAGGGTAGCGTAAAAACTAAAGGCTGCCAACCCATTTTTTGTTTTAACCTTAGGCACAGTGAGCTGATCCGATCCCAAAGATCTAAGAGATCTGTTTGATTTATATGGCCTGAGCATTTCCAAGATGGATATTTTGGTTGAGTGATTTATAAACTATTAGCATCACTTTGAAATCTATTCTATAGCGGACTGGAAGCCAGTGTAATGATCAAAGGATTGGAGTAATGTGTGCACTTCTTTTAGTCCTTGTAAGAAGCCTGGCAGCAGCATTTTGAATAAGTTGGAGCCGTTTAATGGACTTTTTTGAGAGACCAGTGAAGAGAGCATTACAGTAATCAACCCTACTTGAAATGAAGGCATGAATGAGGGTTTCTAGGTCTTGTTTAGACATAAAGCCTCTGACTCTTGCTATATTCTTAAGATGATAAAAGGCAGATTTGGTTATCGACTTGACATGGTTATCAAAGTTGAGATCAGAGTCAATGAGTACACCTAGGTTTCTGGCCTGCATGGTTGTTCGTAAACCAAGAGTGTCAAGGTTCTTTGGTCCCGAAAACAATAATTTCGGTTTTAGCTGGAGAAAGTTTTGACACATCCAGCTGTTAACTTGCTTTAAGCATTGGTATAGAGAGTCAATAGGGTTGTAGTCGTCAGGAGTAAATGACAGGTAAATTTGTGTGTCATCCGCATAGCTGTGGTATGACATTTGGTACCTTTGAAAGATTTGACCGAGGGGGAGCATATATAAGTTGAACAATAGAGGACCGAGGATGGAACCTTGGGGGACCCCGGAGGTCAGAGTAGTCCGTTCTGATTGGTAGTTATTAATGGTTACAAAGTAATCTCTATCTTGTAGGTAAGATTTGAACCAGTTTAAAGCTGTGCCCGAGAGCCCAATCCAATGATGTAGTCTGTCAATGAGTATTTGATGATCTATAGTATCAAAGGCTGCACTGAGATCCAACAGAACAAGAACAGAGATTTTACCTGAGTCACTGTTTATGCGAATGTCATTTAAAACTTTGATGAGTGCCGTTTCTGTGCTGTGATGGGGTCTAAAACCAGACTGAAAAGTGTCAAAAAGGCAGTTTTGGTTTAAAAAATTGTTAAGTTGATTAGAAACAGCCTTCTCAAGAATCTTACTAATGAAGGGAAGGTTAGAAATAGGCCGATAATTATTTAATTTGAATGGGTCTAAATTTTTTCTTTTTTAAAAGAGGTTTAATGACTGCAGTTTTTAAAGATTTCGGAAAAAGGCCAGTCCGGAGTGAGCAGTTAGCTATTTGCAGTATTTCTGAAGATAAATAACTAAAGTTAGCTTTTAAAAAGCTAGAGGGTGCAGGATCAAATGAGCAAGTAGATGGTTTAAGATGCTGCACTATTTATTCAAGCGCCTCATTGTCAATTTCACTAAAATGCGACAAGCAAGGAGGACAGTTTTTTTAGCAGAGAAGAAGAGCATGGTGCGGCTATGCCGCTGGGTGCGAGGAGCTAATGGAGCTAATGGCTGATCGAATGTCGCTAATTTTGATGCTAAAATACGAAGCAAAATCATTGCATTTATTAACAGAGCAGAGTTCAGGAGGAGGTTAAACTGGAGGGTTTGTCAGTCTGTCGACTGTAGCAAAGAGAGTCTGGGTATGATTAGTGTTTCTATTAATGACACCAGAGAAAAAAGACTGTCTGGCCGTTTTTATTTCTAGGTTGTAGGCTTGCAGCTTCTCTTTATGAATGTCATAGTGGATTTGTAGCTTTGTTTTCCTCCACCTGCGTTCAGTTATCCTACATTCTCTTTTCATATTTTTTACTGCTTGGGAATTTCTCCAAGGTGCTCTCTGTTTGCCAGATACTGATTTGTTTTTTATGGGTGCGATATCATCCATAATATCCATAGGTATATTTGATGCATTTATATCCTGGGCTTGGAGTCTGGGAATGGGACTGCACCTGGCAAAAGACAGCCAGCCAATAATTTTAAAATGTGCCTGGCGATTGAGCAGCTCAGCAGGTGGGCTGTGTAGTGGAAGGACACTGCAGCTGATGAGTTACATTTGGGGGGGGGGGGAGGCGTACCTGTGTGTCCTCTCCTAAATTGAAAGGAAGTCACCACAGTGATGGGACAGGCCTACAAAATACGACTAGAGCATTCCAAAATTTTTATCTAAAATAAGGGGTAAAAAGTAAAAAACAATCATCATAAAGACCTTGCATGAAGAACCCCAATTAATTAAGTATCCAACATTCATTCTTAAAAAGGGAAAGGATCTAAAATAGTCTCATCAAACAAACCCTCTGAAATTATAGCACCTCCAGGATGAACAGGACCCTTTATCAGGCTAGTTATCTTTTGACATTGAAAGCTTTCTTTTTAAAAGCCCTGTGTGGTGCGTGCTCTCACCCCTCTCACTATTGTACACCTACGTCAGTTTATACTCAAGCATGCCACACATGCAACTTTCATTTTGATCATGCTGATCGTTGATTAGTGGTAGTTTGATGGAATATTATTTTCCTTGAAAATCTGTGTGAGTGTGCGCACGCGTTTGTGAGAATGCATTGTATGTACAGGCATGTCGAACACTTAAAAATTATATGGACAACATTTAGCCGTGTTCTGCTGTTGAGTAATTGAGAAGATATGTTTGTTTTCTGCGCTCCAGCTTCAGTTTGTCTGTTTACATTTTGGTTTCCTCTTTTAGCTTTAAAAGTAAACAGGTCTATAAAAACGTTCTCAGTGGAGATTCACTGAGAGATGTGATTTGTACAGACTCAAAGTCTTGATCAGTACAGAATAGGCTTGCAGGGAGATGTGATGAGGGGCTCCAGTGAGTCAACGATTCTAAGTCTGGTTCAAGTTAAAGCAAAAGTCTTTCTTTTTCCCAGAGGAGCTAGATGACTTGTGCATACAGTGAGGTCACACAGTCAACAGGGAAGGCAGCAACAGCACATTGAAGTTGGACGAGAGGATACCATTTAATATTCTGTGAATATTAGTGAAAAGTAAGTAAGTGCTAAGCTAAGTAACCTTGTTTGACCGTGCTGGTTCTGATCCGTCAGTCAGGATCTGTGTTTCACACCTCTCTGACAGTATTCTTTGTTGAATCTGCTGTTGGAGGTTTGCATTCCAACATGCCCCGTTCTGATTCTGCAACTTGAAGGATTTCTTCTCCTGACTTATTTTTCCATAGAGTTCAATAGGAAAATTTGTCAGGAGAAACAACCCTTAAAGTGACCCATCCATATCTACTGCATATCTGGCAGCAGTGTGACGGTTTGAGGCTCGTTTGATACCTCAGACCCTTGGTGACTTACAGCCATTTTGCCAACCATGTATTCCATACTGTTCCAGCATAATTTACAGCTAAATCTAGTCCCACCCCCAAATTCCCATAGAGATCCATTCAATTGCAGAGAAGTTATAGTATCCCTTGTAAGAGTACCAGAAACTAAGATATCAAGAGTCTTTTGATATTGTTGGGTCACAGACATCAAGAAGTTATGGCATGCATATAAGGATATACGACCAAATATTAAAAATGATTACTTTATTCTACATTATGTGAAACTGTCGAATATTTTTTGATGCCTGAAAATGGGATGACAGTCTGCACTTCAACCTCATTGTCATTGTATCCTTTCAAAGTCAAAAGTGCTAGAATACAGAACCAAAATAACAAAAAATGTGTCACTGTCCAATGAATTATGGTGTTCACTGTATGTTTACATTGAATAATATTGAGGTTGAGCACATCAAATAGTATCTAGGTGTTTGGTTGGATTGTGATCTTTCTTTGAGATCATTTATAGCACCTTTGACAAAAAAAACTTAAACCTAAACTTGGCTTCCTTTTTAGGAATAAGTCTATGGATGTGTAGGCTGCAATATTACCAGTGTGAGGTTATGGTGACATTCTATATACTGTATGTATGCCCCCATGTCAGTTTTTAAATCTCTGGATGCCATATATCATAGCTTCCTACGGTTTATCACGAGTGATGGGTTCAGAATTCATCATTGTGGCCTGTACCTACCGCTCAGTGGGTTGGTTCTCTGCGGAGGAAACAGCATGGTATTTTATTTGTTTATAAAACTTTACTTACAAAACTCCCTCTCTATTTAACCAAGCTTCTTTCAATTAAAAAAATGATTCTACTAGATCTCAGGGATAGATTTCATTTGACATACCACGTTTTAGGACTGAGTTGAGTAGAAATGCCTTTAGTGTTTCAGCACCTTATATGTAGAACGAAATGCAAGAGTCATTAAAGCTGACCTCCTTGGTGTCTTTTGAATTTTTAAATGGTTCAGAATCTTATTAGAGAAATAATTGGAGGCAATCAGAATTGCTGACAATGCTGTGGTGTCTTAACAGTTAATAGAAAAACATAAAATAAAATGCTACTAAAATGGGAATAAAAACAAACACAAAACAAGACTAGGCAAGCCTAGCTCAGCCCAGAAGCCTGGATGCAGCCAGTGAGGAACATGTGACAAGGCACGGCGGATATTGTTCTGGAGCATGCAGGTTGGCCTGCATACCAGGGCGACGGAGTGCATCTGATTCTCAATGGCGGGTGGGGCAGAGTATGTGAGCGGAAGCGAGCGAGGAGGTAAAGCGGACACAATTTAATTAGAGTGATGAGCACTATTAGAATGTTATCACACTTTGCGTCCGGGCAAAAAATACCAGCTAAATACCAGGAACATTGCAGGAAGGTTACAGGCCAACATTGCAGCAATGTTGCTGTGCAACATAGCCAGGTCATCAGCATAATCAAGATCTAGCTGGGTAAAGAGAGTCTACTGGATGCCTCTGGGCTTGTCTGAGGTGGTCTTTCACATGGACCAGTCAGTGGCAATCAGAAAGAGTATGGGGGAGATGATACATGCCTGGCGTACACCAGATTCCACAGGGAACCAATCAGTGAGGTTGCCATTTACGATGACACTACACTCAAATTGATGGTAAAACATCCTTATCAATGCATTCATCTTTCGGGTAATAGGATTGCACGATCTTCCACAGGGTGTCACGGTGTAAGCTGTCAAATGCTTTCCGGAAGTCGATGAAGTTGATGTACAGTCAAGCCGGAAAGTCTCCCCACCCCTTTCACCTTCTCCACGTTTTATTACGTTACAGACATATTCTACAATAGATTGAGTTCATTTTTTGTCTCAAAATTCTACACAAAATAGCCCATAATGACAAAGTGAAAACAGGTTTTTAGACATTTGTGCTAATTTATTAAAAATCAAAATGTAAAATATCATATGTACACAAGTGTGCACACCCTTTGATATGACACCCAAAAGTGAGCTGAGGTGCATTTTGTTTTCACTGATACTGCTTGAGATGTTTCTACAACTTAATTGGAGTCCACCTGTGATAAATTCAATTGATTGGACATGATTGGGGATTGCCAACACCTGCCTATATAAGGTCCCACAGTTGACAGTGCATGTCAGAGCAAACTCCAAGCCATGGGGTCAAAGGAATTATCTGCAGACCTCAGAAACAGGATTGTGTCAAGGCATAGATCTGGAGAAGGGTACGGAAAAATCTCTGCAGCTTTACAGGTCCCAAAGAGCACAGTGGCCACCATCATTCATAAATGGAAGACGTTTGGAACCACCAAGAATCTTCCTAAACCTGGCCGCCCGGCCAAACTGAGCAATCGGGGAAGACGGGCCTTGGCTAGGGAGGTGAGCAGGAACCCGAGGGTCACTCTGACAGAGCTCCAGCGTATCCTTGTGCAGATGGGAGAACCTTTCAGAAGATCAACCATCCAGGCAGCACTCCTCCAATCAGGCCTTTATGGTAGAGTGGCCAGACAGAAGCCCCTCCTTAGTAAAAGGCACATCACAGCCCGCTTGGAGTTTGCCAAAAGGCACCTAGAGGACTCTCAAACCATGAGAATCAAGATTCTCTGGTCTGATGAAACCAAAATGGAACTTTTTGGCCTGAATACCAAGCGTCACGTCTGGAGGAAACCAGGCACCGCTCATCACCTGGCTAATACCATCCCTACAGTGAAGCATGGCGGTGGCAGCATCATGATGTGGGGATGTTTTTCAGCAGCGGGAACGGGGCGACTAGTCCTGATAGAGGGAAAGATGAATGCAGCTAAGTACACCGAGATCCTTGAAGAAATCCTGCTCCAGAGCACTCTGGACCTCAGACTGGGGCGAAGGTTTACCTTCCAACATGACAACGACCCGAAGCACACAGCCAAGAGAACAAAGGAGTGGCTTCGGAGAAAGTCTGTGCATGTCCTTGAGTGGCCCAGCCAGAGCCCAGACCTGAATCCAATTGAACATCTGTGGAAAGAGCTGAAAATGGCTGTGTACCGACGCTCCCCATCCAACCTGACGGACCTTGCAAGGATATGCCAAGAGGAATGGGCAAAAATCTCCAGAAACAAGTGTGCCAAGCTCGTAGCTTCGTTCCCAAGATGCCTTGAAGCTGTAATCGCTGCCAAAGGTGCAGCAACCAAGTATTAGGCTAAGGGTGTGTACAGATATGTAACCCCTAAATAACCTATTTTTGTCAGTAAAATAAAATTGCATACTTTCTAAAAACCTTTTTTCACTTTGTCATTATTGGCTATTGTGTGTAGATGTTTGAGGCAAAAAATGAACTCAATCTATTGTAGTATAAGTCTGTAACATAATAAAACGTGGAGAAGGTGAAAGGGGTGGGGAGACTTTCCGGCTTGACTGTATAATGGGTTGTTCCACTCCAAGCATTGCTCAATGATGTTCCTTAATGCAAAGATCTGGGCTGAACTTTGTACATCTGCGTGCTTATGAAGTCACCTGGAGCAGCTTTCTGAAGTAAAGATATACAGATAATCCCTTAGGTATGCATATTTTTGGCTGGAGTTATTCATAGCATGAGCTGAACAGGATGTTACACGTTGAAAACTTGGGGGTTTAAAGTCGATGCATCTGGGTGAACGCCAATAAAACTCAAACACATCTTATATGATATATTTTTGCTTATTCATCTAACCTTCTACAAGATCTCATTCATATCCGATGGGCATATATCTTTCAAGTGGTATTAGTGTATTCAGGTGTCACCACAAGCCAGATAAGGCAGTGTACAGTCACTATTGGCTAAAAGTGACGGTTCATGTTCCAGTAATGTTGACAGGGTTTTTTAGGGGAAGGTTTGCTTTTGTTGTTTTATTTTGTCATCACTCATTCTCTTCCTGCCCCCATTCATTTTCTCTCTCTACTCTTCTGCTGGTGCTTACTGCCAGCAGAACTTCCACTAAAAAGTCTTAGATGATACTGTGTGTGTGTCTGTGTATCTATGCTTGTGTATGCACTGCAGTGTGTTTGTGTTTTTGTGTGCGTGGTTGGTGTAGTAAAGATAAAGACAGATGAGTGAGCTGCGTGTGAAATGACTGTACCACCTAAAGCATAGGTTGGAAATGAGTGCAGGCAGAGAAAGTGTTTGTCACTGGGCAGAACTCCACAGACCAGTCCATGTTAAATTGCCATGTTTATTGGATAAGCAACATGTCAGTTACCAAAGGCCGATACAAAATACTCCTCTATGTTGCAACATTATACTAAGTATACTTTTTTTTTAATCTCAAATGAATAAAAACGGCTTAAAGGGATAACTTGGAATTTTGGACATAATGTCTCAATTGCGACTTACCCATGATGTAGTTGATTGATGGAAACCATTTTCAGCTAATTCCATGCTGTCCCTTCTTTTGGACATACACACGTTGCAACTCTATGGTAACCGGTAGCATCCACTACCAAACGCACTTAAGCACTCCACAGTGCACCCAAAGCAAATAAAATACGATGACAGTCTATCGGGGTTAATTTGAGTGTTTATACCATCATTTTTGAAGTCAAACTATCGTTGAATCCTTTACTTTGTGCTGACATATATTCTCTGTGGAAGTACGGCGGCGGAGCGAACGTGGTCATTACAACTTGTTGCTCTTCTTTGTTGTTGTAGTCGACCAGTGCCGGCACTACATTTGTAGGTAACTCCGCCGCCGTACTTCCACAGAGAACATACGTCAATTAGTGCATTACCACTACGCTGACCAAAATGTCACAGCTTTACAATTTCAGTCAATATTGAAATAGTAATAATAATGGAATTGAATTGCGTGAGATGCACACACATAGAAACAATAGTGAAAATCAATGAAGACTAAGGATAAATAAATAGCCTAGGTGTTTAACATAGGCCTAAAAGTTGATTTGCTGTTGGCTCATTATTTTGATTCACATGCACTAAAATTCACCAGAATGCAGGAAATGAAGTCTTCATAACTCAAATTTTCCAGGGGGAGGACCCCGCTTAAAATGTGGCCTGACTTGGGGCTAGATTCCCGGCCTGACTGATTTTCTCAGTCCGGCCCTGCTCTTACCAAATGGGACTCAACTGATTTCACCTGTCAGTTTGTAATTGAATCAATTAAAAATTGAACCTCTTTCAACTAGAAATATTTGCCATATTGTACATAGAGCACAGTAAATAAAAAAGTTGGTCCTGACTGAACTGAAATTCCTGGGATGTGAATATGGATATTTATTTTTGTTGGGCATACATAGCTATTTCATAGCCAGGGTGGCAGCAAAAGCCTGCATACACAGCGGCCCATGAGGCCTGGAGTTGCCCATCCCTGCTTTAAGAGCTCAGACAAAGGATCAGTTGCAATGACCATTTACAGTTGAAAACACAAAGAGCATTTAGTCATCAATATCATAATACGTATGTAACACATGAGCTTACATTACATTACATCAAGCAATGTAATATTAATGTAGCATTGCAACAATAGGGTCATTCCGTGTCAAATCAACCAGTGGTCCCTGCATGACCCTCTCAGATTTTGATGAAACTCCATCATAATAATCCATTGTATGAAAAATGAGCACACACAAAAAATTTGCCTCATACGACATGTCGTTTCCAAGATATGGCCTCCTGAAATTTGCTCAAAACCTCAGTCTTTCGCGAGTCGTGAAAAGGCGCGAATGTGATTTTCTCCGACTTTGGAAGCTTATACCTTGGGATTGGTAACAGCTATAGAGCTGAAACTTGGTATCCTACCTTACTTTCTTCCAAATTGCAAGACTGTGACATCAGATTACTTGTACCCCCTTCCCTTTTCAAGTTATATGCACCCAAAGTAGCCACTTTGTTCAGTCGCACATGTTTTTGGTGATTTTCGAGGTCACCCTGTGCCCATACGAATGGACATATACATCCCACAGCTCTATGTACAATATGGCAAATATTTCCAGTTGAAAGAGGTTCAATTTTTAATTGATTCAATTACAAACTGACAGGTGAAATCAGTTGAGTCCCATTTGGTAAGAGCAGGGCCGGACTGAGAAAATCAGTCAGGCCGGGAATCTAGCCCCAAGTCAGGCCACATTTTAAGCGGGGTCCTCCCCCTGGAAAATTTGAGTTATGAAGACTTCATTTCCTGCATTCTGGTGAATTTTAGTGCATGTGAATCAAAATAATGAGCCAACAGCAAATCAACTTTTAGGCCTATGTTAAACACCTAGGCTATTTATTTATCCTTAGTCTTCATTGATTTTCACTATTGTTTCTATGTGTGTGCATCTCACACAATTCAATTCCATTATTATTACTATTTCAATATTGACTGACATTGTAAAGCTGTGACATTTTGGTCAGCGTAGTGGTAATGCACTAATTGACGTATATTCTCTGTGGAAGTACGGCAGCGGAGTTACCTACAAATGTAGTGCCGGCACTGGTCGACTACAACAACAAAGAAGAGCAACAAGTTGTAATGACCACGTTCGCTCCGCCGCCGTACTTCCACAGAGAATATATGTCAGCATAAAGTAAAGGATTCAACGATAGTTTGACTTAAAAAATGATGGTATAAACACTCAAATTAACCCCGATAGACTGTCATTTTATTTGCTTTGGGTGCACTGTGGAGTGCTTAAGTGCGTTTGGTAGTGGATGCTACCGGTTACCATAGAATTGCAACGTGTGTATGTCTAAAAGAAGGGACAGCATGGAATTAGCTGAAAATGGTTTCCATCAATCAACTACATCATGGGTAAGTCGTAATTGAGACATTATGTCCAAAATTCCAAACTATCCCTTTAAGCCGTTTTTATTCATTTGAGATAAAAAAAAAAGTATACTTAGTATAATGTTGCAACATAGAGGAGTATTTTGCATCGGCCTTTGGTAACTGACATGTTGCTTATCCAATAAACATGGCAATTTAAATCTCAACCAAACAGTGGACCATCCGTTTAGTGGGCTGCCAATCTGAAGTGAATATCCTTTACAGAATGGTCACGCATGCTGTGTCCGAATCAGTGCCCTATCTACTGTGTAAGACAGGAATTAACGCCCAGAGCACCTAAAGAGAACACAATACCGGGAAGTGACAATCTTTGTAATCTTTGAGAGCTGTAAAGTCACGCGTCTGGTGCCGGGATGTTTGCTGGGACCATCTGGCCTCAGGTTTACAATGTCCGAGAATGTCCTACAGTTTTATGATCCTGGGAGAGACTCTGATCTGTTTGAAACTCCCGCGCACGGACAATGCAAGACTGCCCCCGCCTGACGTCACTGAGGCAGGCGACATCCTTTTCATTCAAATAATGTCCACACAGCATGGTATAACAGTACAGACTGCGTTGGTTTTCCTAAAGCTTAAAAACCTTAAAGTGTGATGAATATTTATGCTACATTGTACAGTATATACTGGAAATAGTCCTGACACTGGAACATACATTGTACACTCTTTTTCCAGAGGAACAAATATATATTGTTCAGTTTCTCAGTGTTACATGAATAAATACACACAGTTAATGTACCTGACTGAACAGGGGAAACTAGGGTATAATGTAATGTTCTTCAACAGGAATCCTGGGACTGTTTGTGACATTAATATTAATCACATTTGAAAACTATGCAGAGATGGGATTCTCATGACAACACGAACGTAGACTTATTCATGTTTGATATCGTTTTGATGGTCTTGGTGTGTGTGGTGCAATGGCATATATTTCCTACATGGTCAACATGGAGGAAATATATATTTCATAACTCAGGAGTAAACTACCACTGTGGAATTATACCACAGGAAACTCTTTCTTCCAAACCCCCCTTGAAGGAGGGACGAAAGGTGCAATATTAGCCTTCTGGCCAGTTTATGGTTTTACGATCATCCACAGCCAGATCAAACACAGAGTTTGGGCATATAATCAAAGGAAGCAAAGAACTCGGGGGAAGCTGTAACCAGACTCTCCCGCACAACTCACTCTGTGTATTGTGTGTAGTGAATTGCCAGGTATGATTTAGTATTTTTCTATACTCTATTTTTAATATGTTGTGTTGTAATTTGTAACTATGATTTGATTATTTTAAAGTAAAGAACCTACCTGGTAAACTGTTAAACTTGATTTGTGTGGTTTCTCTGAAAAAGACATTCTATCTCTGTTAACACGGTAATGAGTTGATTGATTTCCTCAGTCTGGTTTTCCCCCTCTGCTGATCTAGGGAGATTGACTAGTTAAGCTTAATGTATCACGGAGTATTGCACCCGTAGAACTCTGTCTTAAGTTAGATCATCTCCGCATGCCTTTTATACATGTTGAGAACGGGCGTTGCCAATATTATCTTCTCGGGTCCCTGAGCCTTTAAGATAGGCTATACCTTATGAAGTGGCCTCCTCCGCAACCTCTGAGATAAATGGAGACATCTAGTCAGCCGTGAGTGGTGTACATAAACGGCCGTATGTAGCACTCGGTGGAACCGGCGCATCCAGTTCAGAGAACAGGCTCAAGAGTACGAGAGTACCTTAACAAATCAATTATAAATTCTACATTGAAATTATATACTAATAATTAAATTGGAGTCAGATTTATACGAGTATGGAATCAGCGTTGGTGGCTGACCGTTAATATAATATACACAGGCTGCCTTTTTAGGTAAGCTGGCGTCAGCCTGCAGACCAGACTAGAGCGGGAGGCAAAGTGGTACTATTGTCTCTGACACGTGGTCAATTACTAGCTGATCCCGCGAATTTAAAGAAGCAGTCTCATCCGGTTGTAATAACAGTAACATTTCAACACTCTTACCTTTTCCCACAGCAACAGCGGAAAATATCACGTTTAAACCTTCGTTCCGGGCTATTCCCTCATTGGTCTAGCTGCGCGGGATTTACAACTGCGTCCTGTCTCCTGCGTGCAGTGAATTGGCAGAAGTGTGCTGTTTAATGTGCACTGTGTAGCATGCGACGTGCAGTCCGTGAAAAATATCCGCCATACTATTCTCTAACAGTACTGTGGAAGGGTCGTAAGCATGTCGTAAAACATCCCTCCAGTGTTGCCATGTCCACAGTTTTACAGCTAAATTGAGCTACTTTTAAACTGCAGTTACGGGCAAAGCACACACTTATTTTTTATTATACTTTTTTAAAAATTTGTTTCAGATTTTTTCCTGTTTTTCTCCCAATTTGGTATCCAATTGAACCCCTATTCTAATTAAATTCCCCCCTTGTAGCAACCGTTAGAGAATCACCGCTGCACAACCCCGTCAGCAAGTAGTAGACGGAGGTCGCCACGTCCTTATTCAGGGCGCGACTCCTCCAAGCCTGACCGTGATTCCAACTCACCCAGGGCAGCTATATGTGCAGCGATTCTCTCCAAGCCCCTCCCCCCACCTGGGAGCAGCTGCCAATTGCTGCTCCCACAGGGCACCGGCCATGCTCGGACCTTTCCGGGGCACGGAGTAGAGGAGGTGGTAGTGGAGGAAGGGAGGGTGCATTTTTCGACTGTTGGGACGCACCCCTGGCAACCCGGCCCACCCTTGCGCGGCCATGTCATGTGTTTTTGTTGTATTTGAAGGAAAACATCAGCCAAGCTGCGCCTCATTTTTTTGAAACGAAGTTTCACGTCATATTAATGCGACCAAAATGTTTGTGCACTTCTTGAAAAGTGTGCTTTCGAATGCACTCAGCGAAACCCCGGAAGTAAGTGTATCATACGGTGGTTTAAAGCATACTATATTTAGAGAAAGTTTTGCCAACTTAACAACTTTTTTGCCCTGTCTACTCAACAAGCCTATCTAATAGTATGGAAGGGTGCTGATTCGAACACAGCCGCAGTGTCAGAGCTCCAGGGGGGTATACTACGAAGCTGGATTACTGTTAGCTGGACAACTGCACCAAGTAAAATCTGGAATCATCCCAAATCTGGGACACAGACACAGACTGAAGTAAAAAGAGCTGTTCCCGGTTTTACTTGGTGCAGTTATCCAGCTAACTAAGTAATCCTGCTTCGTAGTATACCCCCCAGGCATTGGCGGAAATCCCAGGGGGGACGGGGGGGACACGACCCCAACATCCTGGGAAAAATATGATTTGTCCCCCCCAATATATCACTGTAAACATAACTATGTAATTTCAATAATATTAATAATACGCAATGAAAGCACTTGTGCTGATTATAGACACTTAATAGCGCATTTTTAAGTTTCAAAAGATTGCGACCCCCTGCCCTTGGCCTCACAATGGTTTGATCCACGGAGTCTGTCGTTGGTGGCTGACCTCGAGTAAGTAGTTAGTTCAATCAAAGGATATGTTGGACATTTCTTTACTTCAAACACATTTATAATTGTCACCAGTCTTCATTTTCGCTTTATTGAATTACAGGTCACTCTTTATGTTAGCTAGCGGTTAGCTGACGTTTGCTAGCTAGCTACAGTAACATCAACCAGTGTTTGCAGCTGTTTGAATTAGAGTCAATGAGATAAGCTCGGTATGCAATGTAGTGTTCCTTAGCTGGCAAGGTGACAGAGCGTTCGTGTCTACCGTCTGAAAGGCACTCAATGCACGTAGCTAACGTGAAGGTAATCCAGTCAATCGCACCATAGCGATTTTGTTTTATATTGGCAGGGTTCACACACACAATAGCTGAATTTGCAGAGCTAGCGAGCAAAACGATGGAGCAAACTAAAGCAAACATTAGCTAGCAAGCTAGCTAGCACCTATTCCATTTATGTGGCGTCGTCAAAGATGGAATCTTTGCTATCGTCAGTTTATTCCAAGATCAGCATGCAGCAGTAGTGCTTCGAAGTCCCTATGATAAGGTTAGCGATAAACTGAACTCCAAACTGAACAGAACTACACTCTCTTCTACAATTGTCTTAAATATATTTAATGGTCTCATTGCAAAAGCAAAATTTTGCGAGGGGACTTTGAAGCACCTGTGTGCCGATTTTGGAGTAAACTGACAATAGCAAAGATTATAGTAAACACCACAGAAACGGAATTGGTGCTCGCTAGCTCTGCAAATTCAGCTATTGCGGGAAGCCAGCCAATATAAAATGAAAACATAAACTATATTAAAATTACAAAAGGTTGCAGCTTACGTTGTGTAAATTGTGAACTCATACAGCTGTCAACCCTTGTCACTGCAATCCGTTTCACATTTGCTAGCTGACTAGCTAGCTACCTGGTAGATCAAAGCCCATTATAGAATGATAGAAGATAATAGATGATAGAAGCCCATCTCCTACTGTAAATAACCTGCACACTGTATGTGTGTGTGTGTGTGTGTGTGTGTGTGTGTGTGTGTGTGTGTAGCCAGCCAGCCAGGTAGAACAGGGCAGAAAAAAGACGGACATCAGAGAATTTTTCAGTACACCAAAACGCAAAGTAAGAACCCTAGTAGCCTAATATCACAAAGACAAGTTGATAAGATGTTCATAAGAAAGAAGTGAAATTCTAATGGAAATGTTTCATAATGATGTCATTAGGCAGAGCAGGCAACAGACGGAACACAGGTAGCAGAGCTGGGGACAGATAGGCAGGGACAGACTGGCAGAGACAGAGTCTCAGGTAAGTTTGTTGAGTTTTTGTTTGGCAACATTATGAAAGGTTCTCTCTTTTTTAGACTTGTAAAATAGGGACATAATTGGGAATGCCATGGATACCCCCACTCTCAACTTAAACTGGTGACTGAACCAAGATTTGTTTAAGGCAATGGTATTGCTGTTGTGATTAATTGTGTAGTTTTGGGTACCGGTAGTTAGGGGTATGGCAAACACCTTATTTCTTTTCTAGAAGACAGACTGTGAGTCAGTGAGGTTGGTGAAAGGGAAAGAGCCAGGGTGAGAGACTTTAGATGACAGTGTCACAGTTCCTCAATATACATTTAACATATTACAACGTAGGCTATGTGTTACAGCACTACTTTTGGTGTCTCCCTCAGGAATTGCTCTTGAGAAAATTTAATGTAATTGTCCCCTCCAAAGTTGATATCAGATTTTCGCCCCTGCCCCCAGGTCTCATGCTTACTTTAGATATAAAGAACATTTTTCTTGGATAGAGCTTGTTGTCTTGATTTGAAAGTGTTCACTAAGATAAGTACTGTGTGTCTACTTATTTTAAAGAAACCTTTAAAAAGAATCTCACAGAGTGGTTACATGCTTAATTTCAGGTGGAGAAATTGTGCCTTCCTCGCTTGTGCCTTCTTTGCTTTTTATCTGTTTGTGTGCACAATCAGACTGAAACAGGAAACCAGACTGTACACTGAAGAGAACAGGATACTGTCTAAGCAATGCAAAAGCGGGCATGGCTGCCATTGTGTGTGGCAATAAAACATTGGAACAGGCTGCAAGGCCCTGTTTTCACCATCTGCAAAAAGCATGTTAACACAGATCAAAGACAAACATTCCAGTTCAGTAAAGATCTTGGTTGAAACAGCTATAGCACTCAAATATGATCTTTGACAATTTATTTGGATACAGGGGATAATAGCATTAATTTTCAAATTAATTTAAGTTTCTGGGTAGAGAGACTTGTGCCTGTGGCAGTATTGAATCCCTCCTGAAGTTGTCACAGCTTTCTTGTAATGTCAGAATGTAAGCTTCGTAGTTGTTGTTGTCATGTGTGCATCTCCATATGGGGGCAAAAGATAAAAATATACAGAATTTGCCACACCCCTATAACCCCAACCCACCCCCCAACTGACTCCTCCAAAAAACTCAATCATCATTTAAACCAATCACACAGCAGCTTTCTCCTGGGCCCACCCCGTTGTGGGTGTGACCTGTTCTCAGGACAAATGAAGCTGAAAAACCATCTGAACAGTATGTATGATACACAGTGGGCGGTCACCATCTAGTCACCATCTTTATCTTTTCTTAAGGGAAAAAACAACATGCATTCTTGATAAAAAAATTCTTAGTAAAATGTTTAAAGTTAATTTTCTGCACTTTCCAAATAGTAATAAAGAAAACATTTTGTCTGTCTCCTTGTAGCCACCAAATTAGCACTGTAAGGGAATGACAAAGGCTACGGTTGCTGTAGTCATTTCTCTGCGACCTCTGACATCCGATGGCTGCATGAGGTGACAGGTCTGGACACGCACAAATCGGATTTTGTTTGCATTTGGTTCGGATCTGCCAGACCACTTGGAGAGGTGGCCTAGCTCACTTTGTGAACACAAACACAAACCGGATAAATGTCAATTATTTACGGCCATGTTTTACTCAAGTGCTCTCACACTGAGGCTTATGCACACTGCAAAAGGAGTAGAGGGCATCAGACACCTCATGGATTATATGTCCCCCACTGATGCTTTGTTCACCCCAAACAAATGAGCAATGGCACGGTAGCATGACACTGTGGCAAACCACCACAGCGCAATAGCTCGTTTGTGCACAGATACGGTGAGTCCAGGGACACAGAGATGAGTATGCTGACAATAAAGCAAAGGCTGCAGCTGTTCACAAATGCGATTGAAGTGTGCTTTCGCATACGGAAATTGAGAACCCTGTCGGAATCCGTGAAATTATGCCCAATATGGTTCCACCAGTGCCACCGAAACAGCTGATGCACCAGAAGCGCAATACCCGCTGATGCATGCCTTGAGCACTACCTGACGAACACTGAACGCCATTTTCCAGGAATGCTGTTTCCTGTTTTTATTTAATATTTAAATATTGCGCGGGATCACAAAATCTGAACTGCAATCTGATCACAGATTGAACTGTCAGATGTGGACACAATTTAAGGTTGTCAATCAATTACAATTAGTTCCAAGCCATTAATACTCCCAATTTGAATTGTGTAATGTTCTGCAGACACATTTTAGCGATTTCACCCATGTTTAAACTTACACTATACACCACATATAGGCAGAAAAGGTAGAAAATAATGCAGGTAAGGTTATGACTTTATTCCATACTCAGAAGGAAATTATGTGATGATGACAGAAATAAACTCTAATAAGTGAGCAGGCAAAATAACAGTTTAATTTACCTATATCCAGGACCTTATGTGTTTTTTATTGTTGTGATAAAATGTTTGGTGGCTAAAGAAGAACTGTAACCTACTCAATATATTTAAATGTCCAGTATCTTCAACTCGATTCACTCTCATGTAGATCACACTGTAGAGTGGTCGATATACTTTTATGAAATATGGAAGGTGGCATGTAGGAACTTCATATTTAGCACATCACTGCTAACTGCTAATATTACGACTTATATCGACACACCCTTTCACTCCTTGACTGCATGAATATTCATAATATGACTATGTGGCATCATCGTCATATGACCACACCTACTCACAAGCTCCAGTCCAAATTGAAGCGGTAAAAAAGGCCTTAGAAATGGGTCTGCAGTATCTTTTTAAATTGGATATGACCGTGCATTCAAATCTCAAACCGACCCGTATTTGCTGGAAAAATAAGTTACAATTAAGTTAAAATAAGTTACAAAATAAGCTTTTTTTTCCACTAGGACGTAGCCTTCTTGGACCAACTGCGGTCATGACGTCACTAGGTTGGTTGGTATCAGCTGTTCAGTGTATTACTATGGGAAGATAGCTGACTTTCAGTGAGCTCAACGATGTATCGTGAGGAAAAAATAAAACAAAAAACGCACAGATGGTCTTTTTGTATTGCCCCGAGATGCTCAAATGAGTATTACCGAACAAAACTTAATTTAAAACTCAATTTCCACGAACTGCTTCTGACCATACTAATGCTGTGGCCATTTGAGCATCTCGGGGCAATACAAAAAGACCATCTGTGCGTTTTTTTGTTTTATTTTTTCCTCACGATACATCGTTGAGCTCACTGAAAGTCAGCTATTCTCCCATAGTAATACATTGAACAACTGAGACCAACCAACCTAATGACCGCAGTTGGTCCAAGATGGCTGCGCCCTAGTGGGAAAAGCACAAATTGTAACTTCTTTTTCCAGCAAATACGGGTCGGTTTGAGATTTGAACGCACGGTCATATCTAATTTAAGGTAAAAAGCTAACGAAGCAGAGCCACTTTACTGAGTGCTTCATGTCCCATTTAATATCCAAAAATAATGCATTCTAAGCTTTCCAAAGAGGTATAATCACTAGTCATTAGACAGTTGGGAGTGATCGTCAGAGCTGTGTGTGTCACTTGCGTATTTCAAACCAACACGCGCTGTTAAGCGTCTGCGTCTTCGTGGTTTTTTAGCATGAGAGCGCATATGCATTGCTAGTGAACACCGGTAATAAATCGTTTTGTTTGTACAAATGGAAAAAAGATTTTCAGTGCTTGAGACTGCTGAATGCTGTAGTCGTCCTCTGGATTCAGAAGAGGAGATTTACATCCATGACTCTTAATCTGAAGCAGACAGCATGGATTCCATAGCTAAGTCTTGCCTTGTGTACAAGGCGTGCATGTGTGTTTTATGGTGTTATATTCATAATAGTATAGTTAGCTAGCCACAGAAAGGCTAGCGAGGTTGTGTTATTATTGTTTATGATGTCACAGAGTTTTACATTGGTGGTGCTGAATTCAGAAATAAAGGACCTGTAGTCTCTCTTACTCTGGTTTAATTTAGTTTATACCTAGTTAGCTAGCAACCTATTAGGTATTGGCTATAAGTTACGCCTGCATAAGGCTCAATGATAAAGTATGGGGAGTCTGTGGTGATCCGTCAATTTATTACGGATCCGTCAATTTATTACGACTGTAACTTTACTGGGAATTTATACTACACTAACATAGAAGCTTTCATGTATGGCCTAGCCATTAATTACTTTGGGTGAAACAACACAGCTAATATAGGGACATAAATGTATGACACGGCAGCTAGTTGTCCCGTACAGTAATCCATGGGCTGGCATATGTTTATATAGGAGATAATTATAGTAGTTGTAATAGTAATAGTTGTAGTTATTCATATGACTCTGTAAATTGTGTGCATGTTCTCATACATTGTTAGTCTGACTGGTTGGTAATAAATTGCCTTTTATGATGAGAACGGGCTGTTTTCGACATTTTTGTCCCTGGAAACTAAACTGAGACAAAGAAATTGATTATCTTAGGGTCATTCCCCTCATTAATTACCTCCTCCTAGGACATAATAATGTGCTTCAAATGGACACTAAAGCTGTGTTCATGTTTGGATAGCTTTGGATAGCTTGGATACTTTGCATATACACTACTCACAAAAAGTTAGGGATATTCGGCTTTCGGGTGAAATTTCAGGATGAACCTAAAATGCACTATAACCTTTACAGGTGAAATTAATTTGACCTTCTCTAAACTTTTGAATGCACATGTCCAACTATTCAATGTTTCAGTACTTTTTGCACAACTTGCTGTTCTCTAACAAGGAGCTGAACGGCAAAATTCACAACAGGTGTTTGATCCATGAATCGACCAATAAATTTCCTGGTTCAATTAGAATTGGTATTTAAACAGTCTTCTTCATCATGCTGTTCACATTTTGACATCATGAGACCAAGACGACACCTAACAATTGATCAACAGTACCTCGCCATTGCGAGGCTTCAAACAGGATGTACTCAGAGGGAAGTGGCCACTGAGCTTAGAGTGTCACAGAGTGTCATCAGCAGGTTGCAACAGAGATACAGAGAGACTGGAAGAGTCACAGAAAGGCATAGAAGTGGACGTCCTTTGGCTACATCCCACACTGATGACCGCTTCATTGTGAACAGTGCCCTGCGGAACCGGATGATGAATGCCACTCAACTCCAGGCACATTTAAGGGAGGTGAGAGGCACCCAAGTGTCACGTCAGACCATTCGAAACCGTTTACATCAGCGTGGTCTGCGTGCTAGACGACCTGCAAGGGTACCTGACCACACCACCAGGCACAGGCGTCATCGTCTTGCATGGGCCAGGGAGCATTTACGCTGGACGAGGGACCAGTGGGCCTCAGTGCTGTTCTCTGATGAAAGTCGATTCACGTTGAGCAGAAATGATGGCCGCCAACGATGTTGGAGACGTCAAGGAGAGCGCTATGCATCAGCCACTGTTGTCACCAGACGACCCTTTGGTGGTGGCGGTGTTACAGTGTGGGCAGGTGTGTCTAGTCAATACAGAACTGCCCTACACTTTGTGAATGGTACAGTGACAAGCCCATACTACCTGAATAACATCATTAATCCAGTCATTGTGCCCCTGCATGAACAACACAGGCCTAATTTCATCTTCATGGACGACAATGCTCCAGCTCATCGAGGTCGCATCATTAGGGAAAGGCTGCTGGAGACTGGGGTACCTCAAATGGAGTGGCCTGCACTTTCTCCAGACCTGAATCCCATAGAAAACCTATGGGATCAGCTGACTCACCGTGTAGAGGCTCGTAACTCTGTACCCCAGAACCTCAATGACCTGAGGGCCGCCCTTCAAGAAGAGTGGGATGCCATGCCTCGGCAGACAATAAGTCGACTTGTGAACAGCATGAGACGTCGTTGTCAAGCTGTAATTGATGCTCAAGGGCACATGACAAGTTATTGAGACATTGACATTTTTGTTGTGGTATACCCACAACTGTTGTTGGCTTTTGTTTCAATAAATTGTTTGAGATGAGGAAATCACCATTGCATGCTTCTACTTAAATGCCCTACTTTCATGATACGTATAATATCACTGTAGCGTGAACTTACATTTTCCATAAATTTCACCCGAAAGCCAAATATCCCTAACTTTTTGTGAGTAGTGTATTTCCATGGGTCTGGAAAGGTTTGCGTATGTTTTTGGGCACCTATAACCATTCCCCTAATCTTTTGCAAAAGTTGGAAATTCTTTAATTTAAACCATTCCTGATGTTTGTGTTACATTGATATCTGGAGTTACAAAGCTTTAAACAGAACGGTACAAAAACAGACGAAAATGGGTAAAATTAAGCCTCTGCGCAAAGGGGTTAAATCTAGCCTGATGTGTTGGAATTCCAGTTCCAGAAGTCGCATGACGTGACTAGAGTAACCATAGCCAAAGATTATTGGCTGCTTTGAGTCTCCGTCAGATCTGGAGCCAAAACTAAGTAGCTTGTTGATTTTTTCTGCGAGCAAATGTGGCGAAATGTCATGTTTTACAGATTTCATTATTTACAAGCTTAATTGGGACACGTTAGACAATGCAAGCGACCAGTCTGCCTGTTTATTTTGCTCAGTTAGAGAGCCACCATTGGCTGGATGTGTTGGATTGGGTGGTGTCACCTTGTGCCAGTAGCTCTCTTGTGTTTAGAGCTAGTGACATATAAAGGAGAAAAGAAGGCCATAACAGTAATAGCATATTATTCACTTGCTGATTGTAATAGTGACCTGCCAGTTAACGTGCTTGGTGTACCTAACTTTGATGAACTGCGCCAACTGTAATTCTTTCAGTCTAACTGTCTGTTCCTTTTCAACTTGTTCCTGTTGTTCTTACTTTCTACTTGTCTCTTTTGCTGTCTGTATGAACAGCATTTTGTTCTAGCTGTTTTGCATGCTGGCATGGAGGTTTGATTCCATATTTAGGATAAACACATTCCCTGAAACTGCAGGGTGCAAAATGAACACAACAGTGGGTTGCTCGTTGAGTGGAGTGCCCGTATTTCCAGCGAGGGACCCAGTTGGTTTGGATTTCATTTTTTTTAGCAACATGTAAAGAAAATCCTAGTGCTAGTGCTGAATTAGTTTCAAATTAACATGATGGACTCCTTTCATCCCAACAGTTAATCCACAGTTAAATGTTTGGTCTTAATTCAACTTGAAGAGAGTACAATGAGGATAAAATGTACTCTATTAGAGAGTCTGTACCTCTATTAGAGTTAATTTAACAGTAAATATGTTATTGTGTAGTAGAAATGTGTGTGTGTAGGTGGGGGGGGGGGGGGGGGGGGGGTCTCAACTCATCAACCACCAATAGTATATTTGAAGTAGAGGCGGGTGACAACCACATTAGAATTTTGTTGAGAGCCTGTCCAGGAAGGCCCTAGTCCCTGTCATAAATGGTATGTGATTATAAATAACTGGTCAGGAGTCAGGACCTCTGTATCCATAAGACCAAATATCTCCTACAGTTTCCCTACCAGTGACATGAGCTATTGGAGTCACTACTGGCTGACAGAACCACTTAGTTCAGGAAATATACTTTGGCTCACAGTTTCTTGTGCCGGTGGAACTTGGCTTTCAAATAAGAAACGTTTTATCATTTTAAACCCATAAACGTTCTGACAGGCATGTGTTTGTAATTATAAGATATTTATTGTGAGTCACATTCGGCTTGAGATAACTCAGATAAGTGTGTTTTTGACAGATTGCCTAATTTTGTTCTGGAAACAGTGGCTGTTGTAAAGTGTCCAATAAGGTGTCCAAGGGAACAGTGGTTGACTCCCCAGAATAAAATTGGCTGCTTGTTTGTGGAGTCATGAATGTTAATCAGTGGCCAAACCACATCTCCCCTCTCCCAGCCTTGTGATAAGATGGCGCAGTGGAAACAATTGCACCTGCACCTGCAGTACCTGTCCTCCCAGCACCTCAATGAACTCTACCCCCGCAACTTCCCCATGGACGTCCGCTGCTACCTGGCCTCTTGGATCGAGGAACAGTGCTGGTAGGACCATTGGAGATGGGAGAATACATGCTAACATACACGTACATGCTAACATACATTACATGGCCAAGAGTATGTGGACACTTGCTCATCCAACATCTCATTCCAAAATCTTTGGCAGTAATATGGAGTTGGTCCATAACAGCTATAACAGCCTCCACTCTTCAGGGAAGGCTTTCCACTAGATGTTGGAACATTGCTGTCTGGATTTGTTTCCATTTAATCAGAAGAGCATTAGTGAGGTAGGGCACTGATGTGGTGCTATTAGGCCTGGCTTGCAGTCGGCTTTCCAATTGATCCCAATGGTGTTTGATGGGGTCGAGGTCAGGGCTCTGTGCAGGCCAGTCAAGTTCTTCCATACCAACAAACCATTTCTGTGTGGACCTCTATTTGTGCACAGGGGCATTGTCATTCTGAAACAGGAAAAAGCATTACATTACATTTTAGTCATTTGGCAGACTAATAAGCCTTCCCCAAACTGTAGCCACTAAGTTGGAAACCCAGAATCATCTAGAATATCATTGTATGCTGCAGTGTTAAGATTTGCCTTCACTGGAACTAAGGAGCCTAGTCTGAACAGAGGCGGAATTCTGCTGACCAGAATTTTTGGTGAAGCAAACTCAAAAAAAATTTTCTACCTGTGAAAATCAAACCCCTGCTTTACTTGTTGAGCTAGGCCATTTTTGGATTGTTTAACACTGACCACGTCAACTGACCAGCTGTAGGCAGAAAAGAGCTGGTGGCCATTTAAAACAGGTTTATATTTCTTGACAACTCATCACTATGGCTGTACCATTTAAATTCAGCTGCCTTCTCTCAAATGAATAACACCAGATAGAATACAATGACAAGTAGTTATGTACACACTAATTTATTAGTAGCCAAATTATTTAATCACCTATGCATATTCAATAGATAAATACTCAAATCCACCTGCACCGTAGCTGAAATAGCTTCGTTCAGATCATTTTGAATCGTCTTATGCCCTATTCACTGGAGTAGTATTACCTGGGGACCTCATGTGATTTGTGGAGGTCGTCTGTGATCTTAATCCCGAGTGAATCTGCATTTCCATAATTTGTAAAGTCAAAATACCGCACCATAAATTACCTACCATATTTCGCACTTACCTACCATATTTGAGATTTATGAGGCTGCGGTGGAAATTATTATTGCTAATTCTGACATTTTGGGTGCGATTCTTTTATACCAAAAGTATTTAAATGTTACTGCTGAATTTAACGTGACTGAATTGAAAGGAACTGTAGCCTATTCGACTCTGTAGCCAGCTTCAACACACCAATTTGCATACGCTGTGCAAATGTGCAGAAAAACTGAGAATGTGGAAGTAGCCTATAGAAATGCTACGTTTCATTACGTTTCATTACCCATTGATAATCCCTGGGATTTCATAAATAAATTTGAGTGAAATACTGACTGCGTTTATCCCGTGCGAATGCGCCACATGAAACTCATCGGGGGATAATTCCTAAATCAGGGTCACCAGGTAGCCTAATACCCTAGTCCAGTGCGAATAGGCCATTTGACATCCCGGAGAACACAGAGGGCGACCTGAACGTCATCATAGCAGGAAGGAAGCTCAGTCAACTCCCTGCTCTGTTATCCAAATTTTCACTCTCCTTATTCCCCTAAATGCCAGCTCACGATGAGCCAAGAATCGCATCGATCAACCTCTCAGGAATGTCACGGATTTCTGCACTAACGTTATTTTGTTATGCGTGCACCTTCATCAACAAAATTATCATTCTCAGACTCAATTCGTACGGTTACACTACTGTCATGCTCCTTCGATTTTACGTTAATTTTAACAGACCTGAATTACGTAGCCTAAATAATGAAAGCCATCTCTCGCAAACATTGAACATCTCCTGTAGCAACACAATTGGATAAAAAATAATAGGCTTTCCTTTAAACAACACACATCGCCAGCGATACATGCGATTCCGTTAGCAAGCTGCCTGTGTAACTAATCCACCTCGACGTAGGCTACTACGAGCATTTAACGTTAAAGCTCTGACTTACCAAGCCCACTCACTGGATAAGATTGATAGGAGGCTTTGGTCTCCCATCCGCCTTCACTTGCAATCTTTATTCACAATCTTGAAAATAACCCGCAGAATCCGATCCAGGATGTTTACATTCACAGGTTCCATTTTCTTTCAAATGCAGCCAAATGAAATGGCAAAAGCTAAGATTACAAAAAGTGAGCTAGTTTAGGCAACGTTAGTTAAATCACCAACGTTAGCAATTAGCTAGCTATTAACACTACAACACGATAACAAAATTTAACTATTTACAATACAAATCACCACTGACAACGCCACAACCATAAAAATTGAATACATTTCTCTCTCGCTCCCTTTCTATCTCTCTCTAATACAGTAACACAGTAATGGTCGACTCTAAATTGGCGGTGAAGATGATTATATTGCTGGACAGCTGAACTCGTGTTCTGAATGGTTAGACATTATGTCAATCATCATGACGAGAACGCGCACAAGGAACACGCATGATTGGAACTCCATTGAATACTTTAGTGAGGCACTGCTTCACGGGTGGGCTCAAAAACGCGTCATAATCCACAATTATCCAATCATGTTTTATAAAGTCCCGCATTGATTTCCAATGGTCAAGTGAAGCAGTCAGACACTGCCTCACTGAAGTTCCTTTTAAAAGTCAAAGGGTGGCGCTGTTTTTCATGATACAAGCACAGAACTATATAAGAAGATACAAGGCATATTTTTGAATCTAAGCACTTTTTTTGCTTCACAAGGGAAAGTCGAAAATCGATAATGATTCAAGATTAAAGAAAGCCTATGTTGTGTGTGTGATTGTGTGATATGCATGTTCTTTTTCACCCCTTTTTTTTTTGGTGAAGCACTGCTTAGAGGAAACGTCCTCTAAGCCTGAACCATGAAAAACAGCCCCAGACCAAGGGGTGTCCGGATACCTTTGGCCATATGGTGTACATACACACTAACATACATAGTCACATGCTAACATACACTCACCCGCTAAGCTAAAGTTGTGGACTACAGAGCCAAATCAAGAAAAAATATATACTTGTGGCAAACATGGAGAGTACTGTACACACAATATGCGCTAGCCTACACATACCTGTTGACATACATCATGCTGCTGCTCTCCATCTCTCCTGCCCAACCTCCATTTACTGGCCACTTCTGCTTCCCCTCTCCCTACCGTCCTACCCTTATGCCTCCTCTATTTACCCTGTCCATCTCCTTCTTTCCTTCATCTACTGTCCTCTTTCCTTCTCTTCTCTCTGCTCCTGCCTTTCTCCTCCTTCTCTCCCTTTCTTTGTTTCTCAATCACCTTTGTGTGTGTGTGTGTGTGTGTGTGTGTGTGTGTGTGTGTGTGTGTGTGTGTGTGTGTGTGTGTGTGTGTGTGTGTGTGTGTGTGTGTGTGTGTGTGTGTGTGTGTGTGTGTGTGTGTGTGTGTGTGCAGGGATGAGATTATCAACAGTCCTGATAAGGATGCTCGGGCATTGGGGATACTGGAGCAGCTCATATCTCTCCTGCTGAGAATCTCTCAGGACAGCAGCAATGTGGTGGAAAAGATGAGGCTGCAGCAAATCTCCAGGGACATGGTAACAACCCGAGTCCAATGCTGCTTAATATGGGTCATGGCACTGACTCCTACGCTTTTTGAGATGGGTTATGACACTGACTCCTTCACTGCTCAATATGGGTTGCAATCCTAAGGGCTTGATTTCCTAAGACCTTTAGCTTGTGCAAAACCTTTTAGCACCCACAAAATCAATAAGACGACCAATGATTGGTCATGGTATTTGTTTTGCACCAGTCATTGCTTGTGTTATTAGTTTTGTGTTTTGCACACACTAATGGTCTTAGTAAATCAGGGCTTAAGTGTTCTACTTCATGAACTACTTCATATGGGTTATGACTACTATGAGTCACCTACTAATTAATAATAATAATATTTATTCATCAAGTGCCTTTCCCAGGCTCAATGCAGTCAGTTAAAACACAGTACAGGTTAAAGTATACAGTAGCAGTCTCAGGGTGAGCGGCACTCTGAACATAATATAATACAGACTGACTATTACATTACAGGCATTTAGCACATGCTCTTATCCAGAGTGACCTACACAACTTTTTAGCATTTTTTACATATTATCCATTTATACAGCTTTATACTGAAGTGATTCAGGTTAGGTGCCTTGCTCAAGGGTACAACGACAGTGTCCTACCTGGGAATTGAACCTGCAACCTTTCGGTTACAAGGCCAGTTCCTTAACCATTATACTACACTGCCGCCCCACACTATACAGTATTTAACAAATTACTAATAACCACAAGCATCAGTTCATTAACAGCTGCACACAGAAGGCAGAATGAATTCAGGGAAACAAGCAGGTTCTGGTGAATATTTGTGCATTCAGTGCTAAAATTGAAGAGATATGGAATGGAGGCAATTGAATCAGCAGGCCGTAATGTACAGGGAGGGCAATCCACGGGGGCGCTGCAGAGGGAAATTCTCTGCCAGCCACGGAGTGCACAGACGTGGATGGGACAACAAGGCTGCTGAAGTCTGAGGATCTTAGCTGGTGGTCAGGGGTGCACTTGTGGAGACGCTCACTGGTGTAGTTATTAAATTATGGATTTGTAAGTACGTAATAAGCTGTATGGGAATCCAGTGGGGGTTGTAGGGTATGGGGATGTTTGAGGTACGAGTGAGCTCACTAGCTACAGCATTTTGAATTGCCTGTAGCTCTGCCAGAAGTCTGGATGGAAGTCCTGCCAGTGTCAGCAGAGGATTACATTTTGAAAAATAAAATGGGAAAATTGCCTGCACTGTTTTCATAAGATCTTTGGCTCAGAGCGATAGCCAAAGACAAGCTACATTACGTAACTTTTAGTGTTATGTGTGCCTCAAATGAGAGGTTGGAATCTATTATTGCTCCCAGGTTTGAATCAATAGAAGCCAGAACAGAAGATTAGTTCTTCACCTAACTACAGGGTAAAAGGGTAATTTTAGTTCAATATACCATGTTGAACATTGAACCTCTGAGTTAAAGCTCCATTTTGCTGCAGTTCAGTATTTAAACAGTTTGTTAACTGACATGCGGCAGTGGTATTGCATTTTCTCCTCACATATATTTGTGCGTCATCAACATAAAGGTGGTAGTCGATGGTAAGTGAGGTAAGAGTTAAACCACTGTAATACAGTGCCTGAAAACCCAATGATATTTTCCATCCTAAGTAGGATGTTGTGGTTAACCACATAAAATGCCACACTCATGTCCAGTAATAGGAGGATGCTTATGAACCCAGCATCACCCACCCTGAGTAGATCATTAGTCACTCTCACCAGAACAGTGTCAGTACTATAAAAAACCTGATTGAAATAGTTAAAGCAAGCTATTAGAGGGACAGGTAGTCCTGTCTTAGATCAATGCATCTGTAATGGTTACACAGGTACATTTTGGGAATCTGGCTTTCTGATCATGAGACTGGGCGTCCTGCGGAGTCATTCACAATTAACACTCCTGATCAACTGAGGCACAATGGAGTGTCTGTCCACATTCTTCATGTTACTCTGAGATTAACACAGACTGCGTGATCGATCAGGCACCGGGTTGGGCAGGAACACCCCCCTCTTTAGAGAAGGAGAGGGGGGACCCAAATTTAACACACAAATGCACACCCTGAGGTGATTGGAAATAGCTGGTCCATCTGTGTTTCATTGTTGGTTCCAAGGGAATTGTTACCGTTAAGTATTGAAACTCATTTTATTTAGCACTGACATCAATTGATAGGCTAGCATAAAACCTGTAATACCCAGTTGAGGTCATTTTACTGCTGGTTTCTACTGTTGTTTATATTTTGTTTTGCTATGCACGTTTCGGACGGGAATAAACAATTTTCCTGACCTTATAGTTTTACACTGTTAAAACTTTATATGTATGCGACGGATAAAACGAGCTAACCACAAAATATAGTTTAGCGTGTCATTAACCCATAACACAAACTAACCTTTGTTAGTGGTAGGACTGTTAGCTTCTATATTTAGCCGTCATATAATTATCATTTCCTCTGATTAAGATTAAGTCATAGAATGTTATATCAATTATTGTTTCTATTATTCACATATTCATAGTTGTAGCCAATAAAACATATGTAATTTTTCCAACCCATTGTCATGTCTACGTTATTTCACTAAGTTGGGCTCTACTGACATAGAATTCTAATTGAGTGTTGAACTTAATTCATTCTGAATAAAAGTGACCAAACCTCACTACACATCTTCGGAGAAGAGAGTGTTGATACTTTGGCATGCTGGTTTTAGTAGAGCAACGGAATGCGCATTGTTTGGATTCCTTGGAAATGTTGGGCTGTGATGCAGGAAGGTTGTGCTGTTAATCCTTTCCTTCACAAACCTGTTACAAAAACCTGTTTAAACATGTACATCCATTGTGGACTTACTTAAGCTTAATCGAAACCACACAGGTGTTAAGGAATGAAAATATACACATGCAATCAATCACGAGTAACTGATGGGATGGTTGTTTTTCAGAACGTGTACCGCTCTCAACCTCTTCAACTGGTGAAGACAGTCCAGGACACCCTAAACAAAGAGAGAATCCTGCTCAACCAGGTGAGTTACCCCCCCTCCCCCAAACCCCTTCTGTCTTTGCTATTAATCTTCACCCCAGTACATATCCCCCACCACCCCCTAACTCAGTATACATGTGCACTAGTTGTGCCAGATTCACTTGAAAATTTTGAAGCAGCAATTAAAGCTAAGGCCCTATGTTATTGACCACCATGACTGTAATGATGTGAAAATCTGCTGTAAATGTATCATTATCACCAAATGATCCTCAATTGCTTTTTATAAACATTTAAATGATCCCTATAGGGGATTAGGGCAATGAGAGTAATTCATGAAGAACCTCAGTAAAATGATACATGTTAATAACTACTAATTGCCAGAGGATGCAAGTGTTTACACAGCACAGATGCCAGTCAGTGAATGCACATTTCCTGTGCTTTCCTTGACATGCTGACAGTTGGGTCACCACAGTGTAGCAGGTTAAAATCGTAAGTGGGCCATGGCTGTTGGGTCTTGAGCACACTTCACTTGAACTGCCCCCGTAAATACATCTGATTGTATGAATGAATAAAATGTGAGCTGTGTAAGCCATCTATTGAGGTGAGTGTCTGTGCTAAGCAAATTATTTACATGGCTTGTTTGCTTAGCTGATACCCTTGACCAGAGTCAAAATATACTTAATTTCATTTTCAGATTATGTAATAACTGTTTATACAGCTGGATATTTGAGTTCAATACTTTGTTCTATGGTACAACTGCTGTGCCTCACCTCTGCTCTCTTTCCAGGTACTCCCCACCTCCCACTTCCCCCCCTCCCCCTCACAAGCGTCGTACTCCCCCGCCCCCTCCCCTCTCCCGGGTATGGCCATGGGGCCTGGGCAGGCAGATGGGGCCTGGGGTTCCCAGCGAGATGCAGGGAACAGGGACGTGGACATGCTGGTGCTCAAAGTGCTCGAGATACAAGAGTGCAGACAGAACATCCACCAGATGCAGGAAGACCTGAACTGGGAAAGGGCGAACTTTGAGTCCCTGCAGGGTGAGTGAGTCACATACAGCAACAACACGGATTTGCACGTGCCTGAGCTTGTTTGGTAATTTGGGGACTCGCTGTGCGCTGAAGTGGGAGGGAAGCCGCTGCTGGGGGGTGTGTCCATCAAGAGGGAGCAGCCAAGTTCAATTTTACGGCAGCGGAATGTTATTTTGGGCTAAATTACAGTGCAATTTGCGCTCGCGCTGCCCGCCAGGTGAGACCACATTAACGGCCAAATTGCACCACAGCGTACGGCGAGTTGCTAATTTCGGTTGCTTTCCCCAATGCGTGCATGATGATAACCTATTCAAAAGCTAATCAACCGTTTTCGTGGATCATATACGGTCCAATTTGACTTTGAAATAAATCCCCCAAGCAGGAAAAAATTATCACTAGATTTAGCTGTAAATTATGCTGGAACAGTATGGAATACATGATTGGTAAAATGGCTGTAAGTCATCAAAGGGCTGAGGTATCAAACAAGCCTCAAACCATCACTCTGCTGCCAGGTATGTAGTAGATATAGATGGATCACTTTAAGGGTTGTTTCTCCTGACAAATTTTCCTATTGAATTCCTATGGAAAAATAAGTCAGGAGAAGAAACCCTTTAAGTTATCCATCCATATCTACTGTATTTCTGGCAGCAGACTGATGATTTGAGGCTTGTTTGATGCGTCAGACCCTTGATGACTTAGAGCCATTTAGCCAACCATGTGTTTCCATACTGTTCCAGTGTAATTTACAGCTAAATCTAGTCCCACCCCCAATTCCCATAGAGATCCATTCAAATGCAGAGACGTTATAGTATCGCTTGTAAGAGTACCAGAAAATAAGATATCAAGAGTCTTTTTATGTTGTTGGGTCACAGACATCAGAAAGTCATGGCATGCAAAGGATATGCGACCAAATATTAAAAATCTAAAGGCACAGTCAACTTTGTGTATGTAAACTTCTGACCCACTGGAATTGTGATACTCTGTTGCCAGATATGGTGTAGATGTGGATGGATCACTGCAAGGGTTATTTCTCCGGACTCATTTTCCTATAGAACTCTATGGGGAAAAAAGTCAGGAGAAACAACCCTTAAAGTGATCCATCCACATCTACTCCATATCTGGCAACAGAGTGATGGTTTGGGGCTCCTTTGATAGCTCAGACCCTTGATAACTTACAGCCATTTAGCCAGCCATGTGTTCCATACTGTACCAGTGTAATTTACAGCTGAATCTAGTCTCACCCCCCAATTTCCATAGAGATCCATTCAAATGCAGAGAGGTTATAGTATCGCTTGTAACAGTACCTGAAAATAAGATATCGACAGTTTTTTGATGTTGATGGTCACAGACTTCAGGAAGTAACAGCATGTAAAGGATATGCGACCAAATATGAAATATGATACTTTAAAAATACGTTAAAGCAAAGGGTATGAATACTTATGTAAATGAGAAATTTTAGTTTTTTATTTTTAATAAATTTGCAAAAATCTCAAAAAAACTTTTTTCACATTGTCATTATGGGGTGTTGTGTGTAGAATTTTGAGGGAAAAAATGAATTTAATCAATTTTGGAATAAGGCTGTAACAGAACAAAATGTGGAAAAAGTGAAGCGCTGTGAATACTTTCCGGATGCACGGTATACTTCTTGCTACTTAACTACAACAATTTATGTACAGAAATTGTGAAAAAACTAAAAAACAGGTACCTACATTCAAATTTCAGATTTTTTACCTGATGAGCTACAAGAGCTATGGAGGAAATAACTTCTCTTTGTGATTCCTCAATATGCTGCCTATCTCTGCTAAAAATGTGGTGTCAATATCTGAAACCATTCAAATTCTACAGAGCTTTTTTTCAGGTGAACCATTTCGGTTGTGCCAAATTGTGCAAAATGGCAAGGTTCCAGAAAAGTCTCAATATGATTTATTTTTTAAGTTTTACAATAAAATCTCATAATTGGCAATAAAAGTTCAGTTTTAGATGTGTTTTTGGTGTGTTTCATATTACACAACTAACTAGCCTACACGTGGTCCCCAAAAAGCTCTCCAAACCCATGTAGCAGCAAAGTGAATCTTGTATTCCACCAGAGCCTCATTAGCCAGAAATGAGTCCAGGTATGCAAACGGGATATAAAATCAAATGTCCACCCTCGATAAAATAAAACCCTGCATAATAATCAACAACAACAAACTCATCCTCATGTTATCTCTCCCTCATGTTACGTCATGCATAAATTGCTCATTCGTTTACCTGCACAGCCTGCTGTACTGCATACAGAACAATTCACTCATGTGGAACAAAACAAACCCTTCAGACACCATTTAATTCAAAAGAAACTCGGAACAGCTCGTCTCAGACACAAATAGATAGCTAGCTGCTATGTGTAATTTTGCTGGCTAGCTTGCCATTGTTACAATATAGTAATGTTAGCTATATTCATTTAATTCAGAGGGATTTGTTTTATACAGAACAGTGAATTTGCACTGGTATACCGGCAAAATAATCTGTTACCTTACATCACTCTGCGTCACTGAGACCGCAAAACCATATTTGGGCCAGGACCTGCTGCACGGAGAAACTCCTGAATAACCTAGACATAACATAGCACAGACTAACAGACTAGGAAGCAGTTGGTGAGGAGTGTGAGTCTCCAGTCCTGTAAGGCCCAAATGTCCGCTGGTTTGTGGTATGTTTGAGCACTTGAATTCAATATGAAGTAATTAGCTAATGATTTAACATGCCTTTTTTCCAAGGCCTAAATGAGCCACTCATTTAAAGGAACCCACGGAAACTGGCAGATGCTGCAGCCTAGTAGGGCTTGAGTTTGACACCCCTGTGATAGGTTGTGCCGTTTGTCCCTACCTTTGCCTCACGGGTAGATGTTTCAAGCTAAAAGCACCCTTAGGCTACTTGTGTTTAATTTCCTTAGCATTTCTTGTTTCTTTGTTTCTAAACAAACTAAAAAATTGCCTTCACTTATAAAAGTAATAGTGGCCCATATTTGTGAGTCGTATGTAAAGTGTTACGACCCCGGAAATGGACTGGACCCAAATGCACGACTCGAACACAGGAATGCCAAAACTCAATATTTTATTCCTTGATCAGGGTAGTCCTGAGCAAGGGGAGAAAGGCAAAAGGTGGTTAACGTTCCAAGCCGGAACTGGATTAGCAAGACAGACAGACAGAGCGCATAGCTCTAATAAATTATGCTTCGACCAAAACTCCTGAAGCATAGAGAGACAGTCCAGGTATGAGGCTGCGGGGGAGCAGTGGGAGCAGGAGAGGCCAGGGAAGGAGATGGAGACGGACAACCAGTTTGGTGGAGCAGGGGATGAGCGGGAGCGGGAGCAGGGCGGAGCGGAGTGGCAGAAGAGGTGCAGGACAGTGGAGCGGAGTCCGGGCAGGACGCAGGCGTTGCAGCAGGGCAGCGGCAGTAGCGGCACAGCAACAGCAGAGCGGCAGCAGCGACAGTAGAGCGGCAGCAGCGACAGTAGAGGCAGAAGCGACAGCACATCAACAGCAACCGCAGCACTGGCAGTAGGGGGGCACCGCCACAGAGTGGAGGAACAGGAGCCCAGGCTGCATGCACACACGTCAGGTGGAAGGCAGGGAAACCGCAGCACAGGCAGGGATAACAAACGACTGCAGGCTGGCAGACTGAAGCAGACAAAGTTAGTATAGCGAGGCAGGAATAATTGAACAGCGGGAAATGCCGTTCCAGACAGGAGCAGACTGACTTTAGACGGACAGGTAAGGCGGATAACGCCGGTACCAAACAAGACTTAGATTTACTGACTAGACTGGTTACTAGGACTCAAGACAAGACCAGAGGTTTCAGACAAAGAGCATTAACAAACTGGCACAGGACAGAGGACACCGGGTGACTAAATGCAAACATGAATTGGTATCAATTAGGTGCCGCGTGCGAATGTATGCGAGAGTGATTAACAGAGCGGAGAGTGTGGAATGCATGCGAAATGGGGAAATGGGATAGGCTGAGAGAAGTGAAGTGAAACAGAGTGACACAAAGGGGAAACCACGCCCAACCTGCAGCAAGGGGGAACCGGACTATGGAGAGACGAACACGAGACAGGGGGAAAGGGAAAACATGGGAAACAATAGGACGGGAGTGAGAACATCACATAAAGGCTAATGTTGATTGAGCCTAAGCTGCTGCACCTCAAGGGCACATGCATTGCCTGAGGTGGGCTGAGCGAAATCCATTATGCATGCGAGTGACACATGTTGCACAAAGAAAAAGCCATTCGCCGTGTGGATTACCTCAGTGGAAAGTACCTCCTGCGGACAAGTGTAGAAAGTGCAGCACTGAATTATTTACTGTCCCTAAAGCTTGTGGTAAGATGGCAGAATGGGATGACAGAAGAAATATCACATCACAGTGTTATTAGTCCTGTCATGCTATTATATCTAGTTTCATTAATGAAACATTTTGATCAAAGTTTGCCCTCTGTCATGATTGCGTCTAGAATCTGCCTAATACATACACATATACATTTCATACATGCTCCTCCATGTCCATATATCTACATTCCAATATTGATTTTAACTCCTGAGCAACACCCAGTATAATCATATTATTTAATTGGAATATTTTCTTTTCAACAGAAAACATGGTGCTCAAAAGGGGGTCGTTTTTATAAATAGGAGAAATTAGCAATGGTTTCATATGCAAATGAACACAGACCTATTTAGATAAATACGTATGGAACTTCCCATATTTAGAGAAATAAAGTATGGAACTTCACAAAGCTATAGTATGGTGTCTGACTCAAATATGAAACAATGCTGCAGTTAAAATTTGTGAAGCTCCACATATTGTTGCTTAAAATCAATATGGCGTATTAAAATGTTGCAAAATTTTTGTTCTTCCTTTTTTGAATTTACTAAATTTAATATATTATAATGCGAATGATAGGAAGGGTAATTGTTAACAGACCTCTTCATCCTCAGTCTCCTTACCCAGCCTGAGCAACGGTCTTGACGCCAAATCATCAGAACAAGTCAGCCAACTCCAGAGCCGCATTCAGCAACTTGAGTTTAACGGGCAGGAAATTTCCAAGGTAACCACACTGGGCATACAGGACGTACACCTCAGTGTTATAAGTGTGCCAGTGTAAGTGGGCTTGTATGAAATCAATGTCTAAATGCCTTAATATGAGTGTGTTAGCATAAGTGTGTTGTTATAAGTGCCCTGGAGTAAGTGTTCCAGTATAGGTGTGTTGGTATAAATGTGCTGGCACATTGGTATTTTCTTGCTGGTGTATGTGTACTATAAGAGTACTGGTAGACTATAAACTTGTTGAGTGTGTTGATATGGATTTCAGTGTCACTGTGTTCCTGTACATGTAGGCCTGTTGTAGGCATGTTGCGGGCATGTTATAGGTATGTCTTGGGTGTGTTGTGGACCCACTCCCCTGTGGGTGTTTTGCAGAAGCGTGTGCAACTCCTGCTGGAGGCGGTGGACTGTCTGGAACACTGCCAGGCTCGTCTCATCCAACGGATAAAGTCCTGGAGGAGGGAGCAACACCTGGCCTCTATTGGGGCCCCTTTTGAAGACAACCTGGGGCCCGTGCAGACCTGGTGAGGCTCCTAATCACTCACACACACACACCTGAAAGGTTTGAAAGTACACACACTGAGATGGCAGGGCACAGTAGTAAACACACTGAGATGGCAGGGTACAGTAATACACACAGAGACTGCAGGGTACAGTAGTACAAACACTGAGACTGCAGGGTACAGTAGTACACACAGAGACTGCAGGGTACAATAGTACACACAGAGACTGCAGGGTACAGTAGTACACACACATACTGCAGGGTACAGTAGTACACACAGAGACTGCAGGGTACAGTAGTACAAACACTGAGACTGCAGGGTACAGTAGTACACACAGAGACTGCAGGGTACAGTAGTACACACACACTGAGACTGTAGGGTACAGTAGTACACACAGAGACTGCAGGGTACAGTAGTACACACACTGATTCTGCAGGGCACAGTAGTACACACACTGAGACTGCAGGGTACAGTAGTACACACACAGAGACTGCAGGGTATTGTGGCATGTGCACTGACAGTTTGGCACAGTGATTTTTAGGGCCTGGCTGCAGCCACATAAATTTGCATATAATTCATGTGTTAAGATATTGGTCGCTGTAAACAAATGCACAGAAAATTGTATGGGTTAAATGTCTGTACCAGTTCCATTTGTTTTTGTCACTTATAATGGTGTAATAAAATGAGCAGGCAAGTATTTAAATATGTCTTTAGCTGACAAAATGTTTTTTAATCATTATTCAGAAGGGCAAAATGAAAAGAAGAGGTTTGTGCATGGAGTATATGGTTATAGTACTAGAGCAGGGGTAGGCAACCATGGTCCTGGAGTGCCAGAGATGGTCCATCCAAACCTCTACATAACTGGATTCATTCTCATTAATCAGGTTTAATGAATGCAGGTGACCATGTGCTGGAGGCACTCAGAGTTTCACCATTCAGGATATGCAAGCTCAGACTTTTAATCATCCATTCTTGTGATCAACAAAAACCAGAAACGTCACTGCACTCCAGGACCAGGGTTGCCAACCCCAGACTAGAATATATGTCTATAGGACTACAGTTTATGGTTTTGCCTTATAAGTGATTTGTACTGATCTATCTGTTTTTAACATAACCCCTTTTTAATTAACAAGTGCATCCCTTTCTCTCATCCTTCCTGTTACTTTCCCCTTTTCCTCTTGCTGTCCCTTTCTGTTCGCTTATCTTCCCTTTCTCATTCTCTCTCTCTCCCAGGTGTGAGCAGTTACTTGGAGTGAATGTTAAGCTCAGACAGGAAATTATTCTGGTTGGACGGGACTGTCCAGGCGCTGAGCGAATCACAGAGATGCAGGAGAGGCTTGGCCTTCTGCTCCAGACACTAATCCAGAGGTACGAGGGATAATGGGCGGGGCTTAATGAATGAAGCAGTGTAGTTTAGCAAGGTAGTGTGATTATAATCTAGCTGTAAACAGGACGATATCTGTTCATTTCAATACAGTGTGGAACAACTTGTCAGGTCATGTAGTAGACAGAGATCCTATGGGTGTTCAAGCCTGGATTTAACACAGCTCTGGGATGTTCTCTAGTAGACAGGAAGCAAATTATGAGCCTAGCTTGTGCTCAAAATGCATTATTTGATTCTTGCTTCGTTTTTTAACGAAGTGAACAAATATTTCCACGGTCTGAAGTTAAAACCTGTGAATTAACATGTTGCATTCTCTTAAAGGGGCAGTTCACCCAAAAATTAAATTAAGCTATGTTTCTACTTACCCGGAGTGCTATCTGTCCATCCAGATATTTTCGCTAAGATTTGACGGGTTTTCAAGATATCCACGCAGCTCACCCTGATACAACCTCAATGGGACTCTTTCCAAATATAATGACACGATTACTCACAAACATCCACAGACCTTGTTGTGCACGGTTATTTTCAAAAACTACTTCACACTGAAGTACATATCCTCAAAAAGACTCGGGGAAGGAGAAACACAGCTTAATTAAATTTTTGGATGAACTGTCCATTTCAATTCACTTTTCGTGCTGGTAGATTATTCCACAAAATAAACTTTGATTGCATCACTGCAGAATGTATTCAGAATATTGCAAATGCATTTTTATTTTATGTGCATTAAATGATTTTGGTTATCTGATTTCCTCCGAGAGAGGTGTCTGAAATAAAGGTGCCCACTGCTGGTACCCTGGGTAACGTAGCGGCTCCCTGTTTGATACATAGACAGGTAGTGAGACTTTACAAGGCCCTGTCTGAAGCCTGTCTCCCATCCTCTCTCCAGCTCCCTGATGGTGGACAAGCAGCCCCCTCAAGTCATAAAGACCCAGTCCAAGTTCTCCACCACTGTGCGCTACTTGCTGGGGGAGAAGGTGACCCCAGGGAAGCCCGTCTTGCTGAAGGCCCAGATCATCACCGAGATGCAGGCCCGGAACCTGGGCCAGCTGGGATCCATCCCTATGTGAGCAAATCCGTCTCCTCTCTCACTACTTTCCATCCTAGAGGCGAATACTGCCACACAGTTCACCCAAAACACAGATAACACAATATTGGTCCCATTGATGCCGCCACATTCATCCCCGTAGACACGCTGATACAGCCACTCCTACAAAGGGCCATGAAACTTCAAGTGGCATGTTCAAGCCGCAACATTCACGATGGAACAATGCATATCACGTGGCAGCAGTATTTGCAAGGAATAACATCTCAAAACTGCTGAATATTATATAATATTAAATAAAACAGGAAGTGCTGACAGTCGGAAGTGTGTCCAAGTCTCTCTCTCTCTCTCTCTCTCTCTCTCTCTCTGTGTGTAAGAGAGAGCTGTGTGAACCTTAAAGGCACACAGCCCGCACGCAGCCTTGCTTTCCAGCTTTGTATTGACCCAAAACAATCCTCAGCAGCCAATCTAAATGCATGAAGAAAAACAAACAACTTTAGCACAGTAGCATCCTGTTAAACAACACAGGCCCATCAGAGAGTAGTGAATTAAATACCTTGATCAGGGCAGGCCCAGGGATTATTGACACATTAACATGCATTGATACACCATGAGAAAAATATGTTATAATAAGACTGAAGACTGACATGTGACTTATGATTCTGAATTACTATGTAGCAACTTAATAATCGCAGTGCAAGTATTTTTCCAAGATGTCTGTTTGTGGCTGAAGGCAATGTTATTAGCACACATTACGCACTACTGAAACTGTGAATAGTCATTTAATAATTTCAGTATTTTTCAGTGTGTTTTAATGCATACTTAGAAAATACACATTATATTTGAAATGTAATGCATTTTTCAGGGAAAACGTTGGTGAGCTGATCAACAACACAGCCATCTTGGAACACAACTCGTCCACCAAGAGCACTCTTGCCACCTTCAGGAATATGGTGTGTATTGTGATGGTACATCTGCACGCTTTTCAATAGTGATGGGCAGAGCGAAGCTTTCTGAAACATTGACACAGTTGAAGCGATTGCGTTGGTTGAAGTGTCGGTGTCATGAAGCATTTGACACCTGCCTCTCTAGTGACATCTCCTGGTCTAAATTACTCTTCAACGGTGATAAATTTAAATTAATGAACATTCTTGACTCTTGTAAAATTCAGAGTTTGAATATTAATGCTTTTGCCGTGTATTCTCAAAACCTGCTCCAACTGAGTCTATATTTTATATATATATATATATATATATATATATATATATATATATATATATACAGTCAAGCCGGAAAGTCTGAACACTCCTTTCACCTATCCACATTTTATTACGTTACAGACATATTCTACAATAGATTTCATTTTTTGCCTCAAACATCTACACACAATAGCCAATAATGACGAAATGAAAACAGGTTTTTAGAGAATATGCAATTTTATTTTACTGACAAAAATAGGTTATTTAGGGGTTACATATCTGTACACACCCTTAGCCTAATACTTGGTTGCTGCACCTTTGGCAGCGATTACAGCTTCAAGGCATCTTGGGAAAGAAGCTACGAGCTTGGCACACTTGTTTCTGGACATTTTTGCCAATTCCTCTTGGCATATCCTTGCAAGCTCCGTCAGGTTGGATGGGGAGCGTCGGTACACAGCCATTTTCAGCTCTTTCCACAGATGTTCAATTGTATTCAGGTCTGGGCTCTGGCTGGGCCACTCAAGGACATGCACAGACTTTCTCCGAAGCCACTCCTTTGTTCTCTTGGCTGCGTGCTTCGGGTCGTTGTCATGTTGGAAGGTAAACCTTCGCCCCAGTCTGAGGTCCAGAGCGCTCTGGAGCAGGTTTTCTTCAAGGATCTCGGTGTACTTAGCTGCATTCATCTTTCCCTCTATCAGGACTAGTCGCCCCGTTCCCGCTGCTGAAAAACATCCCCACATCATGATGCTGCCACCGCCATGCTTCACTGTAGGGATGGTATTAGCCAGGTGATGAGCGGTGCCTGGTTTCCTCCAGACCTGACGCTTGGTATTCAGGCCAAAAAGTTCAATTTTGGTTTCATCAGACCAGATAATCTTGATTCTCATGGTTTCAGAGTCCTCTAGGTGCCTTTTGGCAAACTCCAAGCGGGCTGTGATGTGCCTTTTACTAAGGAGGGGCTTCCGTCTGGCCACTCTACCATAAAGGCCTGATTGGTGGAGTGCTGCCTGGATGGTTGATCTTCTGAAAGGTTCTCCCATCTCCACAAGGATACGCTGGAGCTCTGTCAGAGTGACCCTCGGGTTCCTGCTCACCTCCCTGGCCAAGGCCCGTCTTCCCCGATTGCTCAGTTTGGCCGGGCGGCCAGGTCTAGGAAGATTCTTGGTGGTTCCAAACTTCTTCCATTTGCGAATTATGGTGGCCACTGTGCTCTTTGGGACCTGTAAAGCTGCAGAGATTTTTCCGTACCCTTCTCCAGATCTATGCCTTGACACAATCCTGTTTTTGAGGTCTGCAGATAATTTCTTTGACCCCATGGCTTGGAGTTTGCTCTGACATGCACTGTCAACTGTGGGACCTTATATAGGCAGGTGTTGGCAATCCCCAATCATGTCCAATCAATTGAATTTATCACAGGTGGACTCCAATTAAGTTGTGAAACATCTCAAGCAGTATCAGTGGAAACAAAATGCACCTCAGCTCACCTTTGGGTGTCATATCAAAGGGTGTGCACACTTGTGTACATATGATATTTTACTATTTTGATTTTTAATAAATTAGCACAAATGTCTAAAAACCTATTTTCACTTTGTCATTATGGACTATTTTGTGTAGAATTTCGAGACAAAAAATTAACTCAATCTATTGTAGAATATGTCTGTAATGTAATAAAACGTGGATAGGTGAAAGGAGTGTTCAGACTTTCCGGCTTGACTGTATATAAAAAACATTCTCATGATGAGGTGACGATAATTATCATTATTAAAGTAAAATGAAAATGTGTTTGCCAACATATCGACCAATGTCCTTCTATTTCCTCTTGCGTGTCTGATAAGTAGAGTACATTGCAACAATAAATTCCAATTATTTGAAAAACAATTTTTGTCATTTACTGGTTCATATTTAAAGCGTATCAGCTTTCCCCAGCTCATAGCATCGTGGAAAGGAAATGTGTATTAAATAGCACGCAAATAGGTAGCCATATTTTTATTCACATTATTGTTGTTCTTGTTAGTCATTCTACGGGAGTTCTTTTCTTCATATGTTTTCAGGGCTTCCTGGCATAAGTGGATTGCTACCGTGATTTAACACAGTTAATAAATAACATTATGCTCATGCATGTGGGAAACGTCATTAACGTCACAAACTTCAATAACTTGTTTATCTTACGTTTTTCAACATTGAGGTATTTTTGGTGCTCTATTAGGATATAGGCTACCTAGCTTAGATGGACCCGCTTGAGTCACAGCAGGATTCCATGGTAATGCTGAAATATCGGGATGCCTTGACCGAAAGTGGCGAAGCATTTTAATAGGACAGATGCCGGTCGCAAATCATGCGCCGTGCTTTTTATGGGATCTCCTGTTGGAAATAATCCCATACAAAAGACATCTTTCGTGAACCTTCCTTTATTAACAATATCTACAAAATCTCAAAGGCACTCTCAAATCTCTCCCTCTCCTCTGAGGAAATCCCACGACTTGGGTATGGAAGACCAAATGGCTATTCCCAATTATAGTAGGCTAGCCTATTCGTATTTCTCAAATTATAAATGAATTTACAACTTTAAACAAACTCTACATTTTGACAACTCCTGTAGGCTATACTAGTTAATAGGGCTTAGATTTTACAAATAGGCTATTTCTGGGAAAATTGTAAATAAGGTAACCTGTGTTACGCAGATATTTCTCACGTTTAACGAGTCTAATTATACGAAAATTAGTCGTGAATTCAGCAAGTTATAGTATATTTTTCAGGGGAAGTCTCCATCGGTCAATATACTACCAAAATATATACTAATATGGCGGCCGCGTAGAAATCAGAGCGGTTTCTAGGGCCGTGTCCGAATCAGTACTCTTCCACACTGTTGAGTAGCCTTGGTGAGTAGATAGGGTGAGAAAATCGTAGAGAACGCAAAAAACTTTCGAATTGTAGTACACTTGAAACACCCGGATGACGCACTTACTTCCGGGGTTTCGCTGAGTACATTCGGGAGCACACCTTTCAAGAAGTAAACGAACATTTTGGTCACATAAATATGACGTGAAGCTTCGTTTTAAAAAATTGAGGCGCAGCTTCACTGACGTTTTCCTTCAAATACAACAAAAACAACATGTGACATGGCAGTGCAAGAGTGGGGCACAGGGTTGCCAGATCTTGTAAGACTTTAGCGCTAAATGGTGACCCAAAACTAGTCCAAATTATAGGCTATTTTTTAACTGAAACCAACGTATTTTAAATAGAAATCATCATGTTTTTACTTTTTAAGTAAAGTAAGTTGCGACTTTTGATTTTTACCCGTGACTGCACTTTGAAAGTATCCCAATTTAGCTGTAAAACCGCGGACATGGCAACACTGGTGGGATGTCTTATGACCTGCTTACAACACTTCCACAGTGCGGTTGGGAAATAGTATGGCGGATATTTTTCGTGGACTGCTAAACAGTGCACATTAAACAGCACATTTCTGCCAGTGCAGGGCACAGTAGATAGGGGTCTGATTCGGACACAGCCTAGGTTTTTATGTCTGTGGACTAAGCAGGCCCATTCATTTTGAAATAAATACGCATAAAAGAGGCGTAAAATAACGAATAGATATTGATTTCATTGCTAATTTAATTATTTCATTGCTTATATATGTATTACATGATCTATTTCATTGCTTATTTAATTTTGTCACATTTGGTCTTCCATACTCGGGGGTGTTTGAACCATTATATTTGGGAAGTTTGTGGGTGGGAAAGGAATGAGCTGATCTGGAATCAGAGGTTTCGCACAGATAAACAGAAATCCCCTGTCTTTCCATGTACACCCGAATGGAGGTTCATATGTGAATGAAAAGAGCCTCTGATCCCAGATCTGTATAGCTGACGCATCTCTACAGGTCGGCTCTTGGTTCAAGCATGTATTGGTTCAAGATACCGCCCACAATGACAGGCGTCACCGTGACGTCTGAAGCTTTGGTTTCCGTGATCACGTGATTTGAAACAAGCCTCAGAGCACTACTTCGAAACAGCAGTGATTTGAAAACTCGACACGTAAGTGTCGAGCGTCCCATCCCTACTTTTCAATGTTTCCGTTCTGGGGAATTGCAGATGATATCAGTGCCAAATATCTCCAGCATAAATATTGTCCAACAAAAGGCTTTTCTGAAAGGGAGAAGTCATCAAAAGTCATAAATTCAACAATAAAGAGACGGTTCACTTTCTGGAGTTTTTTAAATATCGTGTTAGTTTTAGGGTGTGTTTCTTATTGGCTTAGACAGTTTTTGTGTGATCATTTTAGATAAGGCACAATAAGTCATATAAATAATTCCTTTGCACATAATGAAGGAGAAGTCTATAAGAAAATGCATCAGTGAGTCATCTCCGTATACCCGTCTCTCTCTCTGTCTCCCTTTCTCAGTCCATAAAAAAGATTAAGAGGGCTGACAGGAAAGGAACTGAGTCTGTGACAGAAGAGAAGTTTGCCCTCCTCTTTTCCAGTGAAATCAACATCACGGGGTGTGACATGCCCTGCTGCATGCAGGTTGGTGACCACAACTGTACAGTATACCTTTCCCCAAAGCACACAAGTCCATCAACCACTCTAATGCCACATTCCCGCTGCTGTACCAACCACATCAATCTCACTTTGACATATTGCCAGTCATATTGTCAAAGTTATTCAGGGTGTATATGTAACTTCAATGTGAGGGATATTAGTACATCTAGTATATAGTGGTCTCACTTGTCAGGTTCATAAGCTTATGCTGCTATAGCCAGACCAGGTAGACACTAACGTGAGATATGTCTAGCCATGTTCCAGGAATGTGCTTTGCCAAAACAGCAATGGTCCCCGCTAAAAAACCTTAAACAAAAATTATGCACTGAGGAGATCTTTAAAAACATGCTGCATGGCTGCATTCTACTCATTTAATGAGCTCATGATCTTGTGTATATGGGATTCCAATTGGAGGTACAGATTCAAGCCATCTCAACCACTGGCGTATGACATATTGCTGGCTAAAACTTTGTAGAACCAATCGGATTGCAGGAAACTAATCCCACAAACTGCTACTTCCCTTCAGGAGAGATAATGTGCAGTAGATAATTACATGTGTATACATACAATAAATACAGTATATATATATATATATATATATATATATATATAGTGACTTTCTGTTAATATTAGTAAATTATTTTGAAATATTAAAGAAAAATATTCAAAATTAATTTGTTGTATTGGAACAAAAGTATCTCACCAATGAACTGTGTTCACACACTTTACTAAACAACAAATTGTGCTGTATGCCATCAATGACTTTAACAGTCACAGGTTACAACAATGGCTTCCTGACTGGTAGCAATATTGCAGTTTGCAGTGTCAACATCACTTGGGCCACCTCAGAAAATTAACTTCCTCATAGTCTCAGGCCAAGAGTGGTAAGTTGTAATGCAGGAAGTAATTGCTGTTGAACAGTTAGTTACAGTGCAGGTAACTAATACTTGCTCTGACAAAACAAATTAACGTTATATTTGTGCTTTCACATGTTGGCTGCTTAATACGTTGAAGTACACATCACATATCTCTGCTAACAATGTTACTGACTTAGCATTTCTTTATCTGTTAATGATTTGACAGTGTTAACAAATGCTAATGTTCGCTATTTTTACAATCTTTACAATCTTAATGATTAAAACATTGAAGTCTGATGTCTGCACTCCTATCGCTGTTTACGTTACTGTTTCAATTGGGAGAAAATTGTACTGGCTGCAAGTGTGCAGTGCAGTCACACGTTATGCAACTCTGCCAGCCCGGGCATCTCTTTAACTGAAAAACTTCTTCAGTGTGATAACAGATGGACCATAGAGTTCAGTGACTTCAGTGGACCCTAATACCCCATATTAGCGAAGTGAATTAGTAGTAGGGCGGCACGGTGGTGCAGTGGCTAGCACTGTCGCCTCACAGCAAGAAGGGGCCAAGTTCAAATCTCGGCCGAGGGCCTCTCTGTATGGAGTTTGCATGTTCTCCCGTGTCCATGTGGGTTTCCTCCGGGTACTCCAGCTTCCTCCCACAGTCCAAAGACATGCAGGTTAGGCTAATTGGCGACTCTAAATTGCACATGTGTGTTGAATGAATGGTGTATGTATCCTGCGATGGATTGGCGACCTGTCCAGGGTGTATTCCTGCCCCTTGCCCAGTGCATGCTGGGATAGACCCTAGCCCCCCACAACCCTGACCAGGAACAAGCGGATGAATGGATGGAATTAGTAGCACCCTCTATTTGTGGCTATTATTCAAAATAATTTTTTAGTTTTATTTATTGAAATTTCAAGAGACTTTATCGCTGCTTTATCGGCGGGATTTCCCCGATATAGATATGGAATCTAACTTAGAATCAAATCTAATTTAATTGACTATATACGGTGTTTCCCCTAGATTTTTTTTCAGGCCGGGTGGTAGGCCCCTCGAAACTACCAGTGTTGTTGCGCGTACACGGTGTCATCAAACGCGCGTGCGGAGCCCAGGTAGTATCATCGCGCAGGTCGGGGGTACGGAGGCGTCGCACACATGGGGAGGGTGTTGGTAACAAAGTGGTGCATTTCTCCATTCTGAGCTAAAATAACATTTGCTCACAAAGACTTATGGTAAATAAATATTATTTATTTATAATATCAATAAACTTAAAACAGAACTTATATACAATAAACCCCCCTTAGCTTCACAAATGATATTCAGAACAATACAAACCCAGGACAAGGAGTTTGTTTCTACCGGTTTTTAAGGACTGTTTCTGGATCAGCTATCTTTTCAGTACTGTAGAGCTGCTTTTGAGACTCCTCCATAGTGCTGATCCATAATCAGTCCTTAAAAACAGGTAGAATCAAACTCCTGCCTCTGCAGTATCAGTGGCGGATACAGAAAGTGGCTGATGGGTAGGCCTGAGTGAAGCTCATCACCGCACGTTTTCTTCAACAGGCTTAGATATTTACAATACAATGTGGGGACCCCAACAATTGATTTGATTTTTATTTTGCACAATGATAACACAAAAAAAGCGAAGAGATAAAGAAAATAGCAACAAAAAGAGAGGTGCAAGGTAGGCAAGAAACCCAAAAGGGCTTATACGAGGCCTCTACCTATATTATACAGAATTCACAAAATTAATTTAAAAACAAGTAACTATAAACTGGAAAAAAATTATAAACTAAAAATTAAATAAAGTATAATAATATTAATAATAATAATAAAAAAAGAAAGAACGAGAAGTGCATGTGTATCTCTAAAGACACACACTATGAAGCAAATGACAATGAAAGATGAAAGTTTGTATCCAAATCTGTATTCAGCCAGGCAGCACTTAATTGTAGCAACAAATGTAACAGAATTGTTTCAAAAAAAGTAACAGAAACAGAAGCGGCGCTTCCACTTCTGAAAATAGGAGTTTGATTTTGGTCACGCAGAAAAATGAATTCTGTTGCTTATTTGAAAAATGAAAATGAAATAATCTCTGCAGTTGCAGGCAGTTGTAGCATAGATGATTAGGAAACGTCAAGGAAAGAGTTGATCGTGGCGTTTACACTGCTGTAATAATTATAATTTTAAAATCACAACGCCAATTGGCATCGGCGATGGCGCTTCTAGTGTTAACAATAATACAGCCACGACTGTCACCAAAATACATCACCAGAGATCACATAGGCCTATCTATGAGCCAGCCAGATGAATGGCTAGCTAGCTACAGAACAGGTGCGATAATAACAAATATTGCATAACCCTCATTAGTGCACTGACAGGAATACAACCACAAATTAAATAACCAAATAGCCTAGAGTTTGTCACAATTCAGAACTCTGCCTCGCTCACAGAGGCTGCAGTCATCCATGCCACGGCGGGTCCCAGAGAAACATCACAAATTAAACAACCAATATACAATAACTTACAATTTGTCACAGAACTCCCTGCCTCGCTCACAGAGGCTGCAATCATAACCATGCCACAGCGGGCCTCCAGACGTGGTTTTTTAAGAAAATGGGTCAATGATAGCTGTTTAGCCATAGTTGGCTCATACTAGGCTGCTACTGTACATGAAACTCAGACAGAATTGGCGCGCGAGTTCGTAATGTAGCCTAAACAAACGTAAGAGAACTTCTGCTATGAAAGTGCCGTGTCATCACATAGTAACGAACATAGCAACGGGCCGATGGAGACAAACAATCACATCCAGCGTTTTCTCCAGTTGGTTTCTATGGCATCTCCACACTTTTTAGAGATTATTAATACATAACGATTCCGCAAGACAAAACAATTCACATTTAAGGTAATTATGAATCTGAATGGGTGGGCAAGCTGTCAATCTGGACGGGCCTGGGCCCATAGATCCGCGACTGTGCAGTATTAGCTTTTACTCTACATTAAAATGTAAGAGTTCTGGTCCGATAGCGAAACGGACGAAAGTGCGCCATTTTGCGTAGAGGCGGAAACTATAATTACACCCTCATAATATCAGCGCTGCCATTGAAAAGTTTAATTAGGCCTAACGGGAAACCGAAGCTGTTTTGGCAAGGGTTTTTCCAGATGCTATTTTGATCATTCCAGCATTCTGCGGTAAGGGAAATATTGCAGCTACATAAAAAAATAAAAAAAGATTATATAAAAAAAAAGAATAATAGAATTTTTTTTTTTTTAAATTAAAATTATTTATTTTCCCTCTTGTCCAAGCCGGGCGGCGTGTGAGTTTTCCCGGCCAAGATAATGGTAGGGGAAACACTGATATATATATGTAGCCTATATACTGTATATACATGTATATATACAGTGAGCACCATAATGCATTGGACAGTGACACATTTTTTGTTATTTTGGTCTTGTACTCTAGCACTTTGAGTTTGAAAGGATACAATGAGGTTGAGGTGCAGACTGTCAGTTTTAATTTGATGGTATTTTCATCCATATCGGATGAACCGTTTAGAAATTATAGAACCTTTTGTACATAGTCCCCCCCATTTTCGGGCATCAAAAAATATTCGACAGTTTAACATAATGTAGAATAGAGTAATCATTTTTACTAGTTGGTCACATATCCTTTGCATGCCATGACTTCCTGATGTCTGTGACCCAACAATATCAAAAGACTCTTGATATCTTATTTTCTGGTACTCCTACAAGCTATAATATAAGCTTTCTGCATTTGAATGGATCTCTATGGGAATTGGGGGGGTGGGATTAGATTTAGCTGTAAATTACACTGGAACAGTATGGAACACATGGTTGGCTAAATGTCTCTTAAGTCATCAAGGGTCCGACGTAACAAACAAGCCTTAAACCATCACTCTGCTGCTAGATATGCAGTAGATATAGATTGATAACTTGAAGAGTTTCTTCTCCTGACTTATTTTTCCATAGAGTTCAATAGGAAAATTTGTTAGGAGAAACAACCCTTAAAGTGATCCATCCATATCTACTGCATATCTGGCAACAGAGTGATGGTTTAAGGCTTGTTTGACACGTCAGACCCTTGATTACAGCCATTTAGCCGACCATGTATTCCATACAGTTCCAGCATAATTTACAGCTAAATTTAGTCCCACCCCCCAATTCCCATAGAGATCCATTCAAATGCAGAGAGGTTATATTATCGTTTGTAGGAGTACCAGAAAACAAGATATCAAGAGTCCTTTGATATTGTTGGGTCACAGACATCTGGAAGTCAAAAGGATATGTGACTAAATATTAAAAATGATTACTTTATTCTACATTATGTTAAACTGTCTGATATTTTTTGATGCCCAAAAATGCGGGGGGGGGGGGGGGGCTATGTACAAAAGGTTCTATAATTTATAAACGGTTCATCCGATATGGATGAAAATACCCTCAAATTAAAGCTGACAGTCTGCACTTTAACCTCATTGTCATTGTATCCTTTCAAACACAAAGTGCTAGAGTACAGAACCAAAATGAAAAAAAAGAGGCAAAAAAATCCCCAAGGATCACCATTGGAGAATTACAGAGGAATGTAGCATTTAGGGGTCATCAACTCTCCAAAACTACCACTCCGTGCCAACAAATTATTTGGAAGGCATGCCAGAAAAAAGCCTTTCCTGTCATTTCACCACAAACATAAGCGCCTGGAGTTTGCTAACCGCTACTGGAACTTTGACTGGAACCGTGTTCTATGGTCAGATGAAACGAAAATTGAGCTTTTTGGCAACCAACACAAGGTGGGTTTGGCGTATAAAGAAGGATGGTTATACCGACAATAACCTGATTCCCACTGTTAAGTATGGTGGAGGTTCCGTGATGTTGTGGGGCTGTTTTTCTTCCAAAGGCCCTGGGAACCTTGTTAGGGTACATACATGGCATCATGAACTCCATGAAATACCAGGAAATTTTAAATCTGAATCTGGCTCCCTCTGCCAGGAAACTAAAACTGGGTCGTCGTTGGATCTTCCAGCAGGACAATGATCCAAAACATACATCCAAATCAACACAAAAATGGTTAAATGAACACAAAATCAAACTTCTGCCATGGCCATCTCAGTCCCCTGACCTAAACCACATTGAAAACCTGTGGGCTGAGCTGAAGAGGAGAGTGCACAAAAGAGGACCTAGGACTCTGGATGATCTGGAGAGATTCCGTAAAGAGAAATTCCTTGCTCTGTATTCTCCAACCTTATTAGATGTTACAGGAGAAAGATCAGTGCTGTTTTATTGGCAATGGGAGGTTGTACAAAGTATTAAATGCAGGGGTGCCAATAATTGTGGCACACATGGTTTTGTTAAAAATAGTTATTTCTTGATGAGCGATTTTCTTTTCTCAGAATAAATTTACTTCAATTAAAGTTTGGATTTTTCTAATTTTTTCAGTGTGAGATTAAGCTAATTCACCAAACGGTGAATTTTTTTAAAACCCTTTTTACTCATCTTTACCAGGGGTGCCAATAATAGTGGAGGGCACTGTATATAGTACATATGTTTTTCATCATATATGTATATGTTGTGTAGAGTATATTCATATGTAAAGTTATGTTTCCTTGGCTTTTGTAGGTGATCTCTCTTCCCATCGTTGTGATTGTTCACGGTAGCCAAGACAACAATGCCCTGGCCACAATCATATGGGATTGTGCCTTCTCTGAACCAGTGAGTCTCCTTCTCTCTCTTTATCTTCAATTTTTACTTCATCACTTTCAATTTCCTTTATGGACATACTTGTCATGTGTTAATACTGACAGAGCATATAATGACCAAAAACCATTGTACAATATCGTATATTCATACAGTAAGACAAGACAAGGAAACACACGAAAACGCACAGTAGTAAGAACCAGCAAAATATTTAGAATTGTAATTGTAAGATAAACTGAAAGCATATAAAGTAATATTTTTTTTAAAATAGGAAGTTGGGGGTCTCTCTTGATCTCTTTCTCTGACTTTATTTCTCTCTATCATGTCTTTCTTTGTCTCTTCCCTGCCTGTGGGCCCATGTTGGTACATGTCTGTGTTTGTCAGCACCACAAAGGAAATGTTAGAGACAGTGTGAACCCTCTGTATAAATAAATATGAGGGCGCATTTACACTACCACTCTTAATGCAACCTGATACCAATTTCTTTCACACATGACACAGATTGGATTGAATTGTTCAAATTGTAAACCCCAGAAAAAAACACATGGTATCCGAGATCTGCTGCAGGCCTACCTCCCACATGGTATTAAATTCCAATACATTCTGACTGCCAACATCCGACACTCAGGTCGGATTTTTGCCCCCAAAGTGACTTGTTGACGTGATGTTATTGTGTCGTGCGACACATTAAATACAGATGTGTTGGTAACTGGTGAAATAAACGTTTTTTGCCCTTTTGCTGTTTTTATTTATTTGCATTGGGTAAAAGATTAGGAATGCATGTTTTATTGTATCCTGCACTAAATTATGGCTGATCAGTATTTCAAAACTTTTATCAATAGAGTATTTTGCTATCTATGTTTTTATTATTGCTTTTCAAATAGCAATCAAACCCTCTGGAGCCTATATTTCTATGAATAGTTTCGTGCTGAGAAAACAGAAACACAAATTATGTTCCACCGCTGCTTGTAAGATCACTGTTTGCTAGCCTTTGCGATTAATACAATCGCTGTGTTTCTCGTTCGGAGCTATGATGGGGATATGGGACCCATTCACCTCTCCCGTGCACTGAACATAAGCAACATCATTGCGACTTTACTGGGCTCCATATTGGCGTCTGTTGACATGCCAGCCTTACCTGCATTACTCATACATGCTGCATGGGCATGTAAACACACAGGCAACATACAGGTTGTCTAATATTAACACTATAGACAACAGATCGGATTTCTGCAAAAAAATCTGATTCAGGCATCAAGACCTGCAGTGTAAATGTAGCCTGAGAGAACCACCTTCACCAGTAATAACGCGTGTTGCGTGTGCGTGTGCGTGTTGCGTGTGCGTGCGTGTTGACCCTCGTCAGGACCGGGTACCATTCGTGGTTCCAGAGCGGGTGCCCTGGAAGCAGATGTGTTTGACTCTGGACAGTAAGTTCCGGTTGGAGGTGCAGACGCAACGCTATCTGGACCCCTGCAACCAGCACTTCCTTGCGCAGAAAATCTTCGACAAGCCCGACATCTCTGGAGACTTCAGCAACATGATGGTGTCCTGGGCCCAGTTCAATAAGGTACACGGTGAAGGCCATCTCTACCCATCGGGGACAATTTAACATGCATTTCATCAAAAGAGAGCAATTCTGGGAAGATCTGTTGCTTTTGAGAATTGGCACCTCCCCCAGAGAACAGAGGAATTTGTCTTTTTGATCTGCTCTGAGCTCAAATTCAGACTGATTTTATTGGAATGCAATTAAGGTATTGTGTTACCACAGCACACATGTAATGGCAGAGAATGTAAAAAGTAAATACCAAAACATAATATAAATAACAGAATAATATTTCTGTCAGGACAACTCACGTATTCAAAGGATATATTTTAATGAATGTGCTGTATAATTATTTCGGTTTGGCACTGAATGGATCTGCTTTAGTTACTAGAATGGGCATCTCCCTCCGCTAAACAGGAGATGAACAGCAGGTGGAAGCTGGGGTGGTGCAGGGTGATAGCAAATTTCTTTTAACACAGAAGCCGCAAAGCAAACAAAGGGCAGCGCAGCAGTGAGCAGCACAGGGAGGGTTAGGGGAGCAGTGAGCAGCACAGGGAGGGTTAGGGCAGCAGTGAGCAGCACAGGGAGGGTTAGGGGAGCAGTGAGCAGCACAGGGAGGGTTAGGGCAGCAGTGAGCAGCCCTGGGAGGGTTAGGGCAGCAGTGAGCAGCACAGGGAGGGTTAAGGGAGCAGTGAGCAGCACAGGGAGGGTTAGGGCAGCAGTGAGCAGCACAGGGAGGGTTAGGGCAGCAGTGAGCAGCACAGGGAGGGTTAGGGGAGCAGTGAGCAGCACAGGGAGGGTTAGGGGAGCAGTGAGCAGCACAGGGAGGGTTAGGGGAGCAGTGAGCAGCACAGGGAGGGTTAGGGGAGCAGTGAGCAGCACAGGGAGGGTTAGGGGAGCAGTGAGCAGCACAGGGAGGGTTAGGGCAGCAGTGAGCAGCACAGGGAGGGTTAGGGCAGCAGTGAGCAGCACAGAGAGGGTTAGGGGAGCAGTGAGCAGCACAGGGAGGACTGATTCTTGGTTTAAAAAAGGTGCTCCATTGGAGGTGTGTGCATGTGATTAGTTGAGTATGAGATACGTGCAGAGATAGCTAGCCCTAGCTAACCAACTAGCTAATAAGTGTGTTGATCAGGGATTCTGATCAACAGCTATTCTGTCTGCTAGTTGCCAATATCAGCTTGAGAGATGGCATGTCATGTCCTTGAGTTTCAACTGGTGGTGGCTATAAATACAACTTATTTTTGAAACAGGAATGACCTTCTATGGTCTAGAAGTAACTACATGCAATTGGGGAAAAAACCTGGAATGCAGTGATTCAGACTTACTTGTTTGACATAATACGTTTGAAGAATGGTCATGTCTTTATTTTTATAAATAACTTATGCCCAAAAAATTGGTTTTCACCAAAAAAAACAAAACAGAAATAGTCACAAATATCACTCTCTCTCTCACACACACTCACGTACACACACTCTCTCTCTCTTTCTCTCTTGGGCGTGTTCCAGGAAGTATTGCCAGGGCGTGCGTTCACCTTCTGGCAGTGGTTTGATGGTGTGATGGAGCTCACCAAGAAACACCTGAAGAGCTACTGGGGTGAAAGGTAAGTGTCTGTCTGTCTGTCTGCCCATGTGTCTGTCTGCTGATTTATCTCTGGAGAGTTGAGTGTGAGGTGGAAGTGTCAGGTATTCTGGTGGACATCAGGAATTAGACATGAGGTATGGACGTGAAGTATGAGGTGTCAGGTTTAAAGTGCAGCTATGAGGCGTCAGGTGTGAAAGGGTGTCTCTGTCTCTTCTAGGTTTAGGAAAAAATCTTTATTTCCCAAGTTACCCCTTATGAGGGCCCCTTGGGAAAGAAAAGTTTGCACTGGCCATTCAGTGTACTGCAGCCTTTAAGTAGGAAGAATTTGGTCCCTCTTGTGTTGAAATTTTACCAGCGTTTGTTTAATCCTCCCGGGAATATGGTGTTGAGTTTTCTAATCCAATGTCTTTCTGTCCTACGTCTGTCCTCCTGTGTCCAGTCCAGTTAATGTTTGAATGGAGGCCTGATATTTCTACTGCTTAAAGTCCATGGTGTAGGAAATGAGCCACTACGTGTGTGTCTGTTTTTCTATGATTTCTTATGTTATATATGTGTTGTGCCAATCTGGTCTTTGTCTCTTCTAGGCTCATTTTTGGCTTCATCGGGAAGCAGCAGCTGCACCTTTATCTGCAGGACTGTCCGGACGGAACCTTCCTGCTCCGCTTCAGTGACTCTGAAATTGGAGGGATCACTATCGCCTACGTCGCCCCCTGTGAGAGTACGTGCGCCCGCCATCCTGGGCCTCTGCGCATAGCTACGCACGTGGATGTTCTTGTCCCGTGAGAGTGCCCGCTAACGTGCATCACCGCGCAGGTGGAGGCCTCTGTCTGTGAGAATGAGTGCGTCCGCACATTGATGCGCAGGCAGACACCTCTGGCTGTGAGAATTCTCACGTCTGCGCATAGCTGCGCAGGTGGACACCTGTGGCTGTGAGAATACCTGGGTATGCGCATGTGGACATTTCTGTCTGTGAGAGTGATCACATTCTGCTAGGTGGGATTGGTGCAGATTCACTGAACCTAAGCTCACCTGCTTCTCTGGGATTGGGTCTGCTTAGTTTGTTTGCTAATGTTTAGTTTTAGTAATGTGCAATCCTTCCATCTCTCCAGATAGGGGCAGGAAAATACAGAACATCCAGCCCTTCACCAAAAGAGACCTGGAGATCCGTTGCCTGGGCGACCGCATCCGAGATTTTGATTTCATCACGCACGTGTATCCGAACTTGCCCAAAAACGACGTGTTCAAGAAATATTACACAGGCAAGCCTGAAACTAGCCAAACTGTGCTTTTGCTGTGTTCTCTTGTTAATTAATGCCTGTTAAGCAATGAAGGTAACCAACTACTATATTTAAGAGACTCAAGTGCCACAACACTTCAACTTCTGATTGAATGATATCTAGTACAAGATCTCTGACTGGCTGGTATTCAACACAACACATCTGGCTGGCTGGCATTTTTATATTCCTGAGTTTCTGTTGTAGTCAGCAAAACCTCATCGTTTCTGTTAGCTGGTGTTCTGGTTCACCCTGGTCTTAATGCTGTCTCTCAAACGAATCTCCCTTTCTCCGTTTTTACCCAGACGAATCTCAGCCTTACAACAGTGGATACATCCCCATCTCCATCCACACCAAAGTGGCAGCAGGGTGAGGGTCTCCGTGTCCTCCAGGAGAGGGGTGTTTTTGTGCTGACCGTGTGGGCAGTGTTTGGTGTTGACCGTGTGGGCAGTGTTTGGTGCTGACCGTGTGGGCAGTGTTTGGTGTTGACCATGCGGGTTGTGTTCTTCAGGGAGACCTCGTCCCCTCCTCCTTCAGTGGCGGAGACCCCACAGGACCCTAGTGTTCCCTCAAGCAGACTCAACTTCCCTCCAGGCCCTCTGTACTCCACAATGTGAGTCAGTGTCATTCTCTCTCACCTACACACATACGTGTGCGTATTTATATATACATGTATATATATATATATATTAGTCTATGGAAAAATAAGTCAGGAGAAACAACCCAAGTGATCCATCCATAACTACTGCATATCTGGCAGCAGAGTGATGGTTTGAGGTTCGTTTGATACCTCAGACCCTAGACTTAGAGCCATTTAGCCAACCATGTGTTCCATACTATTCCCATGTAATGTACAGCTTAATCTAATCTAGTCCCACCCCCCCAATTCCCATAGAGATCCATAGAAATGCAGAGAGGTTATAGTATCGCTTGTAAGCCCTTATGGAAATTAAATATACTGCAGTATATTTTAAATATATTGTGAAGATAATTTTGATATATTTACAATATACTGCAGCATATTCTTTTTCCATAGGGGAGACTACCTGAAAATAAGATATCAAGAGTCTTTTGATGTTGTTGGGTCACAGACATCAGGAAGGCATGGCATGCAAAGGATATGCAACCAAATATTAAATATGATGACTTTATTTAAATTTATGTTAATTACTTTCGGTGCCCTAAAATGGGGTGGGGGGGGGACTATCTGTAAAAATGGCTATAATTGATACATGGTTCACCCGATATGGATGGAAAAACCCTCAAATTAAAGCTGAAAGTCTGCACCTCATAGTCACTGTTCCATTTCAAATCAAAACAACAAAAAATGTGTCACCGTCCTAACACTTTTGGAGTGCACTGTATACACACACACACACACACACACACACAATGTATGATACCCACATGATTCTCTCTCACTCCATCTCTCTCAGGAACCCCCAATGTAACGGAGTCTTCACCACGAGGTCAGTGTCCTGCATTCACAATGCTGTACTTTACTACAGTACAGTGCAATATGGAAAAACATAATGCAGGCCAGCGCACAGTACACAGTACAGAACAGGGCGTGGCAGCACAGTGCATTACAGTACTGTGTCCTATAGTACAGCAAGGTGCTAGGTCCCTACTCTCCCCCACAGTAAAGTACTGCACATTCCAAATGCAGCTCTCTGAATAACGTTCTTGCTTGGCACTGCTCGCCTGCTCATTTCAAACAAAAACGAAAGATTTTGTACTTAAATCTGACATCGAGCGGTATGACTGGGTTGATAGAATAAAATGTTTCTGATCAGGTTAAGGTGTGAATTGACTCAGGGGGACAAGTTTTGGGGCAAATGTACAGATGGGTTTGTGAATTAGCAGTAGAATATTTATGCTAATCAGCGTTAAAGAGTGACGGGTGTTGTGTCTCATCCACAGCCAGCCGTTCCAGACCCACTATCCTGCCGACATGGAAGTTTCAAGGGAGCCCTACCCTAACCCTCTCAGCATGAGTCCTTTCCAGGACCTGTGAGTGATGTCACTATTGTCTTATCAGTGTGCAGAAGGTTTCTGTTTTGGTGCTGGCATTGACAATTCTTATCCAAACATTGTAAACTAAGAAAATGCTCATTTAGTAAGATACAGTAAGCTGGTGGATTATGGTTAGTTAGAAATGATGTTGATTTGTGCTTAGACAGTATTTAAACTGGCGATTTGTACTTAGACAATATTGAAACTGGTGATTTGTGGTTAGACGGTTATGAAGCTGGTGGTTTGTTAGACAATAATGAAGCTGATAGTTTGTGGTTAGACAGTAGTTAAGGTTTGGATTTGTGCTTTGACAGTATTGCAGCTGATGAGTTAGTAGATTCTCTTATCCAAGGTGACTTAACAAGATGCCTGCATTTGCCTGATTTATATGAGCAATACTGGCAGACTTGGCTCACTACATTTCCAGAACAGCAAATGTGTATACTCTGTCACTAGAGTACTAGTGCAAATGAACCATGCTAGAAAATGCTCAAAATGTTACTTTGTTAGTGCATAAGCAAGAAGCAGAGTTCTGAGTTGGAACGGATCATGAGAGAAGCATAATCACATGAAAGGGAAGGCACAAGGGTTTTAGAAAGCGATTGCATAATAACCCAGAAGTTCAGTCAGCAGCAAGTTTAAAAAAAGAAAAACGACCTGAGCATGGAGTACCAACAAAAACAAAAGGGGGGTATATTATTACTCAACACAAGCAGAGTGACATAAAACATTATAGTAGAGAAAAATAAAAACTAATCTGAGGTTTGTTGAAACTGGAGAGAAGAGCTCTGACTCACCAGAACAAAACAAAAAAGTCTTCTGCATACTTACTGTCCTCACTGTCTTAAACTGTCAAGAAAAAACAAACAAAAAGTCTTCTGCATACTTACTATCCTCACTGTCTTAAACTGTCAAGAAAAAACAAACAAAAAGTCTTCTGCATACTTACTATCCTCACTGTCTTAAACTGTCAAGAAAAAACAAACAAAAAGTCTTCTGCATACTTACTATCCTCACTGTCTTAAACTGTCAAGAAAAAACAAACAAAAAGTCTTCTGCATACTTACTATCCTCACTGTCTTAAACTGTCAAGAAAAAACTAAAGAAGGACCTACCAAGAAGTTTGGTCACATTTGCAGAAAAGGCTAACACAAAAACAACCATAAGCGCCTGGGAGGTATTACACAAAGCAGGATTACTCAGTTAGCTGGATAACTGCACTGAGTAAAAACCGGAACAGCTCTTTTTACTTCAGTAAAAATGCTCCAGATTTGGGACGGTTCCGGGTTTTACTCAGTGCAGTTATCCAGTTAACCTGCTGTGTGAAATACCCCCAGGTTGTGAGCACCAAGCCACAAAACCAAGAGCACAGCTTGTGTAGGGCCACATGCAGGTGGAGGCAATCAGGCCATCATCAGCTCATCAAGGCAGGTCTCCAAATCGCCGTGGAGTCGGAAGAGAGAGAGAATCACCAGCAGGGGCCAGCTCACCACCACGTAACATAACCACGAAGCTGATGATTTGTGGTTAGTTAGACAGTAATGATCTGATACTTTGTGGTTGTTAATTAGACAGTAAAGGCTGGTGAGTTTTTCAGTATCTCTCCTCCTCTCCCACAGGACACAGGATAACCCTTCCACAACCGATGATATGCAGCTGGACGATATATTGGGCACATACGAAATGCCATAGTGGTGTCATGGCTCCCTACATCTGCAAGTCGACTCCTATACCAATAAAACAAACCCAAAAAGAGCCTTCCATTCCCTGTGGAACACAGAGGACCAATCAGTGACAGGAGAGACATCATGCCTGTATAGAAACGCTACTTCATTTATGTTTTTTAACATTTTCACGTTTTATTTTAGGTGTACCTAAAATTCCACATATTTGAAAACGGGGGTTGTGGCAACACAGTCTGAAATGACATTTGGTGAAATGCTTGTCCATGAACACAGTCCCCTGGTCTCTTGGAGCAAAGATGTCAGCCTCACCCAGCCAAAGATCCACACAGTTCTCTGAGAGTGTTGCAACTTATGAAGTGACCTTGAGAAAATACACAGACCACAATTGACCAGGAGGCTGGGGGTCCCATTGAACATAGCAGCAGTCAAAATGGAACATGGGAGACCATGGAAATGGTGCATGTATAAGACACAATTTACTTCATTACAGTGCCAACAGCTATATCATTTAACCACTACCCACCCCAGTGTTCCATGCTTTGCTCTGATTGTGAGTCAGTAGTGTACAGTACTTTTGCCTCTACCTGTTGTTAACTTCAGCTACAATGCATTTTGATTATATATTTCAGGTGCCAAAATATCAGACTGTACACTGGTTGATTTATGTTTCAAAATTGTCATAAGTACATATCATAAGTAAATAACATAAGTATTTACATAAGTAAATAAAGTTTTTTCTCATCTGTATATTGAATCCAAGTTTCTTTTGTTCTCTTGAATTGTCCACTCCACCCTGTTAAGAAAGTCCAACACAGGCTGTCTTCCAACCACCACAGAGATGACAAATGAATGCCAAGCCACAGGCATTCAGACACACCCAATTTATTCCTTCTTGTATGATTTTAATTTATTGTTCCCTCCTTTCTTTTCTGTGTAAAGGTTGACAACTTTACAACGTTGGAATGGTTTTTAAACAATTCAAACATGTGAAGCAGGTTTATAAATGGAAAATGAAAAGACTAGTGAAATCTAAATTATACATTTTGGGTGGGTTCAAGGTGTTGGGATGGGTTGGGACAGGTTGGCATTGGTTTTTGGGGTGTTGAACAGGGTTTTGTGGAAGGTTTGGGGTGTTGGTGTGAGGGTTTTTTTTCGGATGGTTTGGGGTGATGATAGCAGTTTGGGGTGCATGGTTTGTTTGGGGATGTTGGTGGGCGGGGGAGATACGTATGTGTTAGGTGAGCTGATTCTTATACAGTGATCGGACTCTGGACCAGTCTCGACCCAACTGCTCTCTCTCCAAAATGTCTGGAAGGTTTTAGCCAGCAGTGACCAGTATCAACTTGTTTTTCATCTCACCCCTCCCCCTGTTTTGTACTACCTGGTTCCCCCAGTATCGATCTCCCTCCACACCTTCCCTCCTTTACAGGCATGGCAAACCCTTTGTTTAAAGTCCAGATGTACTTGCTTTGAATTAGAGCCCGACCGATATATCGGGCAGATATTTGCATTTCTGGACCATATCTGTATTGGTCGACAAGGATGAGACATGTGGCCGATTTATGGGGTGCGTCCCAATACTTGAAAAATGCACCCTCCTTTCCTCCACTACCACCTCCTCTACTCTGTGCCCCAGAAACTGATCTTTGTGTTTTAATCTGATGTCGCTGATTACATCTTAATTACGTATTAATGGTTACATATTAATTAATGTCTCGACGCAAACCACAATGTCAGGTAAATTGTATACTGTACATGCAAATACTTGTACTCGAAACGTTCAGACAGTTTTGCATACTTCCGGGTAGGAGAGGAGTGGTAGTGGGGGAGTGGAGGAAGGGAGGTGGGGAGTGAAGAATATTGGGACGCACCCATGGGATCGATATTGTGAATATATGTGCGTGTGTGCTTGCATGTGTGTGTTTGTGTATCTGTGCATGTGTACATGTGCTTGCATGTGTGTTTGCTTGCATTTCTGTGTGTTATTTGTGTGTGTGTGTGTGTGTGTGTGTGTGTGTGTGTGTGTGTGTGTGTGTGTGTGTGTGTGTGTGTGTGTGTGTGTGTGTGTGTGTGTGTGTGTGTGTGTGTGTGTGTGTGTGTGTGTGTGTGTGTGTGTATGTGCATGCATTTCTGTGTGTTGTTTGTGTGTGTGTGTACAGTGAAGTACCAGCAAAGCTCTTGATAAGGGCCAGAATGTTTTAAGAGGCCTTTTCTCCAGCTGGACGAATGTTTGGGGTGAAATTGATTCACAGTAAAGGGTATCATTTGTGCCTTGCAATTTCTCTGCATGCAATCCTTTTTCCCTCCTTCAGCATTTGATGGAACATTTTTATAAGAATATTTGTACTATGTGCTTTTTTGGTCATAATTTAGATTGAAGTTTTCTGAGTCAGGACCTTTCTCTGCATGCGCAGTGAATGTACACCAGGTTATTGAAGCTGCCATCATTCATATAAAAATATATTCAGCACGTTTCTCCTGTATTATGGACACTTTCATCTGCCCAGAGAAAGGCTGCTTTCCCCTTTAATTCAGTTTGTAGATACTCATGGTAACTTAATCCTACCAATCAGGTTGCTCCTTTAACGCCGCAGCTCAGCCAATCAGAGGCTCAGAGCATTCCTAACTTTTTCTCACAGTTCGCCTGGCATCTCACAGGGACTCACTGCACGTGTAATAAGTTTCACTTCGTTTGTGGTGTTATGTGCGTGTATTCAACTGTAAGTGCCGTTTATTCGGAAATTATTGTCAGGAGTGTTTTTACAAGCAGTAGTTAAGTGGAAATGTTATATTCTGTGATCCTTATTTGACAGTGTCATAGCTAAGCTGCAAGCTTGAACTCCTCTTGGAATGACAGGAATGACATGTTCGGAACGCACAACGTCCTCTGATAATTCTATTACCGTCCAGATCAACATGTCCATATTTGGTGCGAATTACAATGATTTTTGGCGGTACATTTTTAGTGTAATACTTCACATTTCCGGCTTTGTATTGCATGTGAACTCAATGGAAGCAATTTAAGATTTCTCAAGTCCCTTGAATCCCCCTCTATCATCCCCTCATGGAGACCAATAAGACGAAGCGTACGATCAGAAGAGCCAGGACTGTGTCCAAATGAATCAGAGCTCTATCTACTGCGTCCTGTGTACCGTGTACTAGCATACTGTATACTGCTTACTGCATACTGTTTAGTGACATGCAGTAAGCAAAAAATGTCCTCCATGCTATTATCAGCGAAAACCCGGAAATAAGTACATCATCCTGGGATATTAATGACAGTCAATTTTCTGAATTGTCACGTACATAACAGCTTTTTTAAAAAGTATACTCAATAGTAGGCAAGTGCGCTGATTCGGACACAGCCCAGGTCTATTTCTAGGTTTATTAGGAACACAGACCAGTTTGGGTTTCTATTTCTATTAACCCTTATAGTGAGGCATTGCTATTGTACTATTTATTCTTTTGCTTTATTTATGTGCATATATATAATGTAGGCCTATTTGATTTATTGCAGAACCACCATTACTCTACTCACTGAAGTGAACATATAGTGTGTTGGTTGTGGTGGCGAACATTAACATGTCAACTTACAGCTGATGTCTCAGTTCTTACCGGACTGCCTGGGGCAGTAGTTATATCAAGAATTAGCAACTGGTACTATATATATATATTAACAATGACACTCCTAGCACAACATCTAGTGCTTAGATGTTTTTTAGCTATTCTATTTTTATTTATTCTTTATTGAAATGGTCAGTAATTGACTTCTGAGTACCTTTGCATAGTCATATCGGTGCTAGAAAAGGTCTATTTTCATTCCAGCTGAAAAATGCACTATTGCGGCTGCCATATCGGTAATTGGTGAATTTCCCCCCTCTAAATTCGGTATTGGCATCGGTCCCAAATCGGTCAGGCACTATTTTGAATATGAGATAAGTTTGGTATCTCACGCCCGGCCTATAGTATGTAGTTGTCTAATCTGATGTAGTAATGTATTCCGTTTCACAACTTCGGTTTTTGTGTTGAAATTGTGTTAAATGTGTCTGATTTGCACAACATCTAGGTATTTCTCCTTTTTCTTGCCAATTCCACAGCGTTAGCCATCCAACAGTAAAACAATGTATTGCCATTTAGCTTGTGGTGGAGGTTATGTTTAATAGTTAGCATGGTAATGCTTCAAGCACATGTATTGTCAGCTAGCTGCCAAGGTGCATTCTACATGTTTTTTTTTTGTAGTGAACAGTGGATCTTTAGGCTTGCTGCTAGCAGACTACACAAGCTAGCCCATCAAATCCTGTTTGAATCACCAATTCCAGTTGGTGTCCTCACCCACAGGTTCTAGCAAGATGTAGCAATCATTATGTCATAATTGAATGCTTGAAACATCACATCCAATTTAGGCTCCACTTACACAAGCTCATGATTCATTAGAAGATGTAACTGACCATCGCCAGGTGTTGGGTGGATTTATCTCACATGAGAGCGCCAACCCCACCGGGTGGGTGGGGGGGAGGGACTGTGTGTGTGTGTGTGTGTGTGTGTGTGTGTTGCGTATTAGAACGTGTGTGATTGTGTGTGTGAGTGTTACTTTAGAAAATTGAATGTATGTATGAGTGTGAGTGATATGTGTGTGAGTGATCTTTTAGAAAGCTGAATGCAGGTATATTTATTTGTGTATTTTTGAATAAGTATTGTATATTATTTTAGGGAATTTCCACTTGTCAAGCCCCTTGAGGGTTTTCTGGGCTTTCCCTTGCATGTCCTCTATTTATTTAATTAATCTATAACTGTATTCACTTTGTATTTTTTACATGTGCTAAATAAATTCAAATCAAATCAAACCTTTTCAGGATCATAGTACCACTGGCTATGGTAGTAGACACTAGGCCTGGTTAGTGAGGCACAGAGCATGGGGTCAGAGGTTCAACACAGGGAGGTTTTACTAAAAGGCGCTGCCGGTATTTGGGAAATCTCATTGCACCATTCTCATTCAGTAATGTTAGGATTAATAATGTCCTATAAAATCAAATAATAATTATGGAAAAATACTCAATTCTTCAGAACACGGGAGCATCAGAATTACTGGACCTTGAAACTGACTTGACATTTACATAGCTTGAGTGGTACTGTGGTACTGGACTGTAAATTAAGTTTGTAACATTTTGTATGGTCACGCAAATGTAGTAAAAACTTCCAGATGTATCTATTCCTGATAGAACCGCTGCATACATTTTGTAAACATTTCACGCAACATTGCTCATTGTATATTCTAAAACCATTCCTTGTCAAAAAGACAAAGAAGACATAAAAAAGGACACCCCTTGTACCAAAATAATTATGTGAAACAGTGAGTTGAACAGATCCAACAGCAAAAAAACAAAACAAAACAAAACAAAAAAAAAAAAAAAAACTCTGGATTCAACCCACATTTCTCTGTGACTTTCATCATGGTCATTGAAAGTTATGGACAATGTTGATTGCAACCAGTCCCCTCTTTTTTGGGGCCTGGATGCAATCGTTTTTGTCTAATAGATACGTAATTGAATAACTCCCAGATTGTAGTGTTTTCACATGTTGTTTATTTATATAAAAGCGGTTTCCCCTACCAACAAGCAGATAGTCCCTTTAAGCAAGGGGTATGGGTGGATGGTAACAAGCAAAGTATAAGCCATGTTCATTTTTCCATGTGGCTATTTATTCTAATATAAACTCATTCTGAATTAAGATTGTTAAATTTTGTATTGGGGCCAGATTTGATCTAACCACCAGAAAGGTCTCTCTTGAAATAGCACATTTAAATAAAGTGTGAGTATTCTGCCGTCGGACCGACCAAGGCCTGTGCTCTCAAATTTCAGTTGGGGTGAAGTAACAAGGAGAAAGCGGAAGGCACAGAGACGAGCAAAGTCTACACTGCTGTAGTGGAATTGCAAGGCACACTACGCGAGGTCCACTATTGGCTCAATGCACATAGTAACGCTTAACTTTTTAAAACAGGAAAATCATCAATACCTAACCTAGAAAGAAGCAAAGAAAGATAACCAAAATATATTATTTCCAAAGAGATCTTTAAAAATATATATTGAGGTTAAAAAAAGTTTGATTTTTTTTTATGGAACCAAAAGAAAACGAGATGTTTCCCCTTCTGTTCTTTCTTGTTGTGTGTAATTTAGGTGAGACTGTTAAAAGTAAAACATAAAGAAGATAAATAAAAGGGATTAAAACAGTCGCTCAAATGTGAAGAAAGCATTGGATGTTGTCACGGAGACCCATTCTTCTGTAGCTATAAAACCACAGCGTTACTAACTCACCCTCTCCTTATATTACCGGCCCCGTGTAATCACAGAAATACTGTAATATTGTGCACTACAGTACATGACGAGTTTCAACAATCAAATAAAATAAATAGGCCTACCGTTACCCTATACATCACAGGCCTACCTTTACCCTCTACATCACAGACCTCATTACTAGAGCAAACATTCTAGTTTGATTTCCAACACCTCAAAACACTCTGTCTAACCGAAACATCATTCAACTGAACAAACAGCTGTTTTAATGCAAACTTTTCCATGTCATGATTCATGAATGAAGTTACTTTTTTTTTGTTTACAACTTTCAATCTTAAACGCTTTGAAATACTAGGTAAAAAATAATTATAATGACGCAGACAATCTTGAACAATAAATAAGCGGGCTGTTGGTGAGACACGCTGCTGAAATTTTGGTGCAGTGCAGATGCTATTCACATTCACTGATCTTTTGTTCTGTTCATCCGTAATGTAATAGATCTACTGGAAAAGAGAAGTCATCCAGACGATTAAAGATTTGTATATCTGCACAAAATCTATTACAAATGCACACAATGAGACATGCACAGCTCTCTCTCTCTTTCTCTCACACACACTCTATCTTTCCCACATTCACGCTCTCTCTCTCTCACACAGACTCACACACTCAATCTTTCCCACATTCACGCTCTCTCTCTCTCACACAGACTCACACACTCAATCTTTCCCACATTCAGACAGGTACACACATGCATGCTCTCTCACACACACACACACACTCTCTATCTTTTCCACATTCGTACATGCGCACACATGCATGCTCTCTGTCTCTCACACACACACACACTCCATCTTTCACACATGCACACACATGCATGCTCTCTCTCTCACATGCACAAACACACGCACAATCAAACACTAACAACATATTTCCTGAACTGAACAAGTCCACCTTCCACTCTTTCTTCTCATAAAGGTAACACAATGTTATTTCACAGGCCACACTGATATCATATACTTATTTTGTGCGGATGTGAAGAAAACTGTATAGGTTACCTCAACAGAACATCTAACCCCCCACCAAGTAGGCTACCAAATCATTCCATTCTGTTGGATTTTATAAAACCCATTCCCTGCTGATGTAAGAGAGAAGTGTGAACTAACGCCATCCCAAGGTCATGAAAATAATGAATATATCAAAACATAATTTCCTGCATCAACAGAACTTGCATATCTGCATCTACAGGAAAATAGAAATGTAAACCCACTCAGCCGATCTCACAGTGAAAAATGAGGCCCTACAAGTTAAGGATGCTGCAAGGCCATTATAAACTATGTCTGCCCTTCTGGTCATTACAGGTAAAGACCAGCATGTGTCTGGCGGCACTTTGCTTATCATTTTCAAAGTAAGCATAACAATAAAATCTAAAACTCTGTTTTATGTTTCATATCAATAAACAAAATAAAAATAAAAAATCTACTTCAAGTGTGTATATGCAGAAATCATTGATGTGTGCCTACATATGTGTGTGCATATGTGTGTGTGGTGTACATATACACCACACATAGACATACTGTATACACACACATGCATTCATACATTGTACATACATATAAAATAAATATTAGAAAAAATGTTAATGTTTAAAAAGCTTTCAGGTAAGAAAAGACAGTTTTGTGTTGTGTTGTTTGTGTTTATTTCTCATTTAAATGGCGTGGGAATTGATTACTGGTCGTTAAAAAACGAGACTTATAGTCTAAGTTACACAGGGGCCAGGCTGGAATGTAACATTATTTTCAGCATTGTATCTTTGGGGGGAAATACAGTGGAAGGGAGGATTTCCACTGGAAAAAAGTCAAAAGTTGACTAAAACTACAGTGAATACACTGTATGGGGAGAGGTATTTCCTTAAATACATTAATAAATAAAAAATAAATAAATAAAACAGAAGCAACATCAGCATGATACAAACACTGTGAGCAGTAGTCAAAAGGCATAAATAAATAAAAAAATCAGTAAACACACACTCACTCACACACACTGAAAATAAATGGAAAATGAAATAGCATAAACCCTGGTAAATTTGAATGGTATCACACGTCCATGTGCTGGAAATGCAGAAACAACACAGGAAAAAGAAAGCTCAAGATCAGAAGGGTTTGATGATGAGTAGTGTTCAAGAGTCTGCAGTGTGGAGCTCACTCCTTAAAGACCACAGCAGAGAGAGATGCCCCTGTCCTGAGCACTACCATACCCTCTCCCTTCCCCTAGGCGCGGTTCCTCTTCCAGCTCTCGTTTCTGTCCTGTGGTCCCAGGGGCAGAGCGGATATGGGGAGGGGGAAAGGGGGGGGGGGGGGAGCAGAGGGATGGGGGGGGTGGGAGGGTGGTAGAGTGATTGTCGAGTGCTTGTTGCCCCTATTTCAGCATGTCAGGTGAGGATATGGCACAGTTGCTGTGGCTATGTGTGTGCACGCGCGTGAGTGTGTGTGTGTGTTTGTGTGTGTATGTGTTTCGTGTGCGCGTGTGTACATGTGCACATGGTTGGGCGTGGCAGTGCGAGGTTACAGGGCCTGGGTCTTGAGCTCAGCTGGCTCTCCCCGGGTGTCCTGTTGGTTCTCTCTCTCAGGGGGGCGGCTGCCCTTCAGGGTGGCCAGTCTCTCGGACAGACCGCGCATGCGCGGGAACAGCATAAAGTCATACAGCAACGCCCCCATGGCTCCTCCAATCATGGGCCCAACCCAATACACCTGTAATGCACACAAATACACGCGCACACATGCATCACAAGGGGTTGGTTATCCATGTAACATAAATATATACCTAAACACACACATACTAACAAATGAAAAGTAATGATGATTGTACCAGAAGATTAAACATATTCATGTATATGTACATGAAAAATGTAAAAAACAAAAGTACAAATATGGTTGTATTTGCTTAGAAATTAGTCCTGTAATTGTTTGCACAAGAGTAACCCTCATTATGAGGTAAAGGTTCTGAACTTCCTCTGAGGAGCACAGTAAATGTTATCGCCACCTGCAGGCCTCATAGTGTATCTCACCCAGTGGTTGACAAAGTTCCTGACGAGCACAGCGGGAGCGAACGATCTGGCGGGATTCATTCCAGCACCGGTGTAGTACATCTGAAACACAGAGGTAAGCTCTGAGGACAAGTCGCCATTTTACCAAACTTTCAAGTGCATAAGAAGCTCTGACAAAAATACACCGTTTTGATGAAAAAATTTACTTTAATGACAATTATTCAATGATCTGAGACATATAAAGGCTGACTTGTCAATACTGATCTTAGATATTGATTAAAATCTAGCAATCTACACAGGTTGTTTCTAAGCATTCATGTGATGTTATATTGAAGCTGGAAATAAAGTCATCATTGATAAATGTTGGGGCTTTCAGTAGTTCACAGTATGAGTGTTTTGCTTTATAATTCTGTCTGTTCTGGCTATGCCAAATTTGAATTGGACTTCTCCGGGGCAGTTTACATATTCAATATATTATTCATTTTTTAAGATGAATATTCACTGAAAAGCATTCATGTTTAGTAGTACACAATAGAAGTATATTTCGTACAAAATAGAAGTGCTGTTATCTAGTAAATTGAAAAAGTAATGTCAGTCAGTCATACAGTAACATTTTGGACACTTTGGACAGTCTTTTGATTAGTTCATGTGAGTCAGTGATTAGTTCATGTGAGTCAGTAAATCGTTCATGTGAGTCAGTGATTTGTTCATGTGAGTCAGTGATTAGTTCATGTCAGTCAGTGATTCGTTCATGTCAGTCAGTGATTAGCAGAGCATGGGACTGCCTCCCGTTATTGGGCTCTTGAGGTCTCATGCTTCTGTCCATACCCTCAATCACGCCCCTTTATTCCTTACCCCAAGCAGATGTCCCAGCATGACAGAAAAGCCGATGGAGAGGGCGGCGGAGCCCAGACGGCCATTACGTCTCTCGTCCGTCACGGCAAAGATGCAAACAACAAGCTGCAGGGTGAGGAAGATCTCCATGGTGGTCGCCATACCCTGGCTGATCCCAGGCTGCAGCTGAAGGGGGGAGAGGACAGAGGAACTGTGAGTGCTACTCTGAAACATCACTTGCTAATCATAATCTGCAATGTACAAGGAACAGGGTACCACCCCCACCCCCTCCCTCCCATTCAACAGCAAGGTCTATCCACGCCACACAATGGTGTAAGACCTCCAAATGCATCAGAACTCTCAATTGGCTGAATATGCTGCACTATGTGGCAGAGTTATCAGAGTTATAGAACACTAAAACCCTTTATCTGTTTGATTCTTGCCCCGCACATTGCAAGAAACACTTTAGTTTTTCATAAGTGTATGGCTGTACAGTATGTGACTGATTACCAACAACTCCAGTTCTGTTACAAAAATTAAGTTATTGCTCATGGAAATATTGCTGAAAGCAACAGTAGGCAAGTTAATTTCAAACAGCAGAATTTGGTCATTATATCACTGCACTTATCCTTTGACCTGAGCTCTAAAAGAGTTGACTGTCAATCACTTTACCGGTGAAATAAATCAATTTATTTACCAGCCAGAAACAACATTCAAACACACTTATATGGAAAAATAGATCTAATTAAACAGACAGCAAACATAATCAATTTAACTGATGAAAAAGCAGGGGGATGCTGGGATGCTGCTTTCTCTCTGTTTTCTCACAGATACTAAAAACAGGCTCGCCCTTCAGCCAGCACAGCCATGCAACTGACTCTTTCAGACTGAGCCATATAAAACCACCTGTACACACACAGCTAACTACACCTGACCAATCACAGTCTCCTAGGGGATGGTCACCATGCGGAAAAAGAGAGTGAAATACACTGTCATTTTGTTTGCAGTGTATCCCACGTGCATTTGTACAGTGCACCCCAAAATCGGTCCTGTCAAATGTCCCTTTACTCTCTATCTCTTAGTCAGGTCTGTGGCTGGGACTGCCATCAGATGGGAAATCAAACTTATACAATTCTGTCTTCATGCTGTGCCTTTTACATAGTACCTCTTTCCCTGCAGATGTATGCATTTCTGTGTTAGGTACAAATTACGATTTTTGAAAATATGAAATACCCAGCATATTGTCTTTAAGAATAGTTTAAAAAATAAATAAAAAGGGGTCTCTCTGTGGTGAAGTCTGTAGAGCACGATCCACTGTAGCTGCGATGTTGGCAGTTCAAGTGTCTCTCTACACTGTGATGTCCAATAAAGCTGAAAAAGCCCTAAAAATATATTTAATAAATAAATAAATAAAGCAGAGTAAAACAAGGTTGGAGAGGTTTAGTTTAAAGTAGACTCATGAACAGTAGGTGAGGTGAGGTGAGTGTGTGTGTGTGTGTGTGTGTGTGTGTGTGTGTGTGTGTGTGTGTGTGTGTGTGTGTGTGTGTGTGTGTGTGTGTGTGTGTGTGTGTGTGTGTGTGTGTGTGTGTGTGTGAGGTTTCCAGTCATATTGATGGAGAGAGGTTGATGTGTTGAAATATATTGTGCTCAACATTCAGGCGAATTCACACTATGAGGCCTGTGGTGAGAGACAGCGAGCAGCCAATTTTAGGAAATGTCGTGTTCCAAATCCAACCCTCTTTCCCCTTGATTATTTTTGACCTTTCCCATGTTTTCTTCCAGAGGTCTGTTGGCTGCATTTTAAACTTTTTTCTTTAACAACCATTACACTACCTAATCTCAGGGACGTTTCCAGATTAGCAGTTCAGTTTTTATCCAAAAAAGGGACTGATCCAGAATGCAGCTGCCCGGCTTGTGTTCAACCTCCCGAAATTTCCCATGTCCCCTGCTGAGGTCACTCCATTGGCTGCCAGTTGCAGCCAGGATCAGGTTCAAAGTTCTGACCCTGGCCTACACTGCAGCCAATCGGACAGGCCCCGCCTATCTGCAGGACTTAATCCAGAACTATGTTCCTGCTCGACTACTTCGCTCTTCTACAGCAGGGCAACTCGCACTTCCCCCCCTCCGTGTCAACGGCTCTCGCTCATCCCGACTGCGGAGCTTTTCCACCTTAGCTCCTCAGTGGTGGAATGAACTTCCCATTCCCCTACGTTCTACTCGAACCCTGCCTCCGTTCCGTCGAGGCCTGAAGACACATCTCTTCAGACTCCACCTTGACTGATATTCTAACCTCAGACCTCATGGTACTAGTTCCCTGTGTTTTCCTGTCTGTTTGTTATAGTTTATAATAGTATTTAGAATAGAAGTGTAGTATGACGTCTCTGTATACACTTATTGTACGTCGCTTTGGATTAAAGCGTCTGCTAAATGAATGTAATGTAATGTAATGGATAAAAACTGACCCTCACACATTCCCTCGGGGGGAGTCGGCCCACGTGCTTACCGTATTGAGGGCCATGGTGCCCCGCATGTTGTTTGGCGTGACCCCGTAGAGCACGGCAGCGCCGGCCAGGGCGCCCAGCAGCTGTGCCGCGATGTAGAAGACGGCGCGGAACAGGGACATCTGAGAGCCGATCAGGTAGGCGAAGGTAACGGCCGGGTTGATGTGGCCGCCGCTAATGTGACCCATGGACTGGATGAGCGTGGCGGCAGCCAGCCCGAAGCAGAAGGCCACGTACAGGACGTTGTGAGGGGCAGTCGTCCAGCGGAGGGCTGCGCCCATACCGAAGAACACAAAGAACATGGTTCCGTAGAACTCGGCGAAGACCGCCCGCCAAAACAGCATGGACCGGAACTCCCACATGTTGATCGAAAAATCGGAAACGCCTCAGGGGGGTGGGGGGGGGTGGGGTGAAAAAGGAGGACCAAAGAGAGGGAAGAAAGAACCCTCTTTGAACTCTAAAGGGTAACTAACTAAACAAATATGGTAAGATTTCCCTTTAGAGTCCCTCGGCGCACCTCACCAAGATCACCGATTTTTAGAAGTAAACAAATGACAAAAGAGCAAACAAACTATGAAGAAAGTGTAACAAAAATTTTCAAAAGTTCACAACTCCTTCAGATCTACCCTAAACTAAGGCCAAGCCTCTGCAGGCACAGTCTGATGTGTAGCTAAGCGACTGCTTTTAGTTTCTTCCGCCACATCTGCTGCTGGAGGCCACTGGCGTTTGTCATAGAGACACGGGCGTGAGCGTGCGGTGCTGAGCGCTGCTTTTTGTCAGGAGGACCGATGATGCATCTATGCGAGGATGAGGACGATTTGGATCAGTACAGAAACAGGGAGAGACAGAGGTCGAGCATGTCCTACAGACATTGGGTCGCTCTGAGCGAGTGAAGAGGAACGACGGGGGGATTTATAGCGCCCTGGGGCCATGGTGACGGAATAATCCCTGGGCGGGAGGGGAGGGGGGGTGTTAGGGGGTGGGGGCGGGAGGGTGCACAGGACCATAAAAAAAAACTTAACCCTTTTCTCACCCTTGTGCCCTCATCCCCACACAGTCACACACACCGCCCCCCGTCTCCCTACGTGCCATCCCCAACATCCAAATCTAAATCGAGGGGACCGGCGGAGGGTCAAGGTTGGACCAGTGGTCGGTTTTACCCCGACGCCACAAACTTAAATCCCCAAAGAAAGAACAAATGACAGTGAAATATCAGAATTTGTCGGTTTGTTTTAGTACAACAGACCTGAATAATTGAATGCTTTGTATTGACAAGGAGAGATTCAGCCCATTTTTGAACACTGATGCTGCTGGAGGATAAGGACTGCCACTGGGGCTGTCTGGAATTACTCACCAGGGCTGCTAAACTAAAAGAGCTGATTTATTGTCTTTATCTAGAAGGTGTGATTTAAGGTGCTGTGTGATGCCTATGGGGAGGGTGCACTGCATCTTCTAAGACCAGGTTACTGGGAGGTCAGAATACTGGGGAGAGTGAGGACGTTCTGTGGGTACAATGGCCGGTCTGGGCCGTGCTAGCGCGCGAGGCGTTCTCCCACACGCCAGCAACTTGTTGCGCTGGTATCAGAGCCGAACGCTCGGTCTGCCACATTTCATTCGCTTGCCACTTGGCCGCCTGCGATAAGCGCTGACACGCAGGAACCACAGAACAATGGCCTCAGGAAACCGCCATGGATAAGAGGCCCCAAAACGGAAGAGCCTAGAACCAACAACCTGCGAGCTTTCAGCCCCAAAAACCTGATCCCGGCAAATCCATTGTTTCCATTGGCCATGCATCTGTCACCAGTAATCAGCCATTTCAGATGAAGCCTGTAAGATAAATACCTGCTTTCCTAGAGAAGAATAACTAGCATCGCCACAGAGATGGATTTTATATTACAAACATGCTGCGTGTACATCATTTCCACTTCCAAATGGACCAGGTCTCTTGAAAGAATAGACATTGGTCTGACGAGGTTATTCCTTGATGTACAAAGTTCAATAAAAACTATAAATATGTTGGCTGCATTTTAAACTTTTTTTTTCTTTAACAACCATTACACAACCTAATCTCAGGGACGTTTCCAGATTAGCAGTTCAGTTTTTATCCTAAAAAGGGATATAAACTGATCCTCACACATTCCCTCGGGGGGAGTCGGCCCACGTGCTTACCGTATTGAGGGCCATGGTGCCCCGCATGTTGTTTGGCGTGACCCCGTAGAGCACGGTGGCAGCCAGCCTGAAGCAGAAGGCCACGTACAGGATGTTGTGAGGGGCAGTCATCCAGCGGAGGGCCGCACCCATAACGAAGAACACAAAGAACATGGTTGCGTAGAACTCGACGAAGGACTGCCCGCCAGAACAGCAGGGACTGCAACACACACACACACACACGTTAGAATCTGTCACCAGACTATGTGTACAAGTTTAACACAAGACCTCATACACAAAGTCAGGCTGGGGGCTTCTTTTGGTTTTAAACAATAAAATGTGTGCAAACTCTACAAATGTAAAACAAAAGAAAGCTTCCATAAGGTTTACCAATTCTGGGAGCATATTAAGTAGCCTATGCTGCTATTCAAGAATCATAGTAGGCGAAACAAGGAAAACTTGGACCAGTGTTTGTATATTCATTTATTTTTAACATATTTGTTTATTAAATTTTTGTAAAACATTTTTTGTTTCCCATTGTTATTCTCCAAATTTTGGAATGCCCCAAACCTGCCCATATCCCAGGTCAATTCAGAATACCACCTGAGGCCAATTGGTTGCAGCAATGAGCACTGATAAATATGACTGGAAATTTCAAATTGGGGAGAACAGGAGAGTGAACAGGCTCACCTTAAAAAGGAGAGTGGACAGGCCACGTCCCGTCTACAAAAAAAACATTTGCTGAAGTTACATATCTTAAAAATGTACGGGAGACGTACTATACAAAAAACATCAATCAGTCTGAGAAATTGTACAGGTCCTGAGCCATGCTGCAAAGAATCCTGTTTAATATATTCATACACGTTTTTTATGCATATTATACATATATGTTTCTTTTATTTATTTTTTTGTTATTTATATTTTCATTATTGAGCCCTCAAACAGGGGACATACTTGCATTTTGATGTCTTCCTTTTCTCTTTCTGCAGTCAATAAGAATAAAATCATGAACAAATTGACATTATCCCCTATGGAAAAAGAATATGCTGTAGTATATTGTAAATATATCGAAATTATCTTCACAATATATTTTAAATATACTGCAGTATATTACATTTCCATAAGGGATATCACAACGGTTTTGGCTTGTTCAGTTTTAGCTTTTATTTTCCCTACAAAATTTCATATCTAAATACGGTAGATAATTTCCCTGCCATAACCACAGCATCTTTAGGGTAACACATAAGCTCAATGATAAAGTGAATGACATGGACAGAGGCAGGAGTGGCAATGAGAATACATTTAACTTCTAGAAAAGAACTCTTTTAAACATAAGTCATCCCGTTTTGGCATAATGATAGTGTGCATGTCTTCAGTAAAAGTAGTCAAGGAGAATGTCAAATAAATTAGCTTGTGTCCAAGATCCCCAATAAACTGTGATAGAGCACAAGCACAGTCTTTCTAGTGCCCCCTACAGGAGCACTGGCATGTCTCCTTAAGAATTCTACACATGCTCAGTTCAGCTGTGTGGCAGAGGCAGTAAGAAGACCACCTCTGGGAGGCCCTGTGGCTAATGCATAAAAAAGAATATATCTGTGGACAAAGTGGGGGGCATCCTGCACTGGCTCGGTCTAGTACTGTAACTAGTTGGGGAGGGAGGGAGGGAGGGTTGAAGCAGGATGGCACAAACCTTAAAGGGGATTCTTCTCTGCTTATTTCCCATCTGAAATGTGTCATGATTGGTTCATACAGTGGGAGCTCATTTTCACACATCGTTGTCACTCAATTAGCATTGGATTGTGACATTTTGATCCCCCTAACTAACCGTACAACTCCACCCCCCCACCCCACCCCACCCCACCCCCAAAGCCCCAACCCACTCACAGTGGGTCCAACATTTGGAAACCATTTCAGAACTTGTGATCGTTTAAATGCGGGTGCAGTTCTGGGTGCTGCCAGGGCAGTAGGCACAGAACTGATTAGCCCGAGTTTTGCTTTGTTTGGGTGGACAGAGCTGGTAAAGCCCTGGACAATCCCTGTTTGGAGAAGCGGAGGGGGGCATTGCGCTGACCGGAGTGGGGACCGCGTGTTTTGAGAGGGGGGAAGGGGGGAGAGAAAATGCTGAAAGAATATTGCTGCGCCCACAACTCTCTCTTCAAAACAAAATGCTGGCAACAGAAGCCTTTGTTAATGTGAGCGAGTGAGTGAGTGAGTGTGTGTGAGTGAGTGAGTGTGTTTGTGTGGGGTGGAGGAATGGGGGGGGGGGGGGGGGTGCAAGACAGAAAAAGACAGCAAGGGAGGGAGGAAGAGGGAAGGACAGAGTGAGACAACAGAAGAGAGGAGCATCCAATGTCATACTGTATGAGCTGACTAATTTTTTCTATTTCATTGACAATAGTTGGACACGCACGCGCACGCACGCACGCACGCACGCACACACACACACACACACACACGGCCGCGGCACTCACTCTTGCCCTTGGAGTGAATACCACCATCAAAAAGTTGTAACAGAGGTGTGGATAAATTTAAGCATAAAGTAAGTTATGCCCTTAAAACTACGCCCACAAAGGTCACCCTAAAAATCACATTGAATGACCCCTCAAAATGTTGCCTTTTTAGAAATGGGGAGGTGCTTTGTTACTTTGTCAAGCAAGCTTTAACCCACTACAGCCTTAGCTTATGAAACAAATTATTTGGAGCAGAATAATTTAAAGGCTTACAGCATAACAAATGGCCCCCAAATGTTTCCCAGCCAGTAGGGAGAGTTCACTATGTGTATTTATCACAGTTTTGGGGTTAGGCGTGGTTGGCCATTTACGACAGTTTGAGTTCTCCCTCTGCCCCCTGCCGGTCCAGACTTAGGCTTGCCTTGCGACCAGGTTTCCACTTTAATTGTTTCCTGCCAAAGCAACCCTGAATTTCTGGGGCTCTTAACTCAGTTGGTGCTGGCCTGTTTACACACAATTCAGGGGTGTGGTGAGATTGCCACTGGGAGCTGACTGGGAAAGGATGAAGACAAGATGACATAGTCTTCCTTGATATTCGGCCAAGGTTCCATGCATTCATCTCCAAATCCCTAACTTTTTAAAAACATTATTCTTATACACTGTTTCAATCTTGTCTTCTTCTGAAGAAGTCACACCAGAGCTACCATGGAAACAGGCACATCCCGGGACTAGCTCTGGATAGCTACACTAGCTTCACCACTAAAAGCATGCAAACATTTGGCACCCAAAGTGGGACTGAGTATACTGTAACCGCGTTCAAGTGCGATCATTCACTGCTGATTAGGGAGAGTGAAGACAGCCACTGAGCAGCCAATCCTTAAATTGGAATCATTGCACTGTATGCCTTGTGCGTGATTTGTTGCATTATGATTACCAAATAAAATTGAATTCCAGCATGCAAGAAGCGGTGCTGGCGCACAGATTAGGCGCCGACAGCCAAGCATGACTGGGTTCCAGCACATCTTTCCACGGTTTTATGGAACATGAGGGGACTCCATCCTCAGTGAAGAGGGTAACGACACTGAGGCAGAGGCCCGGTGAAGGACGGGGTCATGGTGCTATGGCCATAGGACTCTCTTTCGCACGTCACTCATGTAGAAAGGTAGCCCATGCCAGACTGGTCCTGCATTGTGGGTGTGTCTTATGGGGGTGCGTTGGTTGGGTGGGGGAGGGCGGGGCTGGGATTAAGCCTACCCTCCAGGCCCCCTCCGCTGGCCCCAGCACCTGTTGGTTCCCGTTTTGTGGGGGGTAAGCCCTTTGTGGAGTGGAGGGCGGTTCCAAAATCCCGCTGGCGTGGGGAGTTTTCTATGCCCTGTTCTCAGAGTGCTGACCTCGACAGAACCAAACCCCTGTGTCCCCCAACATTCCACCCCATGAATGCCAGCCCCCAAAACTGCCAGCTCAGGAAAGCTAATGAGAGCTCTCTTCTAAACACCCCCTCCTTCAAAATGTCACCTCTTCCTCCACCCCTTTCCCTAAATATCACCTCCTCCTCCCAAACAGACCCATGTGTGCCTTTATACAGGCATAAAACTGATGATGGCTTGAATGCCAAAAATGTTTTGGTTCCCATGCTGAAAAGACATTTTGAATGTTGACCTACCCTACTGTCCAATCTCAGCCCAGGACTAATGGGACCACTTCACCACCACTGCTGAAAATAGAGTATTATGGTGCCCCCTAGTGGCCTGAAAGTCTCCTGCAATCATTCCCACAGCAACTGAGGTCAGCTGTGTCCTCATAGGCGGAATCTCTGGCTGTATCCAAATGGCCGGTCTTCCGCACACTTGCAAACTGGCACGTTCCCATGAAGTCCAGAGCGGCTAGGCCTGCCCAATTCTACAATTCATCAAGTCCACAAGAGGACTCAAGCAGACTTTCGTGCAGACTTCCAGAGTCCGCTTGGCTACAGACTTCACCAGGGTTGTGTTCAGATCCAATTTATCACATTCCCTCCCCTTGCTCTCTTCCCTCGAGTGAATTATCTTGCGACGAAATTTGCGACGTGCAGCAAGCAAACAGGTGCTATGCAATGGAGGATTGACAAGAAATGAAAACAGAACTGAACCATCCTCGCAACCAATATAGGAAGTGCAACCCCATAGAGTTGAAACGTGACCGCCCACTTTTTCCAGTGTGGAGCATAGCATTGTGGGATTCCATTCTTGCTGGAAGCTTGCATGTGTTATACCCTTAGTGGAAGGGAGGATAAACGAGGGAGCGAGGGAATACAAGTACTCCCTCCCCTTAAATTGGAACCGAATCCCACTTGGGTGTGACTGCTTATATTTCATCCTGGCATTTTCGGGATTTCCCCCCTTGAAGCAAGGGAAGGGAACGACAGGAAGAAAGGATAAATTAAGGATCCGAACGCAGCCCTGGCTTTGCCAGTGGGATTATCCAAATAAGGATGTGATGATATAAAAGACATCATGGAGGTAATGCCAAAAAAAGAAAATAATAAAATCATGGTGGAAAAACAACTAAAGAAGGTCTTCCAAGATAATACACAATTCATAAAGGCCAAATATAGACATATTTGCAGACATTGATTTATTTAAATTAGAAATTTCTGTTGTAACCCATCTACGGCAACGAGCGAGGTCTGAAGTCCCATCTCATTAGCGCACTTTATATCCTTGCAGCCCTGCGACCTTGCAGACTTGATGTAATGATGCAGAGCGCTTAATTCAACGCCACAGTATGCAAGACCGAAGTCCGCGAGGGCTGAGTTTGCGAGTCTAGAGTCTGGACATTTGGATTCAGCCTCATTCTCTGGACTTGCGAACTCAAATCAAGTCCATGAGGGCTTAGGGCCGTCCCATTGTCAAAACGGCGTTTTTGCAGGTGCTCTTGCAGACTTTCTGCACCTTCTATATGCCCTCTTAGTAAGTCTGCATCACTGCAATTATTACCCAAAATTCATTTCAGGTGGTGGATTACTTTTTCCTCTCGTCATATAAATTTCAGTAAACAAATTGACATCAGTCCATATCATCACCAGGTCCAATAAGACATTTTAATCTTTGAAACTATACCAGTATGACTAAAAATATTTTTGTAAGTAGTCAAACAGTAGACACAAAAGCTTTTAATCTTTGAAACTACCAGTATGACTAAAAAATTGTTTTGAGAAACTCCAAATGCACTTCGCCTGAAAACTGAAACTTCATCTCTGAAACATCCTAAAGGTGACTCCCCCCACATAGAAGTCTAAGAGGTTGAGGAATGAACAGGTTTAGAGACGGATTATACCTCTACTAGATGTGGCTTTATTCAACTCAACAGTACATTGTACAAATGCACACGTGTAACATCACATCAGTACAACATGTTCCTTAATGCCTCCTCTTAGAAATGATAGCTTGGTCCTAAAAATATAGAAAGGAATAAATTTAAAGTCACAAAAAACTGTACATTATTAAAAATTATTCACTAAACACCACATTTTGGTTATAGAAAAAGTATCCAGCGTTCCCATTCTATGTTGAAGGGAACGAGTTATTATGCATTTCCTGTTAACCGATTTGATTTCCTGTTGAAATGAATATTTCATTTCTCAGACAATGTACTCAGCGCCATGTTGTGTTGTGTCTGGAGGAGAGAAAAGGTTTTTAACAAAAACAGCGCACAAAAGCAAAGAAGACTGCAAGCAGGGCAGGCCAATGGGACCACAAGGTGGTGGGGCCATGTACCTCCCAAAATCTCCAAACCTTCAGGAGACACCTGCAGCGGTTGGCTCGATCAGGCCTACTCTACGCTGCTGACGACGGAAGAGCAAGGCTACAACAACGATAACTCAGCAACCTGTGCCATCAATCACCAAATGACAAAGAATGTGATTGGTTGGAATAGGTGAGGGTGGGGAGAGTCTCTTTCTCATTACTCATCTGCTCACTCCACCCCCAGAGCCCACATCCAGTTGCTGACACATCGCCAGCTCACACCACCTATATATCCTATCAGTTTTAAAAACCATCTTAATTTTCCTTCACAATTTTTTTCCTTTAAAAAAAGCACCTCTTGCCTTCTTCGCAAGCACTGATGCCATTCATAATGTGTACTTATGTGCAATTAGGGAGGGTGAGAGGTCAGTCAGTGGTTTGGGAGGGTGAGAGAGGTCTGTCAGTGGTTTGGGGGGGTGAGAGAGGTCAGTCAGTGGTTTGCGGGGGTGAGAGGTCAGTCAGTGGTTTGGTAGGGTGAGAGGTTGTCTGTGGTTTGGGAGGGTGAGAGGTCAGTCAGTGGTTTGGGAGGGTGAGAGGTCAGTCAGTGGTTTGGGAGGGTGAGAGGTCTGTCTGTAGTTTGGGAAGGTGAGAGGGGTCTGTCTGTAGTTTGGTAGGGTGAGAGTGGTCTGTCTGTAGTTTGGGAGGGTGAGAGTGGTCGTGCTGTGTTTCTGGTAGAGGAAAGCATTCGGTCTGGTTCTGGATTAATTCTGTCTACGGTCGGGTACAGGGTGGGGTGGTACAGCAGATCTGCACTAAACATACAAGGATTGGGAACAATCAGGTATTTCAACATTTAAAAAATATTCCAGCCATGAAAGTCACAAAGAAGCATGTCCAACAAACAGCTCTGTTCCAGATGCACCTCACCTTTAAATGACATCATTTAGGGGCTAAGCAGACAGCCTTAAGCCTTAGCTCAAACCATACCCAAGTACACAGCTGGTTACTGACTGAAGCAGTTCTGGCCAAGTACCTTTAGCTCAAGGGTACAACATCAATGGCCTACCCGGGACTCGAACCGGCAATATTCAGGTCCGGCTTAACGGAAATACCCCACTGAACTGCCCCGCTCAAGTATATTGCTTTAGTATAAACTAGGCTTGGAAACCAGGGAGGGGGGGGGACGACGGAAAGGAGGGTGGTCCTGCGATGGGTCCCCCCCCCCCAGGTTTCCTGACGAGTCGATGCCTCGACCGGTTCAGCGGACGAGCTTTGCTGTTTTGTTGGGGCAGTCTTGCAGATTAAACAGCATCGGGTTACAGGGAATCCGTCGTGCCCGACTACGTCAGGCAGTTTGGAAAAAATTAAACAAAATTCTTTCCTATAAATGCGTTTACTGGCCATTTAATGAATTTCTTATATCTCTAATATGTGGTCTGTACACATTCACTACATCCTATTGCTATTAAATAATCCAGGCTATTTCCTTACCTTTATATATATATATATATATATATAAATGTGTGTGTGTGTGTGTGTGAGTACAGTGCATATATATATATATATATATATATATATATATCATAAAAATAACATGAGAAAACAACGTGCCTCTATCCAGGAGACCACTACATGCCCCAAATACAGGGCGAAGACAGCCGTTAACAAGAAACATTTTACGTCATGTGAGGCCGAACTTGAGTGTGTGTGACGTGGCATTGCTGTGAACGTGGAGTTCAGAGGAGCATCCTGTCAGCTGTGAGGCAAGCCCTGCCCAGAGCGTGAGAAACGACCAGCCTCTGACCGCCTGTCCCCAGTCCTGACCCCCCCGCCCCCCACCCACCCCTGCACGACTGCTGGGAGAGGAGGATGCAGAAACAGGTTCATTAAAAGCGATGGAGTGTGTGTATGTGCGCGTGTGTGTGTGTGAGAGAGAGAGAGACCTGCTGTTAAGACTCTCTGAATACGGCGGAGCGTGGAAGTGTATTGTGAGTCCAGCAAAACGCGGCTGGTTTAGAAACACCACAAAAGAAATCAATATAAATATACATTTGTACATGAGGGGGCGCCGCCAAGCCCTGGGGACCACACGCAGCAGTTTTAGTAGCAACAGGAAATGTCTGTGGAGGGGGAGGGGCGGCTAGGTCCTCAGGCCCTGCCCCCCCCCCCCCACCCCTCTCTTGCGCACGCCTCTATTGGTCCTTGTCCTGATAGAACTCCGCCCAGCGGCTCTCAAAGAAGCGCTTCATGGCGTGTCCGGCCAGGCCCACCTCTGACGTATCCTCGTTGAACAGCTGGCAGTTATCAAACACCAGCTGGGCATCGGCCGCAAACTCCTCGCAGTTGCAGTACCTGTCAGAGAACGCACACAGGTGAGGGAAAACAAGGATAGACAGGTGAGAGAGAGGAAAGAGAGGTGAGAGAAAGGAGACACCGATGAGAGAGAGGAGAGAGAAGTGGGAGAAAAGAGAAACAGGAGAAAAGTGGGAGAAAGGAAAGACAGGTGAGAGAGAAGATACTCCAATGAGAGAGAGGAGAAGTGGGAGAGAGGAAAGAAACAGGTGAGGGGAAAGACAGGTGAGACAGAGAAGAGAAACAGGTGAGAGGTGAGGAGAGAGACACGTGAGACAGAATAGACAGGTGAGAGAGGAGAGAGTCAAGTGAAAGAGGAGACAGGTGAGAGACACAGATGTGAGGAGAGACGTGAGAGATGAGGGACACAGGTGAGAGAGGAGTCAGTTAAGAGAGGAGAGACAGGTGAGAGGAGACAATAATGAGAGAGAGGAGAGACACAAGTGGGAGAAACAGGTGAGGGGAGAGACACAGGTGAGAGAGAGGAAACGCAGGTGAGAGAGAGGAAACGCACGTGAGAGAGGAGAGACACAGGTGAGAGAGAGAGGAGACACACATGAGAGATGAAGGACACAGGTGAGAGAGGGGACAGTGTTGGTACAGGAGTGGGGGAGGAGCTCCTTACCCGCCCTGTAGGAGGCGCTCTCGCATGGTGAGGAAGTCCATGGGGTGTTTGATGATGCGGCGATACCCGGGCACCAGCCGCGGGTTCACAGGCTCCAGGAAAGGCCAGGCGTCCGTGTGCGCCTCCATCTCCATCAGGATGATCCTACGGAGAGATGGAGATAGAGAGAGAGAGGGGAGAGAAAATATTCAGACTTGCCAAAACCAAAATGGCTGCTGAAAGGGAAGATCTCAAGAGAACAAGCTTGACTTGTCGGTTACATATTTTTTCCTGTCGTTTGAAAACAACTTGTGGATTTCATTAATTTTCATGTCCATTTCAATTATAGCAGCATTAGGAAAAAAAAATAGAACGTTCAATTAAATTTAGAATGGTTTAACAGGAGCTGTTTCAAGGGAACATAGTTGATAAGGTTTGTACACCCACACCCAAACCACCCACAAAAACACACATGCGCGCACACAAACACACACACCCACCCAACCCACCCACAAAAACACGAACACACCCACCCGCACGCACGCCCGCGTTAGACATACACACTGCAGGACTCACTCGCAGAAGGTAAGGTCAGGCTGGTTGCGGGTCACCATGCGCCGGCGTTTGGACGGCGAGTAGGCGGAGCTGGCGCCCTCCCCTGAAAAGCGGGCATGGGAAGGGGCGGAGCTGTCCCTCTGTCGCGTGGCCATGCCCCGGTCCCTCCGAGGGCTGAGGTCCTCATCCGAGCTCCCCGAACCGTAGCCCCCGACCCGTCTCTTCTGCATGCAAGACTTCCGTTTGGGGGTGCGGCGAGGCCGCTGGGAGTCCCCGTTCTCCTGGGGGGGCCAACAGAGACAGTGTTATTTCTGCCCTTCAACCACAGCTCAGGAGCCTCGAAGTCTCACAAAGAGATATTTATCATTTTAAAATCAGAGCTTGTGGGAAGGAAAAAAAAAATCACACATAAATAAAAGTTTAGCATAAATGTGCATGAATTCAAACAACTGTGTGCTTCCACCTCCACGTAAGATAACGCAACCTGAGAATGAAATACAATACTAGTCAATCACTAGAAGATAAAAGAACAAAGTTTTACCGTCTATTACAAGTCTACACGCATGGAGGAGGACGCTGCACTCCTGTTCCCTTGTTTACAAAAAACCCTGATAATCACAGAGTCATGCTATGCTCCAAAACCGTACCTGTGTAGCCCAGTTCCTTAACTGGAAACACATCTCAGCCCACACCCCCCATGTCACAGCCCCACCTCACCTTGGGCATGCAGACGGGGCAGAACCAGTCCCCCTCGGGTATCTGCGTGATCTTGGGGCGCAGGCAGTACATGTGGCAGCCGCGGTCGCAGCCGTCGCACAGCAGGAGGTACTCGTCGTTGTCGCCCTTCCGGCACACCAGGCACGTCTGCACGGGCGGCATCACAGAGCTGCTTTTAACCTCCGCGTACAACACTCACTCTACTCCCATTGGTCCAGATGACCCAGGTAAGACTTCATGGCCACTGACAGGCTAAAGACGATGAGTCAAAGAAGGCACCAAATGGACACAGGCATTCCAAACAGATAAAGATTAATACTACCCGCGAACACAGTAGGGGTGCCCGACTCCCGAAATTTAGGAATGGACTCTGACTCTGCTTAAATTTCTGGAGTCGTTGGAATGGACTCTTCGACTCCAGTAGAATTCGGTCGCAAACTGCGGTTTTCAGGTCGGTTGTATGCGCATGGACCATATTACACATTAATAGGCCCGTCATGCCATGGATCAGGGGTGCACAAACTTTTTCAGTGACGACCCAAGGATATCAATCCATACTTTTCGCGACCCAAACTAATGTAATTTTCATTAACAATTCATTGTTAAACTGCTGACAATAGCCATGCTTTGATACAAGCTAAATGATAAGACAAATTACTGAAATTAGCAGGCAATTAATCACAAAAAGCATATTGAAATTAACAGAATTGTATGCCCTATTATGCCCACCGCAGCATCCATAATTCTCGACCCAGAAAGATGTTGAAAAAGAAGTGGAAAAAACAACGTATCCTTGCGGGATTAAAAATATCACCCCAAATTTACTGAGATGCCGATTCACACGGGACTAATAGGCTACAGATGACCTCTGTGTTTTGCAAAATATGGTAGTAATTTGCAGTGGAATTTTTACTTTACAAATTACGAACTTGGAAAATTTGCACGGGACTAAGATCACAGACTGCAATTATTAGCCTACAAATCACACAAGGTCCCCAGGTAAAACTAGTCCAGTGCAAATAGGGCTTTATCAATGAAGCATAGTAGGCTAAGGGTAAAGTGCCCAAAGCTGCCAGACAGACAACCATAGGATAAAATATTAGGCTACACATATTAAAATGTTACACTCATCGTCAGTGCGTCTCTTTTTGCTGGGATGTAGCTATTAGCCACTTCTCCTAGTTTTTCCCAGTATAGGAAACGTAAAACAAATTAGCTAATATTTCAATACAGCCAATATTTCAATAGCCTACAGATTTTTTTTTATGTCATAAAAAGAGTGGATCGCGGTGATTAGCTAAAGCCGGTAACTAGCTATCTTATGTTGTAATAGAAGTAATTAGCTATAGCTAGCTAGTAACACAGAGCATTAAGAGCAACTGTTCTCAGCATTTTGGCAAATAAGCTCCATCTCGTGGAGTGCAGTGAGGAATAATGACGCATTAATGGAGCTTCCCCTCCTCCCCAGACTCGAAGCTCACGCGGATTGCCAGGTTGAGGACACTGAACGAACACGAGCGCAACATTATATTTTGACAATGACAAGCGACGACGAGTCCTACACTAAGTTGATCAGCTAGTGTATACGTTTGCAATTTATTTATTGTTTGCAAATTATAAACCAGCTCATGTGGATTTTTAATAACTGTCAATGTTAGCTAGATGCATGGCTGGCTATGTTTACGGTCACACAGATATAAGCTAACGTTAGTGGTATGTTTAGCTAGTAACTATACACATATATATATTTAAATCTTTAGCTAGCTATCTAAATGAAAACGATGTTGAACTTAGCTTAGGCATTCGTAAATCGGCTGTCGGAGTGCCGGAGTACATCTGGTTGTTTGTAATGGGCAGTGGGCAGTCAACTCGGAGAATAGTGAATCACACAGGCCAAAACAAATACAGACGTTCGACCCGGAATGGAAATTTCAAAGGAGAACATGCTGGCTCTAGCATTGTTGTCGGAAAAGCCAGTATTTCGACTTAGCATGTTTTCTTAATCTCTGATGACATATCATGGTCATTTTATGATTTAGTACAGTAAATTTGTTACATATAGCTCCTTTAATTGTACAAACGCAGAGTAACACTACTGGATACTAAACTTTGTTCATATAGGCCTAATCGCATTCGAATGTTGATGTAGCCTACACGATTCCGCGACCCAATAGATATCTAACAGTTTGTGCACCGCTGCCATGGATGATTGATATAAATATCTACTAAGATTTAATTTAGCCTAAGTTTACTAATTTAAGTAGGCTACGATTTCTTAGGGACGTAAAAAAAAAAAAAGCGATGCTGCTAATAGGGTCTTAGGCTAGGCCAATATGAAATTACAACAGGAAACAACATTCAAGTGTCAAAAAAGAATGAATTTACTTGCGTTTTGTAATAACAAAAACTACAATAATGCCTAATATTATATTTATTTTAACCCCTTGTGAATATTTATTGAGACGATCCCTCGCTGATGACAGCCGCGCGAACACGCAGCTCCAATGCTGCTCCTCAGCACCTTCTCTAACGTTAACTAACCTAAGCCTTGGTAGCAAGCAGACGCAGCTGGGAAAACAGCTTCAATTAATTTGCTGATAGGCTACATTACCGATTTTTGTGATCACATTTATTTTTTACTTGTCCGATCGGACAACTGCAATAGCCATTTCACTTTTCCTATCATAGCTAAAGTCCTATCATGCTTGTCCCGGACATAAGCGTTAATGTCAAGCGCCGTCACTCCTGTTCACTTAAAAATTTTAAATTTTATTGCCTTTCCCCCATCTCTCTCTTTCTCTCCCTCTCCTCTCTTTTTCTTTGTTCTTGTGATTAGCCTATATATTCATTTGTAGCGCCCATAGGCTATGTTGTTGAGCTGTTACAATTGGGTAGTTTTAAATTCTCTCTCAAGTGTAGTCAGGTGGCAACGTTAGAGATTTAGGCTACGTAAATGAACGTTACCGCAGTCCTTGATTCCAGCTTGGAAGCATGAAAAGCTCTCAAATTCTTCCACATCACAGATGTGCTTTTATTATGTTTCAGCCACCTTTTACAGAAGTCACAGGTCGCTTTTATTTCATCTTCACCTAAATTGAAATATTTCCACACAGTTAGTCGCCGCCATATCGTAGCCTACACAAAGACCGATGAGGGCAGTGGAGGTGATGGTAGGCAACGTATGTGTAATAGCCGTGTAGCTACAGGTAGCCTGTATAGGCTACAGCGTATCAACCCCCCCCGCCCCCCCCCCTCCCCCCCGTTGTCCCGCTTAAATGTTTCATGAACGTGATCGTTGACACCGAACTTCAGTAAAATAGAATGACTTAAAGAATCGATTCTGATAAGCATGACTCAGACCCTGTCGCTAGTCAGAGTCGAGAATCAACTCCCCATCCCTAGAACACAGGCGTCGCCAACCCTGGTCCAGGAAAGCCACAAGGTCCAGTGGTTTTGTTTTCACATTAAAACCAGCAAGCAATTTACACCCAAGAAAAGACATGAAGTTCTTGGCTTCTTTAATTGAGCAATTAAAGTGCTGAGTAACACTGAAAATAATCAGAGCCGTTGGGGACCATGGCACTAACCCCATTACCCACAATACAGTGCTGACACCCATACATACAGATTAAACTGCAATAAATAGGAAATAAAGAGGGAAGAAAGAGAGAGCAGTAGGAAGGAGACAACGACGTAAAGAAGGGAGAAGAGGACAGTTACCACTTTGATGACGGATCTCTCCCAGGCGATGGAGCGCTCCAGCTGAAGGAGACACAGGGAGAGCTGGGCTGCGCTACGGCAGCGATCCAACGCCTGCCTCCACAACCGCAACCGAGGAGTAATCTCACTCTCCACACTGCAGAGAGAGAGAGAGAGAGAGACTTAGCAGCCAATGAATGTACAGATTTTTTAAAAGTCTATATTCTACTTCAGTCTATGTGGTGGTGTTGGTTGAAGCGAGTTTCCCCCTCATCATTGTAAAGCGCTTTGAGTATCGAGAAAGGCGCTATATAAATGCCAGGCATTATTATTATTATTATCATTTATATTTAAACCATATGTGACCCGACGCAAGCTAGAGATGCATGCCTTGCACTCGACCATTTCACAGGAGGCGCGAGAAATGCAAAATCACTCTCCGGTCAAAATTCAGTTAATGCCAGAATCGCATTCCGGAAGATCAAATCTATCATTCACCTAAATTTCAAAATTCTAATCATTACGTGAAATTTAGCTAAATATTGGTATTAGTTGGTTCTCCAGTACAAAAGATTCTTGTTTAATGACAGAAACGGTATTCTTTCTTCTTCTATTGTCTGAAATCCATCTTATTTTCCTTCTGTGGTTGATGACTTTGTTACATGGTCAGTGTTATATAACGTAGCATTGTTTTTGTTTTGTGCCACTTCCTGAAATGGAGAAAAGTGATTGGACTTGGCAAACGCTAGCGAGTGGCTAACTAATGCCATTCTATTGCTTAATGTCGCCAATGTTTGTCAGTGTAGTCCGATTTAACCTTTGCTTGGCTCCAAGGATTTGCATGTGTCCATAGGAGCTTGAGTGTCTTGTGTTGTCCTTGTTGCTGTTAGCAATTTTTACCTGGCTTACTAAAGCAGCTGAAGCCAGAACAACTGCGCAGCTAATGTTTACTGCTGCCAAGTCAATCGGACAGCTGATTGCATGAATGGCCAATATTTGAGTTATCAATATTTTGAAATGACTTGATGGGGAGTCATGCCAAAATAATTAGCGAAGTGGAAGAATGAAAAAGGATAAGGTTTTAAAGCTAAATCAGAGGTTAAACCTGAGATATTCAAAATCACACCAAGCACTGGGTTTGGGACACAAATATAACAATTTCATACTATAGTTTCTGGTTTGAAGGTGTATTTTATGAGACCGGGCAAAATTCACAATAAAATCTTTAAAGCCAGTTCTCTCCAAACTGTGTTTTGCAAAAACAATATTTAAACAATCAGAAACAATCTCCAGAAATATTTACTCAATCAAATGATACCTAATTTTGTAGCCCTGATTCTATAACGAGATGTAAAAAATGGAAAACCCAAATTTTGTATCCAAAGTATGTATTCGGTCACATATTATAAATTCAATTAATTACTGGCACAGCCTTCACAGGACTTGAGGTGCTTAAGAAACACAAATGCGCGCACACACACACACACGTGCACACACCTCTCCACCTCGGCGGGCGGCTGGTCCCCAGGGGGTGGGGTGAGGGGGGCGAGGCGCACCACCTCGGCCAGGTTCCAGAGCGGCTCCTTCAGGTATCGCCGTTCAATGCTGCACTCCATCGCCGTCAGCCGCAGCACCGCCAGGTCCAGGGGATTGTTCTGCAGCCGCAGGAAGCCAGACCACTCCCTCTTCGTTTTCACCATCCAATCGTCCTGCGGTTCCATAGTGTGGTCGTGGTACTCCAGGTCTGTCCGGGTGGAGTCAGGCTCAGGCAGGCTGAAGCCCTGGACGAGAGGGGAAGGGGGGCGTTGGTCTTAAACTTCTGAGGTGAAGCTCTTACCCAGCTTGTGCCGGTCCGCACTCCGATTGGTGCGCTGACCTGTGACCTCAGGAAGTTGCCCCTTAAAACGTGGTTATGTTTCCATAGTAACTTTGATGCACTTTGAAAACACGTTCAACAGTAACCTCCGCTGCCCTTTACTCCATCTCACACACTTATACACCCAATGTTACATCATATTTGCAGAGGCATACGCACTAGTGCTGGGCGACATTACATCGTTTACGATTAGGGATGGGACGATATGCTTAGCTCACAATATGGTTCGATACACAATATGGGTTAACAATTTCGATACAACCACGATACGATATAATAAAAGTCAATTGACAAGAATGTATGACTGCAGAATTATATGCTTATTTCTGAGCCATAAATCTTTCTACACAGGCCTAAACTAAAAATGTTGTATCATTACAAAGTGCAAATAACATAATGTACCATTATATTAAAGTTTTCTAATAGATAGTAGGCATGGGCATTTTATGTTATTTTTTACTTAAAGGGATAGTTCGGAATTTTGGACACAATGTCTCAATTACGACTTACCCATGATGTAGTTGATTGATGGAAACCATTTTAAGCTAATTCCATGCTGTCCTTTTGGACATACACACGTTGCTAATGCTAGCGCAACTCTATGGTAACTGGTAGCATCCACTACCAAATGCACTTAAACACTCCACAGTGTACCCAAAGCAAATAAAATACGACGACAGTCTATCTGGGTTATTTTGAGTGTTTATACCATCATTTTTTAAGTCAAACTATCGTTGAATCCTTTACTTTATGCTGACCTATATTCCCTGTGGAAGTATGGCGGCGGAGCGATACTTTACGTTACCTACGAATCTAGTGCCGGCACTGGTCGACTACAACAACAAAGAAGAGCAACAAGTTTCAATGGCCACATTCGCTCCCCAGGATTTATGTCCAAAATTACAAACTATCCTTTAAATGTTATTGATCGCATGATGTAGGCTAGCTACTAGCCACTCCATCAGTGACACGTTGAGGAAAATCTATTTTTACAATGCATCTTAAAAAGTCCGGCAGCATGCAACAACAATGCACAGAAATATTCCCAATGCTTAACAGTCCCGGTGCTATTTGATATCAAGAATTAATTTGGAACTCACAAAAACGTTGTAACAAATAAACAATATAATTACAAAAAAATGTTACTCAAAGACAGCTGCATTATATAAGCACATTATCTTAAACACAACAAGGCAATGGAAAATTAGTGCTTAGTGATAAAAACGAAGTTTATGGCAACCTAAATTTTTGCTTTTACGTTGACCTGGGCAGACAAAATTGAATACGAGGCCTACTCCAATAAAATAATAAATAAAATAACCTAAATCAAAAGACAATAGGCAATACAAAGTAACATGTCAGTAGTTCGGCTAAATTGATGCTGGGCAGAACGAAACTGATATTCTCCAGCATAAATATTATTCTATAACAACTTTGATGAAGTAAGTAAAGCCAAATAAATTAAATAATTGAATTTTTCAATGATTTAAGTCCTGCAGCTGTGAAGGCTGTCATGCGGGGTTGCTGAAAATCGGTATTTCAATGTAGCGATGTTTCTTTTTCTTTATGCTTTAACAGCACACGCGATGGTGGTATGGTTATGGAACGCCGTTTGGGCCAAAACCTGTATTTCGACGTCCGCGTTAAGACGTCAAATTTGTTCGTCTTAAGACAACAGAAAATACCGCGTTAACACGTCCATTTTGAACGTCTTAAGGCGTTTAAAATTGGGTGCTACCACTTCATCAGTTTCTGAGGGGAAACCCTTCATACAATCATTGCAAGAGAGAAAACAATTCCCCACTCAACCTACCTTGTATGAATTGAGGTTAAGAACTAATATTGATTGAATTGGGCTTAAGAAATAATATTGATTTACGGTGACATTATTAACATCAGCATTTTTTGTAGCTTGTATACAATATCATAGCTACTTGACATTCATCTAATGTGGTGTTTGCCTAAGTGCCCACTAGATGGCAGTATTAGAGCACAAATGGCAACCTGTTGAATTTTGAGTAGATTGGGGGGAAATAATTTGGTGTTCTGCAAGCCATTGATTATGGTGTAAACTGTTTAAGATCCTTTCTGATTAATGGCGAAATTTTTAGTGCAACCAAGGGGCATTTTTTATGTAATGGTGGTGTGAATTATGTTACATTGTGGCTATAAATGTTCAAATCCCCACTTTGACCACCTATTGTGATTTTATGCATTAAAGCAGGCTATTATTGGACACAGTTTCACTGTCGCCATGATTCCTTCCTTTCCCATGTCCTAAATGCATAAGGGTGAACCTAGTTAGCCTACTATTTTTCTGTTTTCCTTCAGTAATTGTCCCTATAATTACGCTATAACAGTTTTTTCTTTAGACAACGTGTGCATTACACACACATTTGAGTATTTTTGTTGTATTCCTTGTTATTTAAATCTAAAATAGAAACTTACCATAATTTGTGGATACTAATCCCTTTGTTGAATACTGGTAACAATCGCATTCGTTTAGGCTATTGGCTATCATCTTTTCCTGTTGTGGTGAATAAATAGCATGAGCTGACCAGATTATTTAAATAATTTGATTCAAAACACTAGTTTTTTCGCTCAAAAATTCAAAATCACTCTTTAATGAATGCGGAGGAGACCATTCATCATTAATTTACAACCTCCCTAAATGCATATCTGTCTGCAAGGTGCAGGTATTAAGAATACATTCTCTCCATGCTGTATGGTTGGTGTCTGCACTCATCCCCGTTCCCCAGTAGAGGCGCAACTTTCTCCCTTTAATTACCCAGATAGCAAGCGAACGTTGAATCGACGTAGATTAAATGTGGAATTCCGACGTGGATTCAACATCAATTTGCTCATCAAGATCACGTTGAATCAACGTCAGAATACCGACAAATATTGAATAATCATCAAAATTGTGTTCAGCTGGCAAAGCAATTTATGACGTTAGGCGAATTATTTAGGCTACAGTTACGACTGACATTATCGGCTACTAATTAGTTCAGTTAGCTAATGGAGTGAGTCAGTGATGGCAACAAACATTAAAACTTTTAAATGGCAAACATTAAAACTTTTAGATATCATGTTAATATTTAACCTTGATTATTAAATATTTGTCGGTATTCTGACATTGATTCAACGTGATCTCGATGAGCAAATTGATGTTGAATCAACGTCGGAATTCCACATTGAATCTACGTCGATTCAACGTTCGCTTGCTATCTGGGTAATGAGACTGAATAGTTTGGCATGCTCGGCTAGTCTTGTCGACTGGAAGAATAATGTTGGTATGTACTAATTAAATCCCTGACTAGAGTCACTAAATTCGTATTTCCAAACTGAATAAATACTGCACCTCTAACCACAAAAATGGTTTGCTAGATTAAAGTTGCTGTAAAGTGCATTTAATTAATTTCCTTTCCAGTGGATTTGGTTTCCAGTAGCTTTCGATTTTAAGTCCACTCACGGCCATGATTTCTCTTGCCTCCAGCCCAGCATCAGAATGTTTTTGCTGCGGACGTGCGGAGTGTAATTAATTTCAATGTCCAGGTAAACAGTTTAAATTAATATCACTCTGCACGTTCGCAACAAAAACTTTCTGATGCTGGGCTGGAGGCGAGAGAAATCATGTCCGTGAGTGGACATAAAATCGAAAGCTACTGGAAACCAAATCCACTGGAAAGGAAATAAATGTATTCGGCACGTTACAGCAACTTTCATCTAGCAATATGAATTTAGTAGGATCACCTGAACTGAAACAGATGATTATGTCAATCACATGTGTAAACAGCTGCACGCTTCACATTGCTACTCCCCGCGCAGCTAAAAACTCCACACTCCAAAATGAGTGATGCGACTAGAAAAGAAAAAAAGGCCACAAAAGCAACCTGTGCCTCTGAAGAACCCAATAATAAAAAGTCCCCAACGTGGTTCAAATTCAGTTGCCTGGAGACCATTTGGATTTGAACAAACTGATGAGGGTGCTTTGAAAACTGGCAGTTGCAGCGAAGGACAGTTCTACAACAAACTGGTTTAACCATCTTTGCATTAATTTTCCCAGGTAATACGCAGATTATGAAAAGCTTTGTGAGTCATAGGCTACGCCCACAAAATATCCAACACAAAAGACGATCCATTAATTAATTAAATAATAAAATGAGTTCATTTAAATATTTCTGTGCAACTTATTGAATGCGGTTTCATTTGAATATTTTGATGACTAGTGTGCTATAAATTTCATATAAAGATTTTACAAATTTAACTTTTTTGCTATTTCAAATAGGGATTTGTTTAAGGGGAACTGTGGAAATAGTTGTGGATGTATAATTAATTTATGCATTCATTTAGCATTTCTTGATTTTTAACAATAAAGACAAGTATTAATTTTGAACTTGATAAAAGGTCTGATGCTTTCATTGAAAAATACCTCTTCATTTAACTTGGTTAGCATGGTTAGCTTTTTAAACTTATGTTATCATTACATTTTTAAAAAGCTGAAATATCGACAAAATATCGACATCAAAGTGGCAGTCGGGATATTATTTTTAGGCAATATCGCCCACCCCTAATACACACGGTCATGGACACATAGTGTACTTGAACCGTTGGTAATACATTGTCCTTGTTCGGTGAAATAAACAGCGAGTGAGGGGAAGGGCTCTCGGAAAACCAAGGAATCACTAACCACAGCGGCTGCATTTTTCCCCCTTCCCGCCCTACATCTCCCACTTGTGCCCTGAACGCTAACTTGCATTGAAATCACACTCTCAAATTGACACCAATTCCCAGAATGCACTTCCACAATGCATCTGTGAATGCCTTCCCAGAATGCATCTGAAGGCCTTCCCAGTATGCACCTGAAGGCCTTCCCAGTATGCACCTGTGATGGCCTTCCCTGAGTGCGTCCTTGATATTGCCTGATCACTCGATCCCCGGAGAGAAGGTCAACAGGAAGTGAAAGAGGGAGGAGGGAGAAGAGACCCATCACCAAGGTTACTGATTAGAAGGTGTTAATAAGAAGCAGTTTGTTAACTCAGAGGAGGGAGTCCTGGGGAGGGTAAGAGAGGGAAGGGTGGGGATGGAGGGCTAATGGATCTGGGGCACTACTGCACCCCCATCCCCTCTACAGCGAGACCCGGGGTGGGGCACACAGGTACCCCACGAGTGGCTGTTTGATCCTTTCCACAGAGCTGTACTCCAGACACTGAACCTGCTTCTTCTTTGCGTAACTTCCTACAGTTCACTGGAACCATAATGAACAGACACTACCAGCCATGTTCTCAAGCTGCACAATGTTGCCCCCTTGTGGCACTTTTTTTTTTTTTTTTTTTTGCTGCCGCAGAACAGCTGTGGATCTGGATCAAAACAGACCTCCATGGGGGGTCTTAGCCATGTGGCCCCACGTCAGCTGCCCGGAGCTTGTACCTGAGGTTCTGGGGCAGCGGATTCTGTGCTGCAGTCATCGTTGCTCCTCTCCATCTGCGGAACCTTCTTAAAATACAAAGTGTGCAGAGTGTGATGAGGCTCTGCCTCCCTTCCCTGCCCATGCAGTGACACTCACTTCACTAGGGGGCAGCACTGTCACAATGTTTAAAAAAAACTAGAACTAAAAAGATCAGACATTAAAAACAAAGACGACGAATGGAAGACGGCAGATGAACAGGGAAGTAGTGTCGGCCCGACACTTATTGTAAAAACTTATTTTTACTTTTGAAGTGTTATTAATGAGGATCTTTATTGTTATTTTTTAGGATAATAATTCTATACTATACTACCATATCTTCATCTTTTTGGTCGTTGTAAGCTATTAGCATTTTTCTTTAAAAAGAGGGCCTTTAATAATGACAATGATGACAATATGGCCAAAGATGTGTGAACCAAAAAAAGGGTAATCATATATGAAAGTGTAAAACATGTAATTGAATCCTGATTCTTGAAGTTAGGAATTCCATTCCTTCATGGATTCCCAGGGGTCCCTGAATCTCTATTTGGGAACCCCTGCTTTCGATTAACAAGGTCATCAAGCCTCCCCTAACCAAACGCACTAACCAAACGCATTAACAGCCAAGCCCATTCAGGGACATGAGCCCTGCGATGCCCTTGCATGCCTTGCATGCCCTGCCGGTCACCTTCTGCTGCAGGTCAGCCATGATGACTCTCTGCTCCAGGTCCTCCACCCACTGCAACACCCTCAGATCCGCTTCCATGGCCTTCAGCGACTCCACCCACGGCTCCTGCACGGCCTGGGAGAGAGTGGGGTCCGGCTCCGCCCTCTCCTGGAACACTGGGTCTGCAGAAGAGCGGGCAGTTATTGTAGCTCCGCCCAGACGGCAGACTCCGCCCCACCACCCACCACCCACCACCCCCCACCTCTCGGGTGACACACACCGCTGATAGTGTTGGAGCACATCTCCGTCAGGTACTCGCTGTGCTTGGACAGGTGTTTGTGGAGGGCCTTCTCGCGAATGCCCCGTGGGTGTAGCGCCTCCACAAGGGCTGACAGCTCCTCTGGCTCCCTGATCCACCACCACCCACGCACCATCCCTGCAGAGAGAGTAAAAGATGTATAAAATGGCACACAAATCCAGACATTGCTCATGTGCCAGGAACAAGTTAAATGAGTCCGTAAATAAAATTTTGTTTTTCCATCTCCCCCTCCACCCCCCCGCCCCCCAAACCCAATAGCATAAAACCAATAACTGTGCTGCCAATAAGCAAATACACTCCACACAGTACTTCTAGGGCATGCTTTGGGTGGGGGTGTGTTTGCTGGGGGAGGGTCATTTGGAGGGAGTGGTTTTTTTTGGGGGGGGGGGGGGGGGCTTCTTACCTGTGGGAATGGGCCGTGGAATGAGCTGGGTGAAGTATTTCTGCTCGATCTCCTGGAGGAGTTTGGAGGGGGGCCGGCCGCGCCGCTTGGTCCCGGGGACGGAGTAGCCGAGGGCGGAGGGGTCGGTGGAGGTCAGGGAGGGGCCGCTGGCCTTCCTCCGCCTTCCGCCCGGCTTCTGGAGAGGGGTGGAGCACACCTGGGGGCCGAGGGCGGAGAACAGCATACAGGACTGCGGGGGAAAGAGCAGAGAAACAGAGAAGACAGTTAAAACAAACAGGTGCTCCGTTCGGGCGCTCCGTACGGCCCCGGGGATCGGCCTAGAGAGCTGCACGGGAATGGGGACAGCGGTAATACCGCGGAATTTTATGGTAATCCGCGGGTTTGGGGACAAAATAAAAGATATTCCCGCAGTGACAGCGGGAATGGGGATGTGCTTTATGGTGTTCCCACAGGAACGATAATGACATGTATGTTAGCACCACGGTAACGGTCATGACATATTATGGTCATATTGAGTTGCACTGGTAACAGTGACAAAAATTGTCTGCCAATAATCATGGAGTACTCATTCATCTTAAAAGTGACCGTCTAGTTTGTGTGGAACAACACACAAAAAAGCGTGTATGGAAAGAGTTTGCTCTGATTAAAGTTGATGGCAATATTGTTGCGTTCGTCAAATGCAACAATTGCCACGCGACTTTAAAATAGTAGAGAGCTCTCGTGATGCCGGAACCAGTGGTCGACGGGCTCACATTGATATGTTTGTGTGTTGTGGGTTTGCCCCACTGTCTATATCTTTTTTGGTGTTGCTGGTGACTACAACTGAAGTCCCCCATCGGGAAAATAAAAGTTATTCTATTCTATTAATGCATGCTCGGTGCTCAGATTGAACACATCCAGTAGCCTAATGTTACGCGCATCACTGGTGCTCAGATTAAACACATCCAGTAGCCTAACGTTACGCACATCACTGGTGCTCAGATTAAACACATCCAGTAGCCTAACGTTACGCGCATCACTGGTGCTCAGATTAAACACATCCAGTAGCCTAACGTTACGTGCATCACTGGTGCTCAGATTAAACACATCCAGTAGCCTAACGTTACGCACATCACTGGTGCTCAGATTAAACACATCCAGTAGCCTAACGTTACGCGCATCACTGGTGCTCAGATTAAACACATCCAGTAGCCTAACGTTACGCGCATCACTGGTGCTCAGATTAAACACATCCAGTAGCCTAACGTTACGCACATCACTGGTGCTCAGATTAAACACATCCAGTGGTCTATGGGCTCACATTAATGCATGCTCGGCGCTCAGATGAAACACATCCAGTAGCCTAACGTTACGCGCATCACTGGTGCTCAGATTAAACACATCCAGTGGTCTATGGGCTCACATTAATGCATGCTCGGTGCTCAGATGAAACACATCCAGTAGCCTAACGTTACGCGCATCACCCATGTCCCGGGTTTCATTTTAAGGAAGCTAGAGCTGCCCGCTAGTGCCAAGAGCGAAATGACTGGCGCAATCGTTCACGTGTGGGCTACAGATAAGGTAATGTTATTAAATCGTTATTTAATAAGTTATGTGCAGGTTATTATTATTATAAATGTCTCTGAAGTGTTAGCTAGAGATTTACAACATCCTTTTTCTTCTATATCCCAGAGAATTTAGAGAAAATCTATGCTTTTGTTTAATTTGAACAGATTGCACATTGTCTGCAATATGAGCAACAAAGTGCTGAGCATATTTTGTATGCACAATGACCATTTGTACATAAACAGGGGGTCATAAAAAGAGTTTAATTGGAAAAAAAATTATAATTGTAAAGATAACAAAGGATATAAATAAACATTTCAGCATGACATTACATTCTATAGGGTTTGGAAATCTTATTACATTTTACTGTACTGTTTCCACAGTTTTCAGGTATTGACAAAGGCACTTCCAAATGTAAAAGGAACATTCATATGAAAATATGAATTGCTTCTGTTGCTCTATAGTCAAAAAGTAATTGAATAAAAAATACTAAAACATGCAAGGACAAATGTTTGAATTATGTGTACGAGGGGACGGGGTGGGAATGGGGATTTGGATGCCGGGGATGGGGTGGGAATGGGGTTTGTGATGCCGGGGACGGGGTGGGAATGGGGTTTGGGATGACTGGGACGGTCAGGACCGCGACAGAATTTTGTCCCCATGCAGCTCTCTAGATCGGCCTGTATACAGAGCACCAGGACTAAGGGACCAGGGGCCTGTATCATGAAGCAGGATTACCGAGTTAGCTGGAAAACGTAGCAGATACTCTTGTCCAGAGCAACTTACAAGGCTTACATTCTTTTTACATACAATCCATTCATACAACTCGATATCTTGACTCGAGCAATTCAGTGTCTTGCTCAATGTTTCAACGCAATGTGCCCTACCTAGGAATCAAACTTACATCCTTGGAGTTCCAAGCCCAGTTCCATAACCATTAATCAAATCAAATCAATATTTATTTATATAGCGCATTTCACAACTAGTTGTCACAATGCGCTTCACAGAAAAACCCAGCCTAAACCCCCACAAGAGCAAGCCAAAGGCAACAGTGGCAAGGAAAAACTCCCTGGTGCAACTAGGAAGAAACCTTGGAAGGAACCAGACTCAAAGGGGGAGCCCATCCTCCTCTGGTCGGCTCAGGGTCTAGGTATTACATTACAATTACACTGCAACTCAGTTCCAAGGCTGCTATGGCAGGGAGCAGCCATGTGGCGGCGCAAATAACTCACCTGTAGGGGAGAAACGGCAAAGGCAGGTAGGAGGCCAGGAGGCGGTGCCAGGTCTTTGGAGGCGGAGTTCGGGAGGGGGGACTGCAAGAGGGAAGAGCCGTCACAGGGCGTTTTGGGTAGAAGGTTGAACCACTGTCCCTGCTTCTCCGCCATCACCTTCACGCTATTGCCGTCCTGGGAACACGCCCCGCGCAGCCCATCGCTCGACGAACCCTGGAACGAGCCCTGGGATTGACTGAGCCAGGTCAAGAAGGCAGACTGTGTGACGTCGTACCCATTCTGACTGGCCGGGCCGCCGGGAGCGGACTCCTCCGCACCAGCCTTGCTGCTGCGGCGCCGGCGCCGGTTTTTGGCGGTTCTCAAATGGAGTTCCACCTCTGGCTTGATCTTGCGGGGCCGCCCCCGCCCCCGGGGGCTGCTCATCAGAGACGCTGTGCCGGGGAGGGGGTCTTCCTCCTGAGGGGTCGGGGCAGCAGCAGTGGCGGCGGGCGGGGAAACGGCGTGGTCCGCCGTGGGCTCAGTCTTCACATGTGAAATGGGGGGCTCAGCCGGGACCTGGGGCGGCTCCTCCTTCACAAGCACATCTCCTGACCCTGAAAAATAGCAAGGGGGCGCCGTTACACAAAAACCCCAATCCCAGGACTCCTATTAGCCTTAATAATGCTTGTAAGCTTGCTAATCCTTACATTAAACCTGATAATTCAATAAGGACAATTGTGCGTCACCCTGTAGAACGACCGGCCACAGTTGGCACTGGCACGGTCCGGGTTCAATCTGAGGCTGTGAGGCTCATCCATGCACCACAGTGAGGTGCCTTAACCGTGATAAGCCATGCAGCAGCCCCAAAAAGGACACTATTATTACACACATATACAGGGCAGGTACACAGGTTAGGGTTATTTATTTTAAAAAGCATATTATCCATTTCCAACTCTTGATGTTTACTGGAGTGGGTAGGGTAAAGGCCAGCACCTTATAGCATTTAACAGAATTTGAACCCACAACATTGTGGTTTGGGGTGGAGTTCAGTACTCTGGCTAACGCTCGAGTCTGGACCATACTCCAGACTCTGGTAAGGCGGCTTTGATCTTGTTGGCAAATTACGTAGATAATGAAGGGGCTGTGCGCTCAGGCAACCCGAGCTGGTTGGATATCACCATTTCGAATTTAACGAATCACAAGCTGTTTTAATTAAGCACCGCCTCACCAATTACTGTCCTCCTAGTCCAGCTGTTTCTGTTTTTATTACATCTGTTACCAAGCTGTAGGCTATGTCACGAAAGCCCACACATTGTAATTTATGCGACAAAAACAACAGAATTGTTGGTGCTTTGCAGCATGTACATAGTTTGTTTACCGGAGAGGAAACCGTTTCTAGCAAACTCCTAGTTTGTTTTTCCGGTATGGGCGACGTAGCTAATAAGCTAATGATTGACAGGCGCGGGGTGTTGCACATTGAATTATATGAACCAAAACACGTGCTGAAATTCTGAGCGTATATTACATTAACAATAACAGCCTTCCCAGATGTAGTGGGTGTGGTGCTGCTGGGTTTGGTGCTGCCTGACCACGTCATCACATTAGCCAGGTTAGGAGTTCAGAGAGCTGCTGGAAAACTGGAGCCTCACCCAGGATCTCCTCTGCTCCCTCCACCAGCACTCCCCCGAGGTGCGGCAGAACCCAGTATCGGCGCCGGTACCGGTCCTGGCCCAGAGACACCGCCCGCATTGTGTGGGAGCACTGAAGTAGCTTCTTACGAAAAAATACCTGACGCTGAGACAGAAACGCACACATCACACACCAGATCAGCACACACCTCGCACAGGGTGTTCCCCAAGCCCCAGCACAATGCACAAGAGATCGTCAACACGAGTCCCACATAACACCATGAATCACAAACAAGATCATCAACACGCAATGCAAGATCGTCAACACACAATGCACTATCAACAACACACAAAGCAAGATGATCAACACACAACGGAAGATCAACATACAACACAATTTCTTTGATTGAAAATGAGACATGCGATGTGGCGCATGCATGGTTCTGCGGCTCTGTACCTTAGTTAGCTTATCGATCTGTCTCTCCAGTTCAGGGACACTGGCAGTGGTGGGGCTCTCTCCCTGCACAACAGGAAGGAATGTTGTTTAAACGCTATCGTTAGCAGCATATCCTCTGAAGGCTCGATGGAGGCCCTCCGTGTATAAAGCAGTTCGCTGTGACTGAGGAGGTCGTACCTCGCTGAGTTTGGGGTCCTCCCGGCGGGATCGGCGGCTGCTCCTCTCGAGCACCACGCTCTCCTCCAGGGTCAGGTTCTCCTCCTCTGCCACGCGGGCGCTGCGCCTCCGCTCCTCCAGGCACAGTTCCACCTCCGAGCGCCCTGTCCGCCGCGCCAGCACTGCCTTCAGCCTGGCACAGAACGGGCACAAACCGGGCATAAACACAGCATGCAGCAGCAGTGCAACAACTGGGCATAAACACAGCATGCAGCAGCAGTGCAACAACTGGGCATAAACACAGCATGCAGCAGCAGTGCAACAACCATGCATAAACACAGCATGCAGCAGCAGTGCAACAACCGTGCATAAACACAGCATGCAAAAACCGGCCGTAAACACAATGTGCAAAAACCGGGCGTAAACACAGCTTGCGATAACTGGGCGTAACAATGAAGCAATACAGAGTGAGTGAGAATGGGGCATACAGGTATGAGTGAGTGAGAATGGGGCATACAGGTATGAGCGAGTGAGAATGGGGTATACAGTAGGGAGGTCGAACGTTCTGCCCGCAATGTAATCACAATGGGCATTCCACACACAAAACAAAAAACAAAATTGACGTCTGGGCTCATTTCAACATGTAATTTAACAAGGAAATCTACTAAACGAGAGTAGATGAAGCTATTTGTTTGTTTCAGAAGTGTACTTACACTTCAACAATATTATTTTTTTACTTTAGAAGCCAGACATTATTATGCTAATTTGACTCTGTTTACGAGCATTTGTGCCTATACTTAACGCTGTACCGAAATCAATGGGGTCATTATAAAAAATCCAACCACATTGAAGTCGTTAATACACATTTTATTACAAGAAAAACTCACTGTGAAATGTTTTAGGTGTTAATCGATCGGTATGTATCGATACTTTCGTCTATTTAGGTGTCCTGAAAACGTTACATGTGCCGCGCGTCCTGCGGAACTTAGAATAATACAGCCACTTCAGAAGCAAAATGGCAGCAAAAAAATAAGGCGCTCGCCACCTTATTCGAAATAACCCCAGAAGGGATTTTGTAATAGTGAAATGAAATGTTATTCAAATTGTGGCCAACCCCTGTCTTGACATCATTCCGATTGTTCAAATCCGATTGGTCCAAGATATGCTGGCAAAGAGGCGCTTTGAAATGTTTTCTGATGTGGCTAGGTCAGTAAACTCCAGATGAACAACGACATTTTTACATGTAGATCTTCATCAAAATCTCATCTACAGTATGGTATAAAGCATTTTAATATTGCGAATGGGTGTTTTTTTTAATTAACATGAAAAGGGAACATGGGTCAGACCCAGACGCATTAAGTAGGCTAATCAATGTTACTGTTGTGAATACAGTGGAATTCTGAAGCCGCGGGACCCGCCAAGTTTGAAACTGAGACGTTTGGCAAGTATGGCGTTTTGGGAGTACATATTTAATTAAATACAACACGCCATAACAATATATGTGAGTAAATGTGTAGAGTATATTAGTTTTCCTGTACGAATACCACAAAATATCGGTTCTTGTTGTTGAAAAAATAAGGATAACGGTATCCTAAAAGCAGCACAGATGATGTGTTTCCGTCCAACGAGAGTGATTACACGGAAGTGAAACGGGCTAATTTAAAAAATAATTTTAAAGCGAACAAACGTCCTTTTTCTGACAAGCTAGCGATTAATATATTGTTATTTGATTATATTGTAGCATTTAGGACAATATACATGAAAAATAAGCTGGCAAAATATGTTTTCTGAAAAATCACGAAAACGGGTTTGACCTCCCTATATACAGGTATGAGCGAGTGAGAATGGGGCATACAGGTATGAGCGAGTGAGAATGGGTCATACGGTATGAGCGAGTGAGAATGGGTCATACGGTACGAGCCAGTGAGAATGGGTCATACGGTATGAGCCAGTGAGAATGGGTCAAACGGTATGAGCCACTGAGAATGGGTCATATGGTATGAGCCAGTGAGAATGGGTCAAACGGTATGAGCCAGTGAGAATGGGTCAAACGGTATGAGCCAGTGAGAATGGGTCAAACGGTATGAGCCAGTGAGAATGGGTCATACGGTATGAGCCAGTGAGAATGGGTCATACGGTATGAGCCAGTGAGAATGTGTCATACGGTATAAGCCAGTGAGAATGGGTCAAACGGTATGAGCCAGTGAGAATGGGTCATACGGTATGAGCCAGTGAGAATGGGTCATACGGTATGAGCCAGTGAGAATGTGTCATACGGTATGAGCCAGTGAGAATGGGTCATACGGTATGAGCCAGTGAGAATGGGTCATACGGTATGAGCCAGTGAGAATGGGTCATACGGTATGAGCCAGTGAGAATGGGTCATACGGTATGAGCCAGTGAGAATGGGTCATACGGTATGAGCCAGTGAGAATGGGTCATACGGTATGAGCCAGTGAGATGGGGCATACGGTATGAGCCAGTGAGAATGGGTCATACGGTATGAGCCAGTGAGAATGGGTCACACGGTATGAGCGAGTGAGAATGGGGCATACAGTATGAGCCAGTGAGAATGCGGCATAGCAGAAGCTTACCTGCGTAGTTTCCCCTCAATACCCCATTTGTTCTTCCGGTAGATGGCCATGTTCTCCAGTGTCTTATCAATCTCGCTGAAAAGGAGGGAAAGGTAGAGGAACCTGGTAATCTGTAGAATGTATAGCTTTGAATGAACACACAGCTCTACACAAAAGCCTTCTGTTGACAGAGGAGGCAGAATGGCTCATTCTGAAAGAGGGAGGGAAGGAACATGAAGAGAGAGCGGGACTGAGGGTGAGAGATAAAGAACATGTGGGGGAAGAGGGCAAGAGAAAAACATAGGAAGAGTGAGTGAGAGCGGGGTGATGGGTGCAAAGAGAGGGAGAGGACTACTAAAAATGAGAAGGCCCACAGTCCCACCGTGGGCGTGACTATAAACAATTCAAACTCGAGTGGCAGGCTGCCCAGTTTGAGAGAGTGCGGCTCAGCTGCTCACCTGATGACAATGTTGCTGCTGTTGAGCTCGTCCACCAGGAAGCCCAGCATGGCGGCCTTGGCGTCCGGGGGCCAGCGCCTGGAAGGGCTTGGTGCGCAGACTGCTGCAGACTTCGGCCTCGAACCCGCGCGCCTCCAGGAAAATGCGCAGACCTTCAGTCACGCTGCTGCGATTCAGTTCCAGGTCCACCAGCTTCTCCCCCAGGATTTTCACAGACTGCGCAGATGCCAAAGCAACCAATCAAATGCCAGGAATGCGCCCATGCCAAAGCAACCAATTAACTGTCAGGAATGCTGAGACGGCAATCTGACTGCTTGCTTTATGGTGCTGTTGCACTGTAGCTAGTACAAGACACAGCAACATACCACTGCCTGCAGCACACTGTTGAGTTCAGCAGTATAAATTCCTCAGTGTAATTTCAGCAGTGTAAGCTCTTTGGCAGGGTTGGGGTCAATTCAGAATTTTGAGTCAGTTTTTAAAAATTCCAAGTCCAATTCAAATTTACATTCCTATTCAATTGCATGAAGTAGAATTCAATGACATTCAAATTAATTTAGATAAATACTCCATCAGATTCCAAAAACATATGTCACTTATCACTGCAAACAACACCATTTAAAATACTACCTTAAAAGTCAGATGCCAAATCATGTTATAAACAGTATAAAATAAAATAAATTTCTTTATTCATCTTTCAATTAATGCATTCTGAGAAATATATTTTTCAAATATCTATAAAAGTCGAAACCCCTATTTCAATCAAATTCAAATGAGATGTAAGCTCAGCAGTGTAAACTAAACAGTGTCAATTCAGCAGTGTAAGTTCAGCTGTATAAGCTGTGTATATTCAGCAGTGTAAACTAAGCAATGTACGTTCAGCAGTGTAAACTAAGCAGTGTACGTTCAGCAGTGTAAACTAAGCAGTGTACGTTCAGCAGTGTAAGCTAAGCAGCGTTAATTCAGCAGTGTAAATTCAGCGGTGTAAGCTAAGCAGTGTAAACTAAGCAGTGTAAAGGAAGCTGGACTGGTTTACCTGGTAATAAGGGGGCAGCCCAGGGTCACGCAGGGCAGCCTGCACCAGCTTCACTAGCAGGTCTTGGAGCTCGCCCTGGCTGTCGCCCTGGCCCAGGAGCCCCTCCTGCAGGGTGGCCAGGCTGGGGACGTCCCGGGGCAGCTGCAGCCCCACCACCTTCCCATAGCTGTGCAGGAACTCCACCACCGCCAGGCAGTGCGAGAATGCCTGACCCGACAGCACCAGGCCCGGCAGCCGGGAGAACACAGGCAGAATCTGGAAACACACAAGTACCCCAGTTATACATACAGAATTACACTAGCATCTAAACAAAGTTACACACACAGATATTTTCCATTGCATTTCATGCTTTCATATAGGTTGTAGGGCTTTTCCAAAAATTGAGTTTGAACAAATCTCATAAGAGAAATTAGTTTGAAATTTGTTCAAATTTTCTACCGTCAATTTAAAACGCTAAAATGTTGCCAAAATATATAATTAATTATGACCCAGTTTTAATCTCCCTTTAAACATGCAGCTAAATGGCTTAAACGTGTTAGGCTATAAATAAGAAATAATGACAACAGTATTTAGAAGTTTTACTCAGCAAAATAAAAGCAAGGAAGATAACAATGTCAATGATGCAGCAATAAAATGACCCGTTAGATCAACAGTCGCTCAAACAAAAGAAAGAATTATAGCGCATGAGTCGATCACAATTCACAACACAGGCACAGCTTAAACTCAACTGACCTGACCGATCTCCTTTGAAGGAGAAAAAAGTGTTTTGTAGTTCCCACCTTGTGGTCGGTGATGCACATGTCCTCTGTGGGCTTTTTCAGCTCCTCCAGGAGAAGCTGCTGCCGCTTCCTCTCCTGCAGGCGGCGCTGTGCCTGGGCCCGCCGTTCTGCTTGCCTCTTGGCAGTGGCGGCTGCCTGGGCCTGTGCTTCCGCTTCTGCCTTGGCCTTAGCCAGAGCCTTGGCCTTGCTCCGAGCCCCGCAGGCCCTCTGCACCCTCTCCGGCTCCTTCTCCTTCTCCTCTGCTTTCACCCTCTTCCTCCGCCTCTGCTTTTGGGTTTCCGGAGCTGGTTTGGGGGTGTCGGGCTCCGGGATACCCTCCCTCTCTTCCTGCACCTTCGTTTCCTTGGCTTTTTCAACCTGATCCCGCAGGGGAGAGACGGAGAGACGAGAACCAACGGTTTGCAACAGCACAAGATCCCAAGGCAGAAACGGTCAGATTTCTGTCATCATCTCTGATGTAGCCTAGATGCGTGTTCCTTTCACTGTGTGCTCTTGTGCTGAAATCAAGCTGTCAGGGCCTCTCAAACTTACTGACTCTGACAGAACACATTTGGTATATTCCAGGTGCAAGCAAAGGCTTTTAACTTTACATAAGCGCCTACCTTGGTTTTCCGCTTCCCCTGTCGGACCTTTTTAGTCTTTGAGTCTTCCTTCTTTTTGTTCCGGGCCTGACGGGGGAAAAGGACAGATTTCTCTCAAAATCCTCCCCTTCAGAAGCAACTGGATTAGACGTAGCACATGTGCTGATCGGCTTGGAAGTTCAGCAGGAAGTTATTTTCCCTCATTTGTCTGATACACAAAATTTAACAAAGCTAAAGAATATATGTACATTTTACATTCAAATATATGTATATACTGTATGTAAGTAAAACAGGTGATGGAGAGAACTTGTGAGAACATGAAATGATAAAAAAATAAAAATAAGTGATGGAGTGATGCAATTTATGGTGCACAATAGGGAGGTGAGAAAGTCAGCACAAGCATTTTGTAATCTGCGCAGATCAGGGTAATTGGACAATACATTCAGTAGAATGTAAGCTGGCGGTACCAGTTATCAGAAACTTCAGGGATGAAAACACACAATAGCTTCTGTTCTTGCACCTATTGTAGAGTACAAGATGCTAGTATCTAGGGACTAGTATCTCCTGATTTTAAAGCATACAAAGCAGTCAGATTTAACTGTTGTCCAGGTGTACAGCTGCACATGCAGTTACAGGCTCTTGAATACCTTTTCGTCTCATCTTCTTCATCATCTTAATCAGCTTCTCCTTGTCTTCTTCGCTCAGTGTCTCTACAAATGCAGAAGAAACAATTTTTTATATCTGAACAGAGCATGTAGCGTAGTCTATCCGTCTACCACAGAAGCTCTCCTGTCATCAGAATTCATGACTCTGGACATTCTTCTCTACATCTAAAAAACATTAATCCAGTTGAACAAAAAATAAAGAAATAAAAGTGAAATAAAAATGACTGCACAGTTTGCAAAAATCTCAAGGTATACAAAACAGAAGCTGCAATCAAAATTCCCACACTGAAATGTGGATAACCGGAGGGAACGCTGCATGTGGCTCTCCTTAAACATGACTGAAACTCCAAATCCCTTCTTTTCATAAGGCAGCCCACCCTAACCCTCCATCCCCCCTAATCCCACCCCTTACACTGCCGCCATCCCAGCCCAACTTTGTTCTCCTCGTACCGCGTACCCCCTAACCCAGGCCCCTTACCCTGCACCTCCAGCTTCTTCAGCAGCATATCTGTCATCTTAACTTTTGGGGGCCTCCCTGGGCGGCGAGCAGGGCCCTTCTTGTTGCGGGGTGCGCGAGAGCGCGGCCTGGCACGGGAACGCACTCTGTCTGGATTTGGGGGACGACCACGTCTGCCCGTAATGGCCATTATCATGGAGGGCACCTCCTCGTCAGCCAGGAGGAACCACTCCACACCCTTGGGATGTAATTTCACCAATCAGGATTTTGTGCAATAATCCAACTGAAGCCGTATGCAACTCACATATCACATATTTAATCTATACACCTCAAACCCAAGTTAAAATGTAAGGCAATGTTTCCATGTTTTTTTCAGCATGACTCATCAGGCTGACATAAGAACATGGAGTCTGCTTTATCACAGAGTAAACCACCCCCCCACTCCCCCCGAAACCCCCACATTCACTGACCTGTGGCGTCTCTCGCTCCTCGTAGTAGTCACCGACGGGCATGCGGGGGCTGAAGCTGAAGTGCTCCCTGGTCACAACTGTGACGGGATGGCGGCTCAGATACTACCAGGAGAGAAGGATCCTTTACTTCACAGGCCTACCTGCCCTTTCCCACAGCTCCAAAAACCACCACCATCCCATTCTCCAAGTCATAACGAGTTATATATGCAGCTCCACTGCTAAACCATTCATACCTAGTTAAGTGATATTAACTGGGGAAAATCACATCATATTTGGAGCATGCTTGGTGCAGGTTCTACAGAGCACATTACATAATGTCGTCTAATTCAGTTCAGGAGAATTCATAACGCTGATCTGCCAGATGGCACATGCTGCCCAGGTGATCGTTACCTTGATGACCTCGGGGAACTGTTTCATCCTCTTCCCGCAGGGGCTGTAGTACCAGGTCTCCCCTTTCAGCCGATTCTCGCACCTCCGCACGCGAACCTCCCGCCTCCACCTGCCAGCGGGGGGAACAAGGAGGAGTCGTTACAGTACAGCAGGTCTGTTTCCTCAACCAATTGACCAAGCTCAATTAGCTAACACAGAAGGCATTTCAAACAGGCACACAAGAACAGTCTTAAACCATCATTCATGACATTTAATTCTTTATTTTTTTAAATAAATTATCGCCACCCAATGTGGGGCTGTACATGTCCAATTCCCACCCTAATTTGGAATGTCCAATTTGCTATTTGCAACCACAGCCGCGTTCAGTGGTCCCTACTGCCCGATCGGGAGAGTGACGACGCCTGCGGTTCTCCTCAGAAACATGTGGTGTCACCAGCCTGTTTCCTTTCACACCGCAGACCACAGCTAAGCTCAGAGTGGAGTCGGAGGAGGACCCATCATATGCGGCTTTGGCATGCAGTCCACAGGTGCCTGATGGACAACCGGGGGTCGCTAGAGAGCAATAAAACACGGACCCCATTTAGCGAATGAACCCTCCCGTACCCTGGGCAACACAATCGGCAATTATGTATCGTATTGCCCTCTGGAGCTACAGGCCAGTCGGCACTGCCATGGGGCGGATCCGAGACGGTGGGGCTCATCCACGCACCACAATGTGGTGCCTTAACCTAATGAGCCACCCGGCAGCTCTAATCATTCATGAGCTTATCAAGCAATTTTGCTTAAAATGTCAAATTACACAAATGATTGAGGTAAAAATGAAGACGATAAGTTGTGGAACACCGCATTACCCGTTCAGCAGGGGGAACTTCACTTGCTCCTCCGTCGCTATCCTCCTCTTTTGCACCTCACCTGCAAGCATATGAATAGCAGCAAAGGCATCAGCTCTCCTGCCCAAAAGCTCCTTTATTCCCCAGTTCAATCAGTCTCAAAGCGGTCAGCCTGCAACCTGTACACCAATATCATCCACGCCAACAAGAATATCCCTCCTTTATAAATGTGTCACCCATCAAATACTTTCACTGCAGTAACAAATGGATGCATAAGCTGTAATACAAGGTTTCTGTTGACTATATGTGCCATGACACAGGTGTCCCCAACCCTCGTCCTGGAGAGCCTTGGGGTCCACTGGTTATTTTTAATCCACCTTGATATCAGCCACCAAAGCAGACCCAAGAAACTAGGGGCCGGATTTACTAAAGGATTGCGACTGCTTTTCCGACGCTAAAGCAGTCGCTACAAGGTCGCAATATCTATATTGGATTTACTAAACTGTCGCACTGGGTCAAAATTAGGATGTAATTTGCGTGGATTACGTCGCTCTGACTTTCCTTTTGATGCATAATTAAATGTATTCATGCATATGTATACCTGGATTGAACACGCTAGAACAGGGTGGAGATTATGTAAACTGCCAATTAAGTATTCAGTCTGATTTAGAAAAGCATGCATTAATTGCAACTATTCTTTGCGTGGGAACTCCTGAAAGCAGGCGGCAGGCAAATTTCCCTGCGCCGATAAAGCCTATAGCTCACACACAGGATGCTGAAGAAAGGTGTCGGGCTGTATACGCATGTCCTCGGCAGAACAAATAAATCCTCGAATGTATTGCACTCGAAACAAGACAGAATTTAAAATGTTTCACACATGCTTCTACTAATCACGTCTCATTTATTTTCAGATATAATATGAAATTATAGCCTATTTGTTTTATTGAAATCACGCAAGACGCAGTCATCAGCTAGCAGAATTTCAGCACGTCTGAATTTAAACAATGTACACAATTGTGCTTGTGTGGTCCAGTAGGTATAATTAATTGTGAATACAGTTGTAGTTATTCTGTGTTAATATCCTTTCCTTAGTTGGACCACCACCGGTGTCATTTCCCCGCATTATGTTGTAGGAAAGTTTTTCTAAAATGACGCCATCTTTTCTTTACATCCTCTACCGTTCGTATATAAATTTTGTATGATGTCATTCCAAAATGTTCTCCTCTCCGTTGGTGTTGTATATGCTGTAATACAGCGTTGGGTACCTCGTAAATTTAAGTTTTATTTTTCTTGTGGTTATCTCGCGACTTGTGCCTCGCTCCTCCGTATCCATTTATTAGCGCCTTGTAATCTGGATGTGTTATAGATGTCTCCTACTACTGCATATTTGTGGGTGTCTCCTACTGCAAAAATTGCAAATGAAGGCATTTAATTTCTTTGATTATGTAATTAGGACCAGTCATAGTAAATCCGTCATTAATGTGTTGGTATCTGCAACCACAACAGAGTCGCAATATAGCGAATGTTTTGCGCTGTGACTGTTTCCCTTTGTAAATCCGGCCCCAGGTGTGGTGACTTAAGTTGGATTTCCTCGTTACTCCGAGCGTAATCGCCTACATTCACTGATCGATTACGCTCGGAGTAACGAGGAAAACCAGCAGGCAACGCAGCTCTACAGGATTTCCTCGTTACTCCGAGCGTAATCGCCTACATTCACTGATCGATTACGCTCGGAGTAACGAGGAAAACCAGCAGGCAACGCAGCTCTACAGGATTTCCTCGTTACTCCGAGCGTAATCGCCTACATTCACTGATCGATTACGCTCGGAGTAACGAAGAAAACCAGCAGGCAACGCAGCTCTACAGGATGAGGATTTTGGACCCGGCTTTGACTTGCTGTTACCATTGGCTGTGGCATCTTCCTCATCCTCATCATCCTCCTCCCGCGCTGGAGCCTCCACCTTGCGAGCTTTGGGTGATTTTGCGGTCCCCTTCCCCGTCCTCTTTGCGTTACCCTTCGCTGTTCCCTTGGCCAGGCCTTTCTTCATTTTCAGCTCTTCTTTTTTTGCTTTCTTTGCATCTTTTGCCGTGTTCTCTTCTTTTCTCACCCTCTTCCTGCGTTTCGGAGTGACCAGATTGGGATGTTGGGAGGGGCCGGGCCCAGGGGATGAGCCGATTGACTCTTGGTGAAGGGTGGGCTGACCCTTGGCGAGATCGGCCCTACCCTCAGAGGCAGCTCCTGCAGTTGTCACCTCCTTTTTCTTTACCTCCCCTCTCTCTCCCTCCTCTGCGGTTCGGACCCCTCCCTGTACAGCTGTGGACATGCCACTGGATACTGGGGACTTCTGGGGTTCTGTAACAAAAACAGGCAAAGATAACAGACAAATAGATGCATACACCCCAGTTCACCCCAATGAGGCCAGTCAAACTAGGTGCCATTTTCTGCTATTTATTTCCTATATCATGGATGTATGAGAAATCACTGTTATTATGGTGGTAAAAGAGAATTTAAATGCATGATTTGCCCCACATCTTTTCCTGATTATGAATTATTAACATGATGCTTTTTATCATCACATTTTTCAATGTGACTGTCTATTGCCTTACTGTGCATTAGAAACACTCTCTTTAACTCTCAGTACAATATTGAGAGTGGGTGTGGCTCCAGAACAGATTTTTGCAAGAGGGGAAATGGACATTTAGTGGACGGCCTTTTCTTTTTTTTCATATTATCAGTGCACAGATCAATTTACCGCCTATTTGAATAAAAATATTTTTGGAACAGAAGGGGGACACTGCGGTGCATTTTGGCATTACCGGGCAAAGGGAAGGGGAGGGTTTTTGGGGTAGTCTCCACAGGGGTTCCAGCATTCGGGGGTTTGGCGTGGCCAAACTCAGGTGCAGGTTGAGTCAGTGCTGCGTCTTTGACTGGGAGCTCCGCATCCCGCTGAACCACTGAGCACCCCCTCGCTGAATCGGGGGCATCCTGGCCCGCCAAATCCTGTACCTCACTAGAATCTGAAAGCACAAGATCACAGTTACACGCCAACTCTTTGTGGGTGGACAGTCTGAAGACATACTCAGAGATACACACATTATGAACAGTGAAAAGGCTTGGTAAACACTGCAAGAGCTTCACAATGTTCCCATATAGCTGTTATCAGACATGTGACTCTACTGGGCGTGGTTTAGGTGCATTCATGTTTCAGGACGTTGCAGCTTAAACTTCCCACAAAATTACTAACTTGGCCAGCATCTTCCCATGTTTCCCATGCTATGTTTTGAAACATACTCAGCATCACAAGACAGTGAAAACAGCACTAAAACCCTGTACTGGCAATTCCCTCTGAAAGTATTCATATTACTACGCCACATAAACTCAGAGATAGACCGAACTGCCCTTTCAGGAGCAACCTGCCAGCAGCTGACACTGTCCTTCCCCATTAGCCCCTGGGGCACGGAACTAAACGCAAACTCGACCCCATGACAGGCCTGGTCATGACATTCCCTGTTTCTGGGTGCCGAGCCTCACCTTGTAAAACTAAATAACAGGGGATGCTCGCTCTCCGCTACCCAATGCCAGAAAATGGCGGCCGGCGTTGGCGGTCTGCAGCCCTGAATTCCTGCCAGCGACTCCCGACAGCGCGCAGCAGAGCAAGCAATCTGTCATCCAGTCGCTGAGCAGTTTTGACTTCCCGTTAGCGACAGACGCACACACAACGTAACTGGCTGCCTGACGACGCTAGCAACGTTTTTGCAAACTCCGACCACTCCCTGCACCCGGAGGAGCCACTGTGCTTCCCCAAGACCCTCACACTCCAGAGGGACAAACTTGAGCATCGGAATTAGGGTCACAACCATTTTGATTCGGTCAATCCAGGATAATAGCTGAAGATAAATTGAAAAATCCTCACAGAACAAAAATCTTCACAGCAATTTTTCACTAAAATGGAATGGTCCCAACCCTGTTCAACACCAAATTGAACAGGTATTATGATATGGGCAACTTGTGGTACACTACAGGATACATATCAAGGTATTTTGCATTAACATGGCTAATAAATAAAATAATCATGATAAAATGATTAATAAAGGTTTTTGCTAGTTTGTTTCAAAAAAAACGTTTTTTTTTAAAGTCCGTTTCACAGTTACTCTATATATTGTGAAGTCCTTACCCTAAATAACTTATATTAAGGCATTTCTTCATAATCGGGAACCACTGGGGCATGTGATTTCAAAGATGAGGACACATGCAAGCTCATATTGATAAATTCCATTCATTCATTATCATATCAGTGTGTTTGTTACGAATTGACACCATAAAACCATGGTTCTTGAAGACTTTTTCAGAATGGTTATGTCACAAATGCAGATTGTGACGTGCTTATCAGACAGCAATCATAGGTGACAAAAAAAAGTAACACTATGCAGTCTGTAGTTCTACTTCAATATAGTGATGAAATTCATCACCATTGGTTGAAATTACAGCTAATCTAAGGCTTTTCAAAGCAAGCTAGTTAGGTAAGCTGGTCAGCAATCATACCCGGAGTAGTTTTTCAGAAAAGTCTGAAGATCTCCACGATTTCCGTGAAAAGCAGCATCATGGATGAAACTGTACAGGTACCAATATAAAACCATAATTTTTCCCACCCCGAAACAACACAACTTTAGAGTTTGGCTGCACTTGAATTAACAGAAAGAACAACTGCATTCCATTTGAACACTTTTTAAATTGTGAGATATACAACAGCAAATAAACACGATTCACTGTTAGAGCATTATAAAGTAAAGTGGCTTGAATGGCCCAGACCAGACCCCACTCACCATCAGAGTGGATGGAGGTGGAGCTGTCAAAGTGGGAGGACACAGATATGATGCTCTGGGAGGCCTTGTTGAAGGACTCCTCCAGAAGAGAGGAACGCTCTGCTTGAGAATCCTCAGCGGTAGAGCCCATTTCTGCCATTTCCTCTTTGTCAGACAAATCGTCAATCCGAGTCTCGTCAGCCTCTTCTGAGTCCTCCGTAACCCAGCTCTCATCAGCCAATGGGCTTTCGGCAAAAGAGGCGTTTCTGTGCGCACCGTCCAGGGGGGAGGCCTCCCATGCCCCGACATCCCCAGAGGGACGTTGGCCCCGCTGGGATGGGTCTTCCTCACGGTCGTCGACCACAGGCTCGCTGCTCTGAGGCCCTCCCACACACTCTTCTACACCTAACCCCGCCTCAAAGTGCCCACCAATCAGAGGAGACGTACGCAGGTGAACCGTCACGGTACCTGCCCCCTTCACTCCAGGGCCACGGCCCACAGCTTCCTGGTTGGTGGCATGATCAGACAGAGAGGCCTGCTTGGGGGGGGACGCCCTGACCTCCACCTGCTCAGACTTAGTTACCACAGGGATTAGTGGAGGAGGAGGAGGAGGAGCAGCAGCAGGAATGGAGTTTGCTGGTGGTGCAGATACCACAGGAGGAGCAGGCGTCACAGAAAGAGCAGGTGCCGTGGGAGCTGTGGGCACCACTGGAGGAGCAGGCTCCGTAGGAGGAGCAGGTGCCACAGGAGCAGCAGGGACCATGGGAGAAGTCATTACAGGGACTGTCGTAGGAACAGGAGCCACGAGAAGAGCATTAGCTAGGGGTGTAGCAGACTTCACTGCAGGAGCAGGGGCTGTTTGACGAACAGGGGGATGGAGACCCACTGGAGCGACAGGCGCCATAGAGGGAGCAGAGACCGTTGGAGGAGCAGGCGCCGCGGAAGCAGCAGGAACGGCTGCAGGACCAGTGTCCCTCACCGCATCTCCTTCCTTGTATCGCCTGGCTGTGAGGTGTCCCGAGTCGGAAGGGAAGAGCTGAGCACGCTGCCCGAAGTCGCCCTGTGGCCCGACGGTAAAGCCGGCCGGCCTGTGAGAGAATCCCTCCACCGTGGACGGGCGCTGAGGGGGCGAAACGCTCTCCACCCGGCCGTAGCTGCTGTCAGCGCCATCATACATCTCATTCAAACTCCCTGCGAAAATTAACAAGAAATATGGATCAACTCAACTTTTTAAACAGAATAATTGAACATATCAACACAGAATAACTCAATATAGTTAGTTTGTATGTATATAGATTTCCAACACTGGAAATTCAGTAAGCAGACGCTCTTATCCAGAGGGAAGACATGCTGGCTATATTGCCTTGGTTGATTACAGACGTACATACATTTCAGTCACGTAAAAATTGACTATATTGATACTCCCAAATTTTTGTCCTACTCAGTCAATGAGGTGTGAAAGTATCTGTATATCCAATGTACTAATATTACTTGACTCAATTTGAATGTGTTCTGTGCCATTTCAGCAGAGTGGAAGCCAGCAATGTTGAAACTCTACCTTGGGAGCCAGCAGGCTGGGTACCGGAGCGCCCCAGGGGGCCATCTCGAAGCACACCCCCGTTTTCCCCGCATGGGAGAGGGCATTACTGGCACAGGGGATGCCTGCAAGGGAAGGGGGCTACTTGAGGGGGGCATTACCGGCACAGGAGAAGCCTGCAGTGGGAGGGGGCTGCCAGTAGCCACCCGGCTCATGCTGTGGTGCTGGGGGCTGTGGCGAGGGGGAGTGAAGCTCTGTGATGTCGGAGGCATTATCTGCGCCAGTGGAGGGAATTGAGCTGAGGGTGGGGCCTGCGACTGGGGTGGAGTCTGGGAGTGGGGAGATCCCTGGGAGAGGGGTGGAGTCTGAGGGTGGGGCAGGACCTGGGAAAGGGGCAGGGCTTGTGAGAGGGGTGGAGTCTGGGAGTGGGGAGGGGTCTGGGAGTGGGGTGGAGTCTGGGAGGAGTGGGGCAGGTTTTGGGAGTGGGCCAGGGCCTGTGAGTGAGGCGATGCCTGCGAGAGGGGCGGAGTCTGGGAGTGAGGTGAAGTCTGGGTGTGGGGCAGGGCCTGTGAATGGGACAGAATGTGAGAATGGGACAGAGTTTGTGATTGGGGAGGAGTCTGGGAGTGAGGCAGCGCCTGAGAATGGGTCAGTCCCTGCGAGAGGGGAGGAGTCTGAGAATGGGGTGAGGCCTGTGAGTGGGGCGGAGCCTGGAACTGGTAGTAGGACATCCCATTAGGCACCATGCTATAATGATGCTGCTGCGGCTGCTGATGTTGCTGCTGCTGCTGCTGTTGTTGCTGATGGTGGTGGTGGTGGAGGTGTGCCTGTGGGTGGAGCTGCTGCCGGTGATGTTGGGCGGCGGCCATGCCGGCGTGCACCTGCCCCTGGTAGGCCCCGTACCCACCGTGCGAGCTGTAGCCCGCTGCCATGGGAGAACCGCCATGCTGCTGGGTGGGGCTGCCCCTACTCCAGTACTGGCCCGCCGTCAAGGTGACGTTGGGCGAGGCCGTCGCTGGGGCCTGCCGGGAGCCCACCAGGCCTCCATTGGCCTGGTACTGGGCGTGGCTCTGGAAGTGCTGCTGCAGCGTGGCCCCAGGGCCCTGCTTGTGGTGCATGCTGGCCCCCCGCTCAGCACCCGCAGCGGGGCTGTACTGAGGCTGGCCCCACAGGTAGTCATAGCTCAGGCTGCTGCGGTGTTGGTGGTGGCCACTCATGTGTGAGTAAGAGGTGGGGGGGTGCGGGCCAGCCACGCTGGTCCCAGCTACAGTAGTGACACCGTTCACATTCACATTCAAGTCGCCATTGAGGTCTGCAAAAACAAAACAGGGGGAGAGGTCACAAAAACAAGGAAAAACAGTGTGGAGTGTTTCTGCTGCATCCGCTCACGGTATCGGATGAGTCACGTTTTGACTCATTATAAATGTAATCGACTTGCAGATTTGTTATGTTTTTTCTTGTTCTGCAGGAACGGTGTTGCTCAGCAGCCTTGCACTTAGTAGTAAACTTGACCTTAATTCAGATTATCATTGTATTATGTCCTATGTAAGTACCGTATTTACTTATAGTAAGTTTACTATAATTTAGCTACAAAGGTGAGACCAGGACAGCATAACTAACATACCATTTTGGGGGTAAGTAAAACAATATCAACACACACACACACACACACACACACACACACACACACACACACACACACACACACACACACACACACACACACACACACAGATTTTGCAGATTTGTTTTCACTTTCACCCATTTTTCATGCAAGTACTACTTCCACAGATTCAGCAGCTGGGGTGGACTGGACAGGGAAGCGCCGATACGCTACGGACGTAATGACGTGGCTACTCACTCTTTCCCTGCTGAGAGAAGCTCATGGAGGAGCCGTTGGTATACAGAGACTCCCCCGAGGACGGCTTCAGTCCTGAGTTTGCCGACACCGAGGGGTGGCCCCCAAAGTTGTACTGGTTATTTGCCTCCATCTGCAAAATAGGGTTTCCTAATAGGTCATTTCCCAAATCATGGAAGACCAGCATACTAACAAGTACAGGTGAAAAACTGAGTCAAACAACAATACTCTCAAACGGCATGTTGTTTAGGGAGGACCTAGTAGACCATCAGCAACAGACAGTTAGCTGCCACCACTACTACTACTACTATCACTACTACCATCATTTCACCACAAGCAGAATGACACCACCTGTCTTCCCAGCTCAATGGTAAACAATCCTAGGATTTCAACCGTTACAGATGTTGGCATGATATCCTTACCAATCAAGGCTAACTCCATGAATACTGGTAAAAGAAACACACACCTTCTGCTCAGGCAGGAGAGGATTCAACACACCTGCAAGCTATTATAATTCTTCTTCGCACTGAAGATCACAGAAAATGGGTGGACAGTATTATTTGGATATGTCGTGGGGCAGATTAGATTGGATTTCACAAGATGTACTGCAGGAAAATATTACATTAATGTAATTTCCACTATTATGCATAATTTAAAGCAATGGTAGAAAGTTTGTCGTTCTCTGCTAACAGAACTCCTTCATGCAGGGCCATAACCTGCCCCCCCACAAGCACTCCTATGTGCATTAATAATGCAAATCTTCAGGCATGTATTCCAAACTCCAACCAGTTGAGCTACAAGGCCAAACAACATACAATCTGAGCCAAATAATAAACAAATCATACTTTCATCATTACCGTAACATCTCCAACACAAACACACCCTTTGTGGATTAATAACGCAAACCGGCGACAGGCAACCTAGGCATGTACCCTTAGTTCCAAAATCAACGAACCCAGTTATAGCCAAGTACCAGAGGAATTTTTAAACGCGAGAGCTACCCAGTCGGCCGTTTAATTAGATTTCGTTTCTTCGTGTAAATCAAATGTTAAATTTCTGATTGAAGTAGTGAAGAATGACGTGCAAAGTTCAATTCATCATAAGTGATAATCCGCAGAAGTGCCTACGTCACATTTACAGTAACCAATGGACACAGCGTGGGGAATTGGCTAGTGGGGGTGCAGGCGTTGTCAGTGCTTGTGTAGAGGCTAACGTCGTTAATCCACTAGCTTGCTACTTGTTCTTGTCAGAACATCGCATCGCCTTTCCACAAGACTTAAAATGTCGCAGTACCAAATCATAGCGTATACATGTCACCTCCTTCCTTGTTTCAGGCGATGAACACAATGCACGGATAACCGTATAATAAATGTATAACAACGAACGAGAAGCATTCCATCCGTTTTGGTTAAAAAAACATATATACTGACGCTACCGACTGACACCTAACGTTAGGGGGTAAAATAATGCGCAGCTTCATCTCATATCACGGCCTGCTAAATATGTAGCTAGCTTGCTAGCTAAATATTTCTTGATTTTAGCAATACGAAACCAACTGAAAAGGAACGTAACGTTACGTTCATATAATTTAGTTTAACGAAACTAATCATACAAATAGAAAATCTGTATGTAATGGTATATCTCAGCAAAACCATCAGAAATAAATATATATATATATATATCCACGATAAAAGGTACCTATAACAGCCGCGAACCACTGAATTCGATAGCGTAGCACGCTAGCTCACTGTTGACATGAGGTAGCTCCGGTAGCTTATACAAGATAGTCAGCGATCAAACGCATCTCATTAGCTAGCAATATACTCAAAAACCTAAATTGCTATATTCTCACTATAACATGATAACTAATTCGTCTTAGTCATGCATCTAGGCACTTTCTCAGTTACCCAGCGAGCGAACCATCATAGTTATTTGAAACAGAAAGTCTTAGCTTCCGTTAGAGCCAAGTTATTTCGACAACAATCCAGTCTGCTAACTTTCATTCATAGGTCGCCAGCTAGTTTGCCAACTGGCAGAAACATTCCCGGTCACATCCTCGCATTGTAATGCTCTACTTTAGCTTCCAAATGTTTACCAAGTTAAATGGTCCAACTTGAACCGTCTTATCAATTTAAACATGTGTTCTTAACTAACGTTAAGTTGTTGCTAGCCAAGTCATCTTGCCATCCTGGCTACAGAGCATAGCTAGTTGACGTTAGCTAGAAAGCTAAATTGCACCATCCATCTATTTCAGTAAATCCAGTAAGTAGACCTTATAAACGTTAACTAGTAAAGTAACTGTCGTACACTGATAGAGATAATTAACAGCCAAATAATAGGACTGGTTAAACTTTGTTCTACAAACATTCGGGCCTCTATTAAAACCCTTAAGGCCTTTGTTTACTAGCCAACTATACGAATAACCAATGGTTAGCGAGCTATTTAGCAAGCTAAATAATTAGCTGTGAAACTTAGCATGGCCATTCTAGCTTGAATATAAAGTGCTGCGATACTCACTACGAATCCCATTTGGAAACTTGTAATGTAATCGTATACTTAACACTATTCAATTTTAAATCGACCGAATGTTTAATAGGAGTCTAACGCCGTCGCGATTTTGTGTTTCTGGATGAACAACTAGGATGCTCATCTTAGCTCAAAAGCCAGCAAATAAAGTCACCTTGTTTTCCTGACTCTGAGGAGAAATTTAAACGACAACCATACACACACAAATTCAAAAGTTTGCGCACTAAAATTATATAATATAAAACTGCCGAACCTTGCAATCTTTGTTTTCCAAGAAGTCTGTGTCTTTGGGCTTCCAATTTAGGATGAAACTGAAGAGGCCAAAGCCGATGTAAATAGTAAATAGGTAGCTAATCGCTAACCTCTAGGTTCCAAATTAGCAAACATGGCTGGTGTTATTGCGTGCAGCCATGATCATTGAAAAGAAAGAAACAGAGTGGAGAAAGGAAGTGAATGGTGCTTCACACGCTGCGGGGTATCGGGCCTGTCCTGGGTCCTAGAGCCGGGGAAATTTCACACTGACCCCCAACACTAACGGATGTTCCAGGTAACAGTAATCAATTAAAACTAACAGCAATAACCGACTTATTGAATTTAAAAGTCATATATATATATATATATATATATATATATATATATATATATATATATCCAGATTGGGTAATCCCATTTTATGGGAGCAAAAGTAATTGGACAAATTAACATAATCTGGAATAAAGTTGTCATATTTAGTAGGCTACAAAAATTGTGTCAGTGTCCCATTACTTTTGCATTTAACTATAAGACACATTGCTAAATCAAATACCAGCCATTAATTTGTAGCCTATAATTTATGCAGTGAGCCTATTGGAAACATCTGTACTTGTAATAATTGCACTTAATGCAGCTAGCATATCCCATTTAACTAGCCATTTTATGCTAAATCAAATCTCACAATATTCAATGAACGGATTTAGTTTTTTTCTAGAATGAGCTTCCATTTTGATGTTAGTACTTGGATAAGAGACCTCCTGGGAAAACTGAGTTGCTTCTGGAAGTGGTGTTGGTGGGCCAGTAGGGGGTGATCGTCCCTCGGATCAAATAAAGTCCCAATGCCCCAGTGGCAGTGATGGGGACACTGTGCTGTAGGACAGTGGTTCTCAACCCTGGTCCTGGGGACCCCCTGTGTATGCTGGTTTTCGTTCCAACCACAACCACAACCACAATTGCAATACTTGAATTTTAACAAGCTGTTAATTTTTCTTAATTAGGTGTTTTTAATGTTTAGAGGGATTATTTACATTCTTAAGCCACATTATGTTAGTAATAGCTATGCATGCCATGAAGAATAAAAGTCCAATATTCACATTGTGCTGTATTGTAAACAATTAAAAGGAGGTAAAAAATGTTTAACTGATCAAATTAAAGACTGGGGTGAATCAATTGGCTCATAATTGGTGAAATTGTGGACACATGGCCACTAAAACTAACCGTTTGGTAAATAATGAAGAATTCAAAGACAAAGCAATTGATAACGAGCCAAACCTGCATTGTGTTAACAAGTTTAAGGAAAAAATTATGAAGGAACTTAAACTTGTGTTCAATTACCTAATTAGGAGCCTATTCACCTGAGTTCTTACCTCTTCTTTGTAATTGTTTGCAATATAACACAATAAGCATAACGAACATGGGATTTTTTTTCTTCAAAGCATGCATAGCTATTGCTAACATAACGTGGCTTAAGAGTTTAAAGTGTTCTCTCTATACAATAAAAACACCTAATTAAGAAAAAATAACAGCTTGTTAAAATTCTGGTATTGCAATTGTGGTTGGAACGAAAACCAGCATACACAGGGGGTCCCCAGGACCAGGGTTGAGAACCACTGCTGTAGGACACGCCGTCTTTCGGATGAGACGTTAAACCCAGGTACTGACTCAAATGGTCATTAACGGTCCCATGATACTCTTCCCAAAGAGTGTCTGGTGTCCTGGCTAAATTCCCAAATTGGCTCTCGCAACCTGCCACCAAATCATCCCCTGATTTAATTGGCTAAAAATTGTTCTCTCCCGCTCCACCTCAACTGATGTGTGGTGAGCGTTCTGGTGCAAAATGGCTGCTGTGTAGCACCCACTGGTAAATATAATGTATAATAATAACATGTACCAGAAGGTTGTAGTCTCGATTCCCAGATGGGATCTTGCTGTGTTAGGCATTTACCCTGAATTGATTATATTGGCTGTGTAAATTGTGCGTAGGTGAAACATGGAGTGATACCGATAACGATGCCTGCAGGTATTCTGTTAAAATATTTGGTTATCGGGAAAAAAGCAAAGTTGCTTTTTTAGGCAATCTCTTTTTTTTTTCTTTTTTTTTATTGTCCCTCAACTGCCACCATCCAAAATAGCATTTTATGGTCTGTTAAAACTAAATTGCCATCGTCCTTCTCACTACCCCGACCGAACACAAACCCGAAAACAAATAACTGAAAAGGTTGCTGTTCTTATTTGTGTCTTTCTGCTTTAGTGACCTGTTGAGTATCGCTAAACTGTGGGTGTTAAGATGGGAACAAATATTAAACACGTAGACAAAACTAAACGGCTACAATGTGTAAAGTGAAGTGTATGCGGTTTCATGCGTTTTTGTTTTACTTTAGTCGGCGCTAGGTTAGCATGAGAACAGTATGGCCTTAATCATACTGCACTAAAACTAAAATAATAGGAAATGTATAGGCTTACACTGGAGAAAATGCGCTTATAGGTGCATGTAAGTAGTTAGGCCTACACAGGCCTCTTCAGCCCAAAAAAAAGAAGTGTCCATTGTGACATCACCTAAGCTATTTCCACGTGTGTACTGGGAATTGAATTTATGAAATATCCGAATTCATGATTTTTTATCCATTGCTAAACAAACAACAAAACAAACAAATTTAAAAAACGAGCAAAACCATTTTTCCGATTTTAAATATAGCCAATTTAACAAAAATAATTAATGTGAAATAAAAATGACACGGCCTGTCTCCGTTATTACAGGTAGTGGAACCTTTTCGGCGTTCAGGCTGTTACGTGGAATCCAATTGTTTCATGACATAACTAAACACATTAATTGCCCTCAAAACATCAATAAAATAATCTGATTACATATGTTGTCAGAATCAATATTTAATATTGAGTCGGAGAGCTGTCTGAAATGCCAATGGTCCATTATATGTGATAAAATGTTACTAGTACTGACTCTAGCCCATTCCCTGATCACTGGCAACAGGAAAGATGGGAAAACACAGTTGATGTTTTATAGATCAAGTAACATCAAGTAATGTTGAAATGATTTACGTGCAGCACGAATAACTGGTATGGAGTAGTGGTTTTTCACCCGTGTCGCCGATTATTATTTTAACAAAAATGTCAAAGCAGTCATGTCCTACTTGGATGCCTATAACCAATCGTGTGCACTAGAAGCGTATTTAATGGTTGTGCGAATTTATTTTCCAATTCTAGTTCTATTTTTAGAAGCGAAACAGGTTTATTTACCTCTCTAATCTGTGTGTGGCATTAGGACCCAGCGCAGGCATGTGTGGTGTTGCAGGAAGTAGCCTAATACCGCGCGCCCACCGGGGAAGAGAGGCAGAGACACAAAACAGGAGGGTGAGACGAAACAAAATGGACTTCAATTAAACAACAATGTGAAATTAGATCACGAATGAAGACAAACCACAACACCCCAATAAGGACGTAAATACAGCTTACCATCGAAACCTGCCCCTTTTAGTTAGATATTTGCATTTCAAAACGAGGACTGGTTCACACGAAGCGATATAACGCTGAATTAAGTTTTTCATCCCTTCATTTGCCTCATCTGCGTTTTCCTGTTTATTCCCAATGCAGCACAGAGCAGGTGGCCAGCGCTTAGACTAAATGACGTCACCCCTGCGCTGGCTCATCACGAGGTAAATAGGAACATGGTAATATTGTTATATATATATATATATATATATATATACATACATATTCAGAAGAAAACCTTCAGAATTACACGTTACAAGAGTATAAACCAAGACGACCGAAATAGTATGATTTTATCATCGACATTCGATACATTTAAGGGCACCTTCCAATATTTCTGTTAGTGATTTATATTTCGTTTACATTTACACTAATTTTTATTTCATATCACATCGTGATATGCAGAAGTAGGCAAACAAATTATGAGTTGTTATAAATGGTATTAAACAAATGTGGATTCATAAATGGGGGCCTGCGTTAAACGGTAGACATGCTAATGTTCATTCTTAAAATTTAACGGGTTATATTAATACAATGGGCTATTTTGCTCTCCAAATGATGTGGCACAATTTAACAAGCTTCGACATTCTAGTCGAAATTTTAAAGCCATTCAGCAGTATCTAATGGTCTGCTTCTTCATGCTGTAATATATTCTTTCAGCATGCACTGTGATGTAATTAGGAGCTGTTGTCCTTGCAGCATGGATGTCAAGGGTATTTGCTAAAGGTCTTGCCTCCAGGTACGGACGGCTGAGATGAAGTTATGAGACATCGCTTTACAGATAGATGGCGCTATGCGCTCGCCACCTGCTCTTGTTCACCACGCGCTGTCTGCCCAGGCCCAACTGTACACATTAAAGCTGTGGGGTCATTCGCAATCGCCGCCCCATCTTCACTTCACTGTGGCGTAATGCTTTCTGCTTCCCCTCTGCGCACAACCAGCGCCCCTCAATAGGCCCAACCATATCACGAGGTTGACCAACCAATCGGATAAGTGCGCATTGTTTTTCTGACCGGGACTCTGGTTGCTCACATCGCTACTAAAAACGTGGATTCTTACCCCCCCAAAACTGTCTATATTTGAGCAAAAATGTATTTATTCCCCCCCCCCCCCAAAGAACAGTAACTTACTAATTAAATACTTCAGATTTGTAAATGTATACGAGATAAGAACACTTGCTCATTTGTCAGCTTAGTCATAAGTATAGCCTTGCTCATCTTGCTTGTTGCTGATTGGTAATGTATTTTAGCTCCAGGATGTAGGTGTATCTCCTTTTTCCTGTACAGAAGTGTATTGCTGATAACAGGCAATATGGACTCACTAGCTCTTTTAAAAACTGACCATAAACAAATGTAAATGTCTTTGACAGTTTATTAGAAAGATGTAGACAAAAATTCCCCACTGCACTTAACACAAACTTCTTCCACCTGTGCCAAGCAGACAGGCTGACAAACTAATTGTGTATTTTACTTTACCCACACTTGCATTTATATTCTGACAGTGCAAATACAAATTTGGTCATCTAATGTTATCCATATTTTGTTCTTTTTGAGGTCCATATGCCAACAAAAATAAATAAATAAAAATACAGCTGCATTCAACTCAACACACAAGGGCCAGAGAAAAAACCAATGGGACAGCTGTTCAAACATTTTCTCTTAATTTTGCTTACACGCAGCATTGCTCCATGCCACTGTGATGCCTGCTTATCTGTCTGTCATGATTAATACATGGATACATGGCAAGTGCTTAGGTAAAGCACTGTATTTTTTGTAAATTTTTGAAAATTAACACATTTGAACAGATCGAGTTTGTGCAACTCATGAATACACTGAAAACAACCGTTCAGAATGTGGAGTACAAAAAGTAGGTAACTCCGAAACCAATGGGAAAAACAGAAGCCCAAACCCACATCAATCAAAACGGCTGACCACTTGAAGGCTTACGAACAATATTCGTAACCATTAACACACAAACACACTTGCTTTCAGACCCATCTATGACTTGCCTTATAAAAGAAATGATTCAATTTACAGTATTAACAACACAGGGGAAAATGTTTTTAATTAAAAAAAGGAACAAAACTTTATTGAAAATATAGGTTGTTTTGAAATCCTTTGTTTTCTGTCGTCTTCATTAGAAACTACAATGTTAATAATTTTTTACAGAACCACGTTGATATTAACAAAAAGGGGGGGGGGGGGTGTAAGACTTTAAATTTTAAACTTCAAACCTTTAACACATCTTTCAATGCAGCCATTGATTTTTGATTAAAGGACAATAACTATACTTCACGACACATCATGGAAACTGTAGATAGTCCATGCAGAATAGAAGACTATAGCACAGCGTTGCCAGTGGCTAGGGACAGCTGTGTACAAAAGGTATGCATATCGACCCTCTGTCAAGCATTTTTTAAACCTTTCAAATGGTCTGGAAAACTGCTTTTAAAAATATGCAATTGTTTTTTACGGCTACCAACTCATACCTATACGATTCTTTTTATTCTTTTCAAATTAACAGCTTTGTGAGACACTTTCCAGCTGTCACAGGGGATCCTATTGGTCTGTCTTCACTCAAGATCTGGCATTTCTGCAAGAATAAACAATTAAGATCAACAAAAAAAAACAAAAAAAAAAAACAATTACATGCAGTTAAATCACTCACAGGAATTTAGGACAACTCACGAGAACAATTACATTTTTGTCAGTTGTAGTTGGAAGTTGCAAGATCAATAAGGAAACATTTTCACGATGCATTTTGAACCCACAAAACAGGAAAAGCTTGAGCTCAGCTGACTTTCAGAACCCAACCAATCCAAATGGCAAGCACTGCATTCAAGTACAGGTTGTCATGGAAGATAAGATGTCCAGCCAATGCCATAAAACCCACACAATAAATATAAACTTAACACAACTGTATATGGCAGTGGCATAAGGGAATCAATTTAAAAGGCACATTTATGACAGGCCTCCATTTAGAGCAGACGGCATGCGACAGATGCGTGGACATTAAGAGCAGACGGCATGCGACAGATGCGTGGACATTTAGAGCAGACGGCATGCGACAGATGCGTGGACATTTAGAGCAGACGGCATGCGACAGATGCGTGGACATTAAGAGCGGACGGCATGCGACAGATGCATGGACATTAAGAGCAGACGGCATGCGACAGATGCGTGGACATTAAGAGCAGACGGCATGCGACAGATGCGTGGACATTAAGAGCAGACGGCATGCGACAGATGCGTGGACATTAAGAGCAGACGGCATGCGACAGATGCGTGGACATTAAGAGCAGACGGCATGCGACAGATGCGTGGACATTAACAGACTTACTTTCGTCGTCGCTGTCAGCTGAGTCCTGCAAATGTTTAATAGAAATGTTAAAACACAGGTAACTGAAATGTTCTAAAAGCAGACCTTCATTTTCCTCTCAGATGGCTGTGTAATCTGGTTTAGTGAACTTCCATCTTTTATAGATTAGTGGTTTTGCTGTGCTGTAAATACAGCAAACACAGCCACACTGGGCAGCTTTGTGGAATGCAGTCACACTGGTATAGTGCAACTGGAATCCTGAGCACAATACCCACCGCACACTGGTGCCGCAGCAACAATGCGTAACAAGGAACAAAGCAGCACGAGACATAAAGAAGCAACTAAGTCCTTTACTCAGTGCCTACTAGTGATTAATCCCGGTATTTCCCATCACAATTCCTTCCCGTTCCAATCGGGAGTGACGTCAGGAAACCGGGAAATTTAACATGGGCAATAGATACCGTCGCTTTTCTTACCAACTTGTAGCCTACGGCTAAACGTCTCATTTCACAATGATAGGCTAGCGTATACTTGCTCATGTGTCTTGATGGAGATATTGTATTTATGTTATAACATTTACTTAGGCTATATAATGTATTACTCACATTCTCAGTTCCTAGATTTTTTATTTAGATTTATAAAACATGAGAAATTTCTGCATAACACACGTTACTTTATTTCCAAATTTCTCAGTTTTGGGCATTCACCGCCGAAATCCGACATTTCAAAGAAGAGGGTAAAAATGTGTAGGCATTATTTTTTTTTGAGGGGGAGCGGGTATAGTGCCTTTTTGTTGTGAACTGTTATAGCCAGCATTAATACTTCTCACGGTGCAGGTAGGACCAATAGCCCTATAGCCTTTGTTTAGATATCCGAAGTTCCAAAGCAGCCATAATTTTGTACAGAAAATATGTTGCTTTTAATAAAACGTCTTTGAAAAACAGTTTGTTGTTATTGATATTCAAGAACCTCAGCCAATAGTAGGCTAGTGGACGATGCCATGGCATATGGATGCCGGTAGCCTGTAAACCAATAAGTAAGGTCGCACATTTGTTAATAGCCTACTAGAACGCCCCTGGTTTTTTTAGACAGGATTTCCCAGGAAACCCGGGAGCGAGTTGTTATAATACCGGGTTTAAAAATAGCTAATTTTTGTGAAAATATTAAACACTAGTGCATACGCATACAATAGAGGAAAAGACAATGACATAGTTTAAAATCTTACTTCTTCTGCCCCGTCCACGTCTGGCAAGTCATCATCACCCCCCCATGTTGTTCATCATCTGAAAAGGCCATAAAAGATGCTTCAAGGTCACTGCCGAGAGTAATAATGTCAAGTAATGAACTACACTCATGCCAGGCGGCATCATTGGCTCTCTACTGCCCAACCACCTAAAAACAACCATATTCAAAGGAAAACCCAGCACTGGGCCACACCAAAATGCGAGTGACCCTCTATGGGTTGAACAATATAGGAAAAATATGTGACGTGTCACCGTGGTTCCACGCCTCTCCGGGATTGATTTTAGACATTTTGTAACACCCTTATATCAGGACATATAAAAGAGATCCAGTTCAAAATGCTGTGGAGAAAAGTTGCATTTTGAAGATAAACAGAGCGATTGACCGAGAGAGTAGTAGAGGTAAGTGAGCGTAGGGCAGATTACAGCCTTAGTAAGATTTTGAATTGGACTTTTTGTGCTTTATTTTTTTTCCTTGTTGTCATAGATAACATTAGCTAGATAGAGTTAGACAGTTTAAGTATATTTTGGTAGTTGTTAGTGTAGTGCAAGTTATCCTTTAGCTTAGTTAGTATTTTTCCAATTTGGCTGGGTAGCCATTTAAAATTTTTCATAGGTTTTCAACCCCTTTGTTGAGACCCCCTAGTGGCGTAGACCCTGGGGTCTACATCACAAACATCCTACTGTATCACCTTCATCAGCGCTATTGGGCAAAATATGAAGTTCTTACGTGCCACTATTCTTCCGTATTTCATGAAAGTATATCGACCACTCTAGTGTGATCTACATGAGAGCGAATTGGGTTGAAGATACTGGACATTTAAATATATTTAGGAGTTGGTCAGAGTTCTTTCACCACCAAAAAATCGTATACTCATCGTATCGTAAACACATAAGGTCCTGGATATAGGTAAATGAAATTGTTATTTTGCCTGCTCACTTATTAGAATGAATTTCTGTCGTCATCACAATTTCCTTCCGCTGTGAAAATCTCACAAAGTATGGAATAAAGTCGTAACCTTACGTGCATTATTAAAGCCAGACATGTCCCTTCTAAGATTAGGTAGTTATTTTATGCCTTTTCCGCCTATATGTGGTGTAGGCTAGTGTAAGTTTTAACAGGCGAAAAATCTCAAAAAATCATCTGCATGACATTACGCAATTCAAATTGGTAGTAATATCTTGAAACTAATTTTAATTGATTGACAACCTTAATATCCAAAAAATGCATTCTAAGCTTTACAAAAGTATAATATAGAGTGAGCACCATAATTAATTGGACAGTGACACATTTTTTGTTATTTTGGTTCTGTACTCTAGCACTTGGAGTTTGAAAGGATACAATGACAATGAGGGTATTTTCATCCATATCGGATTAACCGTTTAGAAATTATAGAACCTTTTGTACATAGTCTCCCCCCCCATTTTCGGGCATCAAAAAATATTGGACAGTTTAACATAATGTAGAATAAATAGGGATGGGTATCGTTAGGATTTTATCGATACCAATACTTATCGATACTCGTATCCGATACTACTCTCCATAATTTTGTTTTTTTTAAAAAGAGATGTTGTGAAAAGAATTAAGTTATTTTATTATTACTTTTAGCAGAAATAAGTTATTGATGAAATTAAATTGTTTCCTGAGAGTATATAATGAGGGGACCAATTGCTATAAATAAATGTCTGGTAGCGCGTTTTGGTGCTGCTTCATTACAAATACAATAAACTTATATTAACAAAATTATAGATTACCAAATAACTATAGTTCTTGAGCTTCTCAGAAGCTAACAGAATAATAGTTATAAATAATAAATAATGCAGCGGTGGTGAATGAGTTGGGCTTGGGTGTTTGTCTTGAACTGCCATCCCCTGAAGGAGCGGGGGCTGCCGCTTGACTGAGGTTAGCTGATGAGGAACATGTTTCAAAAGCTTTTAAAACTAATGCTGACGTTGCTAGATTACCAGCATATTATAATGCTTTATCTTACAACGAATGTTACGCAGACTTGATGAGGTCCAGACAGTCACCTTATTTTGGGGAATCACATGAGCTTCGGCGCCGGATCGAGGGCTGCACTGAGGGGAATGGCGCAGTGGCCTGCTTTGCTCAAGCATGTTATTCAATTTATGGCATGTTGTATTTGTAAGTGTTTCATTACATTGCTAGTATTACTCCCCTTACACAAAACAGCTTCTATTTAAAAAATGTATTTTATTTTATACATAAATTGCATTTTGCGGTGTTTACGTTCGCTTTGGTAAAGTGGGCTCACACTTTTGAATGTTTTAACCCGTCTGCCATCAGTGCCATGTCTGGAGTGCACAGGACGTCAACAGACAATGTCAAACGTATGACAATGTCATCACCTGACCCGTGCAACTCGTCATTACAGAGGGGGGGGGGGGAACTTTTCTTCATTAGGACCCGAGTAGATCCATATTTTAGGGTAGGTAATTTGAAAATGCCTGCCAGCTGTGTTAGAATGAATTAAAGTGAATTGCGTTCAAATATCGATAGCAGCACCGTTTGTCCAGGAGCTTATCGGTATTTCGGTCCTGATGAACCAGGAGCTGGTACCAGTTTAATAACGGGTCTCGATACCCATCCCTAAGAATTAAGTCATTATTTTTAATATTTGGTCACATATCCTTTGCATGCCATGACTTCTTGATGTCTGTGACCCAACGACATCAAAAGACTCTTGGGGCCCTATCTTGGCGATCTTGGTGGTTGGTCTAAGCGCATGGCGCTAACTCCAATTTGGGGTGTGTCCAAGTCCACTTTTGCTATTTTAACGGCGTGTTTTTTGGGCGCTAAGCACAGCGCAAGGTGCAACTGGGCTGAACCTAGTCTCTTCATTAATTATAGGTGTGTCTTGGGCGTGACATGCAATAAACCAATCAAAATGTTATATCCCATTCCCTTTAAAAGCCTGCTTTTCCACCTTGGCGGATTGCTTATGATGGCGAAACAGACATGCTCGTGCGTGTTTAGTGCGATCAAGGAATAGGTTATATGGATCAATAGTAGCCTATGATCAATATTATTCGGGCTAACCATTATGAGTTCCCGGTAATTCCTGACAGTGCTGTTTACAAAATATATGCGGTAAAATTTCGTTAAAAGCACCTGCAACAGCTGAGAATAAGCGACCAATTGCTTCCGTCTCACCTTAGAAAACGCCAAATTAGCCTGCTTGTTTAACAAATTTCGTTTGATTATGCAATGAACTCATGTTCAAGCTTCATCCGAAGTTCATTAGGCTACCTGCATTCTAATTTTGATTAATAACATAAATAACGTTATTTTGCCTTAATGATGACACTAAATATAATAAATCTGTCAGGTTGGCAACCCATAGGTTTAGCATATTTTGCCTTATTTTATAATGTCCTGCTTATGGAAATGCGACCAACCTATTTTACTGGTAGCGTAATGCTTTAAAAAGATCCACTTTCCCAGGAAGACCGTGAAAAGTGCGATTTCTGCTCCTGTAAAGCGCACATGCAGATAATGGCATTAAAATTAATTGTAAATTAATTTTGTAACGTGCTGCAAATTTTGTTTCTAATTAGCCGCTTAGTTCTCTTTAAAATCTTTTGTTCAGTTATGGAATAACAGGTGAAATCAGCGGGGTTTTAATAAGCTGAGGGTATGGAAACCTTGTCACTGTAATTAAAAAAATATGAAGGACGAAGAATAGCTAAGGTTACAATTCAGTTAACATGATGACATTTATCTCAGTTTTTTTAACCATAGGCTATCGAAAAAACCTTATGTAGCCTATGCACAGCGAATCCACTGTAGCCTAGGCTATTTGAAAAACAATAAAAGCAATATTCACTGGACAAGGTTTTGAACTTTTTTCAGTCACAAACCATTCTATTTACTTACAGGCTGTATTCCTAGATAAACAGAGCTGTATTGTAATGACGTCTGAAGCGCATTTTCAGAACTCAAAAGTCCGTCTATTGCAGTGCGCAAGTTTTCCATTGAATGACAATTCACGCATTAGGTGTAAATGACAATTAGCGCATTAGGCTTGATATAGGTGTTATCAGCTCCTTTTTAATGGATAGCCATTGTCCCGTACCATCGCACATCGCCTGGATGTTGATGGAGTGGGCTGAGAGCAATATAATGTGGCATCGTTTCCCTTCGCCGAGGGAAAGGTATGTGGACCTATGGAACCTTTTATTATTATGCATTTTTGATATAGCCTACACAATAATAATATTTCACATTGTGATCTAGATATTTTAGTCATGCTTGTGCGCGCCCCTGTGTGTAACAGACAGGAGGGTACGCACATTGTGCACACGCCTATGTAGACGCACTTATATGCGCCGTTAAAATAACATGTAAACAACTGCGACATGACTTTAGACCAGGTTTGTGGTGGTTCTAGCGCAAGCGCTTTCTGCTGGCTCAAGATAGCAATATGCCAAAAATAATCCTGGCCACTCTTAAGACCAACACGCCCAGTTCACTTGTAATGGGCGCAATAATACATGGTAGTTAAAGGACTTAAGCGTTAGGCGTTATAATGAACCTAGCGCCGGGTGTAAGATAGCAGACACTTGCGTTTGGGTTAGCGCCGCTTTGCGCCGGGTGTAAGATAGGGCCCTTGGTATCTTATTTTCCGGTACTCTTACAAGCAATACTATACTCTCAGCATTTGAATGGATCTCTATGGAAACTGGGGGTTGGGACTAGATTTAGCTGTAAATTATACTGGAACAGTATGGAACACATGGTTGGCTAAATGGCTCTAAGTCATCAAGGGTCTGAGGTATCAAACAAGCCCTAAACACTCTGCTGCCAGATGGATCACTTTAAGGGTTGTTTCTCTTGACAAATTTTCTAATTGAATTCTATGGAAAAATAAGTCAGGAGAAGAAACCCTTCAAGTTATCCATCCATATCTACTGCATATCTGGCAGCAGAGTGATGGTTTAAGGCTGTGGGGGGCTGTGTTGGGCATTTTTGGCACTGGAAACTAACTGAGGCTCAGCAACTGAAGTGCTAAAGCCTCAAACTGCTAGCGTGGTCTTCTCCATCTATGGAGTTGGGGGACTCTGGAGGTGAAAAATCCTCCCCATCAATCAACCTTTTAACCGAATTGCTGGCCTGGCTACTGTTCAAATCAATGTCGCTCATTATATCAATGTAACACACTCACTGTAAAATCAGCTGTTGGAAACGGAGGAAGGGGGGGAGGAGGGGGGTACTCTTTTGGGACAGAAAGAGGGAGGGGTGTGAATTTGTGTGGTTGACAACCAAAATCCAGCCCCTTAGCTCTTTTTTTCAGGTGCTGGATGCATTTATTTTATTTTATTTTTTTAATTATGAAATTGGACTGGTCCAGCTAAAACTAGGGTTTTGGTTCCCCTTTGATAACGATTATTTTCTCAAGTGTTCTCTCATCCAAGTAGTAACCACCCCAGCCCCTCTCAGCTTCAGTGTTAAATCAGCCCAGCCCTGCTGATCATTTGGAAGGAAAGTGTTCAGGGTGGGTGAGGGTGCGTTACAAAGTTCTTACAGCCAGCTTGCGATTTGGAAATTCTCTAACCAATCAGTTGAATATCCTTGTGCACCATCCCAAGTAGGCATCCAGGTAATTCCTGCTTACCTCCGAGAAACGATCGAAACTAGACAGCTCCTCGTCCGAATCATCCTCCCAGTCCCTCCAGCTGCTGAAGTCCACGCTAAGCCAATTTAGCTGCTCAACGAAAGAACAACATCAATGATTTTCACCACAGAATCGGGGCTTTCCCTCAATTTCTCCTTCAATAAATAGGGCTACCACGAAAGGCAACAGGTGACCACGAGCAGATTGTCATTATCCGTATAAAAAGGTTAGATGCTGTATGTTAAGCACTTGTTTTATTCTACTTGAATGAATGACCTGTTTCTTTTGTTTTTACTTTTTTTAAACTACACAGGCTGATCCGTTGTTTTAAAAAGTCATTGCTGTCAGATCTATACATCTATCCATCTGTCTATATCTATATCTATATCCAGACGGGGGACAAATTAAAGGAAAAACCAACTTAGTAACTCTTAGTGAGGTGTTGGGCCACCACAAGCTGCCAGAACAGCTTCAACGCACCTTGGCATGGATTCTATCTCTAGTCTATCATATATTCTAGTCTCTGGAACTCTACTGGAGGAATGGAACACCATTCTTGAAGATATTGCCTCAATTTGAGTTTTGATGATGGTGGTGGAGAGCGCCGTCTAACACGTTGGTCCAAATTAGGTGTTCTCCCATTAGGTATTCAATTGGGTTTCAAATGATTCACATCATTATCATACTCAAACTATTTAGTGCCCCCTAATGCCCTGTGGATGGGGGCAGTGTCATCCTGGAAGAGACCATTCCCATCAGGATAGAAATGTTTCATCATAGGATAAAGGTGATCACTCAGAATCACTTAATATTGATTTGCAGTGACCCTTCCCTCTAAGGGGACAAGGGTACCATGCCAGGAAAATGTCCCCCACAGCATAACAGAGCCACCAGACCCCCTCACTGTAGGGTTTTTTCCTTAAATTTGTCACCCGTTTGTATATATACTAGACTAGAGGTAGTATCTATGCCAAGGCTCATTGAAGCTGCTATGGTGGCTTGTGGTGGCCCGACACCTTACTAAGATGCTTTATATTGGCTTTTCCTTTCATTTGTCACCCGTCTGTATATACAGTTGAAGTCGAAAATATACATACACCTTAGCCACATCCATTTAAACTCAGTTTTTCACAATTCCTGACATTTAATCCTCGTAAACATTCCCTGTCTTAGGTCAATTAGGATCACTATTTTAAGAATGTGAAATGTCAGAATAATAGTCGAGAATGATTTATTTCAGCTTTTATTTCTTTCATCACATTCCCAGGTCAGATGTTTACATACACTCTGTTAGTATTTGGTAGCATTGCCTTTAAATTGTTTAACTTGGGTCAAATGTTTCGGGTAGCCTTCCACAAGCTTCTCACAATAAGTTGCTGGAATTTTGGCCCATTCCTCCTGACAGAACTGGTGTAACTGAGTCAGGTTTGTAGGCCCCTTGCTCACACACACTTTTTCAGTTCTGCCCACAAATTTTCGATTGGATTGAGGTCAGGACTTTGTGATAGCCGCTCCAATTTGTTGTCCTTAAGCCATTTTGCCACAACTTTGGAAGTATGCTTTGGATCATTGTCCATTTGGAAGAGCCATTTGTGACCAAGCTTTAACTTCCTGGCTGATGTCTTGAGATGTTGCTTTATATCCACATAATTTTCCTTCCTCGTGATGCCATCTATTTTATGAAGTGCACCAGTCCCTCCTGCAGCAAAGCACCCCCACAACATGATGCCGCCACCCCCGTGCTTCACGGTTGATGGTGTTCTTCGACTTGCAAGCTTCACCCTTTTTCCTCCAAACTAAACGATGGTCATTATTGCCAAACAGTTACATTTTTTGTTTCATCAGACCAGAGGACATTTCTCCAAAAAGTAAGATTTAAAAAAAAAAAAAAAATTTTTTTTTTAATTTCTGATTTTTCCATTTTACTCCCAATTTGGTAGCCAATTCAACCCTATACTATTAAACCCTCCCCCCCTAGTAGGAAGAGGGCGCAATGTCCTCTTCAGGGCACGACTCCTCATGCTCCTGACCGCAATCCAACTCGCACGGGGCCTTTAATGTGCGTGATGACTTTCACCGCGTCCCTCCCTCCACCCTGAGAGCAGCCGCCAATTGCTGCTCCCTCGGGCACCAGCCATACTCGGATCAGGCAGGACCGGGGCGCGAACGTCACGTGGCGCTGTAATGGCGACATGTAGTCCAGCTGTCTCGTTCGTGTTTGTTAATGAATGTATTTTGTTGTCGGGCTTTTGTCTTATGTTTTTTTCATACGCTGTGTGTCTGTTGTGGGACGGGGAAGCGGGCTGTTCAGGGCACTCTTGCTGCTTGTTTTGATAGACAAATTGTATATTCGGGAAAATTTTGTTTGTGGTCGTCACCATGGAGATGCATTCACAACGTATGCTCGGGAATGCCTGTTGGATCTGCAGCCAAAGTTTACCATCGTTCTTCACCGGAGTTGAAGATGTCAGGACTCGGGACCATAGGCTCGGGACTAATCTAGGACCGCAGGCAATCTTTAAAGAGAAAGGAAGAGAAAGGAGAACCATGGGTGTTGTTCCTCCTGAGTCTCCTTTGCTGTCCTTTCCTCCTCCAGCAGGCGCGTCCCATCCAGGCACATCTGCCGCCAGGTGTTACGATCAGCAGCAACATCCTCCAGGTCCTTGGGTCTGATTTTGCACTTCCTTAACGCGGTCTTGAGCTGGTCCTTGTAGCGCTTCTTCTGTCCTCCAGCTGAGTGTCGTCCATGGTGTAGCTGGCCATATAGCATTCTGCGAGGCAGACTGTTTTGGGGCAACCTTATCACATGCCCCAGCCATCGTAGCTGGTGTTGGGTGATCATAGCCTCAATACTTCTGCAATTAGTCTTTATGAGTATCTCAGAATGAGGCACCCAATCACGCCAGGTAATTCCCAGGATGCGCTGCAGGCAGCGTATGTGGAAGTGCTCTAGGGACTTGATGTGGCGGCTGTAAGTTACCCAAGCTTCGCAGCTGTAAAGGAGTGTGGTAATGCAGATGGCTTGGTAGACGCAGACCTTCATGCGGAGGTGTAGGTTCTTGTTTTGAAAGACCCGGCGCCGGAGTCTCCCAAAGGCGGCAGAAGCCTGTTTAATTCGGTTTTGGACCTCATTGTCAATGCTGGTGTCGTCAGAGAGAATACTCCCCAGATATCTGAACGATGGAACAACTGACAGTTGTTCGTCAGCAACAGTGAAGTAGGGCTGTCATACGATGGTTTGATATTCGAATGCTATTCGAATTGTAAAAAATTTTTTTTTTAAATGACGTTCGAATCTGAAAATTAACATTCGGAAAAAAAAGAAAAAAAAATGCAGTCTCTATCGCAGATAAAAGTGTCTGGCTGCATTTGAATAGTCAAAAAAATAACTCCTTTTTCCTTTCCTTGCAACTTTTCCTTGACCTCGCCAGAAAACGTCATGGGGTCAAAAAAAGTTCGCAAGAGAAATTTACAAGGAATCTAGCGTAACTGTGGAATTCAAACCTTCTTCTCTACCTTGCGTCATGGTGCGACGTCCAGTCGTATTGACGTGAATGTTCAACATAGCGAACTACAAATTCACGGAAAATTACGACAAAAGGCGCATCATTGCCTTCTGCATTTCACTTGAACCGTTCGTTTTTATCTCTGCAAAATTTAGCGTCTTAATAAATTTGGTGTATTGTCTGATTGTGTCATTGTTTACTTTCTATTATAAGCCAATACTAACCAACAATACTAGCTATTCACATTTAGATTTCTGGCATTTCTCAGATGTTCGCCTCGTTTGAATTCAGTAGGTTCCGGAAAACTCTGATGCTTATGAAAACATTAGCGGCATTGTATTGTGGGGCGCGAATACTACCTTCCTTTTGAAAAGGATAGTCCAGAGCATCCTTTGTGAAAGGACGGATAAAAGGAATCGTGAAGTTCCTTTCCTTCTCAATATAAGAAATTCGACCGGTCCTTAGCATGGCTGCCCGGAAACTATTTCCGGTTCATGCGATCTAAAGGATCCTTCCTTGCTCAAATTTGACTATTCGAATGCAGCCTGTCTTCCTTTCAACTTGGGTTGTGTTAAACCAAAAATAAACGCTGCATACGGGTCATTGCTATGCTTGTACTGGACGGACACGGCACTCATTTAATAGCAGATTGAAAATCAAATGTAGGCATATTCGTCGAGCTTTTAAGAGCCAATAATTCAACAGCAGCAGCATGGCAGAGTTCGGAAACCAGCTCAGCTGCGGAGAGAGTGATTAGCACTCCGAGCAATCTAAAAAGCCCCGTTTGGAAGTACTTCGGTTTTTGGTCAGTGAACAGCAAAATTGTGGAACCTCGAGACAAAGTTGTATGCAAGCTACGTAAGCTACAGATGGCCTACGTTAAACGTTAAAACTACGCTGATCACAGTTCCCTCTCCAAAAGGTCAAAGATGGTACTTTTGTTTTTAATAGCACTTTATTGCAAATGATCCCTCAGGATCTAAATTCTTTTTAGTAACATTTCTCAAAATTGTGTGCCTTAATTTTATTCAAACAAAAGCATTATAAAAGTGTGTATGTAGATTTTAAAGCCATCTCAAATGTTAATTTCATACTTGACTGCATTCATGTTTATGTTCAAATAAAATGTAGCTACCGACACTAGTTATGTGTCTCTGTATTGGTTTGCCCTCTTGTGGACCTAACGCGCAATAACACAGCCCGAACGTTGGTCAAATTGTAACATTTTAAAATTGTAATAGATATTTGAATATATTCGAACTTATGCGTTTTTTCAGGAATATTCAAACGTGATTTTTGGCCAATGTTGACAGCCCTACAGTGAAGGCAGGTGGTGTGGATGGGATGTTAGCACTTCATTGGCAGATTACTTCCTTTTGGTGGTGTTGATAGTCAGTCCCATCTTGCTGTACGCTCTCACTGCCGCAGCAAGGACAGACTGGAGGCCTTGTGGAGTGTGAGACACAAGAGCGCAGTCATCTGCATACTGGAGATCAAGGACCCTTTCTCTATGCAGTTTGGTGGTTGCTTGGAACCTCCTGATATTAAAAAGGTTGCCATCTAGCCTAAAGTCCACTGCCACACCGCTGCTGTCCTCAATCTCTTTGTGGAGAAGCTTGGTGACACATAGGAGGAAGATGTTAAAGAGCACTGGTGCTAGCACACATCCCTGCCTGACCCCTGCAGGGAAGGGGGCAGACTCTTGCCTTCCTATGGTCACCGGAGCAGTCATTCCATCATGAAACTGGCGGAGGATGTTAACAAATTTGTTGGGCCAGCCAAACCTGAGGAGGACGTCCCACAAAAGTTCTCGCTGGACAGCATTAAGGCTTTTGAGAGGTTGACAAAGGCTATAAACAGGTCAGCGTGTTGTTCCTGGCACTTTTCCTGAAGCTGCCAGGCTGTGAAAATCATGTTGACTGTGCTCCTGTTCTTCCTAAACCCACACTGTGATTCAGGCAGCATTGACTCTGATGTTGTTGATCAGCCTCTGGAGAACCACCTTAGCCAGGACCTTACCAGCAACAGCAAGGAGTGATATACCCCTACTGTTGCCACAGATGGCCTTGTCACCCTTGTTCTTATAAATGGTGACAATATTAGCATCTCTCCATTGTTGTGGGATGTTCTCATCAGCCCAGGCCTCGGTGATGTATTGGTGTAAAGTTCTTGTACAGGGGTATCCTCCCTGCTTTAGCAGCTCAGCAGGGATCTTGTCATTACCAGGGGACTTGTTTTTGAGGGAGCGGATAGCTGATAGAACCTCCAGGAAGGTTGGGGGCTGGCTGAGGTTGTGCATGGGAGGATGTTTAGGCAGTTCGTTCAGAATGATGGAGTCTGCATCAGAGTCCTTTTAAGTAGGGTATAAAAATGTTCAGCCCACTTCAACAGGATGCTATTTTGGTCCTTCAATACTGTTAGACCATCTGCTGTTTTCAGGGGAGTGATGCAGCGATTTACTGGGCCGTAGATGGTTTTGACAGCACTGTAAAAGTTGTTCGTCATTTTTATCGGCAAATGACTGGATTTCCTGTGCCTTTTTAGTCCACCACTCGTTCTGTATGGTCCGAGTAGTCCTTTGCACTTCCCGTCGAGCTCTCTGCCATTGCTGCCTGGTGATGCCGGATGAGGGGTTGTTTAGGGTTGCCCGGGGTAGTTTGTGCATGTTCTTCAGCAAGTTATGGATGGTGTCCGAGTTATCATCAAACCAGTCTTGGTGGTTCTTGCTCTTATAGCCGATGGTTTGGGCTGCTGCCTCAGAGAGCCGAGCTGATAGAGGTCCACTTCTGGCCCATGGTGTTCTCTGAACTCACAGACAGTTCCATCTCCCCTAGTTTCTCAGCCAGGGAATGATGGAACTCATTTCTTGCATCACTGTTTTCCAGGCGGGTGCAGTTTATTCGCCTCCTTTTGGGCCCTCGCAGCCGCAAGGGGGGGCGCACTTTCATGTGGACCTTGGACATAATCATACGGTGGTCTGTCCAGCATTCTGCACCTCTCATGGCACGGGTGATGAGAACATCTCTGATGTCATTGTGTCTCACTATGACATAGTCAATCAGGTGCCAGTGTTTGGAGCGAGGGTGCATCCATGATGTTTTATATTTAGGCTTCTGTTGGAAGATGGTGTTTGTTATGGTCAGGTTATGTTCAGAGCAGAGAGTGAGTAATCTCATGCCATTTGCATTTGCCTGACTAATACCATGTCTGCCAAGCACTCCACTCCATACCCTGTTGTTCTGTCCCACTCGGGCATTGAAGTCCCCAAGCAAGAAGATCTTATCACTCTTGGGGATCCGGCGAAGAGCCTCGTCCAGTGCCTGGTAGAAGCAATCCTTGGCCTCACTCTCGGATGGCAGGGTTGGTGCGTAAGCACTGAGAAGTGTGGCGAAGTGATTCTTGACCAGGGAGATACGGAGGGTCATTCACTAATCCCAACAGGTGTTTCAGTGAGTCTTGGTAGTAGTGTATTCTTAATGGCCAGTCCCACACCGTGCAGATGTTGTCCACCTGGGAGGGTAACCTTTCCAGAAGAATGTGAAGCCCATCCCTTCTTCTGTTAGAGAGCCGTCATCCAAGAGCCTAGTCTCACTCAGAGCAGCAATGTCGATGTTATAGCGACTGAACTCGGCAGCAACCAAGGCTGTTCTCCTATGGGGTCGTCTATCAGAGCCCCACACGCACACGCACACGCACAGGCACACGCACAGGCACACGCACAGGCACACGCACAGGCACACGCACACGCACAGGCACAGGGGGAGGACAAAATATCGTAAACACAGGATTTACGATCAGGTTAGGATCAGAGGTTGAGGTTTTGTGTAGCAAACAGAACACCTGCCACATGTTTGCTACACAAAACCTCAAACTCTGATCCTAACCTGATTATCTATGCTGTTTTGTGAATCTTGTGCCATGTGTACATTTTATATGATGACTGACTATGACGTTTTTCTTTATAATTATGCCAATCAACCATAATTGCCTGTTAGTCATATGAAATGCTAATAAATCATAAATTACATGTCGCTGTTATATCAGTAATAAGTGAGTACAGTTCAATAAATGTATAAGAGAAATCAGAAAACATTTTGGTCCCCAACAACTGGAGTTGATCTCCTCTATGTAGTACAGTGGAATGTAATTAGTGGAAAAACTTAACTGAAAAGGAATAATTAACAATTGGGCCACATTTGTGACTCATGTTACGTGCAAGTGTTGGATTCTAGACCAATTTCAATGATCTTCCATTTTATTCAGCTGTTCACTTCACTTTGAGCAGAGGTGTTCACTCCCCACAGCTGTGCAGAGGTGCACATCTCCAGTTGTCATGGACCAAAATGCTTTCAGTTTTTCTCTTACATTAGCTCTAAAGTGTTCTCACTTATTACTGACACAAAAGCTAATTTAATTGACGAAATAGTATTATTTGATATGATTAATGGCTAATTATGATTCATTATCAAGCTAATTAAAAACAAGACAAAAACTAAAATGTATACATCGCATGCCAGTCATAAAAGAGTGTAGAAAATATAGGTAAGAAAAATGGGAGCAAACATAGCAGCCGTTTTATGAAATTGTCCCCCCCCCCGTTTCTGGCGTTTCTGATATTTTGTCCACCCCGTGTGTGTGTATATACGCACGCACACACACACGCACACACGCACACACACACACACACGTGCTGTTGAGTCTCTTCCTGTTTTATTTGCCAAAGAGGACATTTAAATAAAAATGCATCAAACTGAAATTACACTGACCTTGGCCTTGTCTTTTGTTAATCTTGGCCATGACTTTCCAGATTCTGATTTTCGTAAACAACACAAAACAGACCGGTCTGTGCGTTTGTGTTTGGATTCCTGTTTGAAAATGAGCATTTTGTTACTCCTGGGTACTGCAAGGCCAGAAATGTTGAAATCATGAATTTAAAATGGATTATAAGAGAGAGCTGAGCAATTCCAAGAGCAACTCCAAAATAATAAACGGGGAAATAAACTTACCTTTGGATTGATGACATCAAAGAGGTCGATTTCATTTTGATGTTTGAGGTTATCCGTTCCACCAACACAACTTTTAGAGGAAAAAAGTTAAATCATGAATAAGTGCAAATAAATAAAAATTCTAAATTGAATCCAGGATTAGTTTTGTTCAAACCAATCAATTCCACTAAACTGCGATAACCTTTAGTGAAACATTCAGATCAAACCAACTTTATAACTGGAAATATTTCTGCACTTTGACCTTTCCGGTGCCAGTAGTAGAGGGCCACAGTTGGTGCACAGCAAGCCATACAATGGGCAGTAATTTGTGCCTAATTTCAATCAAAAAACAGAACCATCATGCTCCATATCACAACTTGCTATGGCAAGAAATTACCAGCATTATGCTTGGTGCACAACATAAGGTTACTTTACTTTACTTTACTTACCTGAAATCAAGCTTTGATTTTTCAAATTTCACTTTGACGTCTTTGCTGTCTTCTACACAAAATTCAATAAAGACATAATCCCGCCTGTCGTACCATTTAGCAGTTGCCGGCTGCCTGTTGAAAATGGAGAGAGTACAGGGGAGATTAAAGGAAAGCGAGAAGGAATGGGAGGGCTACAGGACATCGCCCAGTGTGTTCCGGGGGCGATGTTTTCCGCCAGGGCGCGTTAAGCTCTGCCCTGCACAAACAAAAGCTTGCGGAGTTAAGAGGCCATCGACAGGATCTGCAAGTGACAGCCCTGGGCCTCTGATAAAGGAACGCTTGTAAGCGCTGATGCACATCTTTATTGCTCAAGAGCAGACACTTCAATCCCTTAGGACAGGGATACTCAAAACTGGCCCTCTAAGCCAAACGTACTATTTTTCTGCTTGGTGGGAATGACTCAAAACTAGCAGTACAACTTTCCTTAGGGGGCAGATTTTGAGAATCCCATTTCTATGGGACAGAAATGTCTGTTCTTGCACAAGGCGTGCATAGATTAAGAGTGTTATGTGCTTTACTTTTATTCACTGTGGACCCCCCCTGCTCAGCACGTCAACTAATTAAGACTCCCATATCATCATTTTGAAAATGGCGGGTGATTTTTAGAATCCACAAGCCGCTCCGGTCAGAAAAGTTTATTTCACACCCTGCGTGCTTCCCACCAAAAGCAACTTTGATCTCACTTTTTGTACTGTAGTTCCACAAGGGTGCTACATTTTGACTAAATGCACCACACTCTCTCTCATTCATAAAACGGCATACCAAAGGAAACACTAATACAGGATTCTGAACGTGAAGCCACAAACCACAGCTCCCAAATCTAGTGCCTCTGCCACTCCAGTACCCCACTGCCCAAAACACTTCAGCTTACGCAAAGATGTTTGGTGAGGTGCACTATAGTCTAAGGTTTCTTTCCAGCCAGTTCCATTTTACAGCCAGCACCAGACTGTTAAGTGGGTAATCTATATCATTTCAGTTATTGAATCTGAACTATGGCACTGGGGAAAACAAGAATACACCTGCAGCCCAGCTGGACCTCTTGACTCTACATGGAGCAGCATTACACATCTGTGGACCTAAAGCACAGGAAGGATGTCACCTAGTGTAGGTGTCAGGTTGCAGTTCCTACAGAAATATGATGCACCATACACAACTGGCTTTGCGGACAGAAAGGCAACCTCTGGAAGTTGGCCCAAGACAAAACCTCCACATGTCTGACATGTTCAGTACTTATATGCCGGCACATTCACTGCAAGCACATATCCCGCAGGGAAACCAAAGGTGCAAATATTGTCAAACAGGGGGAAGTAGACGAATCATTAAAACTTACTGTTCAAGAGACTGAAGTGTGAGCGTGCACATAATGTCGTCTCAACTTAAAGCGTGAAATTAAACATTTAAATGAACTAACAAGAACAATACATTATATAGCTGCTATATTATTTCAACTGCAGCCAATTATATTTTCTAATTTTGGCAGTATCTGCAGTAGAAGCTATAGAATCGTCTGCACAGTCCAACAGGAAGTCACCTCGCCAACGGGAACTAATGGCCACGAGACTGATATTACCTGCCGTAATTACCAGCTGATATTACCTGCCTGAAAACGTAAGAGGGCCAGTCAAATGTGCCAATCAAGTGTCCGTCCCCAAACTGAAACCACATATCAGCAACCGCCCAAATGACATCCAACATTATAGTAAATGGTTACCAAGACAGCTAGCAAGCAGACTAGCCACACGCTAAGCACGGCTTTCAAGGTCGAATTTGAAGCTAGCCTTCAATCCAAAAACTCCACATTTTAGCTACAATGCCCTAAGCTGAAACGAGCTCGGTGCTCCATTTCGCTAGCTGGCAAACTAAACATCACAAAACCAGTTTACACAAAATAAAACTAACGTTAACAAACGGTGGGTATTTGAATGAACTCGCCTTCAGAAAAGCAAACGATCTTAGACAACAACTATGCACTGAACGTTACATCGATTTACGATGCAAATGCAACAAAGGGTTGTAAGTCAATGCAACTACCATTAACGTTACCCTCGCTAGCTAAGCCACGGGGTTTCTTTTAGCACAGCGACACGCAGGTTCTACATGCACGGCTAGTTCGAAATATGATCTGTCTCAGCCAGTATAATCGTAAATCATAGCTAACGTTACTAGCTAAGGTTAGCTGGCTAGCAACTTAGCCAGGCAGTAGCATGGCACTGATTGTATAAATTGGCAAAAACACCAATTAGGTTACGTTACGTCCGTATGGCAGGGGGGAATGTGGTAGACGTAAATCGCTAGCTAGATACGTTTGGTTCCCATATATAAAAGAAACATTAATACGTTCAGCATTCCTTCAATAAGTACTAGCTAGCCACATTTCAACAATCCCATCTCCCACGTGATCAACAACCTCGAGCCGGTGAATAACCAGAAAATGTTGTAACTCCTTAACTTAAATGCACCCGTGTTAGCAAGTCGTAAGCAACCATCTTTTAGCGTGCCTCTGCTTGGTTAATGTTACCAAACGAGACAATTCAGTCAGTTATGTTAGTTAACTTGAAAAGCTAGATAGTAACACACTCCATGATATGTCTCCAATTATCGCTTTTTCATTCATCGTTATTCCCTGTACACAGGCGTGTGGAAGGGAGGCCTAACGTACCGCGGTGTGCAGACGTATGCACCCCACTAAACAGAAGACGCGTGTAACTACCTGTGTTTTACAGACACATGACAGGCATCAGCTAAATGACCCATGTTTGATACTCCCCTTTGTGGGTAAGAAACAAAACCTGTGCATGAAACTGATGCATCCCTTCACCTCCCCCATGTCCTCCGCCCCAAACTTACATCTCGGAATCTAATGCAATGGATTTCTTTCTTCTCTGGACTGCTATTGCCCCTGTGTGCGGTCCTGTTTGGGGTTATTTTTTCGGTTAATTAGCTAGCCGTTAAAAGTAGGAACGAGCAAAAATAAAGGAGAAAAACGACGCCGACCAATTCTCCTACTGCCTAGCGTGTCTCTTTCCTCGTTCTCGTGCAGTGACGCAGCATCTGCCAGCCTCGCGCTAGACGTTTCTAGAGCTTCCACTGTCGCTCGTGCCGACAGCCAACAAGACTACGGCGCACGCGCGCCCGCCAATAGCAGCGCGATTGCTATAGCAACACTGCAACCACTCCAGCGAACGTTGCCCAATGTCCTGCACTTGCCCCTCGTTATTATCGACCCGCGAGTGTTTATTGTTATGGCTCTCTAAATTAAACAGGAAAAATATTTACTCGGATATATCATAATATGGTAAACTTTCACTGAGAGTTAGCTGAAACATATAATAGCGACATGGCTAACGTTAGAATGAGCAGATTTAGTAGACTCATGCGCATAATTTAACGTTATTGGAAACCCTCAAAGATTAACTAACGTTAGCATTGAACTGGCTAAGTAAGACAAGGTTGCTTTAGTTTAGAGTAGCCTAAATACCGATGGATGACTCATCGGGTGGGGCACAACGTAGTTAATTGTTTCTTATAAATAGCGACACACACTCCGTATAACGTTAAAGTTCTTCTGAATTACGTTTTTAAACGTTAACAGTTAGCTAGTAACGTTATCTCGTAACTACGGTAACGTTAGCTAGCTAGTTAAATACACAACTTCAAGTTAGATTAACATAAACTAACGTTACTTTAACATAATTCTCGAAGTTTGGCTAGCTGTGTGTGTTGGCACGATGTAGCTAGGTTAGCTAGCTACTGTTAATATACATTAGCTACATTTAATTGCATATTTTTCAAAATACATTTTTCCGTGGAAATAACATTGCCGCTAACGTTAGAGCAACGTTACCCTACTCGTCTTCACAAGGTTTAATTTTGGCTTTTACGTTACCAGTGTAGTGGAGGGTATACCCACTTCTTTCTTAGTGGGCTGTGTACTCACTTCCCCAGGTACTACTACACCACTGACCTTAACTAACGTAATCGCTATGACCTCGCTGGAACGGGGTTTTTGTGGAGAATGTAATCGCATCCCAAGGATTCCGTTTTTGTTACTGGTTCTGAACCTCAGTCCTGGGGACAGGACCCCTGTATGTGTGTGCTGGTTCTCGTTCCAACCACAAACGCAATCAAAGAATTTTCGTGTTTAGAGGAATTACTATGCATGCTACGAAGAATAAAAGTTCAATATTCACTTTGTGCTATATTGTAAACCATTACAAAAAGGTTAAAAAATAAAATAAAATGCTTTAACTGAACGAATTGAAGACTGAGGTGAATCAATTGGCCACTAAACTAACCATTTGGTAAATAATGAAGAATTCAAAGATAGCAAATAAGTCTGGCTTGTAAATGTAAGGGAAAAACATTGAGGGACTTAAACGTGTACAACTACTTAATAAGGAGCCTATTGATTAATCGGTCTTTAAATTTGGTAAGTAAAACAATGGCTACCTTTCTTTTGCAATTGTTTTCAATATAGCACAAGCACAAGGTGAACATGGGAATAATATTCTTCATGAATGACATTGTCAAGGATTAGATATTAACTAACAAATATGCCACTACAGCCCACATAGATAATTATACATACCCATGACTTAAAATAACAGCATTGTTGGGGTTCAATAGCAAGTTTATCCTGGAAAGACCATTTTTCAACAAGCTGTCAGGTAGATAGGTGCCACATTGAAGGCAAAAAACTGACATTATAAAAACTGAAACATTTTTTAAAGCAGGTGATTATGAAGTGCGGGCAAACAGACTGGTAGATCAGAAAATATCCTGGCCTTGATTTACCACCAGATCAGGGGTTTTTTTTGTGTGCGTTTGTTTTATGTTTTCTTAAGAGCTCTCAAACAGCTCTGGGACTCACAACAATTAGGTGTTGCTCCACTCCAAGTCAAAATGCCTTCCCAAAATGGACTCTCCATCCACTGGACTGGTTGCCAATAATGGCCTGCAGCATAAGGCATAAAGAGGTAATATAAAAACTGGCATTTCAACACTCCACTGCCACCAAGCCACCACAGCAGCTCTGTCCTGGTTTATCCATTGAAAATAAAGGAATCAGCAGGAGCATCTTCTATCCCAATCTTTTCCTTTGTTCTTCCTCCAATGCCTACTCCACCACTCCCATTGTGGGGTAATAACGACAGTTACAGCAATTTGAATCAAATATTCAAATTGTCCCAAGCTGCTCAGCTGGAACGGTGATCACTGTGTAGGGGTGTGTCCTACAGAAAGGCATGACTATCGAGTCTCTGCTACATTACTATGATCAGGAGGACAATTGTCACAAGGTACGGTTAGGGAGTTCAAGTTAATCGGCACTCCCTAGCAATTAACCAGATACCTACAGGTTACCAGTGGTTGTCCAGTACTACATTGGAGTCATGTAGTGAAACATACAATATTGAAATGTAGAGAAAATCATGATGGATTGGATATAGTACCTTTTTTTCCATCTCGCATCAATGTTAGATTTTTACATACAGTAATATAACCTTAAAATGCCTCCTCATGCATTGGCACACAAACCACAGGTGTGCCGAAGATTACAAAGGTCAGAGGTATTTAGACGTTTCTCTCCTGGGTCAGGGAAATTGAAAAATGGACTTTATCACTTTATTAAGAATAAATACTGCTCAGACCAATCTAAAAACAACCAACAACTCTGCAAGGAAAAGAAAAGGAATAAAGAATGCAATCTCATCAATCCATAATTTTATTAATCTCCTGGGTATAAATGGTACAAACATGTGCAGAATCAACAGCAAGACCCCAGATTACGTCTTCTCTGTTCTTCAGCCTATCACATCGTCAATTCCTGCAGAGGGGGAGGAGGGGAAAAAACGTCTTATCCATTAGTGCACAACCTCCACCCCTTCACTAACTCTTGGTGTCTACTCCATTTTCAGGACAGAAGTTTCACTTTAGTGCTTTCAAAAGAACAAAAGTCATGCTGTTTCCGTCATCACAGGGGGAAAAGGACATGGAAATTCAAAATTAGTAGCACATAACCTAAGGCAAAGTGGACATACATTGGACTAAAAAATTGGCAATGACATTTGGAGAATGCTTATTTTGACCACAGAATCATCATTGGAGACAGGACTCACCATGATGGCGTTGACGATGTCGTTGTTGTTGTTCTTGAGCGCACGTACAGCCTTCGCCCGTGACACGTTGGCTTGTGACATCACCAACTCGATGTCCTTTACTTCCACCCCGGTCTCGTCAACCTGCAAAGGCACAAGGTGAACCAAGAGCCAATCAGGAAGAGAGGCTCAACTTTGTATTCAAGAGGGAGATTAAATCACTGTGAAACTGGACCCGCATAAGCTAATGGATAATAAAACCCATTCTGTGGCACAGAGACAACTACACCAAGGCCACTGCATGCTGTAGCATTCAGTGTTTCAGTGAATTAGCATCAGCTAGTTACAGGTCTCCTTTGAAGTTTCATAGGCATGGGCGATTTTTTATTATGTTCCAAGTTCACTGGTAGGTCATGTCAGGTAACATCCTGAACCATTTGCAAACACTTGTGTATGCAGTAATGTTTCTGTGTGTGTAGTAAGTTTATGGATTCCTAAGGCCCCGTTCACACTTGCATTTTCGGGCTCGACAACCAAAGTTATTAGAGTCGCTCACGTTTTTTGTGAACTTCTTTAGAAGACCAAGAACGCTTACAATTCGTTACAGCCTCCTGTTGTTGAGCTAAGTACCATTTTTTATTATTATTATTATTATTATTATTATTATTAATATATATATATATATATTTTTTTTTTAAACAGTGTCCTATTCTCACTGTGATCGTCGTTGGCTCGTGTTTAAAAGTGCTGATCTGGTGACGGTTTTGACAATTGTGTGAGGTGATAGACATGATCAGGGAACATTTTTCCCTGATCAACTCTCAAAATAATAACATTGGCGTCTGCTTGCACGCGTGGTGAAGATCTAACTGACGTTCCTCGAAATGCTTCGCGAAGAATGGAAGAGAAATTCAAATGTCAAATTTAACCTTACGACCATGAACTAACATACACCAGCAGTTAGAGATGTCCCGATACTACTTTTTCACTTCCGATACCGATATCACACCGATACTTTCTTTTACTCTTGAACAAATAATAATAATAAAATATATGGAAGCACTTTGCTCATGAAGGCCAATTAGCCTCCTAAAAACATCTCACTCAAATGGAGAACAAACAAATACTTTCCCAGTATATAGTCCACAACAACAGTTGGTTATGAAAGACTGCCACCCATTATTCAAACACTACAAAAAAAACAGGCACTGCAGTACTTAAAGTGACCAACAGGTTTAAAGTTAAAATAATTTAAACAGCAGCATGCAGCATTGTTAAAAAAAACAAATACAAAACTATAACTTAGTTTCATAATTTTCCCGTTTCCAAAACCTAAATCAAACAAGGAAAGGTGTACGATGTGGATAAAATTATGTGGGCCACCTCATTCACAATTGAACCCCTCGGAGATGACGTAGCACATCAAACATTATGTTTACTCCAAGGTAAAAAGCTAACGTTAGTTAACATCAACGTTACCCTTATTTTGGTGTTAATAGCTACCATAACTGGAAAAAGAAACTAGCTACACAATGGTAGTCAATTGACTTAAAATATATCAAAATCAAAATCTATTTCACCGGTTTCCGTGGTCTAACAATGCAACGTTAATCGCATCCTTAGCTGTTATAGCTACTGTGTACTGTGTAGCTCTATCTAAAAAGGGACACAATAAATTAAACTTTAAAGAAAGAAAATCACTGTTCTCTAACAAACATGTTATTCCCACAATTTGTTAGTGGGAAGCCAAGTCCCAAGTAACATTACCCAAACACCTGTTGCTGCTGTCTGTGTACTAGTGGAGCTGCAGTTACATGCTGACCACCTCCAACTAAAATGTTAAGTAAGCTAAAAACATGAATAATAAAATAGTAAGCTAGTAAGTAAAACTAAATAGTAAGCTAAAAACATGAATAATGCAATAACGTAATGGCCACTAAATAGACAAAGTATTGGAACATTTAATAGTTTGTGAAATAATATCAAACTCTAGCTTGAGCAATTTAATTTGAAACAGTAAATTTAATCACCTCAAATGTAAATTGACAAATTTTATTTAATACAAAGGAATGTCCACTTCCGTATCGTGAAATCAATACTGTGCTGTTGTAACTAGGCATTTTAAAACCAAAGCGAGCGCATCTAACATTAGCTGGCTAGTTACCACTTAGCTACTGTGCTGAAACTGGACTTATTTGGACGTTTGGTTAGCTTACTAATATAAAAGACCATACGTTAGTGTTTGCAGATCTATTTTTAAACCGTTAACGTTCACTAATGTCGAATAACATTAACGTTACCAGACTCCATCTCGTAATCAAACCGATGATAATGTCTTCATGAATGAAATTTTTGCCATTTTATGCCAAGCCAGCTAGTCCCTCTGCTGTCTGTTCCGTTTCCACTGTCACTGTGGTAGCTATCTAGCAAATAAGACAGCACGCTGTGATGGAAATAATGCTGCCTAGCATCATAAAATCTACATTGAATCATTTCAGCTAGCATTTAAACTGCACTATAAATATGAACCTGAAGATCAACTTTTCCAAAAGTTCCTAAAGTTACCATTTTTCCAAAAGGGCAATAGCCTACTTTCATGGTTGAGAACGCTGTGTTTGCTTTGACGGACATAGCAACAGTTGTTGTTATCACGTGACACGCTGCGCGTATCGGATCATATTTTTTTCCTCCCCTCCGATATCCGATCCAGCGTTCTGGGCCAGTATCGGCTCGATACCGATGCCGTGGATCGGATCGGGACATCCCTACCAGCAGTCAAACGATGCAAAATCATGCAAGATATAAACACTTGACAGTGAAAACCATGTAGCATCCGTGTTATCTGCTCGAGTCGGACCGCAACAAATTCTCAGTAAACATCAATCTGAGTTTTCTCACTTTGAAAGGGTGCAACAAAACTCTGCAAGAAAATACCACGTCCATCGTGTTACCGTTCTTATTAAAGGAAAAGCTTTCTAGACATTTTTTCTTACTGAAAATATATTAATTTAATATTTTGCCTTTCATAGCCTACCGTTGTAGCCTATCCACTCAACATATTTGTCCGCTCTGTAGGCTATACACGCCTTTTTGTTATTTGCGCTCTTCTAGAGATCACAGTATTTACATACAGCAGGTTTAGAAAAAATTACCCGCCCACTAATATCTATGGTAGGAGAAACACTATGTATACACACACACACAAAGTCAGATGTTTACATTTACGATTTCCCTTTGGCGGTCCGTGAAATCATTTTGGCGGCCGCCAAATAATTTACTATGTAGGAAAAACCCTGAGCTGTATATTTTGTAATATTACACATTACACAAACAAAACAAAAAAGACAGGTATGAAAAGAACCGTGGCTCAAAAATCGAGGTCTGAACCGAACCGTGGATTTGGAGAATCGTTACACCCCTAGTATATCACAATGTATCACGAGAGTATCATGATATTTTTGATAGCCATCGCCTAGCCCCTTTACATTTATATATGTATATAATGTAAATATTACAGGGGCTTTGAGTTTTTTTTAAATGCACTTCATATCACAGGTGAGTATAGATTTGAGCAAGTACATTTCTTACCAACTTGCTAATCTGGGCAAATGTGAAAAACTATAACATTGGACCCTGGACAGCAAGTGTCCTTGAGACAAACTGAAGGCCAGCAAAGGGAAAGCAGCCAGATGTCAACAGACGGGACCCTCACCTCTTCCTCTTCGCTTTCTTCCTGCACGGTGGGCGTCTGTGTGTTCTCCTGGATGTTTGACACTGCTTCTCCCTGGACCTTGAACTTCTCTGCTGCCGCTAGCTGGGCTTGCTGTGAAAGATCTTCGATCTGCAACAGAGCCAACACAGACATCAGTTACTGGTCAGAAACACACAGCTCTGCATCCTCTGGCATCAAACTGAATACTTGAGGGACTCCTTCTCAGGACAGAAAGTTTGGCTTCATCAGGCTCAGAAGAACGAAAGTCAAACTGTTTCAATCATCATAGAAGGACCAGGCGATAAAGTTCTAAGAATTTTACCTTAATCCTCTGAGGTACAGCAAATCAAAGGAGCAGCTGATGCAATAAATTGACCTGCAGAATAATTGTGCTCTGCCAAGCCAAGGTTAGCAACAATATACAAAATATGGATTAATAGACTGCATATGTGCATGACCACATTTTGTGTGTATTGTATTTCATAAATCATTTGACACTATCGGTGTGTACTACAGATCATTTCCAACCTAGGCCACATTGCAGGTAGAGGTAATCCTCACCTTTGCCTCTCCAAAGACTATGTATGTGTCGGAGGCGGGGCTTTTGTAGACATCTGGTTTGGTGATGACAAACAGGATGTTCTTGGACTTGCGGATGGTAACCCTCGTCACTCCTGTCACCTGCCGTAGACCCAGCTTGGACATTGCCTGAAACGGAGTGACCATTTGTTAATTTGTAAGCACTTTTTTCAGATTAATTGCCCTTTCAAAGCCAAGCCAAAACTGGGCATTGCATCCCTTCTGTTTATACCTACTTTTTCCATTCCCTGACAAACTGGTGAAGTCTGCTGGTGGCATTACAATTGTGGTAATGTCACCACTTAATGCTCCAGCACTTACCTGTCAATTCCTTTTTTTGACTACTGCGGTTCTCCTCCAAAACACACGGTGCCAGCCAGCTGCTTCACACACTACAGCCATACGCCACGCACGTGCAGAGCCGGGATGGAGGAGACCCAATCATACGGGCGCCTGGATGGCCAACAGGGGTCGCTCGAGCAATGAACAGTGCTATCCCACAGACTGAATCACTCCCAACTATCCCTTTTGCGACGCAAAGCCAATTGTGTGCAACCCTTGCAGGGCTGCCGGCCACAGCCGATAATGGCACCCACCGATACGCCGCATTTACCATGCGAGCCACCCAGCAGCCCGCCCACCTGTCAATTTTTACTCCAATGTTACTTAGCAATTGAAAATAGCTGAAATAGTCAACCAATTTGACAGCCATCATCTACTCTGCAAATAAAAATCATACGTGCTAAACTTCACAGGAATCTGGCCATGTCCTCCTCAGAACAGGAGGGTTTACTTCAGCGTGCTCAGAAGAACGAAAGTCATGCTGTTAAAATCATCACAGGAGGACAAATGACCAACTCTGCTTGTCCCATGTCTCGGTTTCATGTCTCCATTTGTACATGAGGAAGTGATTAAAGCGGAGTAAAGCATGCATTTAGACTACCGAAACAACCGTTTCGACAGGTGGCTTACCTTGCGAGCTTTCTTCTCACTCCGACTCTGTTTTGCTTTGCTGACGGGCTCTTCATCGATTTCGGCTGCTGCTGCAAGCTGAAGGATATCAGCCATTAACTTCTCATCCACACAAAACAAGCCACTTCAGTCGAGAAACATTTACTTCTGCACCTTGTGTAGAGGACTATGCGTCAAGCAATTAGCCTTACAGTGAAGGATAATCTGGGCTAAAACCTTACATGCAAGCGATTATGGATCACAAACTCAAATCCACTCTTGGTTTTCAGATATAGTTGGTATATCAGTTGGTTTTTGCATCTCCTCTGCCATTTTAAGCCAGAGTGAGGGATTTCACAACTCTCACTTGAAATAAACTGCACCTTTCACCATTGCCACTAAATGGCATGTTCTAGTAAATTTGGAATTACAAAAATGTAACAAATAATTTATGCTAATGGACAATTTTAGAGCTGGTCCAGCATGCAACGTAACAGATTAGGGATGTAAACAGTTATTCGGGTAATCGGTTACTAGTTTTAAATTTCAAACTCAGATAATGCAAACAACTAATGAATAAAGATTACGTTACACCTCCGGACCACACGAGGGCACTACAAGGGCGCTTTAGACAAATGAACTCCATGGCAGATATGAGCAAAAGAGGCTGTCTGGCAAAGCTACACATGCCATAGCTAACGTTAGCTTTCGTTGTCTCTTTCTGCTGCTGTAGTCCTGTCCGAGAAGCATCAACATAGCGCTTCAACAGCATGTCGACATACATGTTTTTGTTCAAAAATATTAGTAAGTTTGACTAGCTAAGTTATCTAGCCGTCAGCCCACGTTTGTTCGCGGCTTGTTAAATGGAAAAAAAAGAAAAAAGAAAAACACAATGCTTTGATATTTTCGTTATTTGCAATTTAACGCATTTTAATGTATCTTTTTATTTTATTTATTTATTTATCTATTCACATACACCTTAAGGTTATTCTATACTTTTTGTTGCGCAATGGTAAAAGTAATACAATAAACATTATTTCTTGATCTGAACTTTAGCATAGGCTACGGTCATTTCTTCTGCCTCGCCCCCTCCCTTCAAACGAGTAATCGAATACTATTCGAATAGAGAAAGTGAGTAATTGAATACCAAATTATTCGTTATTTACATCCCTATAACAGATTATACATTTAGAGCAGTTCAACTTTCACCATGGACAGATCTGCTACATGTTTTGAATTTCACAATGGCTAGTTGGGAAAACAAATTGTTTAGACTGGATTTTCAGCTTTGAGAATGCAGAGTGGAATACGGGTGGTAATCGAGAACCGGTTCCCGTTAGGAACCAGTTCCAAGTTGTTCAATCGGAAACGTTCGCCTTTGAGGTTATCAATTCTCTTATTGATTCCAGCATGCATTTCCGACAGCTACGCATAGCAAAACAGCGTCATGTGCGCTGTCGTTTTTTCATTCAGTCAGCACACCGTCTAAAAATATAAAATGTTAACGTCATTTTTTGAAAACGAATTTAAGCCACTATCATTTCATATTATGATCGGTCTTCGGAAATGATCAACTATTCAACAGATTTGACAGTGTGTGGACTTCCCTCGGGAGCCTATAAGGCTATAACCAACTACAAGTGTAAAACTACAGTGTTTTGATTGGCGGTAGACTAATCTGACAACGATTGCCTGCTTGGTCACGCACAGATGAGTAGCCTAGATTTGGAAAGCGAATAACTAACCTAAATTAGCTAAATGATAATCTTCCATTTTCATCATCTTCAGCTAATAATAGGAGCCAGCATGCCTCCAAAAAATGGTCAGGTAACGTTAAAGATCTCATCTTTCTTCCATATAAATGTATAGGCTAAATGAGATGGGGGAGAATGGTGACAACTGTTCTGATAATACAGAAACCAACGCAAACGTTACAGTTCAGCTTTATGAAACACGCCTCGGAGCATAACCAACTCATAAATTTGCGATCTTCGTGAGAGAATGAAACTCCTAAATATCCCAATCACAGAGCAGCGGTTAAACAATATTTTAGCCATCTTTTTTGACATAACATTAAACTGATAATTTATCCCCTCTTCTCGCATCCTTTTACATTATTTTCCGGTCTCTCATTTTCTTATATTTTTAAGCACTCGTATTGATCAAGCCAAATTACATTTATAATACCATTTTAATTTACAGAACTATACAATTCTGACTGTTTTATTGGATGCTCTGCCACTTGTGCAGGCATAAATATAGCAGATAAATATTTTCCATGATATGACTAAGAAATATGAATTAAAAAAACAAATGCTTTATACTTTATAAATATTGTCATTTAATCCATTTTAGATGGCCACCCGATAGTAATAGTTGGTCTTTTAATAGCCTGAGAGCAAATAATATTTAAGGAATCGATAAAGTACTGTATCGATAAGCAGAATTGATAATGGCATCGGTATCAATAAAATCTAATGATTCCCATCCCTAGCGTGGAACATATACATTTTGTGACTATCAATCTCAACAGATTCTGAGTGATCAACATCAATGGCCTTCACAAGGTTTTATGTCAGTCAGCTGAAAAGAAGTGCAATGGTAGTAGAGGATGTACCTGGGCCTGCTGTGTTTGTGCTTGTGCAGAGTCCTGCTCCTCCAGCTCTGGTACTGACTCGTCGCTGTCTGACTCCGTGCCAGACCCTAAAATCCACCCCAAGAGAACTCATTCAGAGCATGTAAAGGCAGTTCACTGAATCAGTTTCAATCACACCTCACACAGCCAGACTCCAGACTGAACACCTCACTCTTTGACACTTTGCTTAAAGCACATCATGTACAATGATCATGTTTGCTGCAACAGAATCTGGATGAGCCCACCCCAAAAAAAAAAAAAAAGAAACCATAATTAGTGATACCGCTAAAGTGAGACAGCAACTACACATTGAACCAATCTGAGACATAACAGCCCTTTTAAATCATGGTTAATCCACAATAACCTTCGACACAAGATCTTCACAAAACTAGAGTCCAGGCATTCATCTTTGACTGAAAGCAAATCCTGATTTCATATAAACACTTTGGCTCCTCCGATCAAGGTAAGGATCATGCTGGTTCTTCCATTAGACCAAGCCATGGGTCTCACACATTGATCTCACTTTAGACATGTAAGGGAAAATGGGTAGGGAGTAGTTTTTTTGTGAATGAAGCAAGTCATCAGTCCTTACAAATGCGTACAATTCTCAACTCTTAAATCAGAATTGAGATTAGAGTTTTTAATTTACATAAGTACACCTGCTGGAACCTTCCAAATTGCATTGCACATTCATCTACTGTCATGGCTGATGGTGGATGATAGGCGTCACCTGCTCAATCAACATGTCCATAATAAAACAATAGTCTTGCCCAAACTAAGCTGACCAGTTACCACAGCACTCATTTCCTGCAATACCTTAATCCCACACCTTCAACTGAAAGCTGCGTACACAAATGTGTTAATGGTAGGCTACTTCAGGAGGTGAATGATTAAAATTCACAAAATCTACTCTTTTGTAGATTTAAAGATTCGTCTTATAGGAGGTACACACAATTATATTGACAAATGTTTTGCCTCATAAATTTGACATCTGGTTTTTGCCAAATACCCCCACTACAAGCATTGACTGATGAATCCTCAACACGGTTACACGTAAGAAATGGCACATGCTTACAAGAATATTCAGGGAATATGTCGCACTACCGTGGCTGCTGTGCTACATCAGCTATCGTATTGACTGAATAAACACCACCCATTCTGTGGCAGTTGCTGTGTCTGAATCAGCACCCTTCCATACTATGGTGTATGCTTGTTGAGTACACTGGAGGAGAGTGGTTAAGTGAGCAAATTTTTCTCAAAATGTAGTATACTTAAAACCCCTTATGATATACTTCAGGGGTTTTGCTGAGTATATTCGAGCATACATTTCATGTAAGCAAACATTTTGGTCGCATAAATATGATGCGTGGCCCTCTCCTTAAAAATGAGGCACAGCTTTGCTGACATTTTCCTTCAACATCAACAAAAACACGTGAGATGGCCGCGCAAGGGTGGGGCGTCATATGACACTTCCACAGTACGGTTGAAAAATAGGACATTTGTCACACTACCAAACAGTATGCAGAAAATGGTGCATAATCTGCTAGCACACAGTACACAGTATAGGGGTTCTGATTCTGACACAGCCATAGTACAGCATTCTGTATCACAGCTAGAGTACAGGTGGACATACCGTCGCATTTCACCCATCGACATTCAGGTGGTCTTAAAACAATATGATCCCAAGTTTAATTTGGATTGCATTTAAGAGTTCAGAAAAAAGTAAAATAAACATGGAGTTTGCCAACTAGCCTTTGAATGCAATTTCAAGAACCAAGCTGGTAACTGCCTGACAAATGCATCCAAGTGCACAAAGATTATCAATCATCTGATATGGCGTTTTAAACAGTGTGTCTGATAGTGGACTAGCTGCAAATCATTATTGCAAGCTTAGAAACAGCAGAATGTGGCCTTTGAGAGTAAAGACAAACTGATTAGCACTGGTGTCTTGGGACATGCGGGATTATTGCGCCAAATCAACAGGCAGGACAGATACCCTTGTCGTTCTTGATCACGGGCTCCGGCTTTGCAGGTGCTGGAGCAGGTTGGGGAATGGAGAGAGGCGCCGCCGCTGGGGGTACAGCAGCAGGGGTTGGAAGAGGAGTGGGTTTAGGGGTGGAGACGGGGGTGGCTGGAGGTGCGGGGGAAAGTGGGGCTTTTTTTGGGGGAGTCTCCACAACAACAGGGCGGTGGAAAACAGGCATGCTAACCAGCTTCTCTGGGGGAATGAGGGGGGGCAGGTCATCATCGTCATCCTCTAGAGCAGGAGGCGGAGCAGCAGCTGAGACTGCAGGTTTGGGAGGCGGCGTTACGATGGGAGCAGCAGCTGGGGATGGGGTGGGAGCTGAGAGGGGAGCGGTAGGGGGGGGTGATGGAAGATGGAGCATTTTCTGCAGCAGGCGTAGAAGGCTTAGCAGACTGCTTAGTAATAGGAGGGGGCTGAACTGCAGGGATGAGTACAGGAGTCCTCAGAACAGAGGGAGGGGTGGCAGCTGCAGGCTGTTTAGTGGACAATTCTGCCTGAGCAACTGGCTTGGCTACATCTGGTTGGACAACATGCACACCTTTGGGGGAAGGCATGGCTTCGGCAGTCTGAGAGACTGGTAGTGCCATGGGCTCTCGCTCCACTTTGGGGCTTACAGGGAGACCTTGAGCAAGAGCAGCAGCAAAGGACAGGGGAGCACGGGCAGCAGGCACAGACATCACAGTGAAGGAATTCTGGGCAGCAGGGCTCATCGGAGAAAGAGGCAAATTTAGTTTGGCAGGGGCAGCAAGAGGGCCTGCTGGATTGAGTACAGCTGGTGCATCAGCTCTCTCATTCACAGCGTCAGCTGGGGTCACATGTGGTGCAGAATCCTTTTTCGCTGGTGTAACTTTGGCCACGGCGGGCTTGGCCTCAACCGGGGCGGCGGCCACGGCGGGCTTGGCCTCAACCGGGGAGGCGGCCACGGCGGGCTTGGCCTCAACCGGGGAGGCGGCCACGGCGGGCTTGGCCTCAACCGGGGCGGCGGACACGGCGGGCTTGGCCTCAACCGGGGCGGCGGACACGGCGGGCTTGGCCTCAACCGGGGCGGCGGACACGGCGGGCTTGGCCTCAACCGGGGCGGCGGACACGGCGGGCTTGGCCTCAACCGGGGCGGCGGCCACGGCCTCAACCGGGGTGGCGGCCACGGCGGGCTTGGCCTCAACCGGGGCGGCGGCCACGGCCTCAACCGGGGCGGCGGCCACGACGGGCTTGGCCTCAACCGGGGCGACGGCCACGACGGGCTTGGCCTCAACCGTTGCGGCGGCCACGACGGGCTTGGCCTCAACCGGGGCGGCGGACACGACGGGCTTGGCCTCAACCGGGGCGGCGGCCACGACGGGCTTGGCCTCAACCGGGGCGGCGGCCACGACGGGCTTGGCCTCAACCGGGGCGGCGGCCACGACGGGCTTGGCCTCAACCGGGGCGGCAGCCACGACGGGCTTGGCCTCAACCGGGTCGGCGGCCACAACCTCAACTGGGGCGGCGGCCACGACAGGCTTGGTCTCAACCGGGGCGGCGGCCACGACGGGCTTGGCCTCAACCGGGGCGGCGGCCACGACGGGCTTGGCCTCAACCGGGGCGGCGGCCACGACGGGCTTGGCCTCAACGACGGGCTTGGCCTCAACGACAGGCTTGGCCTCAACGACAGGCTTGGCCTCAATGACAGGCTTGGCCTCAATGACAGGCTTGGCCTCAGGTGGTGAAACTTTGACTGAGGCAGCTATATCATCTTTGACAGACGCCGGGACACTGATGTCTACTTTATGTTGGACCGATTGGGTTTTTGGTGGTGGAGGTAGTGGGGCAGCGGGGATTTGGGCTGGAACAGGAATATCGGCAACCGGAGATGAGGGCAGTACCGCTTCCTTAGCTGGTGAGGCCTCAGGCACTTTCTTGAAGGGGGTGGGTGCTTCAGTGGCAGGGCCAGCCAGGAGTGATACATCAGCTTTGACAGTAGGTGGGGCAGCTTTGGCAGGCTGCTGTGCTTTGGCACTCCTCTTTGCTTTCTTACGCTCACCAGCTTTGACCACCTTTGGCTGAGGGCTGGACCTCTCTCCCTGTCCAGGACCCGAAAAGCCACCCTGGGGTGGTGTTAAGGGAGAAGCCAGGGGGGAGCAGGGAGGAGTAGAGCGAGGGAGGGAGGTAAAGGATTTTGGAGAGGATGGGGAATGAGGAGAGGAGGAGAATGATTTGGGGGAGCGAGGGAGGGAAGAGTAGGACTTGGGGGAGGTTGGGGAGGAGGCAGAAGCAGATGAAGATTGGCGCTTTGTGGCTACAGGCACAGGGCTGGAGGTGGAGGAGAGAGGAGAAGACGACAGCTTGGGGCCACCCTTAGCTTCTTTCCTTTTAGGTACAGCACGGGCGCTAGCCGCTGCAGAGTTCGGAGAAGTGGAGGAAAGTATCTTGGAAGCAGGGGGAGGAATTGCTGAGGAAAATAGAGGGTTTCAGTTGGATTTTGCAGACATATTGGTAACAAAGGAAAAGAAGGCTCAAACCATGCGCTTTGGGAGATCAGCACACGTGGAGGGGGGAATAGTCAGTCAAATTCTATGTTAGATTCAACATGAATGTATGCTTGTTATTTGACGTTTTAAATTATCCTGTCACACTTCAGCACAACAATATAACCTTTGTCTACATGCTTTGCTGATCACACAAGTTATAAAAATGGCACTGGACATCTGTAACCAGCATACAGACCAGTGCCGCTTTATTGGGAAGTCGATTCTACCGAGAAGCCCTCTCTGACGCGCAAAGGCATGCGTTAGTTAATGTGCTTCTGAGACTTATTTCAAGACCCTCCACCAGCCCAGAGCAGGAGTGAAGTAAAGCCCTAGAAAGCTCAATTTTCAAAATTACTATTTGTACTTTAGTAAGGGTTAAGGAAACACTGCACACCGAGGAGTAAATTAGTGACTTAGGTCTGGGGGCGTGCCCCAGACCTGGCCCTTGTGGAACACCAATGGTCTCTTCAGTGTTTTCGTTCAGGCTGAGCACCAAAACTAAGGAAGATTCCAATCAAAATTCTAGTCATACAGCTTTATTAAGGACCCAGCTAGAACGAAAAAAACAACCCGAGAGTTTTGGGGGGGGAAAGGGTGGGTGGGTAAATAGAACATGGATTGACAGCCCATGTTAAACATCTGGGGTTTGGGTCTACCTGACTTATCTGCAGCTGTCGCCACAGGAGGAGCTGGAATGATTCAGAGGATTCACAGTCACATACATGTTGCAATCTCAGTGAACACACACACAAAAAAAAAAAACCCATCCACGTCCGAGTGATTAAATACCAAGCATGTAACACTTACCTTTTAAACCTCTCTGCATTTTTTTGTTGCAATTTATACAAAAACTTGCGTTAACATGCCACACACAAAAATACTCCTCTACTAAGGAAGGCAGCCTAAAACTGACAGGCGTTGTGAGGGAAGATTCAGGCAAATGTGCAGAACACCATACATTACACATTTGTTAAGCAGAGATCAGTAATATCCAAGAGTTGTTACAATACCATAAAGAGGGAAATATTTTAGACATACCTGTGAACCAACAGGTCTAAAGAGGGTGGGTACAGCATTAATGAATCATTTGTGCATCTGCACTATGCCTTACAGGTATGCCTTGACAACCATCAGAGAGCATGCCAAGCTCTACGGCCAGGCGAGCTGAACACCAGACCATTCCACAGAAAGTGTCTTCCACAGCCACATATAGTCAAGACCAGGCTATAACAAAGTCCACTTTTGCTGTGGAACGTGAAGTATGGTAATCAACTGCCCAGGACTACAGCTTCTACCAAAGCGAAGCTAGCTTACATCAATCATTCTGGGTCCAGCTGGCACTCATAAAAGTAACGTGTCAAAATACAAAACTAAATTTTAAATATATGACAACACAAAAGTAAGCAAATCATAGCCACTAATAGAAGTAAGCTGGAATTGAATATTGGGGCCAATGGCATCACCCACAGTAACAAATTAACCTGAATATTAAGCATTTCAGTTTAATTTGCACACATTATATTTTTAAATGGTGGAATTCTAAATCAAACATGAACAAAGTAATACCCAATTTCAAGGGCTTGCATTTAAAAAAAGGATCAAATGACTTGAAAGAAACGTATATTGTACATGCAGTTATGCACCATGATGAGTACTGAAGATTAAATTGATGATCAGTTTTATAAGCCCTTCCCAATAGCACTTTGGAAAATAACAGGGAAGAGGTGCGAAAGCCTTTAAAATTCATGTCATGTTACAACTTAAAAAAAATAAAAATACTGAACAGCTCCAAGTAGGTTTCTCCAACTGCAGAATTATTGTCAAATGGCATCACAGAACTTTGTATGATGCATCCACTTTTGAATGAAATTGAACATGTAATATGTTGTTAAATGTATGCAGTGTGACACTCACTAACGAGCCCCATTTACATTCATTTGCGTCAGTGTTCATATCCATTATGAAGATGTACATCTAGTATCTCCATTACTACAATGCAATATTCCACCTTGACAAGTTAAGCCCTATTCAGACAGGATAAGTTTTAGGGGGTGAGGTGGGGCAATTCATTATAACTGGAGCATCTCCGTTGTTTTAGTCCCGTCCGAATCTGCTGTGTCAGTAACGTTTATGGACTGCACGCTCCCGCATCAGAAAAGATTCCGCCGTCTTTTATATACTGTTAAATGCCGGCAAAAATAACCTCAGGTTATAGCAAGCCCGTGGGAATTGACATGTTGGTAAATATTCTGTTGTGTCCTGTGGGAAAGGAGTTTTCCCAGGCTTTTCTCCTGGTTTCTCCAAGTATGGAGGCACTCAACGAAGCCTTTGGTTGTGCTCCCTTCGGCCCAAGTACAGGCCACAACTATTAGCCGACCTCTACATTAAGCATGTCAAATAAGACCGAAACAAATCCATCCGAAGAACAGGCTCATTACAGATGGGTGTAAGAAATAACGGAATACAGTAGCCTACCCCTGGGACCACAATGCAGTACAATAACAGCCATAAACATGGGGGATTTATATTGAAGTCAAATTGGATGGCATATAATCCACAAAAACAGTTTATAGGCTTTTGAATAGGTTATGAATAATCATGCATGCATTGCTTGGGAAAGCCCCGAAATGAGCAATTCGCCATGGACTGACACACCCACACAGTGGCTCTCCTCCCACTTCAGTGTACGGGGAGTCAAATGGGCTCAGGAGTGTGAAAATCCATGACGGAAATGCCACAGCCAACGCTCCCCCATGCGCCAGCCAGAAAAGAGAGCCCCAAATGGGAAATCCACTGAAAAATTGATTTGTAGAAAAGTAGCTCTCCTCCTGATTAAAATGAGCTCTCAGCCAACTCTCTACCTGTAGTGAGAGCAGAGATAGAGGCCTAAACTACTGCGCATGTACCAGGTACCTGCTTTACTGTGAACTACAAAGGCCAAACGCTTACGGTTTATGGGCGCTGTTGGACAACGCCAGTCACAGGTTGCCACTCCCACTGAATACAACCGGAGCGGAAGAGCTGGGCATTTTACTACTATTCCTGCAGCAGCTCTTCAAGAGAGGCCACGTTACAGTTCTACTGAAAAAATACCACCACCATTAGCTGGAGTCTCCAGAAAAACATGGGAAATACCAGCCATTAATTTAGGAAAAAACAGCCCTTCATTTATCTAGTTTTGGTATAGTGAAAACATATTAGCTAGCTAGGGGTGGGAATCGAGAACCGGTTCCCGTTAGGAACCGGTTCCAAGTTGTCCGATTCCTCGGAATCGTACGCCTTCGAGCTTATCGATTCTCTTATCGATTCCAGCAGCGGATATCTTTAGGAAACAGAACGTAACCCTATGTAGCCCATTTAAATATTAAACTTTACGCACAAGCCATTGACCAGGAATAACGGCATATTTAATGTTTCAATGGCAGACCTATTTGAATACATTGACAAATTGCTTTAAAACCATGAATCTTGTCATCGACAACAAATTTTGCGATGGACTACTGCACTCTCCGGACTTGCATGACGACGTTGGTATCTACGCCTGTCTTGTTTTAAGAGTAAAGTTCACACTACAGGCTTAGTATTTACTAATGTCAGTTAACAACTAGTGAGCTACTAAACCTGGTTGCACTATGCGTCCTTGACACAAAACTTAGTAGGATTTAAGCTCTTCGTAAAGTAATGTAGCCTACAGTCGCACAAAATTACGCCAATGTTGATTGATCCAATAAAAAAATGTGAACAGGAAATTCATTATGGAGGCTATCATTGACCCACCATTATTAGGAAGTTACTTAATGCTGCACTTTTTTGTTGGGACAGCTAGTTAGCTACGGTTACAGTAGTAGTTGTTTGAGACCGTTTGCAAACTTCTGTTAGCGAATCCACCTTAGTGGCCACTGTGACCTGATCAAGTGGTTAGTTAACACTGTCGTTAAAGTGCTCTGTTCCTATCAGTTTCGTGCTGGAGGTGAGCCGCTAGCATGTCGGTTAATCTCAACTCTCTTAAATCTCACTTTTGTCTGTTCTAGTGGCACAAGACAACTATATAAAATAAGTTTTCCCTTTATTTTGCTCATAGGAACCAGAAAGGTTGGCAGAGGCAACATGAACAATGGACACACAGGAAACTGTCTACAGAAAACACTGCTAATGTGATGTAAGTTTCACAGCACGTTTAAACTAGAGGTTACATGACAAACAGCAAAGCAAGCAGACGTACTTCTGAGGAAAAGAGGGGAAGCACGGACTGCCTTATTGAACAAGAGCTTGGCCCCAGAGTGCAATTATGGGTACGTAGAGGTAAGGTTGAAATAAAACTTGCCAGATGTGCTTAACATTGAAGGTTGAATTGATTCCATCCAAAAAATAAAAATATACATACATCTCCAAAACCATTATTTTTGCAGTTTGCTACAAGAGGCAGCTCCCTTATGATCCTACTCAGATGCTTCTATTCTAAAACAAAACTAGGCAGGCCTAGTTGAGCTGGACCCTGGGTACTACCAGGGCGAACAATCTCTCCCAGAAACTGAAACCCTCGACTTTCTAGCCATGATTGAATGGTACTGCATTTAATGGCAGTTTGCAACAAAGCATAGCTGCATTCTGCCACCTACTGGACTGGAGCTTGTTAGTTTCAACAATGGGTAGCAAGTCAGCCAGTAACAGAAAATTACTGTTTTAGGATGGCCCCAGGGTCCAGCAAAAACTACAGGTCACCAAAATCTTAACACAAAAGGCATAAACTGAGTGTTGATTTGAGTGTTGAGTCCAAGTAAATCAATGACTAAGGTCAACTCAATGAACGCGTCATGCCTTGCATTAAGATGTGAAAAGCATCTTCCAGGACAAAAACCAAAAGGGGAACTGCCCCAATAAGCAAAACTGCCCAAAGATTTCAAACAGAATAACCCACCTGAAGGCTTCCGGGCTGCATGGGACATGTCTGCGCGACCAGAAGACACCTCAGTCTGGACACCTTCATTAGATAAGGTGGCAATGGACTCTTCACTCTGTATGGCCACTTCATTTTGGGTGACCACCTCAATGCCCATGTCAGCAGGCTCGGAATCAACTTCAGTAGCTGTAATCACTGAACTAGCCACTTCAGAACTTGGTTCAACACTTTGTTGTGAAGATGGTTCCAGGCTAACTGGCTCAGAGTCCTCACCAGCTATGACAATCTCAGCAGCAGGCAGACCTGGTTCTGCACTAATGCTCTCAGATGCAATCACTGCACTGTCCACTGAATCTCCAGGAAGTGAAATGGTGACAGATGGTTCCTCTGTGATAACTACTGGTTCTGGAGTGGATGTTTCTTCAGCGACAACTACAGATTCTTGAACTACGGATTCCTCAGCAACAACAATTTCTAGAGAAGCCGATTCTTCGAGGATAGTTACAGATTCTTCAGTGGCAGACTCTTCAGCAACAACTACAGATTCTTGAGTGGAAGGTTCTGTGGTTACTTGGATTTCTTTTACCACAGCAGATTCTTCAGGGACAATTACAGGTTCTTGAGCAACAGATTCTTCCAATGAAGCCAGACATTCTTGTGTAGCAGATTCTTCTGCAGCAACCACAGTTGCTTCAACGACAGCCACGGATTCCTGAACTGCTGCATCTTCAGTGGAAGTAACAGGCTCCTCAGAACTCACAGGCTCCTCAAGGCCTGGTGCTTCAGCAGGAGCTGGTCCTTGGACAACTGGCTCTTCTGTTGGTGAGGCCTGAATAGCAGTTTCATCTGCAGCAGGTTCTACAACAGGAGGAACCATTTCTTGGAGAGCCTGGTCATCTGCAATAGCCACGTCTTCTGTGGTAGCCACTGGTTCAATGACAGCTTGATCTTCCATGTTGCCGATTGGTTCGATGACAGCTTGACCTTCTGTGGTTGCCACCGGTTCAATGACAATTTGATCTTCCGTGGTGGCCACTGACTCTTGGACAGCTTCTTCTGTAACAGTCATTGGGTCTTGCACTGCCACTTTTGTGGTGCCCACTGGGTCTTGAGCTTCTTGTTCTTCTGTGGTGGGCACAGGCTCTTGGGTGGTAGTTTCAATGATCTCAGCAGCAGTGGTTTCTTCTGTAATATCAGCTTCCACTTGTACTTCATCCTGCGCAGAATCCACAGCCGTCACTTCTCCATTTAGCTTTCCTTCAGGCTCCACAACTGGAACTTCCAGATTGCCTCTCTCATCCTCATCGCTCTTGCTTTCCAAAGCACTGATTTCCTGCACTCCAATTGACCCCTGTTCCCCCTTGGCAACTTCAGCAGCCCCCGCAGGGCTATCTGTAGTGATCACCTTGACTGCTTCAGGCACTGATGCTGCCAGGGAGACAGAAGCACCCAAATCCCCCGAAGCTGGGAGGAAGGGAGGAAAGTAGGAGGAGGGGGGAGTAACAGCGACATCATCAGCAAATGCTGACAGAATGTAAAGGATGGCCTTTGTGGCATAAAATCAAAACGCACTTTTCTGAAACAGAAAAAAACCGGACATTCCAGAAACAAGAGTTGTCATTTCGGACTATGCGCAAAGTCGGGACAACATCTCGTATGTAATAGGAAGGAGCCAAAATAATGCATTTTTCTAAATTCACATCAGAATGGTTTAGATTGTATGAATCCTTGAGGGCTACCACCTCTTGTCTTTAGCATCACCGTCACCCTGTTTTATCCAAACAGTTACTTCTGCCATAAAAATATCTATGTGTAATATCCATCTAGTGGGTTTAAACCGACTCCAAACTAAAAGCAGGTAGGATGTTCCCTTATAGACCAACTCAAAATTACAGGTTATCTAAACAATGACAGTTTCAAACATTTAAATTCATTTCACAACCAACGTTGTCAATCACAGTATGGCTTTCCCTGGTAGCCCTCTTCAGTTGTGTAGTGCATTGAAGAATCCATGTATCAATGGTCATGAACAGCAGTCTCCAAATGTATTCACACTCAAAATGATTGAAGTCCATGTGCGCAATAAGCATAATTACACAAATTGTTTATGCAACATCCACTGTGCATAGCAACCGTATACATTCTATAAATTATTGTTCAGACCACTTATGATCATACAATCAACAATATCATTCCTCGAAATGCAAATGTGGATGTTGTTCCAATAGTCAAAATTTGCCTACTTTTCCTAAGTTTAACAAATTCCTGGAACTTTAGAATCTTCCAATACTTACATTTACACAGGAAATACGTACAAATACATAACCTTAATCTAGTAGGAACCTACTTCATGGAGGAAAAGAAGAAGCAGGGCATAAATTAGATAGAGCCATTGTCCTCCCTGTATCTTCTGGTTCCTATAAATAAAAGGCTAAACCTATACCTTACAACAGCAACATCTATTATCAAGTTACTAAAGGGCTACTAGGACAGGCCTTACATTAGGCATAAAATTAGCAAGAAATTTTACTTTTGACTGTGCAAACAGAAGCAATTCCTTGCTTGATGCAAAGCTGTAAGAAGGCAACTTTTTTGCCACCAGAAATTTACAAAAATTGACTAACTGCACTGCAGCCAGCAATCTCAAGCTATTCTGACAAGACTCCTGACAGGAGCATACGTGTACCAAGATATGATTATAGGAACAAAAAGCAGATGCATCTTTTCAGTGTCAAAGGAAGATGGACAAAACATTGACTGCATAAGTGTTTTTTTGTTTTGTTTTGTTTTTTTTAAACCTACAATTGGCTGCAAAATATATCATTGCTCTGCATCGTGTTGGGAGGATCAATTAGGCATTTCTTCAAAAATGTATACAAAAGGATTGCACACTTGCATGTTTTTTACATTAATAGGGTATGAACACATTTGGAGAGTACCAAATCAAGTGCTTTGTCATCATTTAAAAATACTTTCTCAATAACAGGTGGTGGAATCTTCAAATGAGAATACCATGTATAGTGCAAATTCCAGACTCACGAAAGTGTAGTGTTAAAACAAATGTTCAGAGTGCCCTGGTGACCACCACATGCCCACAGAGAGTATTGGCCTTACTTCAGGTCCAACAGATTATGGATAAGACTTCCCATGCACAGCTTATTGAAATATCCCTCTTCTATGCTGCACACAAAGGCAAACAAAATGTTCAACTTCACTTGGAAATTGTGACTGATGCAAAGGGAAGTCTTATTTCTCCAATTTAGTATGGCGGATTTGCAACAAGTGAACCAATGCGGTTTGTGCATGTGAACACAAAAACAGTGCCCAGAGCCCCAAAGGTCATGCAGTGCCCCGTTTCAGTACGTTCTCCCAAACCACTCCCATCTCCCTGACAGGACACATAAACCCTGGGTTCAAGAGAGAGCACTGAAGGAGAGATTACAGCATCCATTCTACAAATGTAATTAGGACTACACAGAAATGAAGGGGGAAAGGAAATGAAAACTGGCCATGCACAATGTCAAATAGCCAGTGATGTGACAGTGATTAAAGGAGAGGAATTTTTTTTATTTTGAATGACATTATGGAGTGTGTGCATACCCTGCCCCGCAACCCCACAACCCAAGCAACCAAGGAATATTTGCAAGCAAATATCAACTTTTCACATCCAACACTTTCAGAATCCCTTCAAAAGGTACAGGTAACAAAATACTTTTTCAGCCAAATCAGAACCTTTAGCTTTAAACCTACAATCAACTTCATAAAACAATATCTTTGTCACACCCAAGTCATTTTAAACCTAGCATTCTGAAAAATTGCAAATGGCATAAACTTGACAACACAATTAAAAACTACAAGTTATTTCATAAATCCTTCAGCACATCATTATCACTAAGACGTACACAACTGACCAGTTCAAGCACAAATAAACCAAGACAATAGATATTTACCAACAATACAAAATGGTTTGCTTAATACTGATCGATGCTTGCCTTTTGTGTCAGTGTTAGATCACACTTCAACAACTCATGCAAGAGGAGTGTTTTTAAAAGTTTTGAGTTCCATGCAAAAAGAACTGAAGTCAAAATAAGTTAGTCCCAATGCGTCACACACCCATGTCCACAGTGAAACAATCAGTGCAGGCAACTGTGTGTGTGCGTGCATGTCTGCATGTGTGTGTGTGTGTGTGTGTGTGTGTGTGTGTGTGTGTGTGTGTGTGTGTGTGTACGGGGGTCCTGGACAACCTTAAAATAAGTCTTTTATAGACCACAAGACATCTAGTTTAAAAAGGGTGATAGTTTTATATATTTTTTTCTTCTCTACAATCTTCTTTACATATTTTATGCAAAGGTCATCCATCAACTAAGTCCAGGCTCAACACCCCCACTCCCTAGTGTAGAAACAGCTGAAATTCTACTCATCTAAAGTGCAATCTGTGCAAATGAGGCAGCTGCTTCAGACAGGTGTCAAAATACAATGAACCAAGATAGCATTTAACTTTAAAAAGGAACGTTTAGGGGAAAGCATACAGTTAATCATTAATGCTACCTGCAAAATAAAACCAATTATGCAATGCCTTTGTCCCATTCAACTTTACCCCTACACAAAACAGAAAAAAACAGAAGCTCCAGGACCCCATGTGCTCTTTGTTTAAGCGTCTGTAGAGGGAGGGATTTGAGCGAGTGTGAAGGCATACGAACCAGTCTCCCCCTGCGGCTGCTGCATCTCCTGTTCCATGGCCGGAACGGTCTCCGTGGCTTCACCAGGCATGTCTGTAGACAAGGGACGCAACAGGACAAGCCACATTATATTCGCGAGGCAGCTATCCTGGCATTGCCTCTCAGGTGTACGTCACTTCCAGACATCTCAAATTTAAAGACTGGAAAAACTGGAAAATGCGCGTATGCCTCTCCAAGCCTGTCAAATAACGTCCACATGCACGATTCTGGTTTTAAAAAGAAAACAGCAACGTTAACTTCTGCTCTTTTCGAACTAATGTGGTAACTTTTCGACAGCCGAATGTTTGTCACTTCAAGTTGCGGACTTCGCTTCACTTCACTTAAAAATAGGTAGACTTGAAGTAAACTACAATGGTAAATAGTATCCAACTAACGTTACACGCGGATTTGTTATTCCATTCCTAAGTAAGAGTATAAATTCAATTTGTGGAACGTCAGGGCTTCAACATGACTGCGATACCGATTCTATAAACAAGTGAGTAACGCACATATGGATACAGTAAGTAAGTTGGCTATATAGATAGTGGCTAACGTTAGCTTTGGCATGCTGGCTAATCATAGCTCACATCAGTGACTACCAATACCGTTTGGTTTACGACACTAAAAACCATTGGCAATGGTAGTCTGCCCTTTCTTTAAATCTGTAAAATAAATACGCGCTACCCTAGATCAAAGCAATATTCTAGCTAACGTTAGTAGAGTTTAGCTGGCCACACGTTAACGTTACTCTCACGTGTGAGAAACATACAAGATATAGAACTTTGTGCTCATTCTTGTTCGCTAATTTAAATGTCAGTTAGTCAATATTCTAACGGTTCTCAGTATTGGGATACAGACTCTGGTTCACTGTCCATTTGAAGTCAATAAAACGCTTGGCGTATTCGCACAAGTACAACCACGTTAGCAAGCTAGCCGACTAGAATTGACAATGCCCGGTTGTTGAGCAATCAGGTGCGGCTCTGTAGTTAGACCACATGATAACTAGCCGATAAAATAGTCAATTTAACGTAGCTTCCTGTATGTTCAGCAAATACTCATATGCGTTAATGAACGTGACAATAACACCAGTTTAGATACTAGCTTGAAAGCGAGGCGTCATGGAAGCAGCCACTTTGCCCCCATTTTGAACCAGCACTCAATTTCACTTCAGCCGTTTTACAGCAGACAAACGACAGAAAGTCCAAAATAAAGTAACCCTAATGTTCCCCAGACACGACAGCTTTCACAAAGTTATACATTGTACGCATTTAGACAGTACAAACGGCAAGATGCCGGTGGATTGTTAACAGAAACACTCACTGTGTCAGGGCTTCAGATCCAAGATGGCTGAAAAGAGAAATTCTGATCACCGGCTCGCTGGGATATCGGGATATCAGCGCTTACTAACACTTTCTGCTTCCGGGTGACATGGCCGTGCGAAAACAGAGACGGAGGTGTTTCTTTTTATATATATTATTTTTATAATTTTGATTTAGCATATACCGACAATAACATTCATTATATTTATTTTGCATATAGACCGACAATCACATTCATTAAAAATAATATGACATGAACAAGTAAATAATAAAAAAATAACAACATAGAGGATACACAATTACATTAATAATTACAGATTATACATAGGCTACAAATAATTACAAACATTCTCTGTTTAAAATTGTGTTTAGGATTTTGTTTGAAAGCTTGGTATGTTTTTCTTGTTTTTAATTTGACTGAGGGAACAGACAAATGATTTTAGTTAAACACCAAATAATTTAACATTTGGTTTACAATGAGTAACTCTGGATATATGAATGTGATTTGCCTAATAGACATACGATCTTAATAGCATTGTCAATACATCGGGAACCACAGTTACAGACAAGGAACAAGATTATATCCTCAGTAATCACAAGTAAACTGTTATAGCTAATGAAAATAAGAAAAGCAGATGTAAAAGGGCACTGAATAAATGCAAGTTTGTATCACCTTCTATAGGCTACTGCAAAAAGAACAAAGTGATTCAATTTGTGGCTTAACTTATGTAAAAAAATATTACATAGGTAGAAATTGTGTAATATGTTAATATGGATTTCCTTGACCTTGACCTTATTGGCTAATAAAATAAGTTTGGGTCTGACCATATGTTTTCCAATATGTTTTTCCATCCATCCATTATCTTACCTGCTTATTCCTGGTCAGGGTCACGGGGGGCTGGGACCTATCCCAGCATGCATTGTGCAAGAGGCAGGAATACACCCTGGACAGGTCGCCAATCCATCGCACGCATGCCATTTACTCACACAGTCATACCTATGGGCAATTTAGAGTTTCCAGTTAGCCTAACCTGCATGTCTTTGGACTGTGGGATGAAACTGGAGTACCCAGAGGAAACCCACATGGACACAGAGAGAACATGCAAACTCCACACAGAAAGCCCCTCAGCTGGGATTTGAACTCGGTGCCTTCTTGCTGTGAGGCAACAGTGCTAGCCAGTGCACCACCGTGCAATTTTCATCCAAAATTTCTTCAAATATCTACACCACTGATAGATCGATTAGGAAAAGTTGCTTTTATAGGACAATATTGTCAACAAACCTTAAAGAGCTGGAGTTTTGATGAGATACTCTTCACCACCATATTAAAAAACCTTTATGTGGAATATAAACACCTGCTGTTTGTTGAAAATTGTCATAAGAAACAGGGGGCTCTATCTTGACAGTTTAAAATGCATGGCGCAAGTGCATTTAGGGCGTGTCCAAGTCCACTTTTGGTAGTTAGACTGCGTGTTATTTGAGCCCTAAGTACGGCGCAAGGTGCAAATGGGCTGAACTTAGTCTCTTCATTAATTATAGGTTTGTCTTGGGCATAACATGCAATAAACCAATCAAAATGTCACAAGCCACCAGCGTTTGCACCATGGCAGATTGCTAATATGATGGTGGATAGTAGGCTAAGCCTGTCAAAACAGTGATTTACAGATGGCAAAACAGACATGCTTGTGCGCGTACTTAAAGCGTGCGAGCAAGGAATAGGCTATATGGATCAATATTATGATCAATATTATTCACACTAACTGTTATGATGTGTTTTGACATACAATAGGGTTTAACACCGTCACAGGTTCCCGGTGATGCAGACCAAACTATTTCCCAGAAATAGCCTATAATAACGGGAAAACAGGAAACTTTTTTCCATTAGCTTACACCAGTGCTTTTATTTTACAAAATACAGTATATGCAGTTTATAACACCTGCAGCTGAGCATAAGCTACCAGAACTTGGCTTCCCTTTCAGCTTAGAAAATGCCAAATTAGCCTGCTTGTTTAACGAATTTAGTTTAATTGTACAATGAAGCATTGTCAAACATCAATTCCATGAGGCTGTTCTCACAGCAGACAGATCACAGGCAATGAATTTCAAGCTTCATCCGAAGTTCAGATTATGTGCATTCTAATATCTATTAATAACATAAATAGTGTTATTTTGCCTTAATGATGACAGTAAATACACTAAAGCTGTCACGTTGGGAACTCATAGGGTTTACGCATATTTTCTCTTGTTTTATATTGTCCTGCTTATAGAAATATGACCAATGCATTTTTACTGGTAGCTTAATGCCTTAAAACAAGTCCACTTTCCCGCGATTCCAGGGATAACATTTTCTCCAGGAGAGAAAATGTTTTATTTTTGGGAAAAATATGAATCCCTATTTCACAATGTAATGGATATTTTTATGCATGCTTGTGCGTGCCCGTGTGTAACAGACAGAAGGGTGTAGCTACGCGCATTATGCACACGCATATGTAGACGCACTTATATTTTGTTAAAATAACATTGAAACAATTGCAACATGACTTAAGACCAGGTTTCTGGTGGTTTTAGCGCAAACGCTTTTTGCTGCCTCAAGATAGCAATACGCCACACTTCTTAAGACCAACCCGCCCAGTTCACTTGCTATTTAAACAACGTGAGAGCTGGGTGTTAAAATGACGACTGCATCGGTCTAAAACTAGCAAAGACACTTGCATTTTGGTTACCGCCGCTTAGCGCCAGTAGGTTTCCATTGCAGTCATAAAATATGAAACATAAATGCCATTGTCAATAAAATTATTTAAAGAAATTGACTTGTTCCTATATAACACATATCTGAACAACGTTTTCAATGTAACAAAAATGCCAAGTTACTCACGCATAAAATGTCTAGTCATTAAAGCTTGCAAAATCTAGGCCTGCCGTTAAAAGTAACGATATCAAAATGGGATTGAACAAACAATATTGGCTATCTTTGCTCACACAAATGAAAAAAGCTCTTTTCCAAAGCAATGCTACCTCCTAAATTATCTCATGTAACTTGGCCCTGTGCTTGTTCATCATACCATCTGAAGAAATGTAGTCATTCAAACTTTATGTGTACACATACATACATGCAACAAACACACATACATTTTAGCTCAAAGAAACGCATAGGCCTGGATTCAGTCATTTTTCCTTTACCAGGAATTACATATAAATGAAAGTGTTTGTAAAGAATTTTATGGATTATGGTGAGTTTTTTAATTGGTTATTCTTAATTGTGCATTTGGTTAAATGTAAAATAACTCTTGCTGCTGTGTAGGTATAATATAAATATAAAAAAGCATATAAGGTAAGGGATATGCTACACCATCCCATATAACTTTGCATATGGCAAAACTGCAATCCCAATTTGAATTGTATAACATTGTGAAACAGTGTCACCTAAAAAAATAAAAGCTGAGAGCACCTGGGGGGTATACTACGAAGCAGGATTACTGAGTTAGCTGGATAACTGCACTGAGTAAAACCCAGAACATCTCCTTTTACATCAGTCCATGTTTCAGATATGGGAGGGATCTGGGTTTTGGTTAGTGCAGTTATCCAGCTAACTCAGTAATCCTGCTTCGTAGTATACCCCATTGGTGTTCAAAGGCAGTTTCCCATCCAAGCACAAACCAGGTCTTAGCTTCCAAAATCAGGCTTATTCAGTGATATATGGCCATAAGCGATATTAACGTGTGCCTCGTTTTTGTCCAAAATAATGATTTTGCCTGTGTATCCTGCAATTGATAACATTGATCAGATGTTATTATTGGGCGATGTAGCTAAATCTCCAATAGGGAGAATTGCTGAATGTGGGACTGGAGCATTTGTGATGATGAAAGCGGCAGGAAGAATAAGAATAAGAATAAGAAGAGTAAGAAGAAGAAGAAGAAAATGAAAAAATAACCCAAGTTCGGGGCTTTATTGTGTGGACGTGTGAAGTTGTATTTGAATTCTGTTTGTTTACATGAGGTTAGAAGGTACAGAAGTTAATGTTCTTAAGGGCTGAGAGTCTGTGATCATTGTTGATTATTTCTGTAGCAAACCCTGAAAAAGCGGCAAACTCTCTGTACTACATACAGATGGATGACAAATTAAAGAAAAAAAGTGAGGGGGTCCGGTGGCTCTGTTATGCTGTGGGGGGCATTTTCCTGACATGGTCCCCTTGTCCCCTTAGAGCAGTGTTTCTCAACCCTGGTCCTGGAGGGCCACAGGGTATGCTGCTTTTCGTTGTTACTCGGTACTTAATTGATTAATTAAAGCAGCCAATAACACAGTTAATTCATCACACCTGGTTTCTTGGGTCTGAATTGGTTGCCGATATTAAGGCAAAAACAAAAACCAGCATACCCTGCGGCCCTCCAGGACCAGGGTTGAGAAACACTGCCTTAGAGGGAAGGGTCACTGCAAATGAATACAAAGTTATTCTGAGTGATCACCTTTATCCTATGATGAAACATTTCTATCCTGATGGGAGTGGTCGCTTCCAGGATGACAATGCCCCCATCCCACAGGTCACGAGGGGTCAATGAATGGTTTGATGAGTATGAAAATGACGTGAATCATATGCTCTGGCCTTGGCAGTCACCAGATCTAAACCCAATTGTACACCTATGGGAGATTTTGGACCGACGTGTTAGACAGCGCTCTCCACCACCATCATCAAAACACCTAATGTGGGAATATCTTTTGGAAGAATGGTGTTCCATCCCTCCAGTAGAGAGACTAGAATCTTTGTTAGACTAGTGGTAGAATCTATGCCAAGGTGCAATGAAGCTGTTCTGGCGGCTTGTGGTGGCCCAACCTTACTAAGACACTTTATGTGGTTTTTCCTTTCATTTGTCACTCGTATGTCTGTGTGTGTGTATGGGGCATGCCCCGTCAAGCCGTAAATTGGTGGATTGCATACCTGCCATCCAAATTGATTATTCCAAACAGTACATGAATGTGGTGAAAAATTATGTTTATAGGCCTATCCTTATGGCATTAACAATAGTGATATGATGATGTACAGTGCTTGATATACGGGCCAGCTATGCATTATATTTAAACCATTCCCAAATATATTTTGAGGCTAATCCAATGGGTACAGATTCCATTGTCAATTCAGAAGCCAGACAAACATACACGTCTTTTCACTATTCAGCAGAGCTGAGCTGCGACTGAGGAATACACTCTATACAGTCGGAGCAGGAAGTCTGAAGATGGCTCATCCATCAAAGGAGTCGTAGGGACATAGGGGTAATGTTGGATGAGACAGACTGCCAAATTTACCCACCCTTTGCTTCACCCCCACAAGACTTGGCCACCTCCAGCACAAACAGGGTCAGAATTCATTTCCAGACAGTGGGGCAAACTAAATATTTTATAATCTAACAAAATGTTATTTAATGATATATTATACCATTTATTTACAAAAACAAATATATCCAAATAAATATTTAACTAAAATTTGTTTTCTTTTTATAGTTTTACCATCATTATGTTTGCAATTGGGATGATCAAACCTAAATGTTTCTCTTTAACTACTCAAGCATAAAGTAAACCACAGTAGCTCAGGCTTTATGATTGGGGTGTGTTAGCTTTCATAATGTGCCATTTAACCTGTGCAGCAGTGATATATCAGAAGTTCCATGTTCGGACCTCAAACGCTTAATTTAACATTGTTTAATAAAACAAAGAAGTCTTAGGAACATGCTCTCAATTGTGTTTTAGTTCTGGGATAACATTCAATGCAATGTAGTAGGCTACCATCAAAGTTTGGGATCTGTCATAACCCAAACTAATTTAAAAAATTGTATTGCATTTAATGTAACTTCGCTCGCTAATGGTACCGTTATAGCATTGTTACGTTCCTCACACTTTCTGCTGTTACATCGTACAGAATGAGTGTTTCAATGAAGCTTGTATCGTTTCTGAAAGTTAGCCAATCATAGAAGGCACTGTGACGAACTTCCTGCTGACATGTTTTCCCAGTTTGTGGAGGTTGGATTTTTAAAGTAAAAGAAAAACAAACTGAACATGACTTCAAAAGTAAAGACAAGTTCCGTATTTGTCCAAAGATGGAAGCCAATCAGTATTATATCTGCCTGCTTTAGCTTAGAAAGTTTTGGCACGTTGCCTATCAAGTATTGCTTTTGATGCATTTTGTTCAAGGGCGAAGGGATTTCGGTAGCTAGCTAGCTTGCTAAATACCAAGCTATTGTAGACCTTTAGGACAGTGGGTATTATCCAGCTTGCTCTGTTGCAACACAAATGTTCGCAAGCTGCAATTCATAGTTGTCTATTTTCGAATTAACATTAGTTCTTGCTACTAAATGTAAATTTAATAAGCAAGGTCGGATGCATTGATGTGTGTTTATAACGAAGTATAAACACAATTTAAATGTTGCCTTGACCGATTTTTCATTTTTTCGTAAGAAATTGCTTTAAAAAAAAAAATAACGGTCTTCCGGTTTCCGCTACACAAGGTAAGATTTATCACTTTAATTGGCGATTGCTAACGTTACTTTAACGTTACCTATCCTGATAATTACGTACAATAATAACCGACTTTTACTGTTCTTCATTTAAGAAGTGGCATAATTTGGAACTTGAAAATAACTGCATTAGTCTACTTATTAACCTGTTGTGTTTGTATCATTGAGTCATTCCTAATTATCCTTACTTTTTCTTTCTTTTCATTTCTTCTTTCACTTACGCAGAACAGATATAACTACGATTAAAGGTGATTTATGGGATCACAAGGTAATATTTTTTGATTGATCTATTAGAGCAGTTTTGAACATAAAAGACTATTTATGTCTAAAATGCAATGGACGGCTTAGAATCGAGCGACGAAACGTTGTGTTTTAGAAGCAAAATCCCACATTCCGACGTGCTGCATTTCCTTTGTTTATAGTCTGCACATTTACAGCAGCGGATTGCGTCCCGTGTAGCAATGTCGCGATATCATCGCCTGTTGGCAGTGTTGTCTGTGTGTATTTCGTTGGAATTGCGAGACAGAGCGAACGTAGCTACATGTTATCGAGAAGGAAAGGCCAACAACATCGTCACCACTTAACACCAACAACAGAATTAAGTTCAATAGGTTGCTGCGTGGCCGCTATAAATGCAAAATACAGGTTTGTGTTTAAATGTTTTTCGAACCTCGAAATAAAAGCAGGGCATTCACTGACAAGGAGCATGCCTCGGATTGCATCTCACGTAACAGTTAGCTTGTTAGCTTGTTATTCGGTGTGAAGACAGGCCAGACGTGCATGAATATCGTGACAGGTCGTAACAGGCGCTGCAAAATGTGTAATTAATAGTGTAAGAATAGTGACATCTCCAGGACCACTAACAATGCATGTAAATTGCTGCCAGTTTGAAATGTTTTGCAAATGTCACGTCTGTTTTCTCAATATAGCTAACGGGTTAGCCATTCCACTTTGGTATTCCCCTCGACAAAGAAATTGGCAAATAAGCTGGTAGACAGCAGAGACAGTTTCTCACAGTTAGCTGTCTATGAACTATGCATGGCGGTTCGTTAATTGTATTATTACCATTGACTGTTGAGTTGGGGATTTTTTTTAAAGACAGGTACCGCGACTTGTCGAATTTACTTCAAGCAAAGTAGCTATAGCGCTAATGATGTCTGTTATTGAAAGTGAAGTTTATGCTTTAAGGAATGAAATGTAAAAAGGCAAATGCTATATAATCATATGTTCTCGTTGTATATCCGATAACAAACTAACTAGCTGTATAAGTAACATTTTCTTAAATGGCTATATGAGTTTTGATACATTAACAAAATTACAATTTCCAGACACTCATGAACAGTTACTAGAAATTACGATAAAATAAAATGATAAAGGGACATGGTGTGGATATTCCAGCAGTGACGTGACCGTGTGTTACCACGTTTTGTGTGTGTTCTGTTCGTGTGCCTGTCCCACAGTTTCTTCGGTGGCGATGAGTGTGCGCGCGGGGCAGGGCAGCGACGAGGTGCTGGTATCACAGGCCGTGTGGGATTACCTGGCAGCTGCTGGACGACCCTGGCTGCTGGAATTTCAGCACAAGCAAGGCCTGAGTGCAGGCATCCTAAGGCGTGGGGAGAGAGGAGGGTGCTGCGCAGTGAGGCTCAGGCCCATTGAGGGGGGAGCCAGGGCGGGGGGCGGGACAACAGGGGACCCAGTCTCCCCTGCCACCCGAAAAGCCTTCATAGACTTGTGCCGCTGCGCTCGCAAGGAGATGAGCAAACAGGAGGGGGCACCCAAGAGGAAGCGGTCCCTGTTGCCCTGCGTGGGTGTGGTGGAGGCCGATGGAGAGGGAAGCCTGCTGCCACCCCCACCCCCCCAGCCCCGACGCTCCCAGAGGCAGCAGCTCAGATGCACTAAGCCAGCTGACCTGGGATCCGCACTGGCCCCACCGGTGGGTCAGGAGGCCCCTCCCCACCGGGAGGCGGAGCTGGGCGCGGCATCGTTTGCAGAGGGAGAAGACATTGGCACCAGCTGCTCCATATGCATGGGGGAGATGGTTGAGAGGACCACGCTGGACAGGTGCGGCCACGCCTTCTGCCGGTCCTGCTTGGACCGGGCCTTCCAGGTGAAGCGGGCGTGTCCGGTCTGCCGGCTGGTGTACGGGCAGCTGATCGGCAACCAGCCCGCCAATGGCAGCATGATGGTGGAGAGGGACCCTGACCTAGAGTTGCCAGGACACGAGGGCTATGGTTGCATCTGCATCATATACAGCTTTCCTCCCGGCATTCAGGCGGTGAGCACCAAAATTGGGAGAGATGGGTGGTGATACTGCATACTGTAGGTGTACAAAACCTTCTAATAAAAGCTATTTAATAAGTATTAGTTTTAAAATCACATTTCCTTCTCATCAGGCATTATTGCACTAAATTAACATAAAGCATGAACCAAGAAACAGCTTTCAGATGAGACACTAGAGTCCCATTTTCAATAAGGTTGTCAAAGGTCCCTTGGTATTTGTGGTACAAAGTAAGGGTGTTAACCTGTGTGCCCTGGATAGAAGCCCAATGTGGTTTTATAATTCTACCCACTTAATCATCCCTGATAATAACGCACCCCCCCAACTCAGTGAGCATTCTTGTGCAAAATGAGTACCATGCATCACCTATAGTTTATTAGTTGGCTCAGTTGTATTAGTAGAAATTAATCTTTGAAGGGTCACTGCACTTCAAAGAAAGATAAAGAATATATCAGTACAGGTGGAAATTATTAACGGTAAAGGTGCTACTAATATTAGCAAGTATTTTTTTCCCCATGCAGTTTCATTAACACATGAACCAGCTGACTAGGACTCACTAGAATCAGACCCTTGGGGTTTTCCAGTCTAGGACTGACACAGTGCTGGATACCCTCTTTACAGCAGGCAAAATCACAAGCCTAGATTGATTGTGGGACCTGTTTTTGCTGTCAGTTTTGTTTTTTTCTTATGTTCGTCATATTAGTTAATTGGACCAAGTGGCTTGATTTACAGTTATAGAATATGACCAGCACTCCAGTTTAATGGAATTAACCAGGGCCCTCCACTTCATACTCCTCCATAATTATAAACAGCAAGCCAACATAATGCCTGTGTAATCATATAATTCAGTGTATTGATCAATATAACCTGGAGAGCTCACAATACCATTTTTGGGTATTATTTGGGGGGGGGGTTGTAGCAGGAGCATCCAAACCCAGGTGTGCGGTACCCAGGGACAGACCGAGTGGCGTACCTGCCAGACAGCCCAGAAGGGAACAGGGTTTTGGGGCTCCTGCGGAGGGCATTTGAGCAGCGCCTCATCTTCACCATTGGGACCTCCATGACCACTGGCATGCACAACGTCATCACCTGGAATGACATTCACCACAAGACCTCTCTCTGGGGTGGCCCTCGCTGGTAAGGTGCCATTTTACTGGTCTTCTCACACTCCGACCACATGATCTGCCATTTTGAGAGCATGAGAAATTAATACATTTATGTTCACAGCTTGTAGCCTTAAGACTGCCTAAATATTCCTTTGTTCCATATAAATATGGATCTACAAACTTTCCAGACTCAGCCATGTCACTCCCCTTTTCATCTCTCTCCACTGGCTACTTCTATTGGCTCGCATCGAATTCAAAACCTTGGTGCTAGCCTATTGGGCCGCTAAAGTCACAGCTCCGTTGAATCTGTTGATCAACAGATCGTACACACCTACCAGACCCCTCTGTTCGGCTACCTCTGTGCATCTTGCACCTCCCCACTGCATGCCTACACTTCCAGGTCACGTCAGCTGTCTGTTCTGGCCCCCCGGTGGTGGAATGAGCTTTCTACTGCAGTCGGAACTATGGAGTGCCGAACAGATCAAAAGCCGGCGCAAACGAGACACCACATAACCACATATCCAGCTGGATATCGCGCACTACCCAGTTGGATAGCCCGTGCTATCCAGTTGGAGATACCCAATTTGATGTCGCTAATTGGAGAGAAATTCACTAACCTCTCACACATAATTTACGTAAAATCAAAGTTTCTATGCAGGGTAATTTAAATCGGAGCAATAATCAAAGTTTTTGGTTGTTTGTTATTTTATTTTCCACACTGTAATTCCAAAGACATAGAACAATATTTGGAAGAACTTAACTGATGTTTAGTTTAGGAAGATGAGAAACAGTCATTGTACATGAGGAGTGAACACTGTGTATACACTGTGTACACAAGTGTGTAATTAATGACATTCATAAAATTTGATAGTTAAGTTCAAAGCACCGTTTCCTGGTATTTTTCAAAAGAATTGGGAAAATATTTTAGTTGGAATACAACAGCAAAAAGGAATGTTATTTATTTATTTAGAATAATCCCTGTTCTTTCATATATTTGCTATGCAGCTTCCACGTTGCCCTTCTGCAAGGGGAAATTGTCTTCTCTAGCCTTTGTTGCCCAAGCCTGAAATGGGTACATTTTGCATTAACAATATTGTAGCGAGCGCATCTAAAGACAGACCAGGTGGATTCACTCATTGCTTTTATTGCAAACCAATGTTCTCAGTTCTCAAACGCACAAACTGCAAGTACTTTTATGGCGCTGGCGCTAATACTGCAAACTGTGTCATAAACATACTGCATGACCTAGCTAGCCCTACTGTGGCTAGCTAGCTACACTACTGTCAACAAGACACACATACACACTTTATACATACAATAACACTTAACCACCGCTATGCTATTATTACCATAACAAACAGCATTATATACTTAAAAAATTTTCTTTCAGGTGTGTGTGGGCATGTTCTTGTTCAGCTTTCTATAATTGTCAGGGCTGGTATGTGCTAATTGCCTCATTAATGAGCCTGTGCCTTAATTTGGGACCAACTGGTCTCTATTAACTAATTTGTGAACTTGCATGTTCCTGTTAACCCTATTTACCTTGGCCCATTTGGCCCAATATTCGTCTAGTTTTTACTAGTGGCAATTAAGTGCCAATATCTCAAAAACTATTCACTGCACATCCATGGTTGAAAGTTTGAATGAAATGAGGCTGGTACCGAATAAATTTGCAACAGAATAAATTTATGTCAAAGTGGTCACATACAGTTTATACAAATACACAAGAATACAAAAAAAAAAAAAAAACGCCTTGTGTTTTTATAGTTTATCACAGAATATCTCAACTTCAAAGTACTGGAGCAAGCCAGAATTGCTTATACTAGTGCACTAATATGTTGTCCACTTGTGTATACAATTTGGTAAAGATATCTACAGGCTTTCCTTATCCATTCGTATTTTTCCCAAAACGGGGCCGAGGTGTCCCAAAAGGTATCCAAACCTCTCCAAATATAAAACATGTGCATATCTTTCTGTCTAGGCATGTCAATCATCCGAAAACTTTATTCTTCTTTTAAAACAGTTTTTGTAATACAAAATGTGAAGAAAATTAAATAAAAAAACTGCAAATGAACGCTACAAAACAAACCCTCTTAGCAGGACCTCCTCTCCAGCCTGTGACAACATAGAAGCTAACTAGCGAACTTCTGCGAGAATCCATTTATCACTAAACTAAAAATACTCTAGATTATAGCGCTCCATACTGTTGATCATTATGATGATGATGATGATAATAACAATAATAATAATAATTTGTATTATATATTTTTAAAAACACATGTCCAGGCACGGGTCCATGCCACAGAGTCATTGCTATGCCTGAGGACAGACTTCTTCACCTCCGGGATCACTGCAGTGCAGCGCCTCCAAAACCTGAGCAACCGTGAAATAAACGCTCTTCTTTCCACCGTTGCTTGCCACGTTCGCGTATAAATGTATAAAATAATCGTAATCGTTGAAGTAGCAAAGACATATGACCAGCGCAATTACACCATACAGCAAACCACGTACGCGTAAAGAGAAAAGCTAGCCTATGACGTACATACAGCTAACAAAAGCGCTACACGTGGCTACATATCATCTGGATAGGCTAAAAACGTACTTGTAAGCAATCCAGTCCATCCCTTCCAGGATAAGCTCAGTAAAAATGGCCACAGACTCGATTGTATCCTGACGACAGTGTCATGTGGCCGATGCGCACAGCACGATTGCCCTATGGGCTGTCGTTACGCGTGGATACAGCGCCGTTCCCAGTCGCTCCAATATGTTATATTTTACTTCGTTTTAAAGGGCAGGAAACCCCGTAGAAGGTAATCTACGTGTTTCACGTTAGATCATCCCTGAAGCAGTCTAGTAATGTTTTTACGCAACGGTAGTAACGTAGTACAAACACAAATGCGATGGGTACGCACTGTGGAAATGGTGATTTTGCTGGACAATGGATAAATGGATTACGAAAAAACGTTCAAGATTCTTCAGAAAACAGTTATAATTGCATAACCAGGTATCAAATTTGTTTGATTAAACATGTTTATCAAGAGATTTTGTAGAAAATAAAATATGTTTATACAAAAGCGGAAGTATATCGGTTGTATGCATACTGAAGTGAGCATGGGAAAAAAACACCTAATGTTTATTTATACAACTTTTCAATAATATTCAATTGTTCCTGAATCGGATCTTGATTTTTTACCGTGTTGAAACGGTACCAAGAGTTTTTGTGATAGGCATTTTATTGCCTGTGACTACGGCGAGGTGAAGACTGTAAACAGTGGGTTGGGCTATTAGCACCCTGCTGCTTTATGGCCCTGTAGTGTAACCTGAGAGCTGATAAGCATATAAACTAATGTGTTCGCAGGCTGTGACTGTTTTTAACAAATTTGCGTCGAAAGTTACTGTTAGGCTACTAAAAAATTTTCCAAATTAAGATGAGAGCTAACCATACATTAATGCTAGCATAGCTTAATTAGGCTATCAAAGCTGTTATGTAGGCTAGTAAGACAGAAAAACTGCAGTAAAAGTGCCACAAGCTCATGCAACACGACTCATGCATAATTTAGGAAATTGTGGTAGAATATCTATCTACAGTTGAAGTCGAAAGTTTACATACACCTTAGCCAAATCCATTTAAACTCAGTTTTTCACAATTCCTGACATTTAATCCTAGTAAACATTCCCTGTCTTAGGTCAGTTAGGATCATGACTTTATTTTAAGAATGTGAAATGTCAGAATAATAGTAGAGATAATGATTTATTTCAGCTTTTATTTATTTCATCACATTCCCAGTGGGTCAGAAGTTTACATGCACTCTGTTTGTATTTGGTAGCATTGCCTTTAAATTCTTTAACTTGGGTCAAACATTTCGGGTAGCCTTCCACAAGCTTCTCACAATAAGTTGCTGGAATTTTGGACCATTCCTCCTGACAGAACTGGTGTAAATGAGTCAGGTTTGTAGGCCTCCTTGCTCGCACACGCTTTTTCAGTTCTGCCCACAAATTTCCGATTGGATTGAGGTCAGGACTTTGTGGTGGCCACTCCAATATCTTGACTTTGTTGTCCTTAAGCCATTTTGCCACAACTTTGGAAGTATGGGTCATTGTCCATTTGGAAAAAGCCATTTGCGACCAAGCTTTAACTTCCTGGCTGATGTCTTGAGATGTTGCTTCAATATATCCACATAATCTTCCTTCCTCATAATGCCATCTATTTTATGAAGTGCACCAGTCCCTCCTGCAGCAAAGCACCCCCACAACATGATTCTGCCACCCTGTGCTTCATGGTTGGGATGGTGTTCTTTGGCTCGCAAGCCTCACCCTTTTTCCTCCAAACATAACGATGGTCATTATGGCCAAACAGTTCATTTTTTGTTTCATCAGACCAGAGGACATTTCTCCAAAAAGTAAGATCTTTGTCCCCATGTGCAGTTGCAAACTGTAGTCTGGCTTTTTTATGGCGGTTTTGGAGTAGTGGCTTCTTCCTTGCTGAGCAGCCTTTCAGGTTATGTCGATATAGGACTCGTTTTACTGTGGATATAGATACTTTTGTATATATATCCACAGTTCCCTCCAGCATCTTCACAAGGTCCTTTGCTGTTGTTCTGGGATTGATTTGCACTTTTCGCACCAAAGCCCGTTCATCTCTAGGAGACAGAACGCGTCTCCTTCCTGAGCGGTATGACGGCTGTGTGGTCCCGTGGTGTTTATACTTGCGTAGTATTGTTTGTACAGACGAACGTGGTACCTTCAGGCGTTTGGAAATTGCTCTCAAGGATGAACCAGACTTGTGGAGGTCCACAATTTTCGTTGAGGTCTTGACTGATCTTCTTTTGATTTTCCCATGATGTCAAGCAAAGAGGCATTGAGTTTGAAGGTAGGCCTTAAAATACATCCACAGGTACACCTCCAATTGACTCAAATAATGTCAATTAGCCTATCAGAAGTTTCTAAAGCAATGACATCATTTTCTGGAATTTTCCAAGCTGTTTAAAGGCACAGTCAACTTAGTGTATGTAAATTTCTGACCCACTGGAATTGTGATATAGTGAATTAAAAGTGAAATAAACTGTCTGTAAACAATTGTTGGAAGAATTACTTGAGTCATGCACAAAATAGATGTCTTAACTGACTTGCCAACACCATACTTTGCTAACATGAAATCTGTGGAGTGGTTAAAAATGAGTTTTAATGACTTCAACCTAAGTGTATGTAAACTTCAAACTTCAACTATATGTATTTCTCCTTCACTCGGTTGTAAGTGTGTGGGGTGTCTCAGTGACTGTTTAACTGTTTTAAAACGAGCACCTTGCTGAATTTGTACACAGTCAATATGTGAAAAGCTAAATTTAGGAATTAAATAAACTTGAATCAGACAAATAACTGTGGTGGCTAATGATTTTAATAGATAATGGCATGAAAATAAGGGCAGCTCTCTCCAGAGATTGACACCTATGTACAAGATAACAATATTGGTTTCTATTTCAAAAGTGACTTCATTAACCAACAAAATGAAAATAACTGCTCTCGTCTACAGTCAACATGGCAGCTCACACTGAACGGTGTCGTGCAACACGAGTAATAGTTTGTTTACAAAAGATATTCGACATAAACAGGCCAGCAAGGGCACAGTGTGAACAAAGTAAACAATTGATAGTTTACTTACCTCGTCAGAACGTAACATTTAGTTTTGTTTTAACATAAAAATACAGGAAATATCCACACCGTGTATGCAACGCAGAGAGTAGCTCTCCACGTCCCTGTCAGATACGCAGTTTTCATATGCTTTATACTATATATTTATTTTTAATAAAGTAGACTATATATTTATTTTTTTTAAATGCAAATAATTATTTTTTTTTTTTAAACTAGCTAGCTACTTGCTAAGCTAGACTGAAAAACAAACTATCAAAAAACAAGGGACCATCAAGCTAGCTATAAAAAAATATATATACCAAAAATAAATAGGCTACTATAACTAGAATATTCAAAAAAGCTAAACTGTAAGCTAGCTATATCGCTTGCTCACTCTCTCTATCTCCTCTCCACGCAGTAGTGATGGGCGATCCGTGAATGATTCGTTCTTTTTGAACTAATCTTTTGAGCGATCCAGTACATACGATTCGTATCTGCGAGTGGATCGTTTATTTCGTTCTTTCATTCTTGGATTTGCGCATGCGCATTACTTCAATTATCCGGTACCTACGATCCGTATCTTCGAGTGGATCGTACATTTCGTTCTTCGATTTGTGTATGCGCAAATGAACGATCCGACTTGAAAAGATTTGTTCATTTGACTGAACGAGATTCGAAGATCCGAATCTGATAAAAAGATCCAAACTTCCCATGTCTACCACGCAGATCAACAGCTGCGCTGCCCTCGCTCCAAAATTTCAGGGTGTAGCCACCGAACTATCGATGGGCGTAGCTGTACAGTACAGCTGTAAAGTTATGAAAATACTCAAGAAGTTTTTAGTGAATAGTAACTCTTCCTAAATTTCTTCTTAAGTCATAAGTTAGGGAAAAAATGCCATTTAGGAAGTTTTTTGTTCTTAAGAAAGTTTTTTTTGTGAATCCAGCCCTATTTTTATACAGTTTATGATCCAGCCCCAGGTTTCTATTTTGTCACTGGGAGGAATACGTCAGCTGGAGGAAATTTCTGGCCAATCACAGATTGAACATGCAGTACCTAACGTTTTACCACTAGAGACACTTTTGAGCCAGATTCTTAACGTTTACGTTTTTTTGCGCTGACTGCAGTAATTTGTCAAGATTTGGACCAGGATCAATCAGTAATACTTAGAAAAAAACAAATGTATCAGTTTTCATCTAAAATAAGTTGTTTTAGTGCTTTGTTACCTTTTAAAAAAAGCATGTGTAACTTTTTTTTATTGATGAGACTAATTTGTTTCATTATTATCTCAGTCTTTAGCCCTATTCGGATCGGATAAGTTTTACTGGGGGAGGTGGGGTAATGTAATCATTACCGGAGGACCTTCGTTATTTTAGTCCCGTCTGAATCTGCTGTCTGTAACTTTTACGGACTGCGCGCTCCCGCACCAGTAAAGATTCTGGCACCTACTTTTAAATGCCCTGTAAAATTAACCCCAGGTTAAAGCAATCCCGTGCAAATTGACATGTCAGTAAATATTCTGTTATTTCCTGTGAGAAATGACACTCCCATCTCTGCAATTCTAGACGCTGATTACGGAGAAACTTTATCCCGTCCAAATCGTCCATTAACATTGCAGACGTCCTGTGATAACAATTACTTTACAGACATTGTCCTGAAAACGTATCCTGTCCGAATAGGGCTTTTATTTCTTTAACTATACATAAAGAATGCCAAAACGAGACACCACCTGTCCAGTAATTCTAGCGAGATATCAAGCTGGATCACGCGGCGCTTCCCAGCTGGATATCCCGCACGTTGCATCGGTTTTTGAACTGTTCGGCTCTTCATACAGAACAGCAAAAGACTTACCCATATTCCAATGCACACTGAAGACACACCATGGCTCCCCTGACCCCTTTTAGATAACATTTCTTTTTCTCTTTCTTTGATTTCCTTTTGAATAATGTTATAGTTATAGCTGTGTAAAGATAGGTTATCTGTCAAGTACAAATTGTTGTTTGTTAGGTTAACATTATACTTATTGATTATTAATGGGCCTCCTTGGTGATACTGCATTTTTGTATTCCTGACAGTCACACTGATGTTGTCCACTTCACTATCTCACTGTGGATAGGAGCATCTGCTAAGTGGCTGTAATATAATGTAATAAATGTCCATAATAGCTTTGTTCTGGCTAATGAAAATATAAATACTTCTGTGAGTCCTGCCTTTAAGAAATTATGTTAAGTCACAGGCTACATTTATCGAATGTAGATAATCATTCCAAGCTTGACTTCACTTTTGGCAAAAGAGCAAATACTGTAATTATGTGAATTATGCTTGAGTGCTCTTGAAACTCGGTTGCTCCGATTCTTTTCCAAGAACTCTTCAGTACGTCACCGCGATATGAAAATAACAAGCGCTAATTGGTTACAGTCACATCAACGGTGTCAGTGTAGATTGAAATAACATGGTGTGGCTCAGCAAACTCCCAAGCCTCCCCCGCTCTCCTCCCACTCTAAAAAATGGCGTACAAAGCAGAGGTCACGTTCCTCTCGGTCAGAAAGGGAGAGAGGAGCGTGCTGTGCAGGGTCCCATCTTCACGTCTGCACAGATCCACTGATCTCTCAGTCGGCCGCACGCTTCATCCTCTTCCCACTCGCATGGGCCAGTCGCCCTGTCCACGCACCACAAAGGTACATAAATCTGAGCAGAATCATCCTACATTTGGTCGCCAAGATCACATGATGTTTTTGCTTTTCTTTTTACTTTGCTTACCGCACAGCTTCGGCTACCCAGACCCCACATACCTGGTGCGAGTGACGGAGGAGCTTCGCGAGAAGGGGATAACCGCAGACTGAGGGAGGAGAGGCGCCTCCTGTGTGTGGGTCTCCGCCTGCCCCAGGCCTCACCTTCCCAACTCCTGCTGCTGCTTTACAACGTACAGGCCCCTGCCTCTCCTCCAGGAGCCTGGACCAATGACCGCACGCGTCCCAGCGCAAATGACGGGTACGGAGGGGAGCATCCTGCCGCATAACCCAGCTCCAAGCTCTTTCATCTTTTAAAAAAAAAAAAAAAAGTATAAATCTGCCCCCTATACCCCCCACCCAGCCACATACACACTAGAGCATGGCGGGATTCTGTTGGGACCCGGTGTGCGAGGCCAGACTCGAGGTGGGGTTTTGTTGCATTTATGCTAGCAGGACCTTGAAAAGGGCCCAGTCCTCTGCACCTTAACGAGCGTGGCGCACGGTCGGACAGCCAATCAGGCTGCGTGTGGCGGGAACACGGCAGGCTAAACCCTAGAGGTACTCTAATGTTACATTGGCGTGCGATGTTAAGAGTTCACATGTAAGATGTTTACTTTCCCTTTGTTTTTTTTCCTATACGTTTTATTTATTTGTGACTGTGCTTCAGGGAGCACGTCTTATTGAACAGTTGTATCTTCCTGTCCCTTCCACCAATCATTTTTTTTGACAAAATCAGTTCCTTTCATTAAATGCTGCTGAGCGTTTCAAATAATGTTGAAAATGACCTCCGATAGAGGACAGGATGGGCTTAACGGAGTGGCACAGCCGCCCGCTGTTGTGATGTCAGTTAAAAAAAAAAAAAGATAATTTAGAAGAAAAAAAAATCCTTGCTTTAGCAGCATTGCAATCACAGCACTAACAGGCACTTTTTTGGAGGAAGATGGTTTTGAGAGGGAGGACTTGGTAGCATGGCGTTCGCCTGGGGTCAGACAGGGTGATGTGATTGTGTGTTTTCCAAGCAGCGGGCTCTTTTATCTATTTTTATTTATTTTATTTGCATCAAACTGGCCATAGCAGGTTTGGCTCTGCCTTTGACTTTCCTTTTAGTGGATTCTTGTAGTAGGAGGTACATTGTTAGAGAATGTTTTTCATTTTCCTGCTTCAGCAGAGCAGGTAGCGTTAGAGCCTGCTGCTGAGAAGTCCAGGGAGGAACAGAGCTTCACAGCACTGGATATTACTGAAGTCCAGGGAGGAACAGAGCTTCTCAGCACTGAATTTTACTGAAGTCCAGGGAGGAACAGAGCTTCACAGCACTCTTCTTCTATGATGTCCAGAGAAGGCGGAGCTTCTCACTACTGTCCCTTTTTTTTTTTTTTTTGGTCTCTGGCTTCCAGAGTAAGCCATCAACTGACTCCTCAGTTTAAAATCTGTAATATGTACACTTGTAACATTGTGCATCACTGATTTGCTTTTGGTTTTCATTGGCAGTTTTCTTTTGTTTGTTTGTTTTGTTTTATTCATATTCCATGAGCAGATTTATAAGATGATGTCAAGAATATATACAAGGGCGCGTAGATCACTTAAACCAAATTAAAGGCACAATAATCCATTTCATAATTCCAGTTACCTTTTTTGTTTATTAATTGTCATTTAAAAAAATAATAAAGCATTTGATTTGATTTAAGTTCAAGTTATGTAAAATATAAGTCCAGGCTGCAGTTAAAGCAGATTTTGGAGTTCTTACATTCCTCGCTCCGCTGCTGGAATGTTGTCCTTTCAGCAATTTATTGTGCCTTTACCTCATATACATTGAAGAACATCTGAGCATGTTGTTACGGAAAAAAGGTAAACTTGTTTTTTTTTTTGGTTGAAACTTTGAGCCAATTGGTGCAGTCAGCAGCATTAAGATTGTACATGTAATCCGGCTTTAACTGAAATATATTCTGCTCTTTGCATAAATATGTTAATGTTTGCATCACAGTTAACCCCAGATTAGCAAACACAGTTATCCCTTAAAATCAAAGCAAGCTTTGTGTGCAGGTTGAAGAGAAGGATGCAGGCTCATAATTGTTCTTGAGGCGCATTCTTCTCTGTTGAATTTTAGCATTCAGTAGTAAAATGAAAAACATGTTATAAGACTGATAACTTCTTTCTTGGTTCCCCCCTCCCACATACGTTTCACTTTTATATTTTGAGTTATGGGACCAATACAGATTCTGTCTGCAGGAGCCAGGATAATAGTTTACACAGGAACATTCTACATTCAGCGCAAAAGTTTCTATGCAGTATCTAAAAAAGATATAAAAATAGAATTATTAAAAAAGTTGCACATGATTGTTAATTAAATGGTTCGATTCCGCTTTTATAGTTGTGTTGATTTATATTTTTGACTGAAACTTCTTTATTAATATTAAATAATTATAATAATGAAAAATGATGTGCTTTACATTTTCATACTTGAATAAAGACTTTCTGTTCTATGGCCTGGTGTTGTGGTGCTTGTTCATTTTATCAAATGAAATACACAGCGAGTAGTCATCTTAACTTTTTATTTTTATCTGATATTTTACCAGGAAAGTCCCATTGAGATTAATGTCTCTTTCGTGAGGGTGCCCTGGCCAAGGGGCAACATACAAAACCTAAGTGTAAATGCTGAAGGCAACAGATAAAATACAAAGAAAAAAACCATACGTCATTTGGTTATTAGAAACGTGCACATACCTCTGTTAACTTAGTGTTTAGAAACAAATCTTTGAATTCCGCCAAAGCAACTGCTTGCCAGATTAAATATAAATAATTTTTAACCACTTTTGCCTGTAATTTCCTTTATTCCCCAAATTCTCTAATGACCAATTGGAATTGTAGGCCCTTCTCAATGCTGAAGCATATCCAATTTATTCTGAAGGATATAGACTGGTCTGGCAGGCAAATAACCAATTGACTAGTTGCTGTGGAACAAGGGAAATTGCCTTCCTGGAGGACCAGCTTGTATGCAGGTTTTATTTACACCAATTAAACTGGTTCAGTTAATTCACTGTAGCCTACACAACAACACATGTAAATCCATGGGGATACAAAAACAGGCTTCAGCTGTCATTCATAAGTTCAAGAACTATATCTTAAATGTCAGATCACACAAATCATTTGGGCTAACAAGTTGGCGGTAAACACATAAATGGCTATGGCCCTCCTTGCCCATCGAATAATGTGGCAGGGAATACCAAACTGATCGAAATCCTCCTCACAGGCATCACTCCACAGGACAGCATGTACCTTAGCCTAAGATTTTTACCCACTTTTACAATTTCCAGTGGTATTTTATCAGAGCTCAAATGTAGGCAAAATGTTTCTATAGCCTAACTTCTAAACTTCTGTTTAGACGATTTCCAGTTTAAAGACGCGTCACGTCTGTGACTTGTGACACCCTTCACTTTAACTGTATGTATTCACTACTATGTATAGCACAATTTTCCACGTAACTTATCTTAAAGTGTTTGCTCTTTGTTCCAAATTATATGTTATTTTCTCGGGGGGTTTAAGTTAAATCTGGCAACTCTACTGCGTTCCGCCCTACCCAGCAAGGAGGAAGTTCACTTTATTGAGTCATTGGACACTTTTAGTTAGTCGGCTAATATAGGAAGCGCAGGGAAAACACAGCTGAGGTTGGATGACAGCGCTATTATCTTCTTGCGATGACGCTGGGGTATTACAGGAATTGATGTCTCCTTTTACAACAAACAAACACACCAAACAGAATTGATCCATTATGTCCGAGGAAAATGCGTCTGTACCCGGCGTTCCAAGAAGCCCTGACCCCGGAGAAGGACACTGCATAATCTGCATGGACAACATTCTGGAGAAACGGACTCTGGAAAAGTGTATGCACTCGTTCTGCGTGAGCTGTATTAGCGAAGTTTTCAAAGTAAAACCAGCGTGCCCGATATGCAATACATTCTACGGCGATTACGTGGGAACTCAACCGCATAACGGTTCGATGCAAGTTACCCGGAGCTGGGAGCGTTTACCCGGGTTCGAGTCCTGTGGAACCATAATAATTGACTACCACTTTCCAGCTGGCATACAAGAGGTGAGAATATGTCCACGGTAACTTGGAATACGATATTATATCTGATCGATGGTGTGGGCGATTGGATTTGTGGGGTATGATGACACTGCAGATAATGTTCAGTGCTTTCTGCTAAGTTATAGGAGTCTGTCGAGGTCACGCTTTCTGGATTTTTATAAATCAGACTCTTTGCTTATGGTCTTCTATGTCCACCAAACACTGCTCAGATCTAGGCTACTCATCATTCAAGTGTAGGCCTATTGTTGCGTCATTATTGTTTCAGTCGATGTGCACCACTAGCCCGTTCAGATGTTTTATACTTAGGTGGATCTGTGCAGGAACCGATGCCCGTGAATTCTCACACTTTCACGCAGACATGACTATTGTAAAAGGGGTGCTTTTATGAGGAACCATTATGCGCAGTTGCTAGTAGCCTGCTCAGAACTGCGAAGTTCGCGCCCATGGTAGCCTAGTAGTCAGAGGATAAATCCTTCTCATTACACACTGTCTGCACAGACCTTATACAACAGCAATAATTGTACTCAGTATTGAATATTATAAGCTACGCAAAATATGTCCAAGGCAACAGCAACGCAACCTTAAAAGGCAATGACAGCATTGTGCTATACTGCAGCAAACACCCCCCCCCCAGATGATGCCACGCCTTAATGTTTTGTATTCTTGAAAACATGCACACCAAACACACAAAACAAACTAAAGTGGGTTACTCAATTTAAAAGGTAGTCATTGTTTCCTGTATTTTACACCTACAGTGAGCACCATAATTCATTGGACAGTGACACATTCTTTGTTATTTTGGTTCTGTACTCTAGCACTTTGAGTTTGAAAGGATACAATGACAATGAGGTTGAAGTGCAGACTGTTTGATACTTCAGACCCTTGATGACTTACAGCCTTTTTACCAATCATGTATTCCATACTGTTCCAGCATAATTTACAGCTAAATCTAGTCCCACCCCCCAATTCCCATAGAGATCCATTCAAATGCAGAGACGTTATAGTATCGCTTGTAGGAGTACCAGAAAATAAGATATCAAGAGTCTTTTGATGTTGTTGGGTCACAGACATTAGGCATGGCATGCAAAGGATATGCGACCAAATATAAAAAATTTAAGGGCACAGTCAACTTAGTGTATGTAAACGTCTGACCCACTGGAATTGTTATAGTGTTATAGTGAATTAAAAGTGAAATAATCTGTAAACAATTGTTGGAAAAATTACTTGTGTCATGCACAAAGTAGATGTCCTAACTGACTTGCCAACACTATAGTTTGCTAACATGAAATTTGTGGAGTGGTTAAAAATGAGTTTTAATGACTTCAACCTAAGTGTATGTAAACTTCCCACTTCAACTGTACATCTCTGTTTCGACGCCAAACATGCTGACTAAAACATTAAATTTTGGTTTCATCTGACCACAGCACCTTTGTCCAGTCATAATTTAAATGACGTTTGGAAAACTCCAAGCATTCAAATTGAACATTTTGGTCAGATACAGCATCGGCATGCTTGGCGTCGAAACAGATGCATGCAAGGAGAGGCACCATACCCATGGTGTAATATGATGGTGGGTCAGTGATGTTTTGGGGCTGTTTTAATCCCAGAGGTCCAGGGGCTCTGGTTAAGATCAATGGCATAATGGATTCCACCAAGTATCAGGCAATTTTGGCTGACAATTTGGTTGCCTCTGCCAGAAGGCTAAGACTTGGCCATAGATGGACTTTCCAGCAAGACAATGACCCAAAGCATACCTCAAAATCCACACAGAAACACAGTTTATTTTTTTATTAAATGAATAAATGATTTTGGTTGGTTCTATTGAAACATTTATAACATTTCTCACATGTTGGCATTATAAGTTTTTCTCAATAATGTTATTATTTTTTAATAGTATTTTTAGTGCATTTCCAGTCAGGGGTGCCAATAATTCTGGAGCCCACTGTAGTTAAAAAAAAAAGTAAAAAAGTAAAATGGTGGATTGAAAAATGAATTAAATTTATCGACAGGCCAGCCATCCAAACCCAGGGCGAAGGTACGCCGGCACGTCTCGGCGAGCCTACCTGCCGGCAAACGAGGAGGGGCAGCGCGTCCTGCGGCTGCTGCAGAGGGCCTTCGACCAGCGCCTCCTCTTCACCGTCGGCACCTCGGCCACCACCGGCCTCTCCAACGTCATCACCTGGAACGACATCCACCATAAGACCAACATGCAAGGGGGACCAGTGTGGTGGGTATATTGCTTCATTACACAGGATCCAGGTGTGGTGGCAGGAGGGTACCTGCGTATAAGTTACACTAAGCTCTGACTATGTTACTCTGATATCAGTGTTGATCCTACCTTAGCTCAACCTGAGTTAATTATGCACATTGCTAGGATACTTTGTGTAGTGCTTACCTGGCTGGCAGACAGTAAGCACAGAATAACTAGTGCACAGGACAAATGCATATCCTATCTGCAATCTGTAATCCTCAAGGCAAAGCCAAATCTTCTAACAACGTGGAAGACAGCCTGTATTCACTCTGTGTAAATGGCACAAAGTAATTAGCAGGCTACAGTATAGACACACAGTAAATCTAATATTGAAAAACACTCAACACTTTACAGCACCCATCGTAAAGTTATATCTCATGACATGCTGGGGAAATAGTCAGGCATTGAGATACTTTAGATTGGTCTTCACTCAACGGTGAGTTGATGAATATTGAAGTTGGTTACATGGACATGAATACTATAGCTAACACTATTCTGCCTCTGGGATTTCCAGCTCAATTAATTGAGGCCCAGAATGTAAGTTGCTTTTTTTGTCCAACCTCTGCTCTTAATTACTTAATTTAATTAGCTCTGCCATTATCTCACTGTGACATTCCATTTAATAAAAAATAAATAAAAACTAAGATTGTCTTTCTGCCCTGTACACTAGAAACATATATATATATATATATATATATATATACAGTACCAGTCAAAAGTTTGGACACACCTACTCATAGGTTTTTTTCTGTTATTTTTACTGTTTTCCACATTTTGGAATAGTAAAGACATCAAAACTATGAGATAACACAAATTAAATTATGCAAAAACCAAAAAAAGGGTATATTTTAGATTCTTCAAAGTAGCCACCCTTTGCCTTGATAACGGCTTTGCACATTCTTGCCATTCTCTCAAACAACTTCTGTGGTAAACAGGTATTCCACAGGTAAAAAGGTGATGCCATCATGACTGTATAAAAGGTTATCAAAAGACTTCACTCTGCTGCCAGAATACAGTAGATATGGATGGATAACTTGAAGGGTTTCTTCTCCTGACTTATTTTTCCATAGAGTTCAATAGGAAAATTTGTCAGGAGAAACAACCCTTCAAGTGATCCATCCATATCTACTGCATATCTGGCAGCAGAGTGATGGTTTAAGGCTTGTTTGATACGTCAGACTCTTGATGACTTAGAGCCATTTAGCCAACCATGTGTTCCACACTGTTCCAGTGTAATTTAAAGCTAAATCTAGTCCCACCCCCCAATTCCCATAGAGATCCATTCAAATGCAGAGGTTATAGTATCGCTTCTAAGAGTACCTGGAAATAAGATATCAGGAGTCTTTTGATATCCTTTCATACAGTCATGATGGCATCACCTTTTTACCTGTGGAATACCTGTTTACCACAGAAGTTGTTTGAGAGAATGGCAAGAATGTGCAAAGCCGTTATCAAGGCAAAGGGTGGCTACTTTGAAGAATCTAAAATATAAGACTTTTTTAAAAATTTGTTTAACCCTTTTTTGGTTTTTGCATAATTTAATTTGTGTTATCTCATAGTTTTGATGTCTTTACTATTCCAAAATGTGGAAAACAGTAAAAATAACGGAAAAAAACCTTCTATGAGTAGGTGTGTCCAAACTTTTGACTGGTACTGTGTGTGTATATGTGTATATATATATATATATATATATACAGTGCTCTCCACAATTATTGGCACCCCTGGTAAAGATGAATAAAAAGGATTATACAAAATTCACCGTTTGGTGAATGAGCTTAATCTCACACTGAAAAAATTAGAAACCTTTAATTAAAGTAAATTTATTCTGAGAAAAAAAAAATCCCTCATCAAGAAATTATTATTTTTAACAAAACCATATGTGACACAATTTTTGGCACCCCTGCATTTAATACTTTGTACAACCTCCCTTTGCCAATAAAACAGCACTGAGTCTTCTCCCGTAACATCTAATAAGGTTGGAGAATACAGAGCAAGGAATCTGAGACCATTCCTCTTTACAGAATCTCTCCAGATCATCCAGAGTCCTAGGTCATCTCTTGTGCGCTCTCCTCTTCAGCTCAGCCCACAGGTTTTCAATGGGGTTTAGCTCAGGGGACTGAGATGGCCATGGCAGCCATCCTCCTTTTTACACCAATCCCACCTTAAGTGTTGGTTGCCGAAAAGTTAAATTTTCGTTTCATCTGACCATAGAACACGGTTCCAGTAGCGTTTAGCAAACTCCAGGTGCTTACGTTTGTGGTGAAATGACAGTTAAGGCTTTTTTCTGGCATGCCTTCCAAATAATTTGTTGGCATGGAGGTGATGTCTAATGGTAGTTTTGGAGACTTGATGACCCCAAGATGCTACTTTCCTCTGTAATTCTCCAACAGTGATCTTTTGGGATTTTTTTGCCTCTCTTACCTTCCTCCTCACTGTGCGTGGGGGCAAAATAAAGATATACAGTTGTGTTCAAATAAATAGCAGTGCGTTAAAAAAAGTGAATAAAGTGCAAATATTTTCTAATAGCTTTTAGTTCCATATTTCAAATGTAGTGGAAACATTACACATTCAATTCCAAATCAAAGCATTAACAAATTTTATCAAGTCTGCATTATTCTTTTACAGGAAGCAAAGAAAAGGAATATTAATCTGTTCAAAAAAATTGTAGTGTCGACATTTTTCTCTTCAAACTCAAACACTTACTGTATAAACTGAAGAAATTTTTCAAGATTTAACTTCACTTTAAATTACTGAACTAATATTTAGTTGCATAACCATTGTTTTTGATAACTGCTGCACATCTGCGTTGCATCGAGTCAACCAACTTCTGGCACCTACAAACAGGTATTTCAGCCCAGGATGAACAAACTACATTCCACAGTTCCTGTGAATTTTTGGGTTTTGCTTCAGAAACTGCATTTTTAATGTCACCCCACAAGTTTTCAATGGGGTTGAGGTCAGGGGATTGAGCTGGCCACTCCATTACCTCAATCCTTTTTGTCTGGAACCAAGATGTTGCTCGCTTACTCGTGTGTTTGGGGTCGTTGTCTTGTTGAAACACCCATTTCAGGGGCATTTCCTCTTCGGCATACGGCAACATAATCTCTTCAAGTATTTTGATGTATTCAAACTGATCCATGATCCCTGGTATACGATAAATAGGCCCAACACCGTAGTATGAAAAACATCCCCATACCAGGATTTTTGCGCCACCATGCTTCACTGTCTTCACAGTGTACTGTGGCTTGAATTCAGTACCCGGGGGTCGTCTGACGTACTGTCGACGACCACTAGACCCGAAAAGAACAATTTTACTGTCATCAGTCCACAGAATGTTACGCCATTTCTCTTTGGGCCAATTGAAGTGTTCCTTGGCAAATTTTAACCGATTCTGCACATGCCGTTTTTTCAACAATGGTGCTTTACGGGGGCTTCTTGCTGATAGCTTCGATCAAACGTCTTCTGACTGTAACAGCACTTACAGGTAATTTTAGATCATCTTTGATTTTTCTGGAGGTGATGATTGGCTGAATCTTTGCCATTCTGACTATTCTTCAATCCGTTTTAACAGTAGTTGCTCATTTTCTGCCGCGTGTTTCGGGTTTTTGTTGCCATTTTAAAGCCTTTGAGATAATTTTAGCTGAGCATCCTATAATTTGCTGCACTTCTTTATACGTTTTCCCCTCTCCAATCAACTTTTTAATCAAATTACGTTGTTCCTCCGAACAATGTTTGGAACGGCCCATTTTACTTAGCAATTCAGAACGAAATATATTTTATAACAATGTGTGAAACATTTGCTTCCCTTCTTCCTTAATAAAGGACAATTAATGACACCTGTTTTTTCACAGAATGAATGAATTCTCTAATTAAACTCCACACTGCTATTATTTTGAACACGCCCCGTTCAATGAATGAGTCAATTACTCAGAACAAGCAGCGTGCATGTCATGACAGTTGGGTCTGTTGTTTTTCTATTACACTACTACATCTACAAGTAAATTATTTGCCATGCAGAAGTATCACTACTACTAATAACAGTGGTTCATCAGGTTACTGATATTGTACTGCTATTTTTTTTAACACAACTGTATATATAAAGGCAAAATAAAAATTCATAAGAATTTCTAGGGGTGTCAATAATTGTGGCACACGTGGATTTGTTAAAAAATAATTATTTCTTGATGATTATTTCTTTTTCTCAGAATAAATGTACTTCTATTAAAGGTTGGATTTTTCAATTTTTTTCAGTGTGAGGTTAAGCTCATTCACCAAACGGTGAATTTTGTATAACCCTTTTTACTCCTCTTTACCAGGGCTGCCAATAATTGTGGAGGGCACTGTATATTGTGGGAATTGTATATTGTGTGGATGTATCTGTGTCTAATGAACTAGTAGAACCAATGAACCACAGGCAATCAGTTTTTATAAAAACCAGTATGCGCTTGGAACACCAGGAATTGCACATAGAATATCACAGTCCTCTGTCTCCCTGTCTGTCTTCCTACCTGTCTGTCCTCAGTTTTGGGTACCCAGATCCAGGGTATTTGTCAAGGGTCCAGGAGGAGCTGAGGTTGAAGGGTGTGACCGAGGGTGAGCCTATGGACGGTGCTTACCCAGGGGAGTCCTGAGGAAGCGTCAGCCTGATATTAAAGCTGCCTGTGGGTTGCTGTGACAGACTGATGTAATGGCCTGTCTGCAGTGGCAGACTGAGGCACTGCACACACCTTGTGTGCCGTTACCTCAAAGGTCAGTTCTGAACACCATTAGCTTGAGGTTAATGCGCTTATATGTCCAAGACTGAGAATCTGAAAAATGGGGCCTTCATTGTTCCGTTGATATTTTCAGGAGGAGCCCACTGCTCCCCTTCCCCTCTCAACAAAGGCCAATTTCTCATCACCCAGGTAAAAGACTCTGATGAAAGCTATGTAAACAGTGTGGCATGATGATGCAGAAGGCCTCACAATAATTGTCTGATTAAGCTGAAATTTTGAAGTGGAAAATTAATTTAAAGGGATAGTTCACCTTCTGGTGTTTAAAAAATATTATTTCAGTTTTAGTGGATGTTTCAGCTTGGCTAATGCTGGGCATGCAACAACACAGGCAGTGCAGTGGGCTACCCCTTGGCCAGGCCAGCTGCATCTAAACCATGTCCCTCTGGTCCTTAACCTTGGGTGTGAAGAGCATAGGCTGCTTTTGAACTGAGCAAGAAAGAAGTACCGTGAAATAATTGTGAATAAACGCTGCACGATTACTGTGTTCACATGTATAGCCTCCGGAAACAGAACGTTGCTGTACAAGCTGCTTTGGAATTACTTGAAGTGTATGTTCTTGCATTAAACCAAAAACCTGTCAATGCCACTGTACTCACCCTTGTAAAGCCAGCAGGTCATCGGAAACATCACAAAGTATCTGAAGTATCCTTTATCGCACGCAAAAACTGTCTGGGCCAATTGAAAACGTACACTAAGACTGAAATGATATCAAAACAACTCCAGGAAGTGAACTATCCCTTCAAAATGCATTCAGGAGTTCCAGCTTCCACCATCCCAACACTGCCTTGATGCCCATTTCATTCAACCCTCACACATTAATCCACAATGATATCTTGTCTTTTTCTTAATGCAACACTAGAAGTGACGATGGATACTCTGGCCTCAAATATTCAGCCCCCTTCAGCTTTTGGGTGGTGTCATCTGTAACACCATTTCCTCCTGGAACTTATTCCGTAGCACAGTCACCTTGGTAACCATGTAAACAGGGAGGTGTATGCACATACTATGCAATCACCGGTGCAAGGTTAAAGTCCTCTTGCTAGCATAACATTTGGGAGTAGCATCGGTATGTAGGGACTGTGTCTCCTCAGGCCCAGTGATGTATATAACAGCTGCTCGGTTTTGTGTTGATGTGAGCTATGAGATATGCTGATACTCAAAGTGCAATAAACCAATCACGTGGTCTGAAAGCCTTGTAATGCCTTTCCATTTGGTTCAGAGTGCAGACTAGTGGGGTTGTTTTTTATGCAATGATGTGTATGCACCTACCTCTTATCACCACCAGAGGGCAACATCTGCTCAGAACGGCGCATGGCACTGCGCAGGATAATCCGGCCTTGGTTACGAAACGGCACGGGCAGTGGTGCCGCAGACACGGGGAGCGGCGCGATGAGCCCCCGTACGCACGGAGATGAGTCATGCGTTTCCATGGAGACCCACGACCGCTTCAGAGCTGCCTTTTAGGGGCATGACCTGACCGCAGGGGTACCCGCCCCTCCACCCCTCCACCCAGCCCCCATTTAAACATTGAACACGCATGTTTAATGAGCTCCCCTCCGGGACAATGAAGAAATAAGGGATTCATTCACCTGAACATTCTTATCTCTCGCAGGCCATCTCCACTGGGGGGCGGGGACAGGGGGTGGGCACAAGGGAGCTGCAAAGGAATCCCAAGGGGTCTTTAGCAAACCAAATATTTTCATTTTATAGGGTATTTTGTTTTTAAAATTTAACTACACTCTAGATCATGTCTTCTTTTTGTTTTTTTTTGCTGGAAATGTGTTTTGTATGCCTTATAATGTATGCTTATAATGAAACTTATTCATCCATTCAGTTATTTCAACAATTCTGAAATAATATTGTATATCACAAGAAATTGGTATAAAAGAGTCTTGGCGCTGCCCTCTAATGGTTGAAATTTTCTTTCTGCTCCCCACTCTGCCCCCGACCCAATCGTGATATCAGAGTACCTCTTTGGAGGTACCTCTATGTCATATGGATAAGTGTTGCTGCCCACAACAGAAATAGCCGGCACCTGATTGGTTAGACGCACTATGGTCCTTTGGTTTCAGTTCCACAGTTTTAAACCAGAACAACGTGGCAACCTGTTCATAAACTGTCTTATTCCACCTAAACAGTCCGCTAAAATACATTTCTGAAAATATTTGAGGTGAGAAATAGACCATGCTGTTGCTGAATCTCAATTCATATTTGATTTACAACGTCTAGCTTGACAGTTCGATCCGAGTTATACAAAATCATTTGTACATTGTACATTCATTTATGCAAATGACGATGGACACACCTCCTCCACCCCCATCCCTCTCCCTCACTCACCCCACAAAGTATTTTTCAAAATTGTGTAGTAGGCGGAGAAAGGCTGAGACAGTGGGTGCACTTACTCTTTAATGAAATATGTAATTCGTAGTGAATTACATATTTTAGACTTACAGATACAATAAATAGGGTTTACAAAAACCTCTGGTTTGCACGTCATTTACACATAGGCTGTGTCCGAATCAGCACTCTTACTTACCATCAGGTAGGCTTGTTGAGTAGACAGGACGAAAAAGTCGTTAAGTAGGCAAAATTTCCTCTAAATATACAGTTGAAGTCAGAAGTTTACATACACTTAGGTTGAAGTCATTAAAACTAATTTTTAACCCCTCCACAGATTTCGTGTTAGCAAACTATAGTGTTGGCAAGTCAGTTAGGACATCTACTTTTTCCAACAATTGTTTAGAGACAGATTATTTCACTATATCACAATTCCAGTGGGTCAGAAGTTTACATTAAATTACAGGCATTTAGCAGACGCTCTTATCCAGTAATTTTTTTAATATATCCATTTATACAGCTGGATATATATACTGAAGCAATTCAGGTTAAGTACCGTGCTCAAGGGTACAACAGCAGTGTCCTACCTGGGAATTGAACCTGCAGCCTTTAGGTTACAAGCCCAGTTCCTTAACCATTATACTACACAGTTTGCATACACTAAGTTGACTGTGCCTTTTATATTTTGTCACATATCCTGATGTCTGTGACGCAACAACATCAAAAGACTCTTGATATCTTATTTTCTGGTACTCTTACAAGCGATACTATAACGTCTCTGCATTTGAATGGATCTCTATGGGAATTGGGGGGTGGGACTAGATTTAGCTGTAAATTATGCTGGAACAGTATGGAATACATGATTGGTAAAATGGCTGTAAGTCATCAAGGGTCTGAGGTATCAAACAAGCCTCAAACCATCACTCTGCTGCCAGATATGCAGTAGATATGGATGGATCACTTTAAGGGTTGTTTCTCCTGACAAATGTTCCTATTGAACTCTATGGAAAAATAAGTCAGGAGAAGAAACCCTTCAAGTTATCCATTGTGACATAGTGAATTAAAAGTGAAATAATCTGTCTGTAAACAATTGTTGGACAAATTACTTGTGTCATGTACAAAGTAGATGTCCTAACTGACTTGCCAACACTATAGTTTGCTAAGATTAAATCTGTGGAGTGGTTAAAAATTAGTTTTAATGACTTCAACCTAAGTGTATGTAAACTTCTGACTTCAACTGTAGTATACTTTAAACCCCCGTATGATACACTTACTTCCGGGGTTTCGCTGAGTATATTCGGGAGCACACAAGAAGTACATGAACATTTAATCGCATAAATATGACGTTAAGCTTTTTACAAAATGAGGCGCAGCTTCACTGACGTTTTCCTTCAAATACAACAAAAACAACACGTGACATGTTGGGTGGGACGTCTTACGACACTTCCACAGTACCGTTGGAAAATAGTATGGTGGATATTTTTTTTACGTACTGCACGTTGCGTGCTAAACAGTGCACATTAAACGGCACACTTCTGCCAGTGCACTGACTGTACGCAGGAGACAGGGCGCAGTAGATAGGGCTCTGATTCCGACACAGCCTCGGTCAAACGCTAGTCACATCAGATCAGTGAAATGAGGAAGGGAGGTTGCTACTTCAGAGATTCAGATGGGGTCACACTCTGTAACCTACTCTTCCATGTTCGGGCCTGCCATCCCCTTGCAGGTTTCTGCAATCATTCTGTCCTTAGTAACCATGCCAACACTGCCCCTGTTAAAAGTTTAGTTACAGTTGAGGAGAGAGGCTTCTCCTTGTCCATCATAGCAGCCCCATCTGTTCATTAAACGAAGGAAAGCAAATGTGACATTTATTTTGTTTTGAATGAAGGTATGTGCTCTCCTTGTACAAGGTACAGTGTATCAAACATCAGCAAAAAAAAAAAAACGGCAAACGTCAATACTAAGAAAATGAAGAAATGTAGATTTTTATATTAGGGCATCTTGGGGCTATTTCTATAGTTGTATATTAGAGGTATTATTCAGTGTGCATATCTGATAAAAGGTTGAGAAAGGTGTTAGCTGTTCTGGGAGAAAAGACATGTGGAATTTAAAAAACCTGACTAAATGTGTTTAGCTGGTTTTATACACTATTTTACATGACATTAAATTGCATTAATTTAGCTGGCAGATGTTCTTACCCAGAGAGAGGAGAATATAGGAGAACGTAAGTTCAGTCACCTGATTTACATGAGTAGTAATGCCAGACCTGGCAAACAATATTTATGCAAATTTACTATACCAAGCAAAAACCAAAATATAGATCCTGAATACATACAGATGAATATTTGGGGGTGGGGATGGGAGGGGAACCCAGATACAGTCAGAAGAGGTGGGTCTTCAGTTTGTGTCTGAAGATGAACCGTTTTTTTTTCAAATCTAAGTTTGACTGAGAGCAATAGGGTCACTGAATTTTGCACTGCCTCGTACTGACTCTCTGATGAACTCTACTGAGAACGCAACACTTCTGGGGACTGCTCAGGGTTTACACATGACTTCACCTAGACTCCCAACTGATTGGCTGCTAGCTGACTGGCCGTGGTGTTTCTTGGGTGTGACTGGAGTGGTTCTCCATTTATGTCAACCCCATTAAAGGCCTGGCACTGATTGTGGGTACAGGGGCAGGGTGGAGCCATCACAGCAGTTCGGAATGCCAAGACATCTGCTGCTTCCTGAAGGCAACCGAGGCCCATCTGGTCACCCCTTCCTTCTCCTTCCCATCTCTCTCATTCTTCTGTCACTTGTCCGTCTCTGTGCTCTCTGACATCCATCTGTTCTCCCCCATCAATTCTTCCTCACCTCTCTTTTTTTATCCAGGCCTCTCACTCCATTCCTACCCCAGTTTCCCCCTTCAAGGATTCAAACTTTATTAACATGACGGGACTTACCCGATAGTGCCAGAGCACATTGCAGCAAGAAACAGGTGAAAACGAATAATAAGCGAGATCCTGGGTTGCGGACCTTGGTTATTAGCTCAGCAGGCTAATTGTATCTCTTGTGCGGAGCAGCAGGAGAAGGCCGTGATTCGAAGCCCACAGCGCACCTGCCCCTGTTATGGAGTGAAATGATGAAATTTATGAAGGTCCTGCCCCTAAAATCAGTCACTCAGAGAGATGGGGATGTATGCAGCACTTAACTGTGAGAAATCCACACAGTGAGATGGCGTTTGATGGTTGAGAGACTGGAATAACCAGCCCAGGCAGGGCATGGGAGTATAGGGCAGAGATGGCGTTTGATGGTTGAGAGACTGGAATAACCAGCCCAGGCAGGGCATGGGAGTATGGGGCAGACATGGGGGTGGGGAGGAAGGTTGGGAGTTGTAAGGGTAGATGTGGGGGTTGGGGGTTATGTGGAAGGCTTGTTAATGGATGTCAATTTTTTTTTGAGCCCACCGATGTGCTGTCACAGAAGCGTGCTATAATTTGGCTCATCTGGGCCGCCCCCCCCCCCCCCCCCCCCCCCCCCCCCCACACACACACACACACACACACACGCACAAGCACACCATCGGCGAAGTCACTCTTGCAGAAACGGGCCAGGTCTCAGGCCATGCCAGTTACACCCCCACTCCACCAAGACCCCCCCCCCCTCCCCCGACACACACACACACCCATGTTAAACATCACTGTGTCTCTAGTGTAACCCACTGTCACTCCCCACCTCCACTGGCTTCCTGGACTGTCTGCATTTGGTAACTCCTCCATGTGTTTATACACTGACCTAACTGAGCTTATGCAGAACTCTGCGGTATCCCAGGGTTCTTTGTATAAACTAGACCAAAGCTGTTCTGTCAATGAACATTCTTGTCCAAGTCGGACGGTGTGTGTCTGTCCACTGACCCATACCGCCAAACCCTGTTCTCAAAACACAGGTGTCCAGGAAGCAAAGGGGAACTTGACCACAGATGCACCGTCATTTTTTTAACAGGGACAAACCTCTGGTAACAGAATGTAAGCCATTCTGCATCATAAATATTTTTTTTGTTTGTGAAACTAATTATGTTGTGTTGTGTGGCTGCATCCTGGATTGTCTACCTGTCTGGTGAAGGCATGATTGCTGTGCACAGAAACTGGGGCTGTGTCCGAATCAGCGCACTTCCATACTATGTTAGTATGTTGAGTACGATTTGAAAGTAGTTAAGTAGGTAAAATTTTCTCTAAATGTGGTATACTTAAAACAGTCGGATGATATACTCCGGGGTTTCGCTGAGTACATTCGGGAGCATACTAACTCTCTCCTGTATTTCCTCTATCAATCCCCTCTAGCCTATTTACCCTCTGTCTAACTTATGTCTATCCTGACCTCCATCCTCTCTCTAACCTCTGTCCTCTATATACTCTCTCTCCTTTATCTATACGTCGTCTATCAGTCCCTCTGTACGTAGTGTCTCTATCCACTATCCATCTCTCAGTGTGTGATATTAATATTTTAATTTGTTTTATTAGTAGTAGTAATGTAACTATCAAAAGATTGATTACTGAGTTACATTGAGTGCACTGAGTAAAATCCAGAGCAGCGCTTTTTACTTCAGTCCATGTTCCAGATTTGTGAGGGTTCCAGGTTTTACTCAGTCCAGCTATCCAGCTAACTCAGTAATTCTGCTTTGTGGAGTACCCCCCAGGTTTCAGTGTGTGAAAGTGCTGTTACATACTGAGCTGCTTAAGTACAAATCCAGCAGTATAAACACTGTTACATACTGAGCTGCTTAAGTACAAATCCAGCAGTATAAACACTGTTATATACTGAGCTGCTTAAGTACAAATCCAGCAGTATAAACACTGTTACATACTGAGCTGCTTAAGTACAAATCCAGCAGTATAAACACTGTTACATACTGAGCTGCTTAAGTACAAATCCAGCAGTATAAACACTGTTACATACTGAGCTGCTTAAGTACAAATCCAGCAGTATAAACACTGTTACATACTGAGCTGCTTAAGTACAAATCCAGCAGTATAAACACTGTCAAACAACCTCCAAATAATAAACACTAGTCAACAAATGAATATAAACACTGTTATATACTGAGCTGCTTAAGTACAAATCCAGCAGTATAAACACTGTTACATACTGAGCTGCTTAAGTACAAATCCAGCAGTATAAACACTGTTACATACTGAGCTGCTTAAGTACAAATCCAGCAGTATAAACACTGTTACATACTGAGCTGCTTAAGTACAAATCCAGCAGTATAAACACTGTTACATACTGAGCTGCTTAAGTACAAATCCAGCAGTATAAACACTGTTACATACTGAGCTGCTTAAGTACAAATCCAGCAGTATAAACACTGTTACATACTGAGCTGCTTAAGTACAAATCCAGCAGTATAAACACTGTTACATACTGAGCTGCTTAAGTACAAATCCAGCAGTATAAACACTGTTACATACTGAGCTGCTTAAGTACAAATCCAGCAGTATAAACACTGTCAAACAACCTCCAAATAATAAACACTAGTCAACAAATGAATATAAACACTGTTATATACTGAGCTGCTTAAGTACAAATCCAGCAGTATAAACACTGTTACATACTGAGCTGCTTAAGTACAAATCCAGCAGTATAAACACTGTTACATACTGAGCTGCTTAAGTACAAATCCAGCAGTATAAACACTGTTACATACTGAGCTGCTTAAGTACAAATCCAGCAGTATAAACACTGTTACATACTGAGCTGCTTAAGTACAAATCCAGCAGTATAAACACTGTTACATACTGAGCTGCTTAAGTACAAATCCAGCAGTATAAACACTGTTACATACTGAGCTGCTTAAGTACAAATCCAGCAGTATAAACACTGTTACATACTGAGCTGCTTAAGTACAAATCCAGCAGTATAAACACTGTTACATACTGAGCTGCTTAAGTACAAATCCAGCAGTATAAACACTGTTACATACTGAGCTGCTTAAGTACAAATCCAGCAGTATAAACACTGTTACATACTGAGCTGCTTAAGTACAAATCCAGCAGTATAAACACTGTCAAACAACCTCCAAATAATAAACACTAGTCAACAAATGAATACAAATTATAAATGCCAATTACACACCGGTGTAAAAAATTACCATTATATTAGTTAGGCATCAGTATTGTTTGAGTGTACTGGCCAACTCAAATATACAGTGAGATGGTTTTGTTATTTTTTATTTTTCCAAATCGCAAAACTATTGGGAGTAGACAATGTAAAATAAAAACAAACAGAAAATGAAAAAAAAATAGAAAACTGTACTGAGAGTAAACAAAAAATGTAAAAACAAAACAATTTAAAAAATAAATTATTCTGGTCACTGCTCTTGATCACATATTCTCATGTACATCACACGTTATATTTTCTCTGGCCAAGCAGCGGAGACGTGTCTTTTGGAATGACACAGCCATCCTTGGCATGACTCAGAAATGAAAAAAACAATGGTTTAATTGAACCAACTTCAAAACAGAGCATCACGGTGGAAACTCACATTGTCCCATATGACAACACATATGAGCTGCTCTGGTCTATCTTGTGTGTGTGCACATGTGAGTGTGTATACAGTATGTGTGTGTTTCTGTGTGTGTGTGTGTGTGTGTGTGTGTGTGTGTGTGTGTGTGTGTGTGTGTGTGTGTGTGTGTGTGTGTGTGTGGAGCTCATTTCTGCAGCACTGATAGGCATATTTCCCCCATGTTTCAGGTCCTCTTTAAGGCAAGATCGGCTCTCTCCTCCTGTAACTGCTGTGAGAAACCGTGCTCAGCTACTGTGAGTTGCAGAGGGGACAGACTATCCCGTATTTGCTCCATGTAGGGGTGGTTTCGGTACGCACACAAGGGATACTGCCAGCTTAGTGTTTTAACTGTGAAGAATGGGTGTGTCCAATTGATAATTAGTTTATGAGCGTCGCGAACAAAGTGTGCCGAGCAAGTTCTGTCAAATAACTCTTGCTGTGCCTGACCAATGGTTGGCCTCAGCAAACGCATGTTCTCATACTCAACCAATCACTTGCACATAGGGGTGTAACGATTCTCCAAATCCACGGTTCGGTTCAGACCTCGATTTTTGAGCCACGGTTCAGTTCATACTTCGGTTTTTTTTGTTTTGTTTGTGTAATGTGTAATATTTACAAAATATACAGCTCAGGGTTTTTCCTACATAGTAAATTATTTGGCGGGCGCCAAAATGATTTCACGGACCGCCAAAGGGAAATCGCGACCGCCAAAATTACAACAATTGACAAAACGGCAAATAAAATCATATCCAAATGATTTTCATTCAATTTTTTGGGTGCAATATGGTCTTTCAGCCAGCGAGATGGCGATATATATTGTACTAGTCGCCTTCAATATATCAGTACTAGGAGACGAGTATAAGAAGCATAGAACCATAGATTGTAGCCTATAGAAATGCGGCTCAGCTATTCTATGGCAGAGTGTGACTTGGTAGAAAGACATAGCGTGGGCAGCGAGTTGGATGGAACACGCTCCAATTTTGAATTAGGCTACCTTTGAAGCCCTAACTTCTGAAAAGGTAAAAGCTTTAACCCGATCTATGTTGGTGCCCCATAACTATAGTGGTAGAATTATCGGTCCCAATTACAGTAGCCTATTCATGTTTGTCTTAAATTATAATTAGGCTACAGCTTTAAGAAAACCCCAGGATTGATACTACAGTGCAATTAAATCAGAGGGTGCTCTTAATAGCCCAAAGCGCTTATGACCCTCGTCTTGCCAAAGCCACAGACTCTAAAATGCACTGTTTACAAGAAAATCATGCTCAGATATAGCTAGAAAAAAACTATTTTTTTTAAAACGTTGTACAAATAGGACTACGCATTTGGCGTTTTCCATTGCTTACTGTAAGTTACTATACAGTAGGTTACCTGATGCACTTTCGGTTTCGAAGACACCTCATTTTTTTCCTCCAAAATCTCTCATAGCTATAAATATTTTAATGAAACCAAATATCTTACCTGTAGGCTATATGCAGGTAGGCTACCACTGTGTTATGATTAACCCTGAAGAGTTTATCTTTTTACGTTTCGCCAAAGTCGACATTTCCACAGTGAACTATCGTATTTACGGCTGAAATAGTCTACGTTGCTGTTGTTATGTAAAAACACAAATTGTGTTTTTGTACGTTTTTATTATTTTTAAAAAAACGTATAGCTACACTTATTTTTTATTTTAGTTTTAGAGTGTTGTTTATTTATTATTTTATTTGTGCGCTATCAAAATAGCCTAAATGGTGTAATATTCAAATATTCAAAAAGCTTCAAGGACCTTTGATTTCTAAAACCTAACTCCTAAACACAACCCTACTGGTACTTTACATCCAAAGCCTACATGGGCTCTTTGTACTCCAAAAACTGTATTTACGGTAAAATTAATGCAAAAAATGTTGCTGCTCACGCACTGGGTGCGCTCGCATTGGTACCCGCCAAAACCAATTTCTCTGCCAGGAAAAACCCTGCAGCTTGCCCTAACTTTAAATAGAATAATACTTTTGTGATTTACATGTGTTATAGTGTTAATTGTGAAATGAAAAATTAGTTTTCTTACATTAGTAACGTAATGAGAGCTCAACAGGCTGCACCTGCAGTGGTGGCAGTGGGTTGGGGTTGGGGTTGGGGGAGGGGGTGTGTCGTGGTTCCGTCTTCCAGAACCACGGCACAAGACCGTGGACGTTTGTATCACGGTTTCGGTCTCGGTTTCAGAACCGTTACACCCCTACTTGCACACATCACTAATGGAGCGCCCCTTTTAAAAGCGATACTCAGGTCTTTCCCATACTGCTTTGCCTGTGCTGCTCTTGTTTCGCTGCTTCTTGTTCCAAAAAATATTTTGCTGCTCAGAGTGTTCCGGTGTAGCTGTCCCAAAGGTAGATGCCGCTTTCGTGTTTTGTGGTGTTGCTTGTCAAGGCAGAAGCCTGGAGTTTTGTAGGAACTGAAAGCTAACGTTAAGTGACAATTGCCAGTATAGTCGATTTAAAAGACCAGAACATTAAATGCATGCAATCAGCTGCAATAAGTAATCTAGCTAATTGGCTATACGGTCTGCCAGACAAGGACGATGTAGCTATTTAAGTAGCATTGTTATTTAAAATGTACAGACCAGCTGCGTAACCCAGATTTTTTTTTTGGAACATTCATACTAGCCTACAACCGAATTTCTGTAGCGGTCATTTGAATTGAGCGGTCACGCTGCTCCGTGCATGCACCACACTGCACTCTAACCAATGGCTGCACTAGATTAAAGGAGCTATATGTAACATTGACACCGAGCTTTTAAAATGGGTACTGCAGTCCTAATTCACAATATTGGAGAGAGTTGTCTCGGCCCGCCCCCCTCCTCCCCAGACTCGAAGCTCACACGGGTTGCCAGGTTGAGGACACTGAACAAACATGAGCGCAAGACGAGCAGAGCGCAACATTATATTTTGAGACGAGCTTATTCTATTTTGACAATGACAAGCGAGGACGAGTCCTACACTGTAAGTTGATCAGCTAACGTATATGTTTGCAATTTATTTATTGTTTGCAAATTATAAACCAGCTGATGTGGATTTTTTATAAGTCTGTCAATGTTAGCTAAATGCATGGCTGGCTATGTTTACGGTCACACAGATATAAGCTAACGTTAGTGATATGTTTAGCTAGTAACTATATACATATATTTAAATCTTTAGCTAGCTAGCTAAATGAAAACGATGTTGAACTTAGCTTAGGCATTCATAACTCGGCTGTCGGAGTGCCGGAGTACATCTAGTTGTTCGTAATTGGCAGTGGGCGGAGTCAACTCAGAGAATAGTGAATCACACAGGCCAAAACAAATAGGCTACAGACGTTCCAACTGGGAATGGAAATTTCAAAGGAGAACATAGTGTAATGTTCCGCTCCCTTCCTGTCCGTTCTCCGTGTTTTCCTGTTTTCCCTCCGTGTCATGTTGGATCCCTTTGTCCGTGTTTTCCCCGCTGCTGCGGACTAGGCGTGTCCTTCCCTGTCTTGTTCGTCTGGTTGTGTTGTCTTACTTCCGCCTTTCACTCCCTCCCCCTCGTTGCATGCATTTCCTCACCTGGTGTTTCGCAATCACTCCCGGTTTATTTTCACACCTGTGCCTTATTTAGTCCTGTCATTAACCTCACTATATAGTCTTTCGGCTGGCTGCCAGTCGGCGCCAGTTCGTTAACTATTGTCACTTGGTGTTAGTGCTCGTCTTGTTATCTGGTCTTCTAGTGTGAACGATTCGCTTGGTTGTGGGATGTTATTCCCGTACAGCATTAGTTCTACGCGAAACTACGGATTGGTAGTTTACCTCCCGCACAATTTCCTGTCGTTTGATGTAGCTAACCTGTTTCCCTTCTCCTCCATCTAACCCAGCACCCATTCACCCGTGGCAGTGTTCGTATCCCCCCGTTTTCGTTGTGTGTGTTGCGGTACCTCCACCTCCAGCTCGTGTAGGCTCCGGGTTGGCTTGTTACCTGGCTACCCTCCAGTTGTTCCTGTCCGACCGAAGAAGCCAACTAGTTCTTCGGCGCCGGCTCCTGGAGCTCTGGAGACCAGTCAGCTCCTTCCGGACCTACCGCAGCTACGCCACACCACCCTGTCCTGCTGTGCTACATCAGTCACCTGTCTACCAAGCCCTGCACCTCCGTGAGAACCTCCCGGTCTTTCCCGTGCCTTCCCTTGCACTAACCCCCCTCTGTTTTGTTGTTCTGTACCGGTTCAGTCAGTCCGGTCCAGTTCCTGCCCTGCCGTAGTGAGTCGCTCCCCTGCCAGTTCCAGTCCAGTCCAGGCGTGAGTCGTACGAACTACCTGTCCAAAGTCCAGTTCCGGTTTGGAACATTCCGTTCCTGACACGGATCCCTGTGTGGACCTCCCGGTCCAGTTCCAGTCCAGTCCAGTTCCGGTTTGGAACATTCCGTTCCCGAACCTGATTCCCGTGTGGACCTCCCGGTCCAGTTCCAGTCCAGTCCAGTTCCGGTTTGGAACATTCCGTTCCAGAACCTGATTCCCGTGTGGACCACCCGGTCCAGTTCCAGTCCAGTCCAGTTCCGGTTTGGAACATTCCGTTCCAGAACCTGATTCCCGTGTGGACCACCCGGTCCAGTTCCTGTCCGGTCCAGTTCCGGGTTGGAACGAACAGTTCCAGATCCTCCAGTCCAGCTCCGGCTTGGAGCAGCCCGCCCCGGGCTTCCAGGCGAAAAACCTGTGTAATACTTGTGTTGCCTTTCCTGTACAGTGTTGGGACTACCCCAACACTTAATTTATTAAAAATACCCTTTTGTGAAATCTGTCTCCTGGTCGTTGCACTTGGGTTCGTCCCGTAACAGATACGTAACACATAGTGGCTGTAGCATTGTTGTCGGAGAAGCCAGTATTTCGACTTAGCATGTTTCCTTAATCTCTGATGACATATCATGGTCATTTTATGATTTAGTACAGTAAATCTGTTACATACAGCTCCTTTAAGCCTCCCCAGGGTCGTAGCGCCAGAGTTTTCTGTGTGAGTTATGATTCTGGAGTGTCGATGGTGCATCGAATCAATCTGAAAAATATATAAAAATTAAAACGAGTGGCTTAAAAAATATTTAGGGGGGCTACAATACTTTCTAAAGCCCCCTAAAATAGGTCTGGCGACGCCACTGACTATTTTCCAACCGTACTGCGGAAGTGTAAGACGTCCCACCAAAGATTTCAGATATAAGATACGGAACTGGCACTTTTCCCTATTTATTTATTTTTTCCGCAGCATAGACTTGCATATTCAACTGCACTCTATGGTCCGCACTAGAGAACAGCTCTGTGGTCTGCACAAGGGGAAGTGTTCGTGCATGCGCAGTAGTGTTTTCAGTTAGCAACTAAAGTTACATAACGGCTGCATTCGAATAGTCAAATTTGAGCATGGAAGGATCCTTTAGATCACCTGAACCGGAAATAGTTTCCGGGCAGCCATGCTAAGGACCGTTCAAATTTTTTATATTGAGGAGGAAAGGAGCTTCACGATTCCTAATACATGTTGCCTCATTTCCTCCACCCTCGTATCTGATCCTTGCATCCTTTCCTCGCATCCTCCATTGCGCGGAGCTAAGGAGCGAGGAAAGGACGCGAGGAAAGGATACAAGGAGTAAAAATAAGTGATTGGAATGAACCCTTAGAGAACACAGCCGCAGTCTGTGCCCTCGATCAAAGATTTTAGATGTATGACAAGATACGTAACTGGTGCTTTTCTCCATTGGATTTTTTGTCCGCACAAGAGGAAGTGATCAGGCATGCGCAGTAGTGTTTCAGTTAGCTGAAACTAAAGTTACATAACGTATGCTTAGAGTGACGTGCATCTGACCGGCGCTAGCCGGATTTAAAGTTGTTTTTCGTTGGATAGTCAAAATCATAGCGGGTTGTAAGTAGTAGTAGCATACTTGCTCCTGACAACCTAGGCATGTATAATCTAAAAAGAAAAGGGAGACTTTTGTATTTTGAATTTTGTCTGTCTGATAATGACCCATTTAGCAAACTGTTTTGTAAAAACTCCATTGACCGCCAGTCATTCAATGAGCGCCTGTCATCTGTCTAATAAGTTCCAAGTGCGGACGTTCCAGCCCCCGAAGTTGGGCCACTTGCTCTGCCTACCCTCTTTGTCTCGATGTTGTACAAGTGACTCCAAGGACGCAGCTGCGCATGTCTGAGCGTATCAATTATACTTCCTGGTTCAGATGTGCTCCCCTTTAGTTTCTATTTGTATCGCTGTCTATATTTTTTATTTATTTTGTTTTCCTTGCATTGTCCGTTCATAAGTTTACAATTATGTTCAAAGGCCATCCTGATGCCACAGATTGAATGTAAGAATTGTGGTGTTATATGAATCAGACCTGGAATGGATAGCGCAATCAAATGTTTGCATATGTTTGCCTGGAGGAAAGAAAAAAAATGTAATAAATAAATCATTGCCTGTGTCGTGTTTATGAAACACTCAGTGGAAATTCGGAAATGTCCTTGCTACATATTGTGAGCTGCACTGATTGGATTGTGTTCTGTCCCCTCTATATTGCTTGCTCCTCCCGCATATATTGCTAACTGTACTTGATTATTTGCAGTGTTATATTCCTTACTACATTCTGTTACCATCCTTTCTACCTTTAGTTTAAACCAGGGCCGGCCAGCGAAGAATAGGCTCCCCCTCTCTACCCAGGTTCTTTCTGAGATTTCTTGCCACCATTTTTTCTCGCCACTGTTTGAGTGTTTTTCTTCCCACCGAGGAGTCATTTGCTATTTGGGGGTTTCAGGCCTGGTTCTTGCCCAATTCCTGTGCAATATTTTTGTGACTGTTCTCTGTAAAAGGCGCTATACAAAATGAATTGAAAATTAATAAATAATGATAATAATAATAATAAAATATATTTATTAAATCAAAATAATAATAAATGCATTTATAGGTTAAAAAGGTCATCCTTGCTTAAAATAATTGGTATAAACTCAGTTTATGTGCTCGCTTGCCACCGCAATACCAAACAAGAGCTCAGAAAAGTACTAAGGTGCCTGCCACTGTATGCAATCGTTCTTTGCTCACTGCTCATTACATATTACTACGGTTAGCGGCCTTACTCTAGGCTATTGCATGCTTGCACATTTCGTTTTTCTAACTGCGCTAAAGCTAAAAGCAGCATTTGTATGCACTCTGCAGCTAAAGCTTATAAGCAGCACTAGTGTGTGTGCACTATCTTGAGCTAAAACAAATCTGTTGCTAAAGCTAATAAGTGTTGTTAGCGTGTGTGCTATCTGGAGCTAAAGCTAAAAGTAGCGTTGGTGTGTGTGCTTCTAAATGATTTCATTTTAAAGGTTGCCTACATGTCAAGTCTTGACAATATGGCTGATCTAATCACAACAATGTGACCACACACTCAGGAACCACTCCAGCGCTGTAACACCCGTGTTACCATATGCATCCAAAAAAAAATGGGTTAAAGTCCTATGACTGCATGGTCCTATTCCTCTTACTTCTGTGTTAAGCCTTTCCATTCACCTCTCCTGGTTAAAAAATAAAATAAAAGCCGCACCCTTTTTCCTCCAAACATAATGATGGTCATGATGGCCAAACAGTTAAATTTTTGTTTCATCAGACCAGAGGACATTTCTCCAAAAAGTAAGATCTTTGTCCCCATGTGCAGCTGCAAACTGTAGTCTGGCTTTTTATGGCGGTTTTGGAGTAGTGGCTTCTTCCTTGCTGTGCAACCTTTCAGGTTATATCGATATTGGACTCGTTTTACTGTGGATATAGATACTTTGGTACCTGTTCCCTCCAGCATCTTCACAAGGTCCTTTGCTGGTGTTCTGGGATTGATTTGCACTTTTCGCACCAAAGCACATTCATCTCTAGGAGACAGAATGCGCTTCCTTCCTGAGCGGTATGACGGCTATGTGGTCCCATGGTGTTTATACTTGCATACTATTGTTTGTACAGACGAACGTGTTACCTTCAGGCGTTTGGAAATTGCTCCCAAGGATGAACCAGACTTGTAGAGGTCCACAATTTTCTTTCTGAGGTCTTGGCTGATTTCTTTTGATTTTCCCATGATGTCAAGCAAAGAAGCACTGAGTGTGAAGGTAGGCCTTAAAATACATCCAAAGGTACACCTCCAATTGACTCAAATAATGTCAATTAGCCTATAAGAAGTTTATATAAGCCTATAAGTTAAAGCCATGAAATCATTTTCTGGAATTTTCCAAGCTGTTTAAAGGCACAGTCAACTTAGTGTGTGTAAACGTCTGACCCACTGGAATTGTGATATAGTGAATTAAAAGTGATAATCTGTAAACAATTGTTGGAAAAATGACTTGTGTCATGCACAAAGTAGATGTCCTAACTGACTTGCCAACACTATAGTTTTCTAACATGAAATCTGTGGAGTGGTTAAAAATGAGTTTTAATGACCTCAACCCAAGTGTATGTAAACTTCCAACTGTACATAGAGTAGATCCATTCAGAGCAAAACCAAAATATTATATATTCATTCATATATTGAATATGTGAGTTATCTTGACAGAAATGAGCGTTGTGCAGAGCAAGTTCTGTCAAATAACTCTTGCTGTTGTTGATCAATGGTCGGCCTTAGCAAACACGTGTTCTCATGCTCAACCAATCACTTGCACACATCACTAATGGAGCGGCCCTTTTAAAAACAAGACTCCGATCTCTCCCATACTGCTTTGGCTGCGCTGCTCTTGTTTCACTCCTTCTAAAAAATATTTTGCTAAAAAACAATAATAATACATTTTACATTACAATCACTTGCAAAAACGGAGAACATCAGTGTTCCTCTCAGGAATACAAAAGTATGATATAAAAGCCCATTTATAATCAATAAGCTCAAAGTTAACTGAACAAGCCAATAATTAGTATTGTAAACAAAGTAACCACTACACAACTAACCTTTGAACACCAATACCCATAACATTATTATCCCAAAAGAAAATACAAATAGAAATAAAGTGGATAGCTAAAGAGGGCCAGGGAAGTCCGGATGCAGTCTGAGGAGGTGCAACAGAATATCGGCAGGGTTTCTGCTGTCCTCACTGCAGTGGGAAGCTGTAACAATAATAGTAATAATAATAATTCTAAAGATGGGGATCTAGTTCAGTGTGTAGCAGCTGATTTTGTTAGATAAGGACACCCTTCCACATAAAGACCAGAGGGCAGCCCCACAGGCCACAGTGTCACTCAGAGGAGGGAGATAACACAGTCTGCCTGCGCAAGCCACGCGTGAAGTGCCCCTCTCCAACACCAATGTCTGCCGATGCTCAAATGCCGTACTGCAGCGAAATGAGCAGCGGCAGTTGACATGTTTTTGAGGAGAGCGCATGGTTGTCTGCACTTTCCCAAATTGGCAGTGGAGCTTGCTGCAGTTGGCATGGACGCAATCAACTGGCCATTACAAATTGGGAGAAAATATGCGAAAAGAAAACATGAGCTTGGATCAGCGTAAGGTAACCTGCATGGCCTCTCTCTGTACCCCTTCCTACTACAACCTGGAGATACAACACAGCAGCATCTCGAAATATCACACCTTGCAGCGGTACACAATGTGACCTGCATACTTAATCAGAGGAAAACCACAGGGTTATGTAACAGGATCTCTCTTTTGAAAAAAAGAATGTGAAATCCACAGAAAACATTCCAGGTCTGTTTATGCCTATTCCAAAAAACATGAAACTTCCACATCTCCACTCTGTCCCTCAATGCATCCATTGTGATCAGAAGGTCTTGTGATGAGCCGCTCAGCACGTGTGACTGGCGCTGCCAAAGCTAAACTAAACTGCCCCCCCCAGCTGCTCCACGGCCCATGTTGGGAACGGAAAGGATTACATTCCGGGTTTTTCTTACATTTTATTTTTTATTTTAATAATGCGTCCTCCCTGGGATGGGACTGCCATGTCTTGTAGGGATGGAGGTAATCCCTAATCCCCATATCAAATAAACGCATTGCCTTTATCAGCCCATTTCCAACTGAGAGACTGTCATTAAGTCTCGGACACGCTGTCTCTCCCTCCATCTCTCCTGCTCTCCATAAAAACACACGTAGCCCAATGGCTTCAGAGGCAGGCTGCTGCTGTTTCTGTGCCTCTTAATTTGGCTGCTGTCATTTATCACCCCCCACATCCCCCTCCAGACATTTTAATGTTCCATCATCCATAGTGGCCTTGGACGGGGGCAAAGAATTACTGAAACATAGCCAACATGCAAATTTATTCACTGTACGTTTTTCGAATGCGAGGTGGAAAAATATCTTTTGTCTGTTGCACACGGCCATAAATTAACGTCCACACAGAACTAACAAAAGAGAGGCCTTGAATGACAGCTCTCTTCTGACACAGTAAAAATAACGATTCTCCGGCGCTTCAACTGTTCACGTGAAGTCTTCTTATTTAGCTTAATGGATTCTCTCAGAGCACTGCAGAAATCATGAGGGCTCTGAGGAGATGGCCCTTCCAGACATCAGTGAGAGCGTGATCACACCCAATGTCAGTCAAATTATCTTACCGCACGTGCATTAAAATCTTTCCTTCTTTATTTAACCTAAATTCATTTTCACTCCCCGATTTTTGAAAGTGTCTCCTTCACAAATTTTTCAATACCTTCACAATGGTACAATCTTGAATCAAATGATTTGGTCACAATGGTCAGGAAATGCCAGGTTTAGCTGTGTGTGCATTTGTGTTTGTGTGCATCAGACAACCTTTTGACAGTCAAATTACATTGCAGACTACTAATAATACCAATTAAAATATTAATATCACACACTGAGAGATGGATATTGGATAGAGAGACACTACATACAGGGGGGAGGGAGTGATAGATGACGTATAGAAAGAAAGAGGAGAGAGAGTAGAGGATAGAGGTCAGGATAAACAGAAGTTAGACAGAGGGTAAATAGGCTAGAGGGGATTCATAGAAGAAATGCAGGAGAGAGAAAAAATATAGGATTCAGAGGGAAAAGGAAGCAGAGATACAGAGGGAGAGGAAAGGACAAATAGAGGGAGAAAGAGGGAGGGGGACAAATAGAGAGGGGAGATAGTGGGAGAAATAGAGGGAGGGAGAAATAGATACAGGGGGAGACAGAGGGATGGAGAGGGGGGGAGGGATACATACAAAGGGGGAGATACAGAGGGAGACAGACTGATCATATAGAAATCACACTAAATAAAATATGTATATTGCAGAACCCCCTCCACAATCTCCCTACGGCTGTCAAATAATTGTCAAATTTCAGTTGCAGTCATTTAGCAGAGCAGTCAACGCAGTCTAGTTACAAGAGGTGGGTTTCTCAGCTAGTAGGCATTGCACTGCTACAAAGGATCAATCATTTGTGGTGGGTTTGCTATATGCAAAATTGCAAATGCAGGTTGGCATCCTTAAAGTGCCTGTTTGATTACCATTTCAATTACACAACTACTTGTACAGATATGACTGTGGAAGTCCCTATGTTGTTTAACCAACCTTTTGAAACAATAGCAGAAAATGCCCTGTAGCTCATTCAAGTATGACAAAATAGTCTTTATGGATTGTGTAAAACTAAGAATTTAGCCAATTTTCAGATGGTGATGTACACATCCTGTTTAAAAACATTTCTTTAAAAAGTAGTCAAGTTACTGAGTTGAAGTCAGATTTTATTGATTATAACATTGAAGGTATGAGTACTGATTACATTTTAAAAGTGACAACCAAAATCAAACATAATGGATTATCCAACAAAAGTCAATCAATAATCACCAGTGACGAGAATGAAAAATTAATTACTTTCAATTTAATGAAACTTCAGCCTATGCTGCATCTCAAAGCAATTTGAATCTGTAACATTTAGACTTAACATTAAACTTAAAGCACAAGCTGAACGTTGAACTAGGTAGAACTTTGGGTTGTGTAGTTACCTGGCCATGATATGAGTCCAAATGGTGGGTAAAATATGTTTGTTAGTTGCTCTTTGCTCCCTTGGGGTGATAATCCAGAATAGGGTATTTTTTTGTTGCTCTCCATTCACTTGTATAGGGCAGCTAAAATGGTCTCAAAATGACACTTGACAAAATCACAAAGCGGATTCTGTCAATACAAACAATAATCAGTCCTCTTACGTATTTTTTATTTATTTTTATTAAATAGGTCATTCTTGTGCCAGAAACAGCGTTAATGTTACGACCCCGGAATAAAGACTGAACCCAAATGCACGACAAGGAGACAGAAGTACAAAAATTCAATATTTATTCAAGCTCAGGGCAGTCCTGAGCATGGGGACTACTGTCTAGTAGAAGTTCCAAGCCGGAACTGGACTCGACCGGTACCACAGTATTGCTCCAAGCCGGAGCTGGACTTGACAGGTATCACCGGAATTGTTCCAAGCCGGAACTGGACTTGACAGGTCTCACCGGAATTGTTCCAAGCTGGAACTGGACTTGACATACAGGACGGACTTGACAGAGAGGACAGAGAGTGGGAGCGCTAAGCATCCAATAAGTTAAGCTTCAAACTAGACTCCTGAAGCGTAGGGAGAACAATTAAATACAGACAGTTCAGTATGAATGTGCGGGAGCAGTGGGAGCAGGGAAAGTCAGGGGTAATGATGGCGACAGGTAACCTGGTTGTTTGGAGCAGGGGATGAGCAGGAGCGGGAGCGGTAGAGCAGGGACGGTGCAGCAGACCCAGGCGGGACGCAGGCGTGGCAACCAGCAGCGGCAGTAGCAGCACGGCAACAGCAGCGACAGCAGAGGCAGGAGCGACAGCACATCAGCAGCACCGCAGCATTGGCTGTGAGCGGGAACCGCCGCAGGGTAGAATAGCAGAAGCCCCAAGCTGCATGCACAAACGTCAAGTGGTAGGCAGGGAAACCGCAACACAGGCAGGGATTCTCAGACAACTGCAGATTGGCAGACTTAAAGCAGACAAAGGTTGTTAGCGAGACAGGATAATGAACAGCGGGTAATGCCGTGTCAAGACTGAACAGACTAGGACTTAACAGTTTAGCAGAGTGAATAAGCACCAAAACAGAACTAAACTGTAGGACTAGGTGACTAGACAAGAACCAGACAGGACCAGAGGTTTCAGACTACAAGCGTTAACGAACTGGCACAGGACAGAAAACACCGGGTGACTAAATGCAGGTATTAATTGGAATCAATTAGGAAATGCGTGCAAATGTATGCGAGCGTGATTGAACAGAGCGGAGAGTGAGGAATGCATGCGAGATGGGGGAATGGGATAGGCTGAGAGAGGAGTGGTGAAACAGAGTGACACAAACCGTAAAACACGCCCAACCTGCAGCACAGGGGAAACACGGACAATGGAGAGAACAACACGAAACAGGGGAGAAGGAAAACACGGAGAAACAATAGGATGGGAGCGGAATGTTACAGTTAATGCGCCGATGCATCAGAAACCACACATTGGTCCAAATTTCCACAGAAGCAAGTGTTCCTGGTAGTATATATCTATGGTAAACAAACCGACCTGCTGACATTTTGCTAGTCTTTTCTGGCAGCTTGCTAACAACATTGAAGAAAATAGTACATTTATAACTCATTTTAATTACACAAACAAAATACACAAGAGGACTGGTTGTTATTTATATTGAAAGAATCTGCTTAGTTTGCGTTCATATACGTGCTGGAAGTGTCATTTTGAAACCGTTTTAGCTGCGCTATAGAAGTGAATGGACAGCGACAAATACCCTATTCTGGACTATCACCCCAGGGGAGCACAGAGCAACTAATGAACATATTTGACCACCATTTGGACTCATATCATGGCCAGGTAACTACAGGACCCAAAGTTCTACCAAAGTTCAGTTGCACTTTAAGTAAAAAAAACGCGGCCAGATTAAACGTTGTCTTTGAATATCGATTAGGTTAATGGTATAGCTAGTCATAATATAGTAATATAACGATTATGTTAATGTAAAATGTACTTACATTTGATATAATTGGTAAACTGTGGGTAAAGTAACCTTTGCTTAGCTAGCTCCCTTTTACCTCTGGATGGTAACCTAATGAAGATCACAGGTTTATTGAATTTGGCGAACATCCTTGACCCAAAACATGACATATACTGTAGATAAACAGTTTGGCGTAATCTGATGAAAAACAAAATTGTATATGTATGTATATTTATAAGAATCTGGTTCATATAGGTTAATACTTACTGAACAATAACATTCACGCCTTCTCACACTGAGATTGGTCCGACAGAGAGAGAGACATGCTTCTCCTGCAGTAGCAGTTTCAGTTGAGCTACAATATTCTTGCGACTGTAACACAACGGCTCGTGAGACCCACAGAGTGACACTGTTACTGTTCAGTGTTCAACTGCAGAGTGCAGACAAAATCTGGTGAGGTTGTAGAGTCCCAGATTTGGCTGTCGGTCTTTGTGATGTATGCGATGCGACTTGAGGTACATGAAAAAATAAGTCGTTAGCCTAACGTTATTTACAGGCCTACGCTTTGAGGTAAATGAAGATTTAAATCGTTAACGTGTGGTTTATGTAACGATCTAGCAATACATTTCCATCCACTAAACCCATAAATCAATGATATCAAATAGTAGCTTATTTTGTCATCTGTAACAAGTTTTCCGTGGTGGACAATCAAATTTTGAATGGGAGCAAGTGTGCGTGGGGCAAATCTGGGATTTGAGGTGCCATAATATGCTCAGTCAGCCTCCGACCCACCCCCACCCTCAGGAGCCTGCAGGCTCTCTTCACCGCAGACAGCTTAGTTAATGGTGCTGTGTGCATGTGTGTGCATTTCTGTGCCTGCCCATGCTATTGTCCGTGTGCAAGCATCCATGCCTGCCTGGATGAGTGTGTGTATATTTGCATGCTTTCATGCATGTGCGTATGTCTTTTTGTGAATCCATATATGCATGTGGTGTTGTGCATATGTGCGCACTTCAGTGCTTGTGAAAATGTTGACATTTGTGTCTTTACGTTTCCAGGGTTCTTTGTTGTCTTTTCTCTGTAAGTTTGAAACAGACAGTTAGGCAGACCCTCACTGGTGCTCGCAGGGCTTTTATTGGCAATTATGGACTCAGTGGAGCAAATTTTTATACAAGCTGTCAGATTGTGGCAGCAATCACCTGTAGAAATCCACTATTTTACCATTGTTTTATATCCTCAGAATATACCGAATATACTCCTGCTCCTCACACCTGCTTTTAAGACATGTTAATTGCAATCGCCAGCAGGTGTGCAACTGGCCTTAACCAGTCACGGATCCTGAGACTATTACCATAAGTTAGACTGGAATTATAACAATGTGTTAAACAGAAGACATGTTCCCTTATGGCATTTAAAAACATTTCACTCATTAAAGGTATAGTTCGGAATTTTGGACATAATGTCTCAATTACGACTTACCCATGATGTAGTTGATTGATGGAAACCATTTTCAGCTAATTCCATGCTGTCCCTTCTTTTGGACATACACACGTTGCTAATGCTAGCGCAACTCTATGGTAACCGGTAGCATCCACTACCAAACGCACTTAAACACTCCACAGTGCACTCAAAGCAAATAAAATACAACGACAGTCTATCGGGGTTATTTTCAGTGATTATACCATCATTTTTGAAGTCAAACTATCGTTGAATCCTTTACTTTGTGCTGACCTAATATTCTCTGTGGAAGTACGGCGGCGGAGCGAATGTAGCCATTGCAACTTGTTGCTCTTCTTTGTTGTTGTAGTCGACCAGTGCCGGCACTACATTCATAGGTAACGTAAATCGCTCCGCCGCTGTACTTCCACAGAGAATATAGGTCAGCACAAAGTAAAGGAATCAATGATAGTTTGACTTCAAAAATGATGGCATAAACACTCAAAATAACCCAGATAGACTGTCGTCGTATTTTCTTTTCTTTGGGTGCTCTGTGGAGTGTTTAAGTGCGTTTGGTAATGGATGCTACCGGTTACCTTAGAGTTGCGCTAGCATTAGCAACGTGTGTATGTCCAAAAGAAGGGACAGCATGGAATTAGCTGAAAATGGTATCCATCAATCAACTACATCATGGGTAAGTCGTAATTGAGACATTATGTCCAAAATTCCAAACTATCCCTTTAACGAATTTCAAAGTCTCATTCCTCTTCATAGTCTCAGAAACAGAATTTGTGCAAATAATTTTTGGGTGAAAGAGTCTGAACTTGCAGTGCAAAAGCATACATACATATAGTGTCAAGGGCAAATGTGGAGGAAGATGGACCTTGCAACATGGCATTGCGATGGCGACATCAAGAGCTTAGCCAGCGGTGCTTTGTGTCCTGGGTGCTTTTATGTTTTTGGTTTTTTTCCCAAAAAGTGTAGCTGAGTGCACATCCTGTTTCTGCATTTTCTCCGTCCGTCCCCCCGCCTGTCTCGTAAAATAATGACTGAGAAACGCTGGATCTCTAACCCGCCTGTCTGCTTCATTAAGCCAGTCGGAGAGTCGAGTCACGGCGTGACATTCCTCACAGCTGCTGCCATGGAAACTAATGTGGTTCTGTATCATTTACTCTGCGGGAAAACTGCGCAGCGTGATTGTGGAACCAATCAGAAATAACAGGGATTAACGTATTTCACCTGAACAGATATTTATGTCCTTTCAACAATATGTATTAAATAATCCTTTTTTAAAATCCATTTACACATAACAAGAATACATCTGTCTGAAAGATTTTTTGAAGCAGTGCCTATTTTTCTGCATTGCCCTACTATTATAGCTTTCAGATACAATCCATTTCTACCTGTGCCTTTCTTAACTGCTACAGCCTTGCTAAAAAAAACTGACTGATGGTTATAGTTTTATTCAGACACTCAAAATAGCTACAATTAGAATTGTTGTAAACATATACACATAAACACACACACGCACACACCTCAGAGGTCCCAACAATGAGCATTTAATTTATAGTGTGTTTTATTTAATGTCTTAAACACATATGGCATACACATGTAAGAAAAAAAAATTGCCACAAAAACTATTTCCAAAAAAAATAACAAACAAAAAAAAAACTGAAAAACTGCCAGCCCTATGATCACACTCACTTCAAAATGAGTACACGCGCACAGGGTTAGTCATTTTCCTTTCATTTCATTTATTTTTGTAACACCCCATTAGTTGTTCATTTCTGCCGTGGTTTCTGAAATGTGATGTCATAAAAAACACATGGAATGGGAACTGCAACATTATGGAATAGCAAGAAACAAAATGGAGACTTCATAAAAGGTTTTAATCGGGGCAAAATCAGGGAAGGGTAGGAAGACAAAAAGAATAAAAACAAACGGCAGGCTTTCCTTTGAGCAGCTCTGTTGCATAGTAACAGTGCGTTTTAATTGCAGTCCTCTGATTAAAATCCTCTCTTTTATCAGCCTGCACTCATCCTTTTGTTGTTTGGAAAGATGTGTCTCCCTGCCTAGCGATAGAATGGAGAGTGATGCGGCCAGCATGAAGTGGGGCCATTGAAAACAAAATTAACATTTACAGGACAACTACTTTACTGAAGTGTGAGTATAAAATAAAAGGCTCCTTTAACTAGTAAACACAGACATTCCTTTCCTCCTGAAAATGCACTGTGATGTCAGTGAAACAGCTTTCTGGAAAGTGCCACTGTGAATCTGACACAGCAGTCGCCAAAAACAAGGGGCTATACCTGGAGGGACTGTGTACCTGGGAGCTACATCATCCTTTTAAATGCCATGACCTATTAATCTTCCATTGAGGAAGAGGGAAGTAAATGTCACCTAACCATGCCCTGAACAGAAACTCAATTTAGGTGGGTTTGGAGGATTGGGGGCAGGAGGTTGGCCTTGGTTCATCTTCACTATTCTCTGGGGAGAGGCTGCAGGCCTCTAAGGCCACAACAAAATGACCTTTAAACTTTGACCTTGTACCTTCTCATCAGGCTTGACTCATGTACCAATTAAGGAACATATAAAAATAAAGTCACTTCTATACATTTGATAGTGTTAATTTTTGCATACATCCTAATGCATTCTGGTACTCTTTATTATGCGTCTGTCTGAAGATGAACCCAGAGGAATGAATGTTTCTGCCTGAATAATGAGAGTCAAACTACCTTAAATTCACCAATTCCCCTGTGGCATCACCTAATTGAAACAGACATCGCCGGCAACCACACTACATTACACTGAGAGAGAGTATGGTCATCAGTTCCTGCCCTTTTTTAAATAACACAAATTATCTGGTCCAGCTATCACTCCTTCAACAGGGATTACAAAAGAACGACGATCTGTTAGAGCAATACTGCCAGAAGTGGGCACTGGCAGCAAATGTAAAAAAAATAAAAAAATAAATGGACAAAGGACATACTGTCTCCGATAAGGTCCAGATCCCCGAGCTAGTATGAAAATGCTTTAGTCAAGGCAATACCTTTCCAGAACAAACACTATTACAATTTCCTCAGACTAAAAATCGATGGTTCAGGGTACTTTGGTCTGGTAGTAAATGCATTAAAACCAAAGGCTTTGTTCGCAATCAAAAAAACCATTTCATAAAGTAAACATTCCCATGTCAACACAGATAGAAGCATTCAGCAGGGAGGATTCACCCTCTGTACCTGCCTAATAATATAAAACTGAGCTTTAGGGCCAGGACAGTTCAGCACATTGCTAGTTGCATCCAAAGAGATTGTGCAGATTGGTTAACACTTATTGTGGCATTCATATGCCTTGATAAATGTTGAGGAAGATTGGCAAATGTTTGTTGTCTGCTTTGGATTGTGTTCCATATGTATTATATTTCTTACAGAACTAACTAACTCTTTCTCTTTGGCAAGATGTGTTGCTTCTCAGGCTAATAAAGCTAATAAAAGCTGAATTTGGAGGGAAGGACGGAAGTGTGTGAGGGAAAGACACATGATGACTTTTTAAATGTTTGTTTGCTACAAATATTGATTGTTATGTTGCAACACGTGAGCCATTGTAATGCCATTGTAATTTGGGGAAATTCTCACCTCAATTATCCCCATAAGATAGTTAAATCCAGCCAGTATCAAATAGAAAATTAATACAAGTTACAGCCAGCTAGCTAGCTAACTTTAGTTAACTTCAGTTGGCTAGCTGGCTGACATTACTTTTGTAGCTCGCTAGCTAGTGATACATCCAGGATAGGAATATGTGATAACCCTAATGGTTATATTGATATATAATTATGGTTATTCCATAAATAATCAATTTTGTAAAATGTTCATTTATACAAGAAAAGTACTCTCACACATAGGGCTACACTGGCTTACTTTAAAATATTTCTTCAGAATCCTTTGCATCATTCATCAATCATGCACTGGCTGTCACTGTCTTGATAGACTGCCAGTTCAAGATTCTATTCATGTTTGAAAGCTTGGACTTGAGAATGCAACAACTACAGCTTGGTAATGCAGCTCACAATGCAGTGACACACTGCACCATGCTAATTGTATCAAATGAGAGTCACGGTAAGTAAGGATGGGCTACTCACATAACCACAGTTCCCTGAAAGCCAATTGTCTTTCAGAGGGTTGGGATATCCCATGTTGCATGATTGGATTGGTGAGACAATTGGATTGGTGAGATTTGGTCAATCAAATTCACCATAGGCCTAGCCCCACCCCTTACTTACAGTATTATGAGCTATAATAAGGGTCATCCCCAAGGGACACTGTCCGAACTGTAACATTTCTGTGACGGGTGTAGAGAATGTAATAAATCCTCTGTATTCTGCAATGCCCATGGCAAAAAACACAATGTGTTGTCTGTTTAAACAAGACAATTTGTTAGAAATGTCGTTGTAAACCATTATTACGATAGCATCAAGCAATGATGTACAGCTGGCAGGATATTAAGAGAACTCTTGCTGGTTGGGCTGCACAGGATGCTAACTGAACTTGGTTATAAGAAAAGATCATATGAACTGTGTGTGGTAATGCCCTTGTAGCCACTGCACAGATATCCTCTTCAAATGCTCCCTGCAGAAGGGCCCAAGGGTGGAGTACCGCAGTCAGTGCCTCTGAACGGGCATAACCAGCAACTCCATATGCCAGCAAAATGGCATCTACAAGCCAAAGAGATAGATAGGTTCTGTGTGGATAAAGGCCTGTCCATGCAACCAGCCCCGTAACATACTGTCTTCAAGTGCTGTCAGAATTATCGGAAATACGAGTTTCCGACATGGAAGTTGCACTTGAACGAACCACCAAGTCGTAATTATAAGTGGGAAAGTCGGAGATAATTTTGCCACCCGAGTTCCCAAGTTGTTTCGCCACTGACCTTTCACCTCTATATCCTTCAAGTGCTCTTCGGAAGCTCCTATTTCCAAGTTGCCAAGTCGAAATGTCAGAAAATATTATGGGTTGACAGGTATGACAACGCAGCCAGGACTGCAGCAGATTAGCATATTGATGGCCACGCACACACAGCAAACAACCATCTAGCAAAATATACTTTAATATATCATTTAATTACTCTCCTCATACATTTCCTTTCCTCACACAGAAAGTGATAGCAGCTAACAATGTGTTTTTTTAAAATAAAGGATGAAAAGAAACACCTAATTTCTACACATCCATGTTTGCTGGTAATTCTGATTTAGGAGCATGTGAATGCGTCAACCTCGTAATTACGATTTGGAAACTGGGAAATAGGAGCTTCTGAGGAGCACTTGAAGGCAGCATTAGGCTCAGACTGGGCACAGTGAGTTCAAACCCGGGACCTTCTTGCTTGAAGGCGACAGTGCTATCCGCTGCACCCCCATGCCACCGCTGTGCGTAGCCTCTGGCCTTGGTCATAGAAACACTTACAGTAATCACTGGGCAGTGTGAGCCGTGAGATCTCTGCTGCTCTGCACAGCTTCAGAGAGCTGCTCAGTTCAACAGGATAATCCCTGCACAACAGCATTGTTCCCATCACAGCACATGACCCGTTTAACGTCAGCCCTGTTATCAGCAGCCAACACTCAGACACGGGACTGCCGATTCACCTAAGCCAATGACAGCGGCCCATAGAAACTCTGAGAAGATGCACATTACTGTGAGAAAAGCACAGAACAAAGACGTTTCACATTTCGAGTGCATTCAGCACACCAAATTCAGCTGTGCCTTCGACCAATCAAAAGGCATGGTGCGCACACACACACACACACACACGTGCACACACACAGGGAAAGGACATCTTTTCATGCTGTAGGTACAGTGTGAGTGTACAGATGACGTGTGTGTCTCAGAAACACGCTGTACTGTACTGGATCACTGTGTGCTTTTCCTTGCCTTTCACTGGTGCAGTACATGGAAGCCAGTCATTAGGCACTGTGTGTGTGTGTGTGTGTGTGTGTGTGTATGTGTGTGTGTGTGTGTGTGTGTGTGTGTAGGTGTGTGTTTGAGCCTGTGTGTATCTGTATTTGGGTATGTGTCTATGTTAGTGTGAGTGCATGTTTGTTTATCTGCATATTTACACATGTATGTCTGTGCGAGTGTATCTATGTGCATTGTGTGTTTATGTCTGTATGTGCAAGTGGGTCTATGTGTAAAAATATACATGTGCTATTAAACGTGTGTGCTTATATCTGCGTGTGAAATGTTGGTTGTGTGTGCAGTGGTTTTGTGTGCTGTTGCCTGGTGATCTCTGGTGCAACGTGGGTGGGGGTAACTATTTCTGCTGGAGTGTTTCATTGTCAGTGTGTAACTATGGTCGGTCTAAGCATGAGCCGTGTTAAAACAGCTGGAGTGTTTCATTGTCAGTGTGTAACTATGTTCGGTCTAACCATGAACTGTGTTAAAACAGCTGGAGTGTTTCATTGTCAGTGTGTAACTATGGTCGGTCTAACCATGAACCGTGTTAAAACAGCTGGCGTGTTTCATTGTCAGTGTGTAACTATGGTCGGTCTAACCATGAGCCGTGTTAAAACAGCTGGAGTGTTTCATTGTCAGTGTGTAACTATGGTCGGTCTAACCATGAGCCGTGTTAAAACAGCTGGAGTGTTTCATTGTCAGTGTGTAACTATGGTCGGTCTAACCATGAACCGTGTTAAAACAGCTGGAGTGTTTCATTGTCAGTGTGTAACTATGTTCGGTCTAACCATGAACCATGTTAAAACAGCTGGAGTGTTTCATTGTCAGTGTGTAACTATGGTCGGTCTAACCATGAGCCGTGTTAAAACAGCTGGAGTGTTTCATTGTCAGTGTGTAACTATGGTCGGTCTAACCATGAACCATGTTAAAACAGCTGGAGTGTTTCATTGTCAGTGTGTAACTATGGTCGGTCTAACCATGAACCATGTTAAAACAGCTGGAGTGTTTCATTGTCAGTGTGTAACTATGGTCGGTCTAACCATGAACCGTGGGTGCATATAACACCTACTAACACTGCTGTAATACACCAACTCACACAGTGTGCATCACTCCTGAACCCAGTATATCACTCAATGTGTCACACCTACAGATGTACCTACTTGCACAATGTGTCACACCTACAGACGCAGTGTAAATCACACCTACTGACACAGTGTACCACACACCTATTTATACAATGTATATCACACCTACTGACACAGTGTACCACACACCTATTTATACAATGTATATCACACCTACTGACACAGTGTATATCACACCGACTGACACAGTGTACCACACACCTATTTACACAATGTATATCACACCTACTCACAGTGTATATCACACCGACTGACACAGTGTACCACACACCTATTTACACAATGTATATCACACCTACTGACACAGTGTATATCACACCGACTGACACAGTGTACCACACACCTATTTACACAATTTATATGACATCTAATGATACAATGCACAGGTAAATGAACATTTCTGTTTATTGCACAAAGAAACCAAAAATATAGCAGGTCAAGACGCGGCAGTGGGGCTCGGAGCGTTTGGCAGATAGCTGAGGAGAGCGTCTGATCGGCGCTGCAGCGATCTGAAAGGTGAAGAACCCCACCCTCACAGTGTCTCTGTAGGGGAAGTCAGGTTTCAGACGTGCAGACGCGTTTAGAGCACACAGAACCGGCCGCACAAGCCCGTTTGACTGAGCTGTGCGGCTGTGGCACACCGCAGGTAAATCAACAAAGTGCACAAACGGGGCTCAGAGTGAACAGAAAATAACGGCTGCTGTCGCTCCTCATGAAAAGTCAAATAGGAGGCAGGACATTGATTATTTGGTACACTGCACCTGCTGAATCCCTGCAGATTCACTCTGTGGTTCAGGCTGCTTTATTTTTATCAGATTGGCTCGGAGAGGGTGGATTGTGGGCGTGGAATCACTCAAGGCATTGCAAAAGAATTTAATTAGGTTGTTAAAATAAACTAGGCCATTTTTCCCGCTAAATATACTTATTATCGTCCATTATTCATTTCAGGGCAGGCAGAAATATAACACGTATGAGCCAAATTTGGTGACCCTCAGTGAAATTGATTTCATAATTAATTTGGTGAATTTGGTTGAGACTGAAATTGCAATTATTCAAATGGACAGCACATATGCTGTCTGGCTATGATCAGAATAATTGATACTATTTTGAAAATAAAAAACACCAAGCAGCACAGGGTAGCCACAGTGAAAATGTATGAATTGTGTAATATGGTCCATATCACTTATTTTTATTTGATTGTATATGAAAGTAAAGGATTCACCTAATATGATTATATATTTGTCCCGTTTGATGGTTTCTCTCTCAGGGCTGGGTGAGGGAGGGAGCGTATGTTTGTGTTTGTTTGTGTGTGCTTGAGTACGTATGAGTGAGTTTGATTGTGAACGTGTGTGAATATGTTACAGTAAGTGACAGAGAGTTTTTGTTTTTGTGTATACAGTTGAAGTCAGACGTTTACATACACTTAGGTTGAAGTCATTAAAACTCATTTTTAACCACTCCACAGATTTCATGTTAGCAAACTATAATGTTGGCAAGTCAGTTAGGACATCTACTTTGTTTCCAAATTTCCAATTGCCAAATGCCTGAAGGTACCACGTTCGTCTGTACAAACAATAGTACACAAGTATAAACACCATGGGACCACACAGCCGTCATACCGCTCAGGAAGGAGATGCGTTCTGTCTCCTAGAGATGAACGTGCTTTGGTGCGAAAAGTGCAAATCAATCCCAGAACAACAGCAAAGGATCTTGTGAAGATGCTGGAGGGAACAGGTACAAAAGTATCTATAGCCACAGTAAAACGAGTCCTATATCGACATAACTTGAAAGGCTGCTCAGCAAGGAAGAAGCCACTACTCCAAAACCGCCATAAAAAAGCTTGACTACAGTTTGCAACTGCACATGGGGACAAAGATCTTACTTTTTGGAGAAATGTCCTCTGGTCTAATGAATCAAAAATGTAACTGTTTGACCATAATGACCATTGTTATGTTTGAAGGAAAAAGGGTGAGTCTTGCAAGCCGAAGAACACCATTCCAACCATGAAGCACGGTGGTGGCAGCATCATGTTGTGGGGGTGCTTTGCTGCAGGAGGGACTGGTGCACTTAATAAAATAGATGGCATCATGAGGAAGGAAATGTATGGGGCTATATTGAAGCAACATCTCAAGACATCAGCCAGGAAGTTAAAGTTTAGTCGCAAATGGCTCTTCCAAATGGACAATGACCCAAAGCATACTTCCAAAGTTGTGGCAAAATGGCTTAAGCACAACAAAGTCAAGGTATTGGAGTGGCCATCACAAAGTCCTGACCTCAATCCAATCAAACATTTGTGGGCAGAACTGAAAAAGCGTGTGCGAGCAAGGAGGCCTACAAACCTGACTCAGTTCTGTCAGGAGGAATGGGCCAAAGTTCCAGCAACTTATTGTGAGAAGCTTGTGGAAGGCTACCCGAAACGTTTGACCCAAGTTAAACAATTTAAAGGCAATGCTACCAAATACTAACAGAGTGTATATAAACTTCTGACCCACTGGGAATGTGATGAAAGAAATCAAAGCTGAAATAAATCATTCTCTCTGCTATTATTCTGACATTTCACATTTTTAAAATAAAGTTGTGATCCTAACTGACCAAAGACAGGGAATGTTTACTTGGATTAATTGTCAGGAATTGTGAAAAACTGAGTTTAAATGGATTTGGCTAAGGTGTATGTAAACTTTCGACTTCAACTGTATATTTGCATGTGAGGGAGAAAGTGAGAGCTTGTATGTGTGTGCACACGACTGTGTACAAGTGGGTGACAGTATCTCTTCCTCAGAGCAGGCTCTTTTTGTGCTTTTCAAAATGCACACTGTTACAGAGAGCCTTTATTACTGATGTGTAACATTTACTCAAAACATCCCCCCCCCCCCCCACCACCACAACCCCCAGACACACACACACACACACACACACAGAGACACACACACACACACCATCCGAGAAAAATAAAGCAACCCATTGTCTAGACTTCATCGTTTAATCATTGGGTTTCCCACTTAGCCTCTTTGTTGTTTAGTTGTTCATGGTTTGTTTATCCATTGCTGTTTTTCCAGCTTGTGTCCGCAGTGTCTCTGTGGGGTTGCAGCTAATTATTCTGGCGATAAATTCGGCTGCTGATCTGTACAGTTTGACCGGTTTCTGGGCTTTTTTTCTTCTTCTTCTATGCTATCGATGCGCTTTCAGCTGAGCCGTCGGACAGCGCCGGCCAATATTTCACATCACAGCCTCTCCCAGTGAATCGCACCGGCAGGCTCAACTCATGCATCTATCAATCAATATATGGATCTGCCAATCAATGTGTGCATCTGTCAATCAGTGCAGACAAGTCCATCAGCACAGATGTATAGGAACTGAAATATGGATGTGTCTGGTCTCTCCTACCATTCTCCACGGTGAGGCATAGGAGAATCCATTTGCATACCTGTATGGGACAGAGTTATTACAAACACAGGGGCTTGGACACACAGGTATAGGACACACAGTTGTGGCGAGACAGGTATGGGAAGCACAGTAGTAACACAGGTTTAGGACACAGTTATAGCAGAAAAAGCAGCCCAAGTCGCTTCATTTTGATTGAGTACAGCATGGGTGCTCTGTGTTTGGGCATGTTAAAACAGGACAGGATTACGAACAGACAAACCCGACTCAGACGCATACAGCAGGCTTTTGGGTCCGTGGACCCCAGCCAAAATGATTCCGGCTGTGATGAAACAGTAGAGCTCAGGCTGGAAGCTCGCCCCGCTGTGGAGCAGTGCCAGTCTGGCCCGACCGTGCCCTGCAGCGACCTGGCACGGCTGAACGGCCGATTACCTTTGAGCACCTAATCCCGCGTGGCCTGATTTCTCCAGCGTATGCAGCCTATTTACTGTCTCTTTGTGTGTCTGTGTTTGTGTAATTATGTGTGTGCATGTGCATGTTTGTATATTTGTATGCTTGTGTGCATATATGTGCATATACTTTTTCTTTGTCCATGTGTATATGTGTTTGCATATTTCTATGTATTTGTGTGTGTGTGTGTGTGTGTGTGTGTGTGTTTGTGGATGTTTATATGTTTGTATGTTTAGATGTTTATATGTATGTGTATGTGTGCACTTGATTACATATTCGTGGATCTGTGTGTGATTTCATATGTGTGTGCAAGTGATCATTTACATTTGTTTGCCTTGGTGTCTGTCTGTATGTACAGTGCAGTCCATAAGGATTTGGACAATTTCACAATTTTTTGTTGTTTTGACTCTGTACTCCAGCACATTGGATTTGAAATGGAACAATGCCTATGAGGTTAAAATGCAGACTTTCAGCTTTAATTTGAGGGTTTTTACATCCATTTCGGGTGAACCGTGTAGCAATTGTAGCCCTTTTTTATACATAGTTCCCCCCAATTTAGGGGACAAATAGTAATTTGACAAATAAGACTATGTATAAGACTCTTCATATCTTATTTTCTGGTAATCTAACAAGGGATACTATACTATAACCTCTCTGCATTTGAATGGATCTCTGTGGGAATTGGGGGGTGGGACTAGATTAAGCTGTAAATTACATGGGAATAGTATGGAACCCATGGTTGGCTAAATGGCTGTAAGTCTTCAAGGGTCTTAGGCATCAAAAATGAAAATATGAAAAGCCTGAAATCATCACTCTGCTGCCAGATATGCAGTAGATATGGATGGATCACTTTAAAGTGATGGACAAGGAAAATCCATAATAAGATTATGATCACGTTATCCCCTTGGTGCAGATGGAAAATTTGGTCAATTCTCAGCTATTTAGAGGGTGCTCTGTTTAAGCTTTTATAACTCCAGGTGTGAGCATCACATAAACTTGATAAATAGCTTAAATTAAACAAGACAGGTGTGCCATTTACAATACAAACTTAGATTTGTTTATTTTCATAATTTAAAGGAGCTATATGTAACATTGACACAGAGCGTTTAAAATGGGTACTGCAATCCAAATTCACAATATTGGAGAGAGTCGAGTCACTGAACGAACACGAGCGCAAGACGAGCCGAGCGCAACATTATATTTTGAGACGAGCTTATTCTATTTTGACAATGACAAGCGACGACGAGTCCTACACTGTAAGTTACACTAGCTAATGTATACATTTGCAATTTGTTTATTATTTATTGTTTGCAAATTATAAACCAGCTCATGTGGATTTTTTATAACTCTGTCAATGTTAGCTAGATGCATGGCTGGCTATGTTTACGGTCACACAGATATAAGCTAACGTGGTATGTTTAGCGAGTAACTATATACTTATATATATTTAAATCTTTAGCTAGCTAGCTAAATGGAAACGATGTTGAACTTAGCTTTGGCTTTCTTAAATCAGCTGTCGGAGTGCCGGAGTACATCTGGTTGTTCGTAATGGGCAGTGGACTCTGAGTCAACTCGGAGAATAGTGAATCACACAGGCCAAAACAAATACAGACGTTCCGACCCGGAATGGAAATTTCAAAGGAGAACATACTGGCTGTAGCATTGTTGTCGGAGAAGCCAGTATTTCGACTTAGCATGTTTCCTTAAAGGGTTAGTTCGGAATTTTGGACATAATGTCTCAATTACGACTTACCCATGATGTAGTTGATTGATGGAAACCATTTTCAGATAATTCCATGCTGTCCCTTCTTTTGGACATACACACATTGCTAATGCTAGCGCAACTCGTAGGAAAGTAGTAGCATCCACTACCAAACGCACTTAAACACTCCAAGGTGCACCCAAAGCAAATAAAATACGACGACAGGGGGTTATCGGGGTTATTTTCAGTGATTATACCATCATTTTCAAGTCAAACTATCGTTGAATCCTTTACTTTGTGCTCACCTAAATTCTCAGTGGAAGTACGGTGGCGGAGCTAGCTGTAGATTAGCCAGGGTATCTACCTGTAGGCTATCTGCTGTACTCCACAGTTGCCGACACAATCCGTTTTGCCGTAAAGTTTCATATTTGGTAGACAACAAGTCAGCTAAACACAAACATGCTACAGAATAACACAGCATATACAAGCAAGCACACTGGCTACCAATTTGCAGGAAAGGTTTGACCACTTCCATGACTTCCCAATCGTGGCAACTAGCTAGCTAGCTAGCTGAATAGATAGATCACGCATGCAATCATTTATTAGTTACCTGCTCTTCAGTTGTTTTCGGTGCATGAAGAAAAACAGGTGATGGCACAGCAGTCTCCTTCAGTAGAGGGTGTCCCGCCCGTCCTTTTTTGATTTTCACATAGTCATCCTCCGTGAAATGGTCACTACAAACTTTTTTAGAGTTTCAATTGGTGACATCCATGCGAGCAGCAAGAAGCCACAACTGTTTACTTTGTTGATCTTCCACTGGAAATCGGTGAAAACTTTGTGGTGCCCATTTTTTTTGCATGATTTGAACAACCTTGAAATACACACCGAAATACCATCTTACCTGAACGTTAGCTAACAATACTACGAGTCTGATTCTTTCACACGCGCGATATTGTTTTTGGCCGACAGAACTATAGGCTACTTTACGTTACCTAGCTACTAAACTAACGCCGTACTTCCACGGAGAATTTAGGTGAGCACAAAGTAAAGGATTCAATGATAGTTTGACTTGAAAAATGATGGTATAATCACTGAAAATAACCCCGATAGACTGTCGTCATATTTTATTTGCTTTGGGTGCACCTTGGAGTGTTTAAGTGTGTTTGGTAGTGGATGCTACTACTTTCCTACGAGTTGCGCTAACATTAGCAATGTGTGTATGTCCAAAAGAAGGGACAGCATGGAATTATCTGAAAATGGTTTCCATCAATCAACTACATCATGGGTAAGTCGTAATTGAGACATTATGTCCAAAATTCCAAACTAACCCTTTAATCTCTGATGACATATCATGGTCATTTTATGATTTAGTACAGTAAATTTGTTACATATAGCTCCTTTAAGTCAAAATAAAGTGCCACAAATGCAAAGAAACTTTGGAAAAGTTTTTCTTTAGTTTGCAACAAAATACTAAGAGCTACATAAGTGAAACGGGTTAATCTATACATTTCCTGGATCATAAACTCCATGTCCACAAGTGTGCAAAATCTGAGGATGATATGCAGAACTACTAAAGATCTATGATGCAAAATACAGGCAGTGTACCCTGTTGTCCATTCGTGTCTCCAAATGTATCCAAATGGCTAAATTGTGCACTGCTCTAAAAATAAAAATCATATATTTAACTACAAATCAACAGTTTTGGCTCATAATACTCGCTTCTGCATCATGTTCAAGTGGGAATTACTATATTTTCATCAGTATAAGGAGGTAGATCCAAAGGGTCCAAAGCCCTTTCCAAAACATGTCATAAAATTAATAAAATTTGTTTTGTCCATTATAAAGTCTATATATTTGTCCCGTTTGATGGTTTAAGATAAAAACATTGATATCACAGTGTTACATACACCTAAATATGTAACCTAATCATTCACTCTTGTACGTCAATAAAACATCACTTTTACCTGTACTCAGTATGTATACTTTTGCCCCTGGATTGCATTTTTCTGTATTTAAAAAAATAATAATTTATGTTCCCATTCATAATGACTCCAAGGAAAATTTTACATTAATCTACCATATCAGCGCACAGTAAATTTGAATGAGCATTTTCCATGCCCTAAGTAACATCTACCATATCAGCGCACAGTAAATTTGAATGAGCATTTTCCATGCCCTAAGTAACATCTACCATATCAGCGCACAGTAAATTTGAATGAGCATTTTCCATGCCCTAAGTAACATCTACCATCTCAGCGCACAGTAAATTTGAATGAGCATTTTCCATGCCCTAAGTAACATCTACCATATCAGCGCACAGTCAATTTGAATGAGCATTTTCCATGCCCTAAGTAACATCTATCATATCAGCGCACAGTAAATTTGAATGAGCATTTTCCATGCCCTAAGTAACATCTACCATATGAGCGCACAGTAAATTTGAATGAGCATTTTCCATGCCCTAAGTAACATCTACCATATCAGCGCACAGTAAATTTGAATGAGCATTTTCCATGCCCTAAGTAACATCTACCATATGAGCGCACAGTAAATTTGAATGAGCATTTTCCATGCCCTAAGTAACATCTACCATATCAGCGCACAGTAAATTTGAATGAGCATTTTCCATGCCCTAAGTAACATCTACCATATCAGCGCACAGTAAATTTGAATGAGCATTTTCCATGCCCTAAGTAACATCTACCATATCAGCGCACAGTAAATTTGAATGAGCATTTTCCATGCCCTAAGTAACATCTACCATATCAGCGCACAGTAAATTGGAATGAGCATTTTCCATGCCCTAAGTAACATCTACCATATCAGCGCACAGTAAATTTGAATGAGCATTTTCCATGCCCTAAGTAACATCTACCATATCAGCGCACAGTACATTTGAATGAGCATTTTCCATGCCCTAAGTAACATCTACCATATCAGCGCACAGTAAATTTGAATGAGCATTTTCCATGCCCTAAGTAACATCTACCATATCAGCGCACAGTAAATTGGAATGAGCATTTTCCATGCCCTAAGTAACATCTACCATATCAGCGCACAGTAAATTTGAATGAGCATTTTCCATGCCCTAAGTAACATCTACCATATCAGCGCACAGTACATTTGAATGAGCATTTTCCATGCCCTAAGTAACATCTACCATATCAGCGCACAGTAAATTTGAATGAGCATTTTCCATGCCCTAAGTAACATCTACCATATCAGCGCACAGTAAATTTGAATGGGCATTTTCCATGCCCTAAGTAACATCTACCATATCAGCGCACAGTAAATTTGAATGAGCATTTTCCATGCCCTAAGTAACATCTACCATATCAGCGCACAGTAAATTTGAATGAGCATTTTCCATGCCCTAAGTAATCAGTGCACAGTAAATTTGAATGAGCATTTTCCATGCCCTAAGTAACATCTACCATATCAGCGCACAGTAAATTTGAATGAGCATTTTCCATGCCCTAAGTAATCAGCGCACAGTAAATTTGAATGAGCATTTTCCATGCCCTAAGTAACATCTACCATATCAGCGCACAGTAAATTTGAATGGGCATTTTCCATGCCCTAAGTAACATCTACCATATGAGCGCACAGTAAATTTGAATGGGCATTTTCCATGCCCTAAGTAACATCTACCATTTGAGCGCACAGTAAATTTGAATGGGCATTTTCCATGCCCTAAGTAACATCTACCATATGAGCGCACAGTAAATTTGAATGGGCATTTTCCATGCCCTAAGTAACATCTACCATATCAGCGCACAGTAAATTTGAATGAGCATTTTCCATGCCCTAAGTAACATCTACCATATCAGCGCACAGTAAATTTGAATGGGCATTTTCCATGCCCTAAGTAACATGTATATATGCCATAGCCTATAGAGTAGTCAAGTGACTACGTCACACTGGTTTCGGACCATTCATTTAGAGCATAGACATTAACTAAAACTTACTTTTAAACCATTTCTAGGGATTATGTTTTACCATAAATTTCCTGGATTGTTCAATATAACGTCCATTCGCAAAATATGTAGCTTTTCTGGACCAGCTTCGAGTATATTTTACGTTTTAGTATTTTTTTGTGAATATACCAGCACTGGCACTGTTTAAAAACTCAACGTCCCATAATTCCCTCCGGACAAGCAACCGTAGTGTAGCGTTGTAGCACACAGCTCCATTTTTAAACACTTTTTTCTAACGTTAGCTAGCTAGCTAGCTTGAAGCACTAAAAGCTAGAATTGCTTTATGTGGTTAACCCTAGTATAGTTCTGACCTTGTCGGGCCGGCTTCTCAACTTAGCAAGCTAACGTTAACTCATCTTCAGCTGCAGGCAACTGCCATTCTGCCAGAAAAGCCTGTAGCAGATTGCTGCTCTCTTCCTTCCAAATGTTTTGTGTGTGTGTGTGTGTGTGTGTGTGTGTTTGTGTGTGTGTCTGTGTGTAAAAGTGTGTGTGTGTGGGTGTGTTTGTGTGTGTGTGTCTGTGTGTAAAAGTGTGTGTGTGGGTGTGTTTGTGTGTGTGTCTGTGTGTAAAAGTGTGTGTGTGTGGGTGTGTTTGTGTGTGTGTGTGTGTGTGTGTGTGTGTGTCTGTGTGTAAAAGTTGTAAAAGTGTGTGTGGGTGTGTTTGTGTGTGTGTGTCTGTGTGTAAAAGTGTGTGTGTGTGGGTGTGTTTGTGTGTGTGTGTCTGTGTGTAAAAGTGTGTGTGTGTGGGTGTGTGTGTTTGTGTGTGTGGGTGGCTTATCTCTCCTTCCAGATGTGTGTCTGTGAGGCAGGTCCATGGTACACTGTGGACATGTCTGAATCTGACACATAGCAAAAGAATCTTTAACAGGCTGCGCGGTAACAGCTGCAGAAGTGCACAGACGGACATACAGAGCTGCACAGACGGACATACAGAGCTGCGCAGATGGAGATTCAGAGGAAATGTTTGGGTGTGTCTGCATGAATGTGAATGTTTGTGTGTTCGTGCATCCATAAATGTGAGTGTGTGCATGTGTGCATCTGTGTGTAGTGTGTGTGTGAGAGAGAGAGTGTGTGTGTACGTGGCATCTCTCCCAGTCAGGGGAGGGTTTCAGGGAGCCCCTGAAGTCCTCTCTAGCCCTGTGGTAGAGAGAGACTCGGGGGGTCCTCCATCAGCAGTGATGCAGCACAGGCAGTGTGAATCTGGGGGGTCAGAGCTGCTGAACCAACAAAACTCAAACGTCTGAACCCCAGACCCTGCTGCCCAGTTTCGGGGTCCATGAATATCTGGTTATTGCAATTGCTTACAATACAAGGGTCCTCAATCTTATCCAGTGAGGCCTGGTGTGGGTGCAGGCTTTTGTTCCAACCAAACAATCACATACCTGATTCTACTAATCAACCACTAGAGTCTTTGTTAAGGACTTTGATTAGTAGAATCAGGTGAGCTCGGTTGGAACAAAAGCCTGCACCCACCCCGGCCCTCACTGGTTAAGATTGAGGACCCCTGGCTTAATACATATCCTTATGAAGGGCGGTGTATTACATCTTATATCTCCTTACAAAGGCCTGCTTATTGCTTCACTTTGGGGAGGTCTCCACATTTGTACAAACAAACTTCTAAAGCCACAACCAAGAGGCAGGTGCTTGTTATATGCAAGAGGACCAGTACCGAGCACATCCACACTGCAGATACCACCCAAGCAGGGAGCTGAAGTTGCTCAGTGAAGCGGCCTGGATGGTGCGGAGACAGTGGGGAGCAGACAACTTCAGGTCCTTTAGAGCATCAAGGGTTTAGTCACTGATACTGTCCTGAATTTGAGTTAACGTTACCTTATGCAAGACCACAGCATTGTCGGTCAGACAGAACCGCAATTATGCAGGGCTTACTTCTTTGTTGTTACAGTGAGCGCCATAATTCATTGGACAGTGACACATTTTTTTGTATCTGAGGTATCAAACGATCCTCAACCCATCACTCTGCTGTCAGATATGCAGTAGATATGGATGGATCACAAAAGGGTTGTTTCTCCTGACAAATTTTGAACTCCATGGAAAAATAAGTCAGGAGAAGAAACCCTTCAAGTTTTCCATCCATATCAACTGCATATCATTGTCATTGTATCCTTTCAAACTCAAAGTGCTAGAGTACAGAACCAAAATAACAAAAAATGTGTCACTGTCCAATGAATTATGGTGCTCACTGTATATTTGTTACCCTGTTATGAACACTTGTCAAAGCATCACATCCCCCCACTCACACACGTGACACCAAGCCCCTCCTCTGCCCCCATCCAAAAAGCCCCCAGCAGCCAGGCAGTGCATGAGCGTCCAACTCCAGCCCCAATCACAGCACAATCGGTCCTCCAATTCCCCGTTTAAAAAGGAGAATATAAACGCTGCCCCCCTTGACCTCCCGTAGTCTGCCTGTTACCTAGCGTCTTGGATGATCTGAGACATGCCGACTGCTGCGGCTGTGAGCGCAGCCCTGAGCACGCCTGCGCGCCGGTCAGAAACGCTTCGGAAATTCGACTGCAGTAAAGCACAGCTAATTATGTTGCAGTGCCACGCCCGTGGGCCGGCCCCTGAGCCTAGCGCAGTGCTTTTAATTAACGTAGAGAGACTACACCAATACGGGTCAACTGGTTCTGAACAAGGCAGGCTTTATTAAAACAAAGTAAAATCATTCAAATAAAGAAAACAACTGGGGCAATAAAATAGTCAATTTCTGAAAACAACTTTTAACACAAAGTTACAAATTTACGTTCAAATAAAAATACAAAACGAAAAGAGCAACATATAACATTTTTGTTAATAAATAAGATGAAGCTACTGTATTTTACATCAAATCACATAGTTTTTGTTTGTCTTTTTATGTTCTTTTGTGGTTGTTTTTGGATAATTGTTTTCCACCAACATTCTTTCAGAAGTTTTACAAATATTACAAAACAGGATATGTACAAGCAGTTTTTTTTGTTCACTTTGACCTAACAAGGACACACTAACAGTTTGAATATACACACTACTTGACAACGGCTGCATATTTAGGGATGTAGGACCTTAAAGTTCCGAAAGGGATTTCTGTCCCATGTCATGATTTCAACTGCAACATGTGACCAACACCCATAGGCCCATGCACTATGCTGTATTTTCTCAATAGCAATCAGATTTATTGATCACCTCCTCAAACTTCCAACCATCAGTAAGCAATAGTGCGTTTGATGCTACGATGTAAGGTGAGATCTTCTTATTTTTTAAAAAGGGAATTCCCTTTTCCAAAAACAGGAAATTCTCTCCGAATCACACAAGCTACTCTCTGGTCATCCCCTTTTCAGACCATTGCAGGGAAACCCAGAAAAATTCTTGTTTGCCCAGAGAACCAGAGCCTCAGTGCAAATCACTTCCTGAAGTCATATTTAAGGGGGCCGTCCACAGCTCCTAACATGAGATGACTTCAGTGGAAAGAAATAAAATAAAAATACTAACAAAAAAAACACTTCTGATTTCAGGTTTAAAAACAGACACATAAACAAACAATGACAAAAAAATGCAATGACTAACTTTAAGAGTAAAAAAGGAAATATAACTTTCTTAAGACAGGACCAGCCTGTTCATTTTACCCACAATACCTGTGGTCCCTTCTAGTCCCACCCCTGATTGCACTTTGATCTTCCCTTCAACTGGAAGGACTCCCAGCCCACTCCAAAGCCCCAATTAACAACCCTTACAAATGAATCCCTGCAGCTTTCAAACAATTTGTCTAGTTTCCAGCACCCTCTTCCCGTCTGCTGCATGGTTGCTGGAACAACAAGAGATGAGATTCTACATCTTACGGGACCGATCTGATGCTTCCTGCTCTGTCATGCCATGGCTCTTCCATCCCAGAATCCTTTGGCCAGTCCTGTATTCTGCACTCACTTAACTCAATGGCGCAAACCACGAAGCGCTCTAGTCAACATGGCTCTGAACCGGCAGTTACTCAGGGAACCATTCCATTTACCGTCCCCACCACACACCGATACACCACTCTACACACTGATAAACCACAAACACTCTAATGATTATTGCGTGCTATTAAAAGCAGTGCTGGGGATTAAATTCTGCATGTTACATCACCATGAGGGCATGAGGCTACTGAAACAGTGATAGTCAAATGGAGGTTCTGTCTGTGGTGAATCTACCCATTTTTTCTTTACATTGCAAGCACAGGAAAAATAGGAAGAAAGTTATAACAAGGTGCAGATAGATGAGCAAACTCAGATGTAAAGCTCCAACAGACAAGAGCAAACTCAGAGCTAACACTTGGAAATGTAATGAAAATAAGCCACTGGAAGCATGTAGATGAACAAAATATGTATCATAAAGGTAAGACAATGCGTTCATACCTGTAATACAGTCTAATATGAATACATTTTCAGTATTCTTGCTGCCTCTGTGTCAACACTGCACCACTTCTGTGTGCCGTTGTAGACTGTAAAATGCAACACCCAGTCATATACGAACATCCCTCCGCCTTTCTAATCTGTTCTCCTGAAAATGGCAGCATGTCAGAGACTAGTTTAAAAACAAGCCAGGCCTCACAGCAATGTACATAAAAGGTGTGAAGAGTTTAGAGTGAGCTTAGAGAGTTTAGAGCTGAGCTTCAAAAACATGAAGCCAATGAAGCTGAACCCCCAGGGTTCAGGGTTCAGGACCCCTGAAAGCCAAGTTAACCTAAAAACTAAACAAAAATAGTGTTTCACCCTGACACAGTGGTGATGTTGTAGAAACCACTTGCAGTTAGGGGATGGGGGAGGGAGGGGGGGGGTTAATCATAGAGGCGTTTAAATTCTGATGAGTGAAAGGCTCCATGGAGAATGATCTGATATGCACTGAGGAGACCATGCCCATATGGGCAGGGCAGAGGTGAGGTGGGCAGCAGGACAGGCGATGATGGGTGGGGCTTTGAGGTGTGAGGATGGGTTCAAGAGTCCTTTAATTGCCGATTCCCCCCCCTCCCGCACCCACCCCCACCCCAACAGGAGAGGCGAGAGGTGCAGGCAGGCGGGGGTGGGGGGGGGGTTGCTGCTGGTGGGTGTGGCCCCTCCCCCACTCACATGACAGAGCAGCTCTTGGCCTTCTCCTTCCGGAAGGTGGAGGTGAGCAGCTCGGATGTGCTGGGCAGGTGCAGCAGTCTCTTGGAGAGGCGGCGGGCGGGGCTGGGTTTGGGCGGGGCCTGCAGCTTGTTGATGCAGGCCAAGGCGGCCGTACGGAAGACGCTGTGAACGCTCTTCTCCGAGGTGAAGGCCGAGCACTCCAAGTACGGCTCTGCACCCAGCTGCTTCGCCATAGCAACACCCTGAGACACAGGTTCAAGAGATAAGGGTGAGAAGAGTTCTGAGAAACAGGTGAGAGACACAGGTGAGCAGAGCTCTGAGAAACAAGTTAGAGAGACAGGTAAGCAGAGTTCTGAGAAACGGGTTAGAGACACAGGTGAGCAGAGTTCTGCAAAACTGATTCAAGAGTGAGGAGAATGAATGCACAGGGTCACAGGTTAAATAGAAGAGAGTGAATGCACAGGGCCACAGGAGTGAAACACAGAGGATAGAGTGAAGGGACAGGGTCCAGAGATTAAGGACAGAGACAGTACCCTGGCAGTAGTGCAGCAAAGGGGCTAAAAACACTTGGCTTGGGTCGGGAGGTTATGGGGTCAGATCCTACATTGGGCTCTGCATTTCTGTCCTTGAGGGAACAGATCCAACAGCATGGATGGATCTCATGTAAGAATGTTAATGACACTTACTGAAATTCCAATAAACTATACAGTGGGTGTAGCAAGGAATCCATTGTGATCCATAAGATACCCTCAATGCCTTGAAACATTGTAAAAGACTTGTATAGATTAAGAGATATGAGATAAATAGAATAAGGGATAGAAAGCACTTGATAAATATATAAAACATATGAGCGGAAATATACGTTATTCACACTGCAACTTTTGCAGACATGAACGGCTGAAAAACAGCTGCTCCTGGATCAGCCATTTGTCCAAGGGGATATTAATAGCTCTGATGGAACTGTTTTTGGATCAGAGGTGTGTGTTCATGGTCTCACCTGCTCTTGAGATACAGGCGTCAGCTTCTGATTGGTCAGTTCCAGCAGTGTGCAGACATCTGTGCGCAGGTCTGTCTTGCAGCCAACGAGAAGAACACGTGTGTTGGGGCAGAAGTCCAGGATTTCTGTCTTCCACTGCCATGAGAGAAAGAGAAGGAAATAATAATATATATGTTAAGGTCCAAAAGGTGAACTTACAGTATATACTTTGCAACTTCTTTATGAACATATTACAAATATTTATCTTTATTTAAAAACCCTATTCTGGTTTACACATAATATTGTGATAAATGATTGTTGTAATGATTAAATGCGGTGGGGGTCCACACTCCACAGCCACGGGGTGGTCACTGTGGGACCTAGAGATACATTCTTTTGGAAACCACACCAACACGGCATTGAATGGCCAACATTTACACATCTAACATGAGTGCAGCATAGACGCGAGCCGCTGATCCTGCAGGGTTGGGGCCTGTAAACTGAGCGCAATTCCCTGCACTTAAGGGGAGAGACGAGCGGCCAGCACTAATTCATGTTTAACAACGGCCTGCTCCAGTCAGCCAGTCTAGATCCAAACTCCATTCAACCACTCTAGATCCAAACTAATTTCGGCCACTCTAAATCCAAACTCCATTCAACCACTCTAGATCCAAACTAATTTCGGCCACTCTAGATCCAAACTCCATTCAACCACTCTAGATCCAAACTCCATTCAACCACTCTAGAGCCAAACTAATTTTGGCCACTCTAAATCCAAACTCCATTCAACCATTCTAGATCCAAACTCTATTCGGCCACTCTGGATGCAAACTCCATTCAACCACTCTAGATCCAAACTCCATTCAACCACTCTAGATCCAAACTCCATTCGGCCATTCTAGGTCCAAACTCCATTCAACTACTCTAGATCTAAACTAATTTCGGCCACTCTAAATCCAAACTCCATTCAACCATTCTAGATCCAAACTCCATTCGGCCACTCTAGATCCAAACTCCATTCGCCAATCTAGATCCAAACTCCATTCAACCATTCTAGATCCAAACTCCATTCGGCCACTCTAGATCTAAACTCCATTCGGCCACTCTAGATCCAAACTCCATTCAACCACTCTAGATCCAAACTCCATTCAACCACTCTAGATCCAAACTAATTTCGGCCACTCTAGATCCAAACTCCATTCAACAACTCTAAATCCAAACTCCATTCAGCCACTCTAGATCCAAACTCCATTCAACCACTCTAGATCCAAACTAATTTCGGCCACTCTAGATCCAAACTCCATTCAACCACTCTAAATCCAAACTCCATTCGGCCACTCTAGATCCAAACTCCATTCAACCACTCTAGATCCAAACTCCATTCGGCCATTCTAGATCCAAACTCCATTCGGCCACTCTAGATCCAAACTCCATTCAACCACTCTAGATCCAAACTCCATTCAACCACTCTAGATCCAAACTCCATTCAACCACTCTAGATCCAAACTCCATTCAACCACTCTAGATCCAAACTCCATTCGGCCACTCTAGATCCAAACTCCATTCGGCCACTCTAGATCCAAACTACATTCGGCCACTCTAGATCCAAACTCCATTCGGCCACTCTAGATCCAAACTAATTTCGGCCACTCTAGATCCAAAATAATTTCGGCCACTCTAGATCCAAACTAATTTCAGCCACTCTAGATCCAAACTCATTTCGGCCACTCTAAATCCAAACTCCATTTAACCGCTCTAGATCCAAATTCAGCCACTCTAGATCAAAACTCCATTCAACCACTCTAGATCCAAACTCTATTCAGCCACTCTAGATCCAACCTCAATTTGGCCACTCTAGATCCAAACTCCATTCGGCCACTCTAGATCCAAACTCCATTCGGCCACTCTAGATCCAAACTCCATTCGGCCACTCTAGATCCAAACTCCATTCAACCACTCTAGATCCAAACTCCATTCAACCACTCTAGATCCAAACTCCATTCAACCACTCTAGATCCAAACTCCATTCGGCCACTCTAGATCCAAACTCCATTCGGCCACTCTAGATCCAAACTACATTCGGCCACTCTAGATCCAAACTCCATTCGGCCACTCTAGATCCAAACTAATTTCGGCCACTCTAGATCCAAAATAATTTCGGCCACTCTAGATCCAAACTAATTTCAGCCACTCTAGATCCAAACTCATTTCGGCCACTCTAAATCCAAACTCCATTTAACCGCTCTAGATCCAAATTCAGCCACTCTAGATCAAAACTCCATTCAACCACTCTAGATCCAAACTCTATTCAGCCACTCTAGATCCAACCTCAATTTGGCCACTCTAGATCCAAACTCCATTCGGCCACTCTAGATCCAAACTCCATTCGGCCACTCTAGATCCAAACTCCATTCGGCCACTCTAGATCCAAACTCCATTCGGCCACTCTAGATCCAAACTCCATTCAACCACTCTAGATACAAACTCCATTCAACCACTCTAGATCCAAACTAATTTCGGCCACTCTAGATCCAAACTCCATTCAACCACTCTAAATCCAAACTCCATTCGGCCACTCTAGATCCAAACTCCATTCGCCAATCTAGATCCAAACTCCATTCAACCATTCTAGATACAAACTCCATTCGGCCACTCTAGATCCAAACTCCATTCGGCCACTCTAGATCCAAACTCCATTCAACCACTCTAGATCCAAACTCCATTCAACCACTCTAGATCCAAACTCCATTCGGCCACTCTAGATCGAAACTCCATTCAACCACTCTAGATCCAAACTAATTTCGGCCACTCTAAATCCAAACTCCATTCAACCATTCTAGATCCAAACTCCATTCGGCCACTCTAGATCCAAACTCCATTCGGCCATTCTAGATCCAAACTCCATTCGGCCACTCTAGATCCAAACTCCATTCAGCCACTCTAGATCCAAACTCCATTCAACCACTCTAGATACAAACTCCATTCAACCACTCTAGATCCAAACTAATTTCGGCCACTCTAGATCCAAACTCCATTCAACCACTCTAGATACAAACTCCATTCAACCACTCTAGATACAAACTCCATTCAACCACTCTAGATCCAAACTCCATTCAACCACTCTAAATCCAAACTCCATTCAACCACTCTAAATCCAAACTCCATTCGGCCACTCTAGATCCAAACTCCATTCAACCACTCTAAATCCAAACTCCATTCGGCCACTTTAGATCCACACTCCATTCCGCCACTCTAGATCCAAACTCCATTCGGCCACTCTAGATCCAAACTCCATTCGGCCACTCTAGATCCAAACTAATTGCGGCCACTCTAGATCCAAACTAATTTCGGCCACTCTAGATCCAAACTAATTTCGGCCACTCTAGATCCAAACTCCATTCAACCACTCTAAATCCAAACTCCATTCGGCCACTCTAGATCCAAACTCCATTCAACCACTCTAGATCCAAACTAATTTCGGCCACACTAGATCCAAACTCCATTCAACCACTCTAAATCCAAACTCCATTCGGCCACTCTAGATCCAAACTCCATTCAACCACTCTAGATCCAAACTAATTTCGGCCACACTAGATCCAAACTCCATTCAACCACTCTAAATCCAAACTCCATTCGGCCACTCTAGATCCAAACTCCATTCAACCACTCTAGATACAAACTCCATTCAACCACTCTAGATCCAAACTAATTTCGGCCACTCTAGATCCAAACTCCATTCAACCACTCTAAATCCAAACTCCATTCGGCCACTCTAGATCCAAACTCCATTCAACCACTCTAGATCCAAACTAATTTCGGCCACACTAGATCCAAACTCCATTCAACCACTCTAAATCCAAACTCCATTCGGCCACTCTAGATCCAAACTCCATTCAACCACTCTAGATCCAAACTCCATTCAACCACTCTAGATCCAAACTCCATTCGGCCACTCTAGATCCAAACTCCATTCAACCACTCTAGATCCAAACTCCATTCAACCACTCTAGATCCAAACTCCATTCAACCACTCTAGATCCAAACTCCATTCGGCCACTCTAGATCCAAACTCCATTCCGCCACTCTAGATCCAAACTCCATTCCGCCACTCTAGATCCAAACTCCATTCTGCCACTCTAGATCCAAACTAATTGCGGCCACTCTAGATCCAAACTAATTTCGGCCACTCTAGATCCAAACTAATTTCAGCCACTCTAGATCCAAACTCCATTCAACCACTCTAAATCCAAACTCCATTCGGCCACTCTAGATCCAAACTCCATTCAACCACTCTAGATCCAAACTAATTTCGGCCACACTAGATCCAAACTCCATTCAACCACTCTAAATCCAAACTCCATTCGGCCACTCTAGATCCAAACTCCATTCAACCACTCTAGATCCAAACTCCATTCGGCCACTCTAGATCCAAACTCCATTCAACCACTCTAGATCCAAACTCCATTCCGCCACTCTAGATCCAAACTCCATTCGGCCACTCTAGATCCAAACTCCATACAACCACTCTAAATCCAAACTCCATTCGGCCACTCTAGATCCAAACTCCATTCAACCACTCTAGATCCAAACTCCATTCAACCACTCTAGATCCAAACTCCATTCGGCCACTCTAGATCCAAACTCCATTCCGCCACTCTAGATCCAAACTCCATTCCGCCACTCTAGATCCAAACTCCATTCAACCATTCTAGATCCAAACTCCATTCAACCACTCTAGATCCAAACTCCATTCGGCCACTCTAGATCCAAACTCCATTCGGCCACTCTAGATCCAAACTAATTGCGGCCACTCTAGATCCAAACTAATTGCGGCCACTCTAGATCCAAACTCCCTTCAACCACTCTAGATCCAAACTCCATTCGGCCACTCTAGATCCAAACTCCATTCGGCCACTCTAGATCCAAACTCCATTCCGCCACTCTAGATCCAAACTCCATTCAACCATTCTAGATCCAAACTCCATTCAACCACTCTAGATCCAAACTCCATTCGGCCACTCTAGATCCAAACTCCATTCGGCCACTCTAGATCCAAACTAATTGCGGCCACTCTAGATCCAAACTAATTGCGGCCACTCTAGATCCAAACTAATTTCAGCCACTCTAGATCCAAACTAATTTCAGCCACTCTAGATCCAAACTCATTTCGGCCACTCTAAATCCAAACTCCATTTAACCGCTCTAGATCCAAATTCAGCCACTCTAGATCCAAACTCCATTCAACCACTCTAGATCCAAACTCTATTCAGCCACTCTAGATCCAACCTCAATTTGGCCACTCTAGATCCAAATTCAGCCACTCTAAATCCAAACTCAATTCAGCCACTCTTGATCCAAAGTCAATTCAGCCACTCTCGATCCAAAATCCAAAGTGTGACTGGAGCGGTGATAACCCAGGCCCCTGGAGTGGGCCGAAGGGGGGGTGGGGGGTGGAATAGTGGTGCAGGTGACCTTCTTCTCTCAGCTGTTACCTTCTTCAGCGCGCTGTCCGCAGCGTCTGGGCGGCTGACGTCGAAGCAGAGCAGGACGGCGTCGGAGTCACTGTAGCAGAGCGGCCTCACGTTGTCGTAGTATGGGGAACCTGCAGAAACAGGACCAGGCGCCGCATTTAAAACAAACAAACACACAAACTGTGAATGGCTCAAATGCACCATCACCAACGTCTTTTACGCTATGGCCGATGAGCGGGCTTGGATTGCAGTTTGAATTGTGATATGGTTATTCTTTTTATCTAATCTGTAGGGATACGGTGCGGGTTCTGCTTGAGCAGCATCTGCTGAATTACTAAGGAGGGCAGATGCTTTGGGCATACAGTCCTGCACTTTGTATTCAGGAGGAGGAAGGAGAAGAACAGGAGGATTGAAAAAAATGGACAAAGGACAAGGGTGGGGACATATCCACGCAGTGAGAGCAGCTTCCCCAACACACCCGATCCAGAACACTGTACTCTCTCTCCTCTCTCCCCACCACCCCTCTCTCTCGCTCTTTTATACTCCATCCTTTTCTAACTATATCATCCCCCCTTTCTAACTGCACTCCCCCCTCTCACTCTCTCTGTGTGTCTCTCTCCCTCTTGTGGAATAGAGTAAGCTGATAGAGGGATGACTTCTCATTTATGCATTTCTACAGAGATTATGCAACAGGCACTCCGGGGGCTGAGGGGTTCAGGCAGACGCTCCCACTCATGTTCAGAATCCTTAAGCAAACCCCCCCCCCCCTCCCACACGCACCTTACCTACGGTCCCCCGGTTACCACGGCAACAGCCTTGGAATGCACCAACTTCATCCAGCATTCCATCCACCCCCTCCATCCGTACAGGCATTCCTTACCTCCCCACCGCCCCATCACTAACCCCCCCCCAAAATCACAACCATTACACTGTGCTCCTACTCCCCCACTTATCTGAGAAGATGCTCCTCTATTCAGCTTCAGCTTGAGTGCACACGCAGACACAAACAGATACAGACACACGCACATATCATGCATGTATGTACAAACACACACATATACATACACATGCTGTCTCACACACACGCACACACAAATATACACACACCCCTCATCCTCTTCTTTTGCTTTAGTTCTTTAGCTCACTTCTCATTTCAGCGTGAGACAAATCCCATATAAACCTCAATAAAAGCCCAGACTGAGACAGCCGCAGGACATCAGACACTTGTCGACACGCTGCAGGTTAACGGGGGTGGCAGCACACGCGTGTGCGTGTGTAGTGCTCCAGGTGCCGGGCCGGGAGTAAACACAATCTGCAGCACACGCAGAGTTTAGATGGGAGCTCATTACGCGATTGAGCCCCTGCTGAATACACATTTCATATCACAATCTGCACCCACCATCTGATTGCTCCTGAAAATGACACAAGACTCACAGTAATCTCAGTCATACCTGGATTAAGGCACGAGGGCAACTTTATGCATAAGATCACATGCCTGTGCAAACCCAAACTGTCTCTCCCTCTTTCTCTCTCTCTCTCTGTCTCCCATTGGGATGTACAGGAAGTGACCGCACCTTAAAGTGATGGCCAATCAATACCAATTCACTGAGACACCGAGGGGCCCAAATCTCCCAGAGGGGGAAGGAAGAGGGGGAGAGGAAGATGAGCGGCTGTTCGCAGGTCAGACCTTCTCCTCCAATCGCTCTTCAAATGATGCAGGGCAAGATCCCTCCACAATGGGCACCTCTCCATTATGCATATTAATTACATAAGAGGGAGACACCTCTCCATTATGCATATTAATTACATAAGAGGGAGACACAAAGAGGCAGCTGTGCGCTTCCCTTTCAGGCGTTTGATCTTATAAAAAAGGAGGCAATTTAAAACAGTGAGAAAAGCGTAGCAACCACACACACAAGTACACACAGGCCAAACACTCGCATACAAATACAATTGAAACAAAAATATGAAACATATTGTAAACAGAGCCCAGACTACAATACTCCCATGTGATAAAGCACACCACAGACACTTTAGGCCCTGACCTTGTGGGGCAAAGGGCATGGTGTCACAGGCCACGCTTTCTTTGATATGGTGACATCCATGTTGGATAAAATGTCTTTTTGAAAGGCTGGAAAGTCAAGTCGATTCCAGTAACACAAGGTCAGCCAAAATGTCCACAGCTGTGCAGACACCGCCTGGTTTAAGAAAGGGGGTTGAAACCAGAGGGTTGCTGGTACCATGCCTATGATACCTCTGCTGTACCCTGCTCTGAACAGCTTCAGTAAATACCGAGCTGTGTCAAATAAGCTGCTTGAATGTCACGTGCGAAAATCTTTGGATGTAAGCATAGAAAAGAACATCGCGCAAGAAAATGAATCTATTAAAAGCAAACTCAATGTCCTCAATTTGAATGCAGACATTAAGAAACGTGAACACAACAAGACGGCAAATGCAGAAACCTCCCTAAGACACACGCTCACTGATCCCCTTCCCCACGGTTGTTACTGACTAATCCTCCCTACCCACAGACCAACTAATCCCCATAATCCAGTCGCCACTGATTAGTCCCCACGTCCCATACTCATTACAGACTACTCCCATTAACTCAATCACTACTGACTAAACACCGCCACCCATGATCAATGCTGACAGGTCCCAATCACTTGGGATTGCAGCCAGAGGTGGAAAGTCCAGGGGGACGGAAAGTAAAAGTCCTGTCGTGTGTTTCCTCCACCCATGAACTCAGCCAGCTCATTTAATTAATTAGTTCTACCTCCTGGCTGATCCTAATTGTGCCAATTAGCAAATCCAGGTGATTGGGAAAGAAAACACTGGGGAGGACTTTCTGGGCCTGGATTTTGCAGCTGTGGTCGCAGCGTCTCGCCGTTGGCAATAACAGGACCGCAGTAAACAAAGGGCGAGAGGCAGCACAAACCGCACGGCGGGAAAAGGGGGTCACTGTGCTACGCCTCCGCGTCCCCCATTCGGGGAGAGCCAGGCAGCGCAGCACCCCCCTACTGGAGCCCTCAATGATCAATGACTTCACTCACGACTGATGTCCGACCCATGAGCTCAGAAGAAAACTCAAATCAAATCCCTACATTTACATCCTCCTCTGTCCTGCACAAATTTTGCAATGATTCTGTTGTTTCGCTCCTCAGCAGAGGCAATAATGTGTATATTTTCCCTTATATTGTGAAATTTTGCAATACAACCTATTAAAATCCTAGTAAATCCTATTAATATATATATTATTTAGAGATTCTGCAGTATATTCCATTGCCATAAGAAAAAAGGGAAAAAACGCATTTCATATTCAGTTGGCTAAGGTCACAATACAATTATAGGATTTAAGATACTGGATCATTTAGCTAACCAACCTGTTAGCCAGAGATACCCATTTCTAGCCTTGCTGAAAGTAACATGAATCCAAGGTCAAGCTCCAATGGCGAGCTTCCCCAAGAACAGCAACAAACTGCTTCTATTTACCATTTCGCAACATAGCAATAAGGTTTTGTCATATGGGGTTTTGAATCAACATTTATTCAATGTTGAGTTACGAGAAGCTGACAATACATAGAACTGGATCAGGGCTTTCGCTGCATGTTAAAAAGCCCGCAAAAAATTGTAAATGTATCTCATGATACTGAATACATTTAGTTCTACTACTCATTACCAAAGTAAGGGAGAAGCCAATGTAATAGGTGCAGATACAGTACATACAATTAAATAACTATTTCTTAAAAATAAAAGTGTCCACCCTCTCATATTTTGGATTACTCAGACAGTGCAGCGCCCACGCAGGGGGGGGGGGGGGGGGGGGGGGGGGGGGGGGGGGGGCTGCATATGCCTGGAGAGTGGGCTGCCCTGGGGACGGCGCCACGTCTCGCCACAATTAAATTACTTTGTTTAAAGGTGTCAGGACAGATGAGATGAACGCAGAACTATTTTCAGTTCATGACTGCAGTAAACAGAAGCCGCTTTAATAATGCTATCCTCCATTTTCCTTTGAAAGCCCACAGGTGCAGGTTTTTCTTTATTTATAGAAACACGGCAGACAGTGCTTCCTTGTGCATTTTTGCCCCACATTTATTCAGACGGGGGGGGAAAAGCAGAGAGGGTTACAGATGGAGAAGGTCCATCGTACAGAAAGGCACATTCCTATGGGAAAATGGGGAATTCAAATATGGATTCAGAATTGGCCGTCCTACGGAGTGCACCACACCGTCTCCCCCATGGGAACATAATGACCCATTTTTTCAGAACTGCATATTCTTTGAGGATTAAGAGTCAGAGTCACCTCAAAACCTGTTTCATTGCAGTCTCTCCCAAAGTTCAGTAAGGAGACTGACGAGGGAGAGCGGTGGGCGATTTTCTAACAAACAGAAGGCAGGGACGTGCCAAGACACGTCTGGCCAGTGCTCCCTCCTCCTTCCCTCCCCACAGAGATGGCGCAGCCGGTGAGGGAACCCCGGCAGTCTGAGTGGGCGCAGGCACTCGTCCCTCCAGGGAATCCCCCCTCTCACAGAACGCGACGGGCACCTCACGCACCACACCTGCATCTGCGGCCCGATGGTCAGCGCCCCGAGAGCCCGCGCCTTCAGGCGTCAGTGATGCGATGCAGCACAGAGAGAGAGAGCAAGAGAAAGAGACAGAGAGATATGCAGGGCCGGCGTTCACCTGTACTAAACATGCCCGACTGTTGGCAACCAGCCCTTTACGCTACAAAAAAAAAATTAAAAATTCACTTCACATTTCTCGGTGAAGAAAAACAATGATGGTTTTCTTCTTCTTTCCTGTCAGTGACTACGGCACGGGAATCACACAAACTCAATGTCGCATCTCTACGCAGTACACATGACCTTCGAGATATCCTAGATATCAAATGCAGTTCAATATCAAAAGGCTTTTTTGCATCTGCCATACTTTCCCTTCTGTCATTTATCCTACGCTACATTACTTGGACACAAATTCCTCAAAGTGCACGTTTCACACAACACAGCAGGCCTTATTACTCCCACAAGCACCAATCCAGGCCACTACAGAACTCAACTGATACACTAGAGCTGGATATTTCCTGAGCAGTTGAGCTGAAGTGTTTTTCCTCATAGTGCCCAAGGAGCACTCAACCCGAGACTCACACCTGCAGGCTCAGAGTTCCAGGCCGTTCTCTAATCCCCCCCACATAGACAACACTTCCTCCATGTGAAACACGAGGCCCTAATCCTTCCTGCCAGCCTGATTAAAACACTCCACTGACACCTGTCTGTAAACTATGTGTGCGCGTCTACGTCCGTCCATCAGGATGGGTGCGCGTGTGCGAGAGAAAATAAGTCCTTGCGTGTTTGTGAGAGAGAAAAGAGTATTTATATGTATATGTGAGAAAGATAAATGTATGCGTGTGCGCACGTGCCCAAGTGTGTGTAAATAATGTATTATATAAACCAGCCGTACACTAAGCGTTCATTATATATATATATATATATATATCTGCACCGCATAGCGTGTTGCTCTTCCCCCAGGCGTGTGTGACGCTATAGGGACAGATATGAGATGCACACACAGAAACACAGACTGAACCAATCTGCTCCACACCCCCGTGCCTAACAGTCAGACAGAAACGTGCGGCTCGAGTATGTGACGCACACAGAAATGCGAGCTAAACAATCTAATACGCACAAATGCACAGCCGAGGCAAGGTGATGCAGGCGTTTGCAGAGACTGGTTTGTCCGCACAGGATTGAGCGCAGCCCTGTCTGAAATTATATAAAAGGTTCAAAACCTGCTCTGGTTCAAATTAAGAACAGTGATGTTGAGGGGGGGGGGAGGCGTCACAGCTCTTCCTCATCTTCTGCCAACTACAACCCCCCCCCCCACCACTCGCATCAACCAATCAGATCCAGGGCTGGGAGTTCTGGGATTAGCATAGGTTTATAATATGACTGTTTTCCCCCATTCAGCAGCATTTATGTAAACACATCAGACTAGATAAACAAAATTGAACGCATCTTATTCCTGGACAACACAGATCAGCCAGCGGCAACACCGACATCTCCGTAATCTCAACAGGCTATGGCCAGTTCATACCCGAGCCCAAATCCCCTCAATATCCCTTCCGGAAGCGAAACGGCTCAAGACGCACGGCGACCCCCGGAGGTCTCACAGGGAGAGCGAGGAGAGGGCAGAGCTATGTGCTTTAAGAGAGCCGGTCGTTATCAAACCACAAAGAACAGCTGCTAGAGATGCTCTAATACCCCCTTTCCTTAGAGAAATTGGCCGAAACCAGTTGCTGCAACAGTGCTTCTGCTGCTGGGCTCAGTGCAAATTTAGCCAAGGCCTTGAATTTCACTACCCATCTAAATCACTCACAAAATACGCAGCTTGAAATAGTGTGTCAGTGGTGCGCTGGAATAATTAGGCCAGTCACAGACACAGATGTCATAGCCAGCCTTATTAGTTTATGATGATGGGTGGAGCTAAGGGTGAGAATCTTTTTTTTTAATGAAATGCAAGCCCAATAAACTCACACATTCATATTTAAGGAAATAAATCAGTATCACATGAACATTTTTTTAAATATTGCTATATTGCCCATGGCATGTAGTATCCTATGTATTATTTTTGAGGTCGGAATTATGGAGATGCTTGTGGTACTGAATGATTGAACTTAAAAAATGTCCTATGGTACTCAGATATTAAGCACTATGACTATTACTAAAAGTGGCTCAACCTGTTACACCACACAAGATTAAAGAGACCTGGCACACCGACAAACCAAGCACCCTTTAATCAGTGTTATTCAGTCCTAGATCAAGGCAGTTTAGTCTTTGTAATATGCATAATGTGTTCGATGCAAACGTCCAACTGTCCCATCAATTAGTAGCCTGCTGAGATATGCTGTGAAATATGCTAATTATATTCACTGATGGACATAAACAAACGCTGGGTCATTTTTTTCTCGATTAAGGACGGATACATTGTAAGCATTTACCCTTTTTGTTTTTTTAGCAAACGTCGAAAGTGCTGCATTATGACAGTCTGATAACACGCCGGCCAGATGTCTGGTCTTCAAATTCATACTGCGTGTGTCCGAAATCTCAAGCATTGCAACGCAATGCGTGTGCAGGAATACAAATCCCGCCCGTGCTAAAAGCCTAATGCAGTGATTAAGGGGTCTGACCCTCGAATACACAAGCCCACTTAAAACGTTGATTCGCTTACAAATAGAATTCAACCATAGACACCTAATTTAGAAACGGGGATAGGAAACAGATTGTGCCGTTAAGAAACGTATGATGAGAAAGACATCACAGAGTCCGTGTGACTGCGCACGGATCAGCTTTCCCCTGCAGACATCATCACATGAGGCTTCCATTCCACTATTCACTTGCTGCGCTGAAACTGGCACTAGAATCCCTAAGGTATGTACAATAGCACCCGTAGCTACATTCGACCACAAGGAAATAAATTGAAATATGTTCTCGTGCAGTCGCGATCCCTTGTTCGCGCACAGCTGGAGACCACCGACGCGCGCGCGCTGAGCAACTACGGCACAAAGCAAATTTTTTTTAAAGACTGTTAGCTGCTCAACATCCTAATCGCATTTCCCTGTCCAGCTGTTTCTATTTCCGTGCCACTGGTGGTCGTATGGGGGGGCGGGGGGGGGGGGGGGGGGGGGGGGGGGGGGGGGGTAGAATACAAACCATTTATGTGGTAGTGTTTAATTGCCATCGCATGCTATTTCAAGAAAATTACGTTATTCAATTTCCGTATGAATACGTTTTTTTAAACCATATTCTGGGTTCAAGCTCGTACAAACAGTGGAATGCATGAACTTAGAATTATTTGTGAACAAAATCAAAAGGCGATTCAGGGACTTTAGAGTTTGTAAAGAATTTCGACTAGTTGCAGGGGGTTTGTACAGCTTCGTTTGTGGAATCATTTCTACACAGAATGTTGCTATAGTATGCAAACATACGCAACGCATTTAAAGGCTGGTGATGGTCAACACTTCTCACCTGATGTGTCCCATAGACTCAGTTCCACGCGCTGGTCTTCCAGCTCCAGACTGGCTGTGTAGTTTTCAAACACTGTTGGTACGTATGTCTGAGGAGTGGGAACAGTTACCATCAACATGATTCTGCTATATGAAAACCAAAAATCCGTTGCATACCACAGTGCTGTCAAATACGTATGCATAGTTTTACAATGGAATTAGAAACACGTGCCCTTGATTCTGACAATACAGCTGCGTTCAAGTGATTCACTCGAATAAAAATAGCAAAGTAACAAATACAGTCCACACGATGCGACACTTGTCAATCACGCGCCTGCTGCTGGCCAATTAATTTCCCCAAGCATTACTAATAAATACAACGACCATTAATAAACGGGATATATTATTTCCATATACTTTGGCCAATGTGTAAAACAGGTCTTGGACACTGCACTACATTACTTGTAAATACAGAACGATTTCACGAATAATTGCAAACAGCTATTTCCAAACGAGTGAAAGCTGAGGATGGTAGACAGTACTGCTATACATACCTCTGGGTAACAGTCTTTGGCTAATACTTGCAACATTGCCGTTTTTCCGCATTGAACATCCCCAACTAGCACCAATTTGCATCTCACCACCAGAGGCTGTGTGTTTCTTCTCTCCTTCATCGTGTTTTTGTATTTTTTGCAAAAACGATAGTTCAATGAAACAAACACGAAACAAGAAAAATTTTCACGCGCAGGTCCTTAACTGCCACTGCGTTATGCGCTCTCGTGTCTCCACTGGCGCGTGCCTCCGCAGTTTGTGTGATTTATACAGGGCTCGCCGCAGCGCTTTATACCCAGCATCGCCAGCCAATCAGATACAGGGTCAAGCCTGATTTACCCCGCTCCTGGAAGTCCTATCATGGAGTATACATTCTGCCGTACACTAAGCGTTCAAATAATGAATTAATCAATTCCAGTAATTTTATTTTTTTGTAAACTTGTGCATAGAACATTGTGTCTTTGTGAAGTGGTGCATTTAATGAGAAGACAAATCCAACCATTAAAACAAGCAGGTTTATGCAATGGGTCTACAGACAAGTTAATTAAATCACCTGATGTATGGTTAACTGCTGAGATCAATAGCGACTGATCAACTTACAATGGTCCTGTGAGACTAGTACATTCTAGTCAATTTACCTGCTTTGATCTTGGCAGCATGGATGGACTCTGGCCAAACTCTCACTCCCCTAACAATTATCTTTACATTGTGTGGTCAAATTAACTAGTAACACTAATTTAAGCATTTGTGTTATTTCAAATCCATTGATCCAATTGGTTTATTTTTGTGTCATAGTAAAAAAATAGATTTTGAATGAGTCTGTAAAATTATTCATTCATCTGTTTCTTATTAATGGTGTTCAGATAAACAGCAAAATCACAATGTTCTACACCAGTTTTCCACTGAAAAATACTGTGACATTCCACCAACAGGTAAAATGATAGTTAAGCCAATTTCTTTCTGAAATACCAAAATAAATTGCAACACACTGCATTATCCCTCACATGCCCCATTAAGCAACTGGGAGTATATCTTAAAATTAAATCAAATGAATGAGAAACTGATCCAGTTTCACAGAAAAACAAACTTTCTCAGAAATAACAATACATTTTGGCCATTTTGGATACAACCTCAAACACAGATCAGAGAAGCATGCACATCACATTTGATATTTCACACTGTCTCAAGACTGCCTCACTGGAAAGTGAGTGTATGTATTTATGAGTAACCATAGTAACAGAGCCCTTCCTGTGAGAAGTAGGCTACTCTATGGAACTGTTCTCTACAGATGGCCGGTATTTTGAGTGTGATGCCACCTTGTTTACTTGTTTTAACACTGGAGAGCATTTAGTAGCCAGAATGGAATGAGCCTGAGTCACAATGGTGTTCACTCCAATAGAGATGTTTATCTCAGAGCAGAGATTGTCACCTGTCTCACTTACACATGCTGTTTGTAGGAATTCACAAACACTATAGCCTCATTATTTATAAGAACATCTCTGTCTCCACCAAACTGGAGGGTATTTCACAAAGCAGGATTACTGAGTTAGCTGGATAACTACATTGAATAAAACCCAGAACCCTCCCAAATCTGGAACATGGACTGAAGTAAGAAGAACTGTCCGGGTTTTACTCAGTGCAGTTATCCATCAAGTCAGTAATCCTGCTTTGTGAAATACCCCTTGATCTGTTACCCTAAAATCTCTCTATATTAACCCTTACCCTCTGTGACAAAACCACAAAGGACAGACATGGTAGATTATACAAAAAAACAAAAACCACAAAATTTTTGGATGAACGTGTTTATTTATCTCACTGTATAGATTGCTCTCAGTCAGTATTTTTAAACTAAAGTACCTTTAGTTCAGTCAGTGGACAAAAATCCCACAGCAGTTATACTGATCTTAATGTGGGAAAATAGCATTTTGTCCACCTTCGACAGAGTCCTGCTTGTGTTTGACTTGCCAGACCAATGAGGACCCCATGGGAGCTAAGGCCACCCCTGTCAGGGGAAGCTCTCTGCAGTCAGCCGAGGAGTGACCAGAGTCTCCACTGAATGGCAGAGGGCGACTTAAACTCCCCCAGAGACCAATCGAGGTGGGCGCGGCCTTCAAGGTTATCTCTGAATGTAAATCAGCCCCCTAGACACCAAGCTGAGATATAACAGACAACAAACAACCCTTCGCCCTCCCCCCAACGCCCCCCCCCCCCCCCCCTCCAATGCCCCTAATTTACTCACATGCTGTTCCTTGCAATTACTCTCCAGTGACCATACCTCACAGATGCTGACAGACCTCCTCCCTCCCTCTGACTCAAACAAACCTCAGTGGAGAGATTTAAAAAATAAAATAAAAAACACATTTTGTCAATCTTCATGACCATGAGGTCAAAGCAATCTTCTGTTGTCTGTTCTCCGAAGTCACGTGACTGATTACGCACTCCAACATGCAGGCCTGGTATCTTCACTCAAAGCAGACGTGTCCTCATAATAGCGACGTTAGCCTTATGCTGGCCCATAGAGTATACGGCCCCCTGAAAACATAGCTAAAGACCCAAGTTTCTGAGAACCACCTCCAGCACAGCACAGCACTGACCCTGACAAACTCCACATTTCACAGTTCTCACTGCCTGGCATTGTTTGGGATTAGATAAACAAGGGTAAAAAGAGATATCTATATTTGAGCAATTCAAGCAATTCTTTCAAAAAATCATTGTATATTTTTGAATACCATTTTAGTGATGCCCATACAGACTTTATACCAGACCGCGGTGCCTTTACAAGATGAACCACCCAGCAGCCCCCTCTATTTTGATGATCAGCAGTGGCTTTATAAACTGAAGGAAGAGCACTTTAGCGCACCCTGCTGCTGTGGAGGATGGGGTGGGTCTCACCGCTCTGCCCCCAGGGCTGAGAGGTACTTCTCTGCGGGTTAGGTTCAGCACAACATGGCCCCTTGCACATCATTCGTGTCCTCTTATTGTTTCCTATGACTCAATTTGTGGAATGAGTACAGCTGGTGTTCCTTTAAGAACAAAATGGGGTCAATAAAAATAAAACAAACATTCACAAACATAAATCACTTTACACCTATTTTGGTACGGTGCAAAATTGTTTTTCCCACAAATTCTCCAGTGAAAATGACTTTGTGTGTTTGCACTTGTGTATATTTTTGAAAGGATGTTTGAGTTTGTCTGTGTCTGTGCATTTGTGCATGGCTGTGCGTTAGTGTGCATGTGTGTACGTGTATGTTAGTGTACGTGTGTGTGTGTGTGTGTGTGTGTGTGTGTGTGTGCGTGCGCGTGCGTATATGTGAGCATGTGCGTGTATGTGTGCATGTGTGTTAGTGTGTATGCATGTGAGTGTGTTTGTGTGTATTTGTATATGTGTGCATGCATATTAGTGTGTATGTGTGTGTGTGTGTGTGTGTGAGAATTTGTTTGTGTCTACCTGTTGTGTTGTTGTCTCAGCGCCAAATTCCCACAGCTCATAGAACAGAGGAAAGCAGATGGGTTTGAATAAACAGGTGGAATAAAGTGACACTCTGCAATCTGTTTAGAGGAGACAGAGTGGCGGGGGAGGGGGGGGGCATGCATAAACTTTCTTTGTAAGAGAAACAGTTTTTGTGTAGCTCAAAATCTCTGTTAACCTTCAGCAAATTAGCAGAGTAACATTTCAACATAGCACTTTCATCACTGATAGAGTTCACCCTTCAATCATGTGCCTGTTGCCTGAAGACACAAAAGCAGAACTTCAGATTATTTCATAAAACAAATGCGCATACTGTACAAAAGCCACACTTATATGCTGTTTGAACAATACAACAATATGTAGTGAATGTGAATGGGTGTTTTTACTTGTGTGAGCATTTATGTGTCCTTGTGTGTGACTGTATTTCTGCGTCTTTTGGTATGTGTGTGAGAGAGGGATGGAGAGAGGAAGACAGAAAGAGAAAGAGAAAGAATGGGGGGTGGCGGTGGGAGAGGGAGTATTGATCGGTGTTGACACTGTGTGAGGAACAGAGAGGTCAGGCTGCCAGCCCTGAGCAAAGATGACAGATGGCCACATTTCTCTGATGGAAGAGGTGCATTCTGGGACTCGGGGTTCTGGGAGGAAGTGGAGCGTGTCAGAATGTTCAGTAGGCAGACGGCATCAGGGCCATCCACTTGTATCTCTCTGAACAAGAGCAGAGCATCCCTCTCTATTTCTGTCTCTCCCTCCATTTTCTCTCTTGCTTCCGTCGTGTGAGGGGCTTCTCTGCTGATGTGTATTTGTATATCTGTCTCAGGAGAGTGGGGGACTTCATGTTTCCCAGGAGCCTCTGCCCCTGCATGTTAACCTGCCTCCAGCCTTTCTGTTTTCAGGTCTAACCCTCTCTCTCTCGTTCTCTCTGAAAAGTGTTGGATGTCCCAGGAGGTACCCGTCTAATCTAGACAGAGAGAGAGGGAGAGAAAGAGAGAGAGGAGAGAGAGAGGGAGAGTGCACACACATACATTAAATGCCCCTCATCTTGGACCAAGGTCCAGCACCCCCCACCTCCTGTATGCCCTATGGTTCCCAGAACAGCGAGAGGGGAGGGAAACTAATTAATGTGTGTTAATGAGCTACGGATCAGGGGGACTGGGACCATTTTAATTAAAGGGTGGAAAATATACGAGGAGTTGGAAGTAGAAAGAGGAGGAATCAACCTGCAACACTGTCAGCTATGTTCACATATTATTTGAAAACTGCTTTTTAAGCAGGGCATTGACTTTCTCACAATCTGGAATGAATAATCAAAGCAAGAAGGCCTTCTGATGTCTCTGCACTGTGCTAGAGGGCCTCAGTCTGCACTGCGCTATAGGGCCTCAGTCTGCACTGCACTATAGGGCCTCAGTCTGCACTGCGCTATAGGGCCTCAGTCTGCACTGTGCTATAGGGCCTCAGTCTGCACTGTGCTAGAGGGCATCAGTCTGCACTGTGCTATAGGGCATCAGTCTGCACTGTGCTATAGGGCCTCAGTCTGCACTGTGCTAGAGGGCCTCAATCTGCACTTTGCTAGAGGGCATCAGTCTGCACTGTGCTAGAGGGCCTCAGTCTGCACTTTGCTAGAGGGCATCAGTCTGCACTGTGCTAGAGGGCCTCAGTCTGCACTGCGCTATAGGGCCTCAATCTGCACTGTGCTATAGGGCCTCAGTCTGCACTGTGCTAGAGGGCCTCAGTCTGCACTGCGCTATAGGGCCTCAGTCTGCACTGCACTATAGGGCCTCAGTCTGCACTGCGCTATAGGGCCTCAGTCTGCACTGTGCTAGAGGGCCTCAGGCTGCACTGTGCTAAAGGTTCTCAATCTGCGCTGCACTATAGGGCCTCAGTCTGCACTGTGCTAGAGGGCCTCAGTCTGCACTGCATTATAGGGCCTCAGTCTGCACTGCGCTATAGGGCCTCAGGCTGCACTGTGCTAGAGGGCCTCAGTCTGCACTGCATTATAGGGCCTCAGTCTGCACTGCGCTAGAGGGCCTCAGTCTGCACTGCGCTATAGGGCCTCAGTCTGCACTGCGCTATAGGGCATCAGTCTGCACTGTGCTAGAGGGCCTCAGGCTGTACTGCACTATAGGGCCTCAGGCTGCACTGTGCTAGAGGGCATCAGTCTGCACTGCGCTATAGGGCATTAGTCTGCACTGTGCTATAGGGCCTCAGGCTGCACTGTGCTAGAGGGCCTCAGGCTGCACTGTGCTATAGGGCATCAGTCTGCACTGTGCTATAGGGCCTCAGGCTGCACTGTGCTATAGGGCCTCAGTCTGCACTGTGCTATAGGGCCTCAGTCTGCACTGTGCTATAGGGCCTCAGGCTGCACTGTGCTAGAGGGCATCAGTCTGCACTGTGCTATAGGGCCTCAGTCTGCACTGTGCTATAGGGCCTCAGGCTGCACTGTGCTATAGGGCCTCAGTCTGCACTGTGCTAGAGGGCCTCAATCTGCACTTTGCTAGAGGGCATCAGTCTGCACTGTGCTAGAGGGCCTCAGTCTGCACTTTGCTAGAGGGCATCAGTCTGCACTGTGCTAGAGGGCCTCAGTCTGCACTGCGCTATAGGGCCTCAATCTGCACTGTGCTATAGGGCCTCAGTCTGCACTGTGCTAGAGGGCCTCAGTCTGCACTGCGCTATAGGGCCTCAGTCTGCACTGTGCTAGAGGGCCTCAGTCTGCACTGCGCTATAGGGCCTCAGTCTGCACTGTGCTAAAGGGCCTCAGTCTGCACTGTAGGCATCAGTCTGCACTGCGCTATAGGGCCTCAGTCTGCACTGCGCTATAGAGCCTCCGTGTGCACTGTGCTATAGGGTCTCACTCTGCGCTGCACTATAGGGTCTCAGTCTGCACTGTGCTAGAGGGCCTCAGTCTGCACTGTGCTATAGGGCCTCAGTCTGCACTGTGCTAGAGGGCCTGAATCTGCACTGCACTATAGGGCATCAGGCTGCACTGCGCTATAGGGCCTCAGTCTGCACTGTGCTATAGGGCCTCAGTCTGCACTGTGCTATAGAGCCTTAGTCTGCACTGTGCTATAGGGCCTCAGTCTGCACTGTGCTATAGAGCCTCAGTCTGCACTGTGCTAGAGGGCCTGAATCTGCACTGCGCTATAGGGCATCAGTCTGCACTGTGCTATAAAGCCTCAGTCTGCACTGTGCTATAGGGCCTCAGTCTGCACTGTGCTATAGGGCCTCAGTCTGCACTGTGCTATAGAGCCTCAGTCTGCACTGTGCTATAGGGCCTCAGTCTGCACTGTGCTATAGAGCCTCAGTCTGCACTGTGCTAGAGGGCCTGAATCTACACTATGCTATAGGGCCTCAGTCTGCACTGTGCTAAAGGGCCTCAGTCTGCACTGTAGGCATCAGTCTGCACTGCGCTATAGGGCCTCAGTCTGCACTGCGCTATAGAGCCTCAGTGTGCACTGTGCTATAGGGACTCACTCTGCGCTGCACTATAGGGTCTCAGTCTGCACTGTGCTAGAGGGCCTCAGTCTGCACTGTGCTAGAGGGCCTGAATCTGCACTGCACTATAGGGCATCAGGCTGCACTGCGCTATAGGGCCTCAGTCTGCACTGTGCTATAGGGCCTCAGTCTGCACTGTGCTATAGAGCCTCAGTCTGCACTGTGCTATAGGGCCTCAGTCTGCACTGTGCTATAGAGCCTCAGTCTGCACTGTGCTAGAGGGCCTGAATCTGCACTGCGCTATAGGGCATCAGTCTGCACTGTGCTATAGAGCCTCAGTCTGCACTGTGCTATAGGGCCTCAGTCTGCACTGTGCTATAGGGCCTCAGTCTGCACTGTGCTATAGAGCCTCAGTCTGCACTGTGATATAGGGCCTCAGTCTGCACTGTGCTATAGAGCCTCAGTCTGCACTGTGCTAGAGGGCCTGAATCTGCACTATGCTATAGGGCCTCAGTCTGCACTGTGCTATAGGGCCTCAGTCTGCACTGTGCTATAGAGCCTCAGTCTGCACTGTGCTATAGGCTCTCACTCTGCGCTGCATTATAGAGCCTCAGTCTGCACTGTGCTATAGGGCCTCAGTCTGCACTGTGCTATATAGCCTCAGTCTGCACTGTGCTAGAGGGCCAGAATCGGCACTGTGCTATAGGGCCTCAGTCTGCACTGTGCTATAGGGCCTCAGTCTGCACTGTGCTATAGAGCCTCAGTCTGCACTGTGCTATAGGGCCTCAGTCTGCACTGTGCTATAGGGCCTCAGTCTGCACTGTGCTATAGAGCCTCAGTCTGCACTGTGCTAGAGGGCCAGAATCTGCACTGTGCTATAGGGCCTCAGTCTGCACTGTGCTATAGGGCCTCAGTCTGCACTGTGCTATAGAGCCTCAGTCTGCACTGTGCTATAGGGCCTCAGTCTACACTGTGCTATAGGGCCTCAGTCTGCACTGTGCTATAGGGCCTCAGGCTGCACTGTGCTAGAGGGCCTCAGTCTGCACTGTGCTATAGGGCCTCAGTCTGCACTGTGCTAGAGGGCCTCAGTCTGCACAGTGCTATAGGGCCTCAGTCTGCACTGTGCTATAGAGCCTCAGTCTGCACTGTGCTAGAGGGCCTGAATCTGCACTGCGCTATAGGGCATCAGGCTGCACTGTGCTAGAGGGCTTCAGTCTGCACTGCGCTAGAGGGCCTCAATCTGCACTGTGCTATAGAGCCTCAGTCTGCACTGTGCTAGAGGGCCTGAATCTGCACTGCGCTATAGGGCATCAGGCTGCACTGTGCTAGAGGGCTTCAGTCTGCACTGCGCTAGAGGGCCTCAATCTGCACTGTGCTAGAGGGCCTCAGTCTGCACAGTGCTATAGGGCCTCAGTCTGCACTGTGCTATAGAGCCTCAGTCTGCACTGTGCTAGAGGGCCTGAATCTGCACTGCGCTATAGGGCATCAGGCTGCACTGTGCTAGAGGGCTTCAGTCTGCACTGCGCTAGAGGGCCTCAATCTGCACTGTGCTAGAGGGCCTCAGTCTGCACAGTGCTGTATTTACTTAAGGGCAGAATGCCTCTGAAGTGTAGTCTTATCACCATTCCCAGCTCTGTCTGACCTGTGGCCAGGTCTCTGTCTGATTGGCCGTGTCCATCCCGTCTCTCTGAGAAGGAGGGGCTTTGGCCCAGACAATTAGAGTCCCGACTGGCAGTGAAGGATTTAAAACCAGACGGTAGCGATGGAATTCAGAGCGGGCGGTTGCCATGGCAGGGCATTGATTTTGCCTCTGCTGAGAGCACAATGGATCAGCCAGAATCTTCTTTTCAATCAGCTGTATCCAAGAGAAAACCTGTTGTCCCAAACCCAGGCTCACCACAGCAAGACCTACACATAAATTAATTAATTAGTAACATGAACCAGGTTTCCCTCGAGTATAGAGGTTTTGGAACTCCCCTCGTTTGTGCTGTTTTTCTTTCCAGCAATAATTACACAATGTTACTTGTTCTTAAATACGTCTGATGACTATTGAAGCATTTACTCTCTTAAAACTACAGAAATAGCTATGCAAATGAGGATAAATGCTCCATATTCCTATCCCAGAAATTTTAATTGGTCTAATCATCTAATGTTTTCTGTGATGTGTTCCATGGCCAAACAAAGCCTTTGGAAAGGGATTACATTTTTCCATTGTTCAAATTACAGACTGACAGGTGAAATCAGCGAATCAGTGGGCTCCTAATTGCCGAAAGTGTGGACCGCTTATCACTTGTACTGATCCATTTGTGCAAAATGGAGGTGCATGTTTTCAACAACCTTAATTGAGTCACAAATTGGTTGCAATGAAAACCACCGTGCACAGGGAGGGGGATCCCTCTTATAAACGCCCCTCATATAAACAAAGAAAATCTCCAAGACCGTATAGAGAAATGATCCAAAGTGACCTGAAACAGACAGAGGTAGAGGGGGTGTGCCTCTAGAGGTCTCCCCAAAGATGAGGGAAGGAATCCCTCAGAGAGGCCTCCAGAGACAGTGCTGATCTCCAGACTGTGACGCGTAATCCTTACGGATGTGGCCAGGAGTTCCACAGGGCGGCACATGGCCCTACCTCATTTTCACAGTTGATTTGACCCTCTCAATCTGCGAAAACGCAGTCTACAGCGCAGAGACTGTGCAGCTCCTCTGGGTGGACTGCAGAGTGATAAGGGCAAGAGGCTGGCATGCTTATCTCACAAATTTACAGAGGAGGTGGCAGAGATTGAGCTGGCCTGTAAAAATGAATGAGTGCACCCAACTGGGATAAAAGGTTTTTGTTTTTAAAAATGGAGGATAAAATTATGTTCTAAAAAAAAGTGTATACTGACTGAGTGTGTGTGTGTGTGTGTGTGTGTGTGTGTGTGTGTGTGTGTGTGTGTGCGTGCGTGTGTGCGTGTGTGTGCACTCAGATAAAAAGGTACTAAAAGTGCCTAAAAGGTACAAATGCTTGTCACTGGGGTGGTACCCTATAACTACATAAAATTTCACCCCTTGCCAGCAATACATAATTCACTTTTTGCTTGTAAAAGGTACTTATTAGTACCCAAATAGATCATTATTGTACTTTCAGGGAACACTTGGGATATTTGTTCCTTAAAGAAGAAAAATGTAACTCCACTGTACCTTTATTTTCAAGTGACTGTGTGTGTGTGTGTGTCCTGTTGTTTTTCCTTGGTAAGACCAGAGCAAGGACAGAACGTGCACTTCTGTCTGAAAACAGCCCTGCAATGGGAAACATTTGGCAGGATTCAGGATTAAATGTCCCATTGATTTTCAATGCTGCTAATATTTTTATTTACAAGCTCTTCTGAAGCCTCGGTCTCCACAGCTGTTGTGTTTGTGTGTGTGTGTGTGTGTGTGTGTGTGTGTGTGTGTGCGAGTGTGTTGGTGTGTGCGTGCGTGTGTCTGTGTGTGCATGTGTTTGTGTGTGTGTGTGCATATGTTTGTGTGTGTGTGTGTGGGTGTGTGTCTGTGTGTGCATGTGTGTGCATGTGTTTGTGTGTGTGTGCATATGTTTGTGTATGTGTGTGTTTATGTGTGGTGAAAGACAGGTTTAGGTGAGGGGGTGGGTGCTGGGACACTGGTGTGTGTGTGTGTATGTGTACGAGGTGGTGGGGCATGCGCCAGTGTCCTGTTCCTCCCATAACTCTCCTCTCTCAGCCAATGGGAGGGCAGGTTATGATCTCATCTAGAGAATGGGCTGGGGGAGGGAGAGATAGCAGATAGCACTAAATCAGCCTTTAATCAAATCCCCTGGATAAAAATACCCAGAGAGAGAGAGGGAAAGAGAGAGTGAGGGAGGGATGGAGAGAGAGGGAGAGAGAGACAGCGAGCAGGAGATGAACAGAGCAGGGAGGAAGAGGGAGAGGGAGGAGTGGAAGAGGGAGAGAGATAGAGTGTGTTGATTTTTTAAATGTGCTGGAAGGAGGAGGCAGTGCCAGGCCCTTATGGAAATGTTCTCAGAGACATCAAGTTTTAAAGGTTGCCTTTGTTTAAAGTGTAAATGACAGAGAGGGAAAATACGTTCAATACAATTTCAGAAACTTCTGCTTATTCTGTGTGTCTCTCATTCCAATGAACAATAGATTAGTGTGTAATTACTTTACATTAAAGGTCTGTGTAACAGCATGCAATGCCAATGCAAGTGTTCCCATTCATACACACTGAATGGCCAATTATTAGGGGACCGAGCAGCGCATCTGCTGGTACCCTATTGTTTTTGTTCGGATTATTTAAAAAAAAATTTTCATTCATTTTTTTTCTCCCCTTTCACCTAAAATTCCTGTGAGCATGTTTGGCCTAGAATCACCAAACTTGGCAGGCTTGTTGGGCTTGCTAAACTCTTAGATCCTGTATATTATGACGCAGATTGAACACCTGTGCCCGGTTGCATAAAGCACCTTAAATCATACCCTTAAGAGATTCACTTATGGGATGATTTTACCTTACCTAAGAGAATGACCTAAGGGTGTTGCATATACTCCCTCAAGTGTTTTACTTAGGTAAGGGAAAATGGTAAGGGATTTTCTGCATTGAAACAGATTTATAGTTGTAAAATTCTATTGTAAGCATGGCAACGTTTGGTAGTGTAACGTTATCTAATTTTACGCTTTTGAGAAGTAAATTCAATCCAGTCGTAACATCAGCAAAAAAAGCGGATAATGTGAAAGGAAATAAGCTAGCAGTAAAGAGGACGATGAGAGAAATAGACTAATGAAAAAATATTGAAATCTGTCGGTCATGGCAAAAAATAAATATATATATAAATATAGTGGCATGAGCAGCATTTGTCAAACACAGAGACTGCAAAATGGTAGACAGGGTTGACCCAAGACAGGGTTGACCCAAAAAGCAAATGTTTGTTTCTAATCAGGGCTTTTGCCATTTTTCTACTCCTCCTACACAATTCGACCAATTTGCATGTAACTTGGTGTCTGCACTCAGGTCACAGGCCTTCCTTAATGCATTATTTTTCTAAGGCCTACGTCAAGAAATGGCCAAATTACGAGCCGATGAATTTTCAGTGGGCGTGGCTTATCACAAAAATGCTTATATATAATTCCAAAACCATTAGACAGAAATTTATGAAACTTGGCAGGTCTCTTAACAGTAACATCAGGACTTGACCTCTGTAATTTTAACCCAATTGAGCCATGTGGTGGCGCTATAGAGATCCAAATGGAAATAAGTAAAATAATTATATAATAAAATAATTATAATAATTATTTATTCATTTTGTCATTTTGTTGGTGTTCTGTGCGTGTGCGAGGTGGTATGAATTCCCTGATCCCCTAGTGATGGAAAGAGGTAGTTAAGAATCTATACTCTGACACAGTAACCAGCAATTTGACATATACCAATAAGCCAGCATCTCTCACCACAGCAGAAACGTATCTTCGGATGGAGACTTGAGGCTATATTTGTGCAATGCAGTTACAGCACCAATAACATTGGGCAGGTTGGCAATTTCATAAAACACTCTCAGCCAACAAATAGCCTAGCCTACGCGCGATCCTAAAGATGCATTCTCTCTGAAGGAGCCAACTCCTCCAACAGCACAATATCAGCCATTGCTATACAGACCTGCAAGTAATTTTATAGCAAATGTTGTGTTTTAATTAGCATATTTAACATCATATAACATTTTAATTTAATAAATTCAGAAAAACAGTAGCCTACTGGGAGCATTTAATGAAGTTATGGGTCTAGTTAAATAAATTCATAGCCTGCAATTAATATGCATAATCTAAAGTGCTTTTTACAGTCGTAATTTTTACATTTGCATTGTGCACTTTAAAGACTACATTTAGTCTTGTGAATTTAACTGAAAATAAATTCATAGGATAGGCCTATTCTAATTGATATTCAGAAGCTACATTTAGCAGCACTTTGAATTTACGGATGCAGTATGCATGGTCCTGAGCAGGTGAAAATGTTGTTCATATGTACGAACAAATCTGAGATACGAAAACTTTGATGAATGCCAAAATACAAACAAAATTGCTTATACGAACGATTTACGTGCAATTTCATTCTGCTCACATTTCATGAATGAGGCCCATTGAATCCAAACGGTAATTGCGCAACTTTGGCCTCAATTGGCCACTTGGTGGTGCTACAGCAAATGGTTGAAAATGGAAATTTTGACAGGCCATAACTCCTGTACTCTTTGACCTAGAATCAAAATATCAAAATTATCCCTATCGCAAAAATTAGAATTTTTTGAAAAAATCTCCATTGATGCTTTGACCGATTTGCATAAAACTTAGAATGCAGCATCTACTCATGAATATCTTATAACTCAGTATAAAGAAAGTTGCTAAGCTTAAAATTGTGCCCACAGTAGGCCAATTAATTTGCATGTGGGCATGGCGTTTTACCAAAAAGCTAATAAATCCCAAACGGTTTCACATACAGTGATGAAACTTGTGTCTATTGATAACTCAGTTGGAATATGAATATGTATGTTTCGGTCGTCCCATTCTTGAATTGTCAGCCATATTGGATTTTGTTGGTTCATATGCTACTTTCCAGTCCTGCCCCGTTTGACTTATGGACATTAATCTAATTTCACAAAATCCCCCTTCTCACACAGAATAAATTTGCCTTAAGGACCCATTAGCCTACCACTATGGATTTACTGGCATTTTGAATAAATTAAAAAAACACTTAAAATCTATCTTTTCCTAGACGGTTTGACCGATTTGCACAAAACTTGGATTGTAGCATGAATTAGCGTATATCTTTCAACCCAGTATCACAAAAGTTCCTACGCTTATAATAGAGTGCTAGTTTGTAGTCCTAAAACCGGAAGTGACTGATGTCACTTAAAACCAAAACCTGGCTGATGTCATGAGATGTTGCTTCAATATATCCACATAATTTTCCTTCCTCATGATGCCATCTATTTTATGAAGTGCACCAGTCCCTCCCGCAGCAAAGCACCCCCACAACATGATGCTGCCACCCCCATGCTTCACGGTTGGGATGGTGTTCTTTGGCTTGCAAGCCTCACCCTTTTTCCTCCAAACATAACAATGGTCATTATGGTCAAACAGTTAAATTTTTGATTCATTAGACCAGAGGACATTTCTCCAAAAAGTAAGATCTTTGTCCCCCATGTGCAGTTACAAACTGTAGTCTAGCTTTTTTATGGCGGTTTTGGAGTAGTGGCTTCTTCCTTGCTGAGCAGCCTTTCAGGTTATGTCGATATAGGACTAATTTTACTGTGGATATAGATACTTTTGTACCTGTTCCCTCCAGCATCTTCACAAGATGTCAAGCAAAGAGGCACTGCGTTTGAAGGTAGGCCTTAAAATACATCCACAGGTACACCTTCAATTGACTCAAATAATGTCAATTAGCCTATCAGAAGTTTCTAAAGCCATGACATCATTTTCTGGAATTTTCCAAGCTGTTTAAAGGCACAGTCAACTTAGTGTATGTAAACTTCTGACCCACTGGAATTGTGATATAGTGAATTAAAAGTTAAATAATATGTCTGTAAACAATTGATGGAAAAATGACTTGTGTCATGCACAAAGTAGATTTCCTAACTGACTTGCCAACACTATAGTTTGCTAATATGAAATCTGTGGAGTGGTTAAAAATGAGTTTTAATGACTTCAACCTAAGTGTATGTAAACTTCAGACTTCAACTGTAAGTGAAAGGATAGCATGAATTAGTATAAAAAAGAGACATTTTTCACTGTCCACCTGTAGAGAGCACAAATAGTACAGTTTTGTGTAATGCCTAGCATCAACAAATAAAAACAAATAATATACAACGTGCAGTATGCAAATAATATCCTCCATACTATTTTCAAACCATACTGTGGAAATGTCGTAAGATGTCCCACCCTTGCACGGCCATATCACGTGTTGTTTTAGATGTCCCTCCCTTGCACGGCCATATCACGTGTTGTTTTTGTGTCAGAGAAGCTGCGCCTCATTTTTAAAGCCAAGCTGCTTGTCATATTTATGTGACCAAAATGTTCGCTTACTTCTTGAAAAGTATGACACGCAGCTTCGCTTTACAAATGAGGCACAGCTTAACTTATGTTTTCCTTCGATAACAACAACAACGACATGTTAGCATGGCAGCGCAAGGGCGGGACATCTTATGACACTTCCACAGTGCGGATGGAAAATAGTATGTAGGATATTTGTTGCATACTGTATGTTGCGTACACAGGACGCAGCAGATGGGGCTTGGATTCCGACATAGCCTTGGTCCTGAGGGTGTGGGTAGGTGGGAGGCAGATGTTTCTAGGCGCATACATAAATTATAGCCACTTTTTCAATCAGTTGTGGAGCGATATGAGCAAAACTGTTTTACCTCTCATTGAAAACAGCATTTCTCTGTACAAACTCACCACCTAGTGGTAAAAAAATGCCTTCACCACCAATTTAACATTCTGCTGAATGGAAGTATTTTTTCTATAGAATCAATGGAATTGATCCTATGAATGCGATTAACATTTTTTAAAATTTCACAAAAATCTTTTTTTTCATAAAAATATCACACTAGCACAGTAAGCCTGTTTCTTTGTTTTCAGTGCATTTATTGCATTATAATATAAAGACATAAATATGAGAATTAGTGCAATTTTATTGTTCTCTTTCCCAAATACAGAAATAAAAGTTTGGATGGCCTACAGCATTATATATCACAGCTCTGTATTGCATATAGAATCTGAGGATGTCAGGAAATAAAACAAAAATTAACTATTACAAATTGTGCTTCAGATATATATATTAAAAAAACAAAAACAATAAAAAAGATTTTAGTCATTGGTCCACAGGGTAGAAACCTGGCAATGTCTTAAACAGAAGTGTGTATATATTAGTGTATATATTATTAATGCAATGCTGCATGTGGAACGTGGTGTTTAATTTTTATGATTTTTCGCTAATGTAGGAAGACATGGCTACTTGTTTTTCCCCAATTAACATTAGCATTAAACATAATAAAACCTTTACTGTATAGCGCTTGCCTGGTGTGCTAGGTTTCTACTCCATCAGGAATGTAATTTCTTTTGATGGACGATCAAAATAAAAGGGCTGAACTGTGTATGCACAATATTTTGACATTGTTTTCATGAAATAAAAATGGAAATGCAGCCATATAATAGAGGAAAGAATATTGCACAATACGTGTATTGAGTTGCATGATATTTGTAATATTTAAAATCACACCATATTTGCGTGAATAATCAGGTAGCATGAAAAACAGTACTGACGAGTTTAAGCACACTTTGTGTCCTCTTGTGTTATTATACAATTATGCTGACAAACTAGAAATGATAATCTACAATATGTATATGGCCTTAAACTACGCCCTCCTTTGGACAGTTCTGATGTTTGTTTTCTAAACTGACCCCATTCACAGAGTTGTTGAGAGTGCTGGACAGAATGGTGGTATATCGTATCATAATGAGTCACCCAGCTCGAGCTATGCTGTTACGATCGTGATGGGAGGAAAGAGGCTTCATGAACCCCATAATATGTGGAGGTACTGACTGACTCGAAAGGCTTTTCATTCCACAGCTCTCTCCTACGATTGGTTCAGGTTCAAATCACTGTCTAACAAAATGTGGTAGCTCCGCCCATTCAGGCATTGATGAAGCCTCACGTTCCTGTCACAAGATTTCAAGATGGCTGGCCCCAGGTTCCAAAGCCACACCTTAATTTTTTTTTATCGAGTTCAAAGAATAATGTGCTCGGAAGTTTTCACTGAAAATAATAAAAACTCATAGCATCCAAAAACACCCGTATTTTAAGTATTTCACCCCATTTAAAAAAAACTCTGGATCACGGTAATTTGCCCTGAACATGCTTCTGTCATGAGCTGGATTGTGTTCAGTGAAACCACATGACATTCATGTATGTTTTAAAATGTGCCCCGTCTGAAACACGTGTGTGTTCGCCTGTGTTTCCAGATGACTTTGCATTACATTTCTGCGATGCAAGAAATGCATTACCCAGGGCAAGAGGATCATGAATATCAAGGATTAGCAGGCTTACAGTACCAATAACAGTAATACCAACAAGGAGTCAAGTTCATTTGTAAAGTACATAATAACCATATAGAAACAAAAAAAAAACAATCAGATCTCATGCAACACTTGCATAGGAAAAATCCATACCTTCGGTCATGCAATGTTTTATCAACAGATAATGTAATGCTAGATAATGCAACAACACGTAATGCAACAGCAGGTCACGTAAGGTCACGTATTGTATCAATCGGTAACTTAAAATAGGTGATGTAAACAAAAGGTAATGCAATCAGTAAGCGGTGTTAATATACAGAGTAGAGCCTGTTAATATAACACTGTAGAGAATGCAAGCTAATGGTGAATCCAGGACATTGGGAGTGGGGGTCTGGATTCAGACACTGAGGTCTGGATTGTATCTTAACACAGAGAGCGATGTACTCTGTTAAGAAATGTAAATGTTCTGCCTTTGTTTCTTTTCTTATATGATTTTTTTTTTACATTTATGGCTAGAATCTTAAAAAAGGTAGTAACACTTTGTTAAATTTGTCGCTGGAGGCGTGGGAGTGAAGGGTGAGGCGTATGGGGACTGCTCTGAATCGTGTTCTGAGTCTGCCAGCCCTTTTAAAAGGCTGCTTGAAGGAGCGTGAAGGGTTAGAGTATTGGGGTCAAAGGAACTGACAAGCAGGAAACAGGAAAAGGCCAAAGTATCTCTCTTTGCGACTGCGTTCAAATTCCTCATAGATATTTCTTGTTTCTATGCCTTGCTTCCTGTCCCTGATTCCTTCTGTACATGTCACTTCCTGAAAGTTTGTCCACATTTGCTCTCAATGTAGTTACTTAGCTGGGTTCTCGCGAAAGAAAACGGGTATAACTGTGGCCAAGTCAATTTGATTTACCAAGTATGGCCCATGGTTTTTTCGCTAGCGAAAATTGGCAAAGCAATTGGTCAGAAAATGCAACGGGTTTGCTGATCTGTCCTTTATTATCAATCATATAAAATCAAGTGAAGTATCTGAATGTCAATTTAAGTTTTTTATTCTGCTAGAATTTGATGAGTGATGAAGTCGAGGCAGATCTGCACAATGGTCTAATAAGAATAACGAGAAGCAAGAATAACTGTCAGTTTTCTATAACCTCCTGATTTTATGATTAATGTTAAAGCAATCTAGCTGGGACATGTTAGCTAACATAGTCAGTCACATTTAATTAATATTCCTCTATAACAGCTATTGTAGCATTCCTGCTATTACAGCTATTGTAAGTTGTACCTAGAGGCTACGCAGTACACATTGTACACACAAAGTACACACAAAATTGTTGACAGGCGAGAACGACTGGGCTCCTTCCTGTAATTTTGGGTGGACCTAAATTCAAATACAGTGCTTTTCTGGGCAGGTTTGATATATGTAAGGATACACAAGAGCCTCGTAAGTGAGGCTCTTTAACCCATAACCCTAGCTTGCTCCGCATATGATGCATTCTTGTATCCTTTACCGGAGGTGAACGGGGACGGATATTCCTTTGTTTGTTTATTAAACGACTCAAACGCGTGTTGGCACGGCAGCCCCTTCTGTGTCGCAAGGGAATGAGGCAGAAAAGAAGGAAGGAAGGATGTATGTTTAAAGTACTCCAACGCATCCCGTTTCTATACTAGGTTTGCCAGCGTTGGCTTTTTCCGCAAGATTGTCGGAATTGTAACAAACGTCCCACTGTGGGATTTAAAAAGCCAGCTGGCTTTGCCCCCCCCCCCCCCCCCCCCTAAACGTGCAGTAATAAAAACATGCATTTTCAGTCAAAACAGCAAGATGGACTTATTCCTGAGCACAAATGATCATATTTGTGTTTCCTTAGAGAATAGCATGTTTTATGATGCCAGGTGGCAGTTTAGTCTTTAATACCAAGTGTTATTGAGAGTACTGGCTTTAATTTTGGCAGCATACTTTTGGCTTCTTTGCAGACAGATTACGCATGCTTTTAAAAAAAAAAAAACTGCCATATTACCCTGGTCTCAACAGCTTAATATTTCACCATCAAGTACATTTGCAATCATTGTTTACCTTTATTTTACTCATATTACTCACACAGCTAAATTAAACAGGCATAAAGCCAGAAAATAGCTGTTTCTGCTACTGGTAAATGAGTGTGTGTGTGCGTGTGTGCGCGCGTGCACACGTATGCATGTGTGTGTGTGTGTGTGTGTGTATCGGCAAAAGACAGTATGCATTTATCTATGGCTTTGTGTTCAGAATGGAAGATAAACAGGAATCTCAGTTTTTCTGAAAGACTGAATATCCCCCACGCTTTTGGCGTGCACAGACAAGGCTGTCATATAGATTCCGCATTGGTCTCGCAAGTCAGGTTTTATATGTTCAATTATACATTATTTCACAGGTATTTAGAAGCTACTCAACTTTGAGGCTGAATGTGCAATTGAAGACCCTGGTGCTAAAAGTACAGTCACAAAATGTCTATTTTGAGAAAATCAAATCCGAAAATATCATTGATCCATAAAATCAGCCATTAAAAGTTTTGCTGTTTTTATGCATTGCTTAGGCACATTTACAGTTAATAATATTTATAGGCTAAACAAATACAACATGTTTCTATGCTCAACTTGAATTGTCTAAAAATGTGATTTCAGTACTTTTAGCACCAGGGTCTTCAATTGAATAAAAATTATTTTCAACCAAAATTGAGGGGCAGATGAGTCCAGGGCCGTGACCAAATATGATCCCTTCACCCCTTTTAATAGCGCATATTTTGGGTGGACGACTTTCTCTCACAAAAAGGGGGCACTTAAAATACCAGGATGAAACCCTTATTTCCGGGTTTTGTTGAGGGGATTCAGGAGCACACTCAACCACAGAACTGCGCACTCATCTGACAATTTCAGGAAGTAAACCGGAAGTAAAAACTACAACTTGTAGTACAAGACAAAGAGCGTTATTCATGTCTATGGTACAAGAGTGGGACATATTATGAACTACTCTCTTTATTTTTGTTAATTCTATCTTCATTCATAATCTACACTTTGTAACCATCGTCATACGTATGTAAACTGATTGATATTCTCAATAAAAATAAAACAATAAAAAAATATTACGAACTACTTCCTCACTAGTTTGGAAAGAGTTTTGCAGGATTTCCTTCGCACACTGCTTGCAGAGGGCACATAGTAGACAGGGGTGGAGTGGACAGGGGGCAGGGAACTGGGATCATATTCGGTCACAGGCTAGCCCAGGTGATGATCAGGAGCTACTAGGCAGATGTAATGTGAGACATAAACCATTAGAGGAAGTTCCAGTTTGCTGAAGCAGATTAAGACAGGGTTCATTTAAATCGCTTATTTTATCCTTCCTCGTCTCCTCTGTCCTCGCCTGACCCAGAAATCGATCGAGGTTCGACATCTTTAAGGACATTCCAAACCGCTAAATGCTCCTCGGAGTGGGGAACGACGAGGCTCCTGGAGGATGCTTCAATGAGAAAACACAAGTGTAGCCTTTGCAGAAGCCTTTTCTAGGAACGCATGATGTGTATAAATTATCCACCACTCCAAATCTGCCACGTCGCGGGTACACCCGTACACAAATGCAATTTTACCATTCCTTTCCATTTATTATGAAGTGCTTTAATCCATAAGGATACTCATTCTTTATGACTAGCAAAAACCACATTTATTCATCAAAACAGAGGCTAAAACACGTTATAGTTAAGCGCGTGAGCATAATATGACGCTGATGCTTGACTGAGCAAGGACGTTTCATTTGCATAATGCATGTTGCCTCGATTCCTCCGTCTTCTTATCTCATCCTTGCATCCTTTCCTCATGTCCTCTGTTGGGCGGAGCTAAGGAGCGAGGAAAGGACGCGAGAAAAGGATGCAAGGAGTGAAAATAAGCGATTGGAATGAACACAGTCTGTAACTGGGGAGGGGGACAGCAGTAATATTTCCCATTACAGAGGAGGAGGTAAAACTTCACTTAGTTAGCAGAATAGTTCACATGACTAAAGCTCGCTAGCCCTCATGTGCAGAACTTTAGGCATAGGCTCACCACTGCTGCTCTGGCTGTAGCAGGATATGATGAGGGCCACACAGGAAGTTCATGAGCTGAACAATGGACAGGAAGCAGAATAAACAATAATATCTTTGTGATGACGCTGTCCAAGGTGTAGTGGCTTTAAGGCATGCAAGATTTACATTCCTGAGAATATAGAGCATGCGTGCATGTAGCGTGTGTCAGTTCAGTAAGCATGTCAGTGCCAGGTGTGTGTGTGTGTGTGTGTCTGTGTGTGTGTGTGTGTGTGTGTCTGTGCGTGTGTGAGTTTTCCACATTGTCCAGCTCTCTTGCAGCGCCTGTATCTGATCACAGAAGCCCCATAACCTGAACGAGTTTCTTTAACTAAAGACACATTCCTGCATCACCTGATTGGCGCTCACCCAAATCTACAGGGACTCTTTACCTGCATGGCAACTTTAATTTGTTTATTCTGTTCTAATCAATCGTAGAGTGCATGGTCTCCCTGGAAATAAGTGATTTCACACAGCAAACGACCCTTTTTTCCGCAATGACTAGGAGTTGGCTTTTGCCACGTTATGATTGGCTGTTTAGTGGATAGGTTGGATCCATTGCTATGTTATGATTGGCTGTTTAGTGGATAGGTTGGATCCATTGCTATGTTATGATTGGTTGTTTAGTGGATAGGTTGGATCCATTGCTATGTTATGATTGGCTGTTTAGTGGATAGGTTGGATCCATTGCTATGTTCCAGTGTTATTTATGCTAGGGATGCATTCATTTTTTTATGGCAATCAGACTGTGCCATGAGGGGGCCTAAAGAGCACACATTTCATTATTTATACAACATGACTGCTGAGATACATATGATGCTGCGCACCCTCCTACATGCTTAAAACCCTGTCAGTATAACTACAAATAAATAAAATATCAATGCTATATATACAGTAAGTGCAATCATAAATAATAATAAATACTGTATAAATGCAATTCATTTAAATATGCTGAACTATAAACCTCAAAATTAATCCTCAACATAAGGAGGATTATAGGCCATTCTAATTAAATAAATGTGTAATAATCCGCAAATATGGAAAATAACTTATGGCTGCTTTTACACCCAAACATAGATATATGCTCATATGTGGTTTATATAATTTTTTTCCTGAATTTAATGTGCAAATAGCTCCAATATAAATACAGCTAATTATACTCAATATATTTATAATTATAGAGAATATTTATACATGCAATGAGAGATATGCACAATGCTTTAAATATTTATGGAAAATTCCCCAAAATATCCTAATTTGATGCTTTGTTGTTTAATTTTAAAACGTTTATCATGATATTTTCCTGCCTTGTGCTGATTCCCAGAAGTTAGTAAAACGATGGTTTATGGGGATTGTACTTCACTTAGAGTCAGACAAACTAAAATTTCCTTCTGGGCTGGGGCTGTCACAACCCAGTTGGCTGGCAGGGTAGCAAAAGCTAACCAAAATATTTACAGATCAATATCTTTCCCTCAGTTAGAATTTAACAACTGCCACTTGTTGCGGCAGTGTAGTATAATGGTTAGGGAACTGGACTTGTAACTGAAAGGTAGCAGGTTCGATTCCCAGGTAGGACACTGCCGTTGTACCCTTGAGCAAGGTACTTAACCTGAATTGCTTCAGTATATATCCAGCTGTATGAATGGATAAATGTAATAAGAAGTTGTGTAAGTCGCTCTGGATAAGAGCGTCTGCTAAATGCCTATAATGTAATGTAATGTTCTGTTAATTGGCTCAAAAGGAATGAATAGTAATTAATATAGGGAGTGACCGTTCCTGACCATTAGTGACCGTTCCCTCCCTCTTTCCTCTCTCTCTAGGTCTTGGCAGTGGTTCAGTGACCTGGTACTTGGGCGGTGGAGGCTGTTGTGCTTGTTGCGGTTCTGTTGGGTTGGGCTCTGCAGCGGGCTGTCCCATCGGCGCAGTGGAGGCTGGTGGAGTTGCTACAGTGGGGCGGGGTGGCACGTGCAGGCATGGCTGGGGTGAGTCACCTTCCTCGTCCTCCTCCTCATCTTCCTCTCGGTGCAGGTACAGAGGGCACCCCCTGCTGGCTTTGGCGGAGGGCGCGGGGGCTGTCCTCCTCCTCGACCTGCACTCCAGCCCCGCCCCCCAGTCCTGCACCCACGTGACAGTTTGGCTCTGAATCAGGCGAAAGGCAGAGAAAGAGGCGGTCAGAATCGCAGCCGGGTCGGGAGGGTTATCAGGCTATTGATCCTGCGCTTGGAGGGGCAGAGTGACAGTGGCAACAATCTGTCCCTTTTCTGTTTTTGGGATGGGATTGGGAGGGGAGGAGAAGATGGATGTTGGATGGGTTAGGGGGCTCTGGAGAAACACATATAAACCCTGCACTCTTACTCACCCTGGGCTGTGAGTGGTCACTCGATTAACTCCTGCGTCTCAGAGAACTGCAAAAACAGAACGGGTGTCAAGCAGGACAGGCGTCACTCGGTAGCTGATCCAGTTATACAGAGTCAACACCAGGGGAAGCCTTGAAAAAAACACCTACAGAGTGCTGTATAAATGCTACTGCTGGGGGTGGGAAGGAAGAAATGTACATAAATATGTGCAGTTGACCTCTTCTTTATGTAACTGACACATAATACAGCAACAGTGCAGAACTGACCACAACACAGCTACAACACAGTATTGACACACGACACAGCTACAACACAGTACTGACACACAACACAGCTACAAAACAGAACTGACGCCCAGCAGAGCTACAAGACAGTACTGACACACAGCACAGCTACAAAACAGTACTGACACACAGCACAGCTACAAAACAGTACTGACACACAACACAGCTACAACACAGTACTGACACACAACAGCTACAACACAGCACTGACACACAACACAGCTACTAAACAGAACTGACACCCAGCAGAGCTACAAGACAGTACAGACACACAACACAGCTACAAAACAGTACTGACACACAACACAGCTACAAAACAGAACTGACACACAGCACAGCTACAAAACAGTAATGACACACAACACAGCTACAAGACAATACTGACACACAACACAGCTACAACACAGTAATGACACACAGCACAGCTACAAAACAGTACTGACACACAGCACAGCTACAACACAGTAATGACACACAACACAGCTACAAGACAATAATGACACACAACACAGCTACAACACAGTACTGACACACAACACAGCTATGAAACAGTACTGACACACAGCACAGCTACAAAACAGTACTGACACACAGCACAGATACAAAACAGTACTGACACACAACACGGCTACAAGACAGTACTGACACACAACACGGCTACGAAACAGTACTGAAACACAGCACAGCTACAAAACAGTACTGAAACACAACACAGCTACAAAACAGTACTGACACACAGCACCGCTACAAAACAGAACTGACACACAACACGGCTACAAGACATTACTGACATACATCACGGCTACGAAACAGTACTGACACACAGCACAGCTACACAACAGTACTGACACACAGCACAGCTACAAAACAGTACTGAAACACAGCACAGCTACAAAACAGTACTGACACACAGCACAGCTACAAAACAGTACTGACACACAACACGGCTACAAGACAGTACTGACACACAACACGGCTACGAAACAGTACTGACACACAGCACAGCTACAAAACAGTACTGAAACACAGCACAGCTACAAAACAGTACTGAAACACAACACAGCTACAAAACAGTACTGACACACAGCACAGCTACAAAACAGAACTGACACACAGCACAGCTACAAAACAGAACTGACACACAGCACAGCTACAAAACAGTACTGACACACAGCACAGCTACAAGACAGTACTGACACAAAACACAACTACAGTGCAGAACTGACAAGCAATATAGCTACAAAACCGAACTGGCCCAGAACACAGCTAAAACAAAGGGCTGAAACGGCACATTAATGACAGGCCATATAAATAAAGGGATGTGAAGGGGACTTCACCTGGAGGCTGGAGTTGGCCGAGGGCGGGGTTATTGGGTTCGGCTCCAGTAGGGGGTTGATGGGGGCGGAGCCAGGGATGTGCGTAGCCCGCCAGTAGATTTCCAGGTATTCAGCCAGGTGCTCACAGGCGTCCTCCAGCTGGTTTTCATCCAGAATGACGTCGAACATGTCCTGACGGAAGCAGCGGTGGACATAGTTAGGTGACCTGTAACTATGAAACCCCACCTGGAAACCAGAGTAAAGTGGGGAATGGGTGTGGAGGGCACTGAAGTGTGTGTGTGTGTGTGTGTGAGTGAGTGAGAAAGAGAATGAAAGTTAGTGTGTGTGCGTGAGAATGAAAGTTATAGTGTGTGCGTGCAAGTGTGTGTAAGCGTGTGTGAGAGAGAGAGAATGAATGTTAGTGTGTGTGTGTGTGTGTGTGTGTGTGTGTATGGGGTCACTCACAGGGGGACACTGAGCTAGCTTGTCTCCTGCCATCATCTGCACATTGAGGTGTTTACTCTGAGACTTCCCCCGAGATTTAATGAGCCTCTGCAGGACCTGGAGGGGAGGCAGGGGAAGGCAGCGGGGTCACAGCCAGCCTGGACGCCGGAGGACAGACACGCTGCAGCGGGGCCGCGCCTCTTTACCTTGGGCGAGGACACTTTGACGTAGACGATGATGGGCGCCAGCGAGGTTTTGGACAGCTGCGCCGGGTGGTTAACAGTGTCGGCGTCCAGCACCACCAGCTGCAGGGTCTTAGCCAGCTCGAATATCCGCTCGATTTCGCTCTGGACCTCCGCTGGGGGGAGGAGAGACACAGTGACCACACCCATTCCCACAGATCCCAGGGGCGCTCTGGTGCTCACAGAAAACATTGCGTGACCCACAAACCCCTCCCGGCTCACCCAGACTGGAGCGTGTGTTGGACCTCTCCAGGATGGCTCTCTTGTTGAGGACAGATCTTTTGGCGAGAGACAGATCAGCTGTTACCCGCGTGATGGAAATCCTAAAAGAGGGTGTACCGTCACTACACCAACATCAGCACCACACTCCATAGCAACAGCATCACCATAACTTCATCAGCACCACACTCCATAGTAACACCATAACTTCATCAGCACCACACTCCATAGTAACACCATAACTTCATCAGCACCACACTCCATAGTAACAGCTTCAACTTCGTCAGCACCACACTCCATAGTAACAGCATAACTTCATCAGCACCACACTCCATAGTCACACCATAACTTCATCAGTACCACGCTCCATAGTAACACCATAACTTCATCAGCACCACACTCCATAGTAACACCATAACTTCATCAGCACCACACTCCATAGTAACACCATAACTTAATCAGTACCACACTCCATAGTAACACCATAACTTCATCAGCACCACACTCCATAGTAACACCATAACTTCATCAGCACCACACTCCATAGTAACACCATAACTTCATCAGTACCACACTCCATAGTAACACCATAACTTCATCAGCACCACACTCCATAGTAACACCATAACTTCATCAGCAGCACACTCCATAGTAACACCATAACTTCATCAGCAGCACACTCCATAGTAACACCATAACTTCATCAGCAGCACACTCCATAGTAACACCATAACTTCATCAGCACCACACTCCATAGTAACACCATAACTTCATCAGTACCACACTCCATAGTAACACCATAACTTCATCAGTACCACACTCCATAGTAACACCATAACTTCATCAGCACCACACTCAATAGTAACAGCTTCAACTTCATCAGCATCAAACCCCTTCATGACACCAATATTACCATCGCAACATCAGTAACAGATCAAGATCTGTCAAAAAGTACAATTCCTAAAAATCTGAATGTGTACCAAATTACTGACATAAAAATGGCAAGTTACAACTAAACTTCAATCAAAATGTATCACAAGTGCTAAACAAGCCAAAAACAGTGCTGTGTTTTCCTACATTTATTCAAATAACTTGTTTACATCTGTATGTTTATGTCAGTACACACATACATATGTACTTGCTTAATTTACTGTAAGTTTGAAGGCTTACACCCAGATTTCACAGACAAAACATCTCAATTTTTGCAACCGGCAGTGAGGGGTGGGACTTGAGTTTTGGAAACGAGACAACTATACAGCAATAGAGGGCACAAGAGACCATGAGAAACCTCCCACAGACTCTTTTACTCTGTCACTGCCGTCAAGCTACATGGTATTGCAAGTACTACTTGTGGGGCTAAACGTTTAGCAAGACATGTTTCACAAGCGCAGTTACGGTGATGTTAGCTGTTTCGAGTAAAAACAGAGTGGTTGTTCACAGTATGTTGACCTGAATTTTAGTTTGACTAGTGGAAAAAACATAGCTTGTTCGTATGTGTAGTGGAACGTCCACAGTAGAAAGTGAAGTCTGTCCCAGTAGCCTGAATAACAGTGAGAACAATGCTATGTCTTCTACCTGTTGGTTCGTGGCTCTGCAGGTTACGTTAAGTCTTTACAATAAAGAACGGCTATAGCAGTCCTGCCTGTGTTGCATTTAATTAACCTAAACTTGTTACGATCCTGATACGGGACGAACCCAAGTGCAACGACCAGGAGACAGATTACAGAAAGTGGAACTTTATTAAGCGTTGGGGTGGTCCCAAAGCTGTACACGGGAGCAAAACAGGTTAGTTAGTTAACACAGGATAGCGTCCAACTGAGGACTGCTCCAAGCCGGAGCTGGACTTGAGGAAACACGGAACTGTTCCAAGCCGGAACTGGACTTGAACGGAGGTGTCTAAAACACCGGAACTGGACTGGAACTGGACTGGAACTGGACTGGAAACTGGATCGGAACTGGACTGGAAACTGGACCGGAAGGTCCACTCAGGAAACGGGAACGGCACGGAACTTGTTCCAAGCCGGAACTGGACTTGAACGGAGGTGTATAAAACACCGGAACTGGACTGGAACTGGACTGGGAACTGGACTGGAAACTGGACCGGGAGATCCACTCAGGAAACGGGAACGGCACGGAACTTGTTCCAAGCCGGAACTGGACTTGAACGGAGGTGTATGAAACACCGGAACTGGACTGGAACTGGACTGGAAGCTGGACCGGAAGGTCCACTCAGGAACACAGGGGACGGCACGGAACTTGTTCCAAGCCGGAACTGGACTAGAACAGAGGTGTCTAAAACACCGGAACTGGACTGGAACTGGACTGGAAACTGGACTGGAGCTGGACTGGAAACTGGATCGGAACTGGGCTGGAACAGGACTGGAAACTGGACCGGGTAGCTTGAGTAACCGGGCAGAAAGCAGAGGTTAAAGGCAGGGTGTTGTGACAGGACTGTAGCTGGTGAATGCACCGCCGAGTTGGAAGGTGCGGCGTAGCTCGGGCAATACTGGCGTAAGCCGGCTGGCATGCAGAGGTCCTGGTACTGCAACACGAGTACGGGAGGTACGTAACACGGGGAGGACAAACACAGCTGCGGGAAGACTGGAACTGCGGCGTCTGGAGGTTTTGAAGGGAAACAGGTAAATGCATGCAGCAGCGAAAGATTAGCAGAGATAGCTACCAGTCAGGAAACCAGGCGAACAGGTATGAACCAGCAGGTTCACAAACACTGGACCAGAAACGGGATACGAAACAAACACGGTAGGTTAGTCAACGAACTGGCGCTGAATGGCAGCCAGCCAGGGGTTTAAATGGTGCAGGAAGTGAAGGAGAAAACGAGAAACAGGTGTGATGTTAAATCAGGAGTGATTGCCGAAGCACAGCAGTGAGGAATGTGAGTAACGAGAGGGGCGAGTGATAGGCGGAAGCTAAAGTGGAAAATGAAACCAAAAGTACCCGAGGGAGACGCCCAGTCCACAGCCAGGAGGGAAACACGGACAAGGGATCCAACATGACACGGAAGGAAACAAGGAAAACATGGAAAACGGACAGGACGGGAACGGAACGTTACAGTACCCCCCCCTCAATGTACGCCACCTGGCGTACCCGGAGGCCTGGTCTTGTCAGGGAACTGTTCGTGGAAGTCTTGGATTACTGAATGGTCCAAGATCAGGCTCTTGTGGAGCCACGACCTCTCCTCAGGACCGTACCCCTCCCAGTCGACGAGGTATTGGAAACCCCGGCCCCTGCGGCGGATATCAATAACACGGTTCACCGTGTAGGCCGGGGCGTTGTCAACAACTCGGACGGGAGGAGGCGGGATGGTAGGGGTACTGAGGGGGCTGGAGGAGACAGGCTTAACCTGGGACACATGAAACACAGGGTAAACTTTGAGGGAGGCGGGGAGGGAAAGTTTAACAGACACCGGGTTAACTAGACAAATGATGGGGAAGGGACCAATAAAACGGGGCTGAAGCTTTCTGGATGAAGAGGGAAGGGAGATGTTTGCAGTGGAGAGCCAGACCTGCTGACCGGCCCTATACTGTGGGGCTGCGGTCCTGTGAAGGTCCGCCAGACGTTGGGAGCGGGAATTGGCGTGAAGGAGTGCGGTGCGTGTGAGTCTCCAAATGTTTTTACAACGAAGGACATGGGCCCTAACAGAGGGGACAGCTATCTCGGCCTCCTGGGTCGACAGAAGAGGGGGTTGATAGCCTAAAGCACACTCAAACGGGGATAGGCCAGTAGAGGCACTCTTAAGGGAGTTATGTGCGTACTCGACCCAGGGGAGAAAACGGCTCCAAGAGGCAGGATTGCGCACTGTAACGCACCGCAGGGCGGCCCCCAGGTCCTGGTTCGCCCTCTCTGCCTGACCATTAGACTGGGGATGGAAACCCGAGGAAAGACTAGGAGAGGCACCCAGGGCTGCACAGAACGCCCTCCAAACTCGGGAGGAGAACTGGGGCCCACGGTCTGACACGATGTCAGAGGGGATCCCGTGCAGCCTGACCACGTGTAGCACCAAGAGCTCAGCGGTTTCAAGGGCGGACGGGAGCTTGGGGAGGGGAACAAAGTGAACCGCCTTGGAGAACCGGTCCACTATTGTCAGAATGACGGTGTTACCTTCTGACAACGGCAGACCGGTTACGAAGTCCACACCAATGTGACTCCAAGGACGGCCAGGGACGGGGAGGGAAAGGAGAAGACCGGAGGGAGGCTGGTGGGAAGCCTTGCTCCTGGCGCACACCGAGCAGGCCAGGACGAAGGCACGGGTATCCCCTTTAAGGGTAGGCCACCAGAAACTCCTCCTGACGAGGGCGATAGTTCTGGCGACACCTGGGTGACATGCCAGGCACGAGGCGTGAACCCATTCGAGGACCTGGGAGCGGACGGAATCGGGGACAAAAAGACAGGAGTTAGGGTTATTGCGGGGGTCCGGTTGGGAAGTCTGGGCGGCCTTCACAATGCCCTCAATCTCCCAGGAGACCGCAGCCACCACACAGGAGGCCGGCAAAATGGGCTCCGGATCAGCAGGACTGGAGGGAGGGGAAAAAATGCGGGACAGGGCATCTGCTTTAATATTACGGGAACCAGGGCGGAAAGAAACAGAGAAATTAAAGCGTGCAAAAAATAACGACCATCTAGCCTGACGAGAATTGAGCCTCTTGGCAGATCTTAAATAAATGAGGTTTTGATGGTCGGTAAAAACAAGAAAAGGGGTACCTGCCCCCTCCAGCCAGTGGCGCCACTCCTCAAGAGCCAGTTTTATCGCCAGCAGTTCCCGATCCCCGACATCGTAGTTCCTCTCGGCGGAGGACAGCCTCCGGGAGAAGAATGCGCAGGGATGGAGCTTGCTATCAGAGGCGGACCGTTGAGACAGAATGGCCCCCACGCCGGTGTCGGAGGCATCCACCTCAACGACAAACTGCCGAGAAGTGTCAGGGTGAAGGAGGATAGGTGCTGAGGAAAACCGAGCCTTGAGTAGCTCGAAAGCTCGCTGGGCATCGGAATTCCAACAGTAAGGCAGGGCAACGGAAGTGAGTTTAGTCAGGGGAGCAGCAATGGAACTGTAATTGCGAATAAAGCGGCGGTAGAAATTTGCAAACCCCAGGAACTGTTGAAGGTGCTTGCGGGAGGTGGGTTGGGGCCATTCTGTCACCGCCTTGATTTTCACAGGGTCCGCCCGGATACTGCCCTCCTCGATAATGAAGCCGAGGAACGGGACCGTGGAAGCGTGGAAGGAACATTTCTCAGCCTTAACAAACAGCTGATTCTCCAACAGCCGCTGGAGAACCTCTCGAACGTGACGGACATGCTCCTGCGGGGATTGAGAAAAAATTAAAATATCATCGATATAAACAAAAACGCTCCTCCCTAGGAGGTCCCGCAGGACGTCGTTCACCATGCTCTGGAAGACTGCTGGGGCGTTAGTAAGGCCGAAAGGGACCACCAGGTATTCGTAGTGGCCCAACGGGGTATTAAAAGCAGTCTTCCACTCGTCCCCCTCACGGATACGCACCAAGTGATACGCATTCCGGAGGTCGAGCTTGGTGAACGTCACAGCTGGAGAGAGGGCTTCAAAGGCGGTGTTAATGAGGGGAAGAGGGTATTTGTTACGGATGGTGACCTGGTTGAGGCCCCGGTAGTCGATGCAGGGTCGCAGGGAGCCATCCTTCTTCCCAACGAAGAAGAACCCTGCACCGACTGGGGATGAAGAGGGACGGATAATACCCGAAGCGAGGGAGTCGTGGATGTATTCCTCCATGGCTAGTTTCTCCGGTCCAGACAGACTGTAGAGGCGTCCCGATGGCAGTTTAGCTCCAGCCAGTAGGTCAATGGCGCAGTCATACGGCCTGTGAGGAGGTAAGGACAGAGCACGTGATTTAGAAAATACTTGCGCGAGGTCGTGATACTCGCTGGGAACATTCGTTAAATCCGGTATAGGTTGCATGGAACAGGGTTTACTGGGCCCCGGAGGGGGTAGTGCAGAACGGAGACAGCTGGCTAGACAGTGGGCACTCCACGCCAGGATGCGACCGGCTTTCCAGTCAATATGGGGATTGTGGAGGCGAAGCCAGGTCTGACCTAAAACCAGAGCAGATTGTTGGGAGTTAATCAGTAATAGCTGAATGGACTCCTGATGATTGCCAGATAGAACTAATTGGATAGGAACGGTGGAGTGGGTAACTAACCCCAAACTCCTGCCGTCCAGAGCTAGAGCTGAAATGGGTGAAGTGAGACGTTCCGTGGGAATGCCGGCCCTCCTGGCGAAGGTGATATCCATGAAGCTGGCGTCAGCTCCGGAGTCAATTAGGGCCGAAGAAGATAGGGTCTTGTCCCTCCAAAGGAGAGTAGCCTTGAACATGAGGCGGTCCTGGGCAGCATGGTTGGGAACGATGGGGCTCGTCAGTACGCCCAGTCTTACTGGCGAGCCCCTTCTTTTGGGCGAATGGGACAGGAGGCGATCTGATGGCCAGGCTTGCCGCAATAGAAACAGGATCTGGTGCGCTGACGGCGCTGACGCTCCTCGGGATTGACCGCAACTCTGCCCAGTTGCATGGGCTCTTCCTCGGACCCGGCCGTAGGCGCCCGAGATCCCGTGATGGAGTGTGAATGAACATTAGAGACGACGGAGGGCGAATGACGCCCGGAACTTCCTCCCCGCTCCCGGGCCCGGATGCGGAGACGATTATCGATGGCTATAGCGAGGCTGATGAGGCTATTAAGGGAGTTGGATTCCTCCCGAGTGGCAAGCTGGTCCTTGAGTTCCTCGCTGAGAGCTTGGCGGAAAGCCCCCTGGAGGGAGGCGTCATTCCATCCTGACTCCGCGGCGAGGGTACGAAACTGAATGGCCATTTCTGCGACACTGCGGTTGCCTTGGCGAACTTGAAGCAGACGCTGGGTAGCGTCACGTCCACAGGTCGGGTGTTCAAACACACGTCGCATCTCTGCCGTAAAGGCTGCGAAGTTGCTGCATAACGGAGCCTGGCTGTCCCAGATGGATGTAGCCCACTCCAGGGCGCTCCCTCCCAGGCTGCTCATAATGAACGCGATCTTGCTGGAGTCAGAGGCGAAGGAGGAGGGCTGCATCCGAAACACTATGTCACATTTAAGTAGAAATTCACGACATCTCCCCAACCCCCCGCGATATAACTCGGGGTGTTGTACACGGGGCTCACGGCTGGAAGTGGGAGCCGGTGCCTCCGGATGGGGTTCGGGAGAGGAAGGAGTAGGGTTGACTGGAATCCGTAGTAGCGGTTGGTGGAGCGAAAGTTGGGATACTTGCTCCGTGATGCCCCTAACTACTTCCAGCACATCATCCAAACGGCGACCCTGTTGGTCGCTGATCGCAGTTTGGCAGGAGAAGGCGTGGCGAATCTGTTCCAGATCGGCTGGGTCCATATTGTAGGCCAGTTCGTTCTGTTACGATCCTGATACGGGACGAACCCAAGTGCAACGACCAGGAGACAGATTACAGAAAGTGGAACTTTATTAAGCGTTGGGGTGGTCCCAAAGCTGTACACGGGAGCAAAACAGGTTAGTTAGTTAACACAGGATAGCGTCCAACTGAGGACTGCTCCAAGCCGGAGCTGGACTTGAGGAAACACGGAACTGTTCCAAGCCGGAACTGGACTTGAACGGAGGTGTCTAAAACACCGGAACTGGACTGGAACTGGACTGGAACTGGACTGGAAACTGGATCGGAACTGGACTGGAAACTGGACCGGAAGGTCCACTCAGGAAACGGGAACGGCACGGAACTTGTTCCAAGCCGGAACTGGACTTGAACGGAGGTGTATAAAACACCGGAACTGGACTGGAACTGGACTGGGAACTGGACTGGAAACTGGACCGGGAGATCCACTCAGGAAACGGGAACGGCACGGAACTTGTTCCAAGCCGGAACTGGACTTGAACGGAGGTGTATGAAACACCGGAACTGGACTGGAACTGGACTGGAAGCTGGACCGGAAGGTCCACTCAGGAACACAGGGGACGGCACGGAACTTGTTCCAAGCCGGAACTGGACTAGAACAGAGGTGTCTAAAACACCGGAACTGGACTGGAACTGGACTGGAAACTGGACTGGAGCTGGACTGGAAACTGGATCGGAACTGGGCTGGAACAGGACTGGAAACTGGACCGGGTAGCTTGAGTAACCGGGCAGAAAGCAGAGGTTAAAGGCAGGGTGTTGTGACAGGACTGTAGCTGGTGAATGCACCGCCGAGTTGGAAGGTGCGGCGTAGCTCGGGCAATACTGGCGTAAGCCGGCTGGCATGCAGAGGTCCTGGTACTGCAACACGAGTACGGGAGGTACGTAACACGGGGAGGACAAACACAGCTGCGGGAAGACTGGAACTGCGGCGTCTGGAGGTTTTGAAGGGAAACAGGTAAATGCATGCAGCAGCGAAAGATTAGCAGAGATAGCTACCAGTCAGGAAACCAGGCGAACAGGTATGAACCAGCAGGTTCACAAACACTGGACCAGAAACGGGATACGAAACAAACACGGTAGGTTAGTCAACGAACTGGCGCTGAATGGCAGCCAGCCAGGGGTTTAAATGGTGCAGGAAGTGAAGGAGAAAACGAGAAACAGGTGTGATGTTAAATCAGGAGTGATTGCCGAAGCACAGCAGTGAGGAATGTGAGTAACGAGAGGGGCGAGTGATAGGCGGAAGCTAAAGTGGAAAATGAAACCAAAAGTACCCGAGGGAGACGCCCAGTCCACAGCCAGGAGGGAAACACGGACAAGGGATCCAACATGACACGGAAGGAAACAAGGAAAACATGGAAAACGGACAGGACGGGAACGGAACGTTACAAAACTGTTCTTAAAATATATCTGAAAAGGCCATTGCTTACATGTAGCCTATTTGACTTGACAGTATTGTTCGACAGCCCATCCCCAGCCACACGGAGACTCTTTCCTTTCGCTGAACTAGCTCACTGGATTGCTGGCTTATACGTACGTACATTTCAATATGGTCTGATCCGGTTTAAGTTCTAGCCTTTTTAAAAATTAATTTCTTTAGCCTTTTCATGTGGCGTTGCCAAGGACAGGCAGTGTTCAATTTCTTTTCTTTTTTGTGTACCTTTTTGTTTTTGGCCACAGTGTTTTTGGTCACGGTCGGAATCCTGTGCACGACTCACCATTTAGTTTTTCTCAGGAGGAAGAATAACTACTGGTTTAAGATCAGGGTAGTACTCTTATGCAGGCCCTACTTTGGCCTGTCCTGTGTCCTGTCCAGTTCCACATCTAACACACGTGTGTTTATTTGCATGTATTTTGTGATTTTGGTTTGTTTTGTCTTTTATCTCTCGTCTTGTAATAAACATTGTTTGGATTACATTCAGGCGTATTCAGCACCTTGTTTAAATTCTTGGCAGATGGGTTTTGTTCGTTATGTCCAAACACTTGTCCCCGGTTAATATAATGTGGGTGGATTTTTGGACGTAACACGTCTTTGAGAAAACAAGTCCAACAGTATTCATCTAGTATGTGGCTAATAAAAGACAGATATTATAATTTATTTTTGCACAACTGGATATTTAACAATAAATCACACAAAAATGTCAAAATAAGCTGACAATTAAAAATGAACAACTATCCATTAATATCTGAGATCAACGAGGGAGAATCATCTGTCAACAGGAGAATAGACAGCCTTGAGCAGCAGCTGAATTAACAGGCGTGTTCTTAAATGCAAATAATCCATTGTAATAAAAAAAAAGGATAATGCCAAATGACATGCATCTTTATTATTAAACGGTGGGGCACTTCCATCCCTCAGAGGAAATCCCCTATTTCCTTTCACCAACATATTCAAGCTTCACCGAATCCACCCATTCGCAGGCTGTTGTCTGCTTACCGTCTGCGAGTGATCGCATTGATAAACACTGCGGTGTTTCCCTTTGATTTTTTTAAACAGCCGGGACCTTTTATTGCATCACACTGAATCACAGAAATCATAAGGAGAGACTAAAGTCCCATTTTTAATGACACACTTCGATCTGAATATACTTACGAAATGTTCCTCAGTTGCAGTCATAGATTTCTGACTCGATGTTACAGCCCACACTTACCATGGCTCTATCAGCAGGGTTCTGGAGCGAGGCTGTTCCATACCGCATAACATTTTATTTCTGGATTTTAAGGTTGTTTATCTTTCATTTGTTGCTGATTTACCATCTGGGTGGTAAAGTTGCAAAAATGAGGATGCATGTGAAAAATTCAGGAAGTGGAACTAAGAGCAACTTTGAAACTACAACATATGAGGAGATATCTGGTCGTGAAGCATTTATGATGGTGGTTCAGCTCTTTAACCGCTTAGCAAACTGACCTGGTACTATTGTGTGGCATTGGGTGTTTTAAAGAATGTGTCAAGTGTGAAGCATCAACTGTAGAAAACGATTGCATTAGATTTACTACTCAGCGGAGTTAAAAGAGGGTTAAAGTATCGCTTTTTATTTCATTTTATTAAGCAGCACAGATTTTCAAAGTTTCCTATGCCATTTTTAACATGTATACTAAAATGTAGGTCTATATATATATATGAATAAAAATTTATATATTTTTTATTTTTGCCGACATAACCAAAGACTGCACATACTCACATAAAGAGCATCTTCTCTTTAGATTGTAAAGTGAAGAAACACAGGCCCTTGAAAGAACAAAGTCCCTTCATGATGATGAAACGAATGTTGTAAAATAGAGGTAGTGCTGCTTTGGGGTATAGCTTGCTTAGTTTCTGTGAAACATGTCGATACAAATGTAGTTTTATATTGAGTCATTTTGATATCAGTAATTTGGTACACAGATTTTAAGGAATTATGATTTTAAGTCAATCTATAGAGTGCATGCTTACTGTATGTGAGGACCTTGGTTTGTTACCATTGAAGACATGTTGATATATCGCTTCTTTTTTACGTTTTAAGTGAACAATGTGTATGTGTGGAAAAAAAGAAAGTCACTAGAAAAGCGACTAATGAGGGTAATGGAGTCTCTGTGTCAGACTTCATTGGCGGATCATCTGTGGACTCACCTGCCTTCAAACCTGTGCTTCAGGAAGTCGAAGAGAGCTTTCTGCATCATATCCGTCACCTGGGTGCGAGGGGTTAGGTTTAGACTTCATCACACAGACGTAGTAGTCCACCCCCCCCAGTTTCTCCCCCAGATAAACGGACCTGCCTTGAGAAGCGTTCGGCTGTAGGTTTCTTTTCAGGTTATTTCAGGTTATTCTACACTTGGCTGCAGGTTGAAAGTGTTTTCTATTACAATGAAGCAAATGGTTCCGTTTTGTAAGGGTCTGTCAAGCTTTTGGTATGCAGGGATACCGCCGGACTCTCACCTCATAGCCTTTGAGAGATGGTCCGACCAGAACCACAGGCCGCATGGAAGGGACCACATCGTACGGAGGAACTTGCTCCATCTACGAAGGGACATACAGGCACGTGAATGACCCTGAATTTGGCTTTCAAATGAATGTTATCTCTCTTCTCCAGGGCACTTAAAAATCTGTCTTTAGCGCCAATTAGAAAAACACAATGACTTGTGATGGAACAGTAGAATGCGAGAATGTCGCGTCAAAACACTATAGTACTGATATTGGGCTAGGGCTGTCGAAAAATATTCAAAATTTCAAATATCGTTTGAACTGGGTTTTTTTTTCCAAGTTCAAACTTAAATTTGAGAATTCAAATGTTTGTTTTAGGTCCCGCATTTTGCAATCAACATACAGACTGACCCCAGCCTAAGATGTGATAAATAAATGTATAGTATAGTATGGGATGTATGGACAGATAACAGTCACACAGTATGTGATCGCTGTGTGCCAGAGAAGAGCAGGCTGTATAACACACCTACCTGCTTCTGCTTCTGTTTGGCTTGGAAACAAGAGAACACAAATCAGAGGAGGCCAAGAAAAGGACCTTACAGGTGGAAGCTGTGCTCTTAAAACAAGGTGGTCTGCTCCGCCCCCACTACACAACCCCAGCCACGCCCACCCCAGTAAAAAGTCATTAATCAATCAGTGTCTATATTTTCTTTGCAATCTCAACATTTCAAAAGATACTGTGATTAAAAAATATATATATTAAGATATAGCCCGGTGCTGGGAAAAAATTAAATTCGCTGTGGATTGAACTGAGGGGTGTGGCCATCCTCGCACTATGGCTGCCCTCATCCCTCCCAGACAAACTCACCTGCAGAGGGGGGAGTGGTCCTCCGGCCCCCCGCCCCCACAGTGTTCCCTCCCATCTTCCTGCAAGACACACAGGCACAAGGGCTCACACCACCGCAAAGCTGCAGGTTTCTATGGTAACCATGTTCAAGGGTCTCAGTCCTATTCAATAAAGCTCTCCACATATCAAACATTAGAACTCGTAAAAAATAAAAAAAAGCATAAATAGAGAAGCCTCATCAGCCTGATAGCCACCCCATGCAATATTCTGGACAGTAGGGAGGTTCCAGTTTTTTTGGCATAAATTATTTTAATCTGATAAAAAACAACTGGCTGCTCAATATGTAGGGAATTGTCCAGTCACCGATGTGCATATTCTGGGCAGAAGAGACTGAATCAGTGGCAAAGTTATTCTTGTAATATACGTTTGTGACCTCTTTTTGCATAAATTATATGGCAGTATTCTTTTTTTAAGTAGAGTGGACAGTCCATACTTTTTTAAATCTTTATTCAGACGGGGGAAAGCAGAGATGGGCTAGAGTCTGAGGTGGGACCGCAGTGCAGAAAGCGCCAGGGCGGGAACAGCAGTCCCAGCCACACAGGGGGACTCCGCCCCACGGACCGCGCCACGCGGCCTCCCAGTCTACTAATAACTTCTTTTTGTCTCAACTTGCCCACAGTGGTGTTCAGGGATCTAAGAAGTTGTATGCACACAGTCACTAATATGATCATGCTCTTGGGGACTGCAGTCACTTTCAGGTCAAAATCTGTGGCGTCTTTAAGGATTGACAGATTTTTAAGCTGTTTGTAAGACATCAGAGCACAGTTGTGACCTGTAAGAAAATAGATTATCTTCATAGCAGCACAGTTGGGACACACAGAGCGACAGAAGGCTGCAAATAAAAATCTTAGATTCCCAGAAGATGGATGAATAGAAAGGACATATTTGAAATAAATGAGAAGAAATATAAAGTTAATATAAACTGAAGGAGGTGGAGGTGAGGTGAGCAGGGAAAAATATCTGTTACCTCTACAGTCCCTTTGTGAAAACATGATGTTTTATAAATAACTTGTTTTAGAAGAGGAAAGTAAGAACAAAATCATGAGTATATGTTAAAAGAACTTGAAGATATTGTACATTCAAACATATAGCAACTAGACCTAAGTAATACTCTCCTCTCATGAGAATGTCCTCTCCCTGCATGCCACTAGGGGTCAGTGTTGCTGTGCGAGCAATAGCAGATGGGTGGGATAACAGGGCGAGCAGTGGACAGGTGATGGGGATGGAAGGTGGGCGGGGCCACAATGTGGGCGGGGCCGAGACTCTCACTTCTGCTGTTTCTGTTCCTGTTTGAGTCTGATGGCCTCCAGCCGGAGGGGGCTTGGTATGAAGGCGATGTCAGCCCCCTCTTTCACCAGCCTGCCGATCCACCAGCCATTATTAAACTTCTGAAAGAGGAGGACCAGAGAAAACCACAACACAGTCACCATGTGTTCACTCGCTTCCGTCACAGAGTTGCATTTCTTAAAGATTTCTGCATTTTTTCAGTTGATTTCAGTGACCAGTTGTCTTCTTGTTGTGTAAATGTTGAAAGGGAAACACATAACATATAAAGTTCAATTCATTATGGTAAACTGGCTAAAAATCATAGCAAGAGCAAAGAAATAACATGATCCCATTGCAACTAATGCCACATTCATAATGGACATGATACCATGTGGTTATGATTTATGTCATTGCATGATGGACACAAATTATAACCACACTGTATTGAAATTTCTATTCACAGAGACTGCTGTCGCTCTACATGTGAAAGATAGACAGACAGACAGAGAGACAGACCCCTTGAATGTAATTCTCCACATGCTCTCACGTGCAAAACACTGATTGGTACAACTAAATACAATGCAACACCCATTTTGTAGGCAACGAAGACACAGTGTGCGTCCCAATACTCAAAAAATCTATCCTCTTTTCCTCCACTACCACCTCCTCTCCTCCGTGCCCCAGAAACGGATCTTTGTGTTTTAATCTAATGTTGTTGATTACATCTTAATTACGTATGAATGGTTACATATTAATTAATGTCTCAAAGCAAACCGCAATGTCAGGCACATTGTATACTATACTGTACATGCAAATACTTGTACTTGAAACATACAGGCTATTTTGCATACTTCCTTGTAGGAGACGAGTGGAGGAGAGGAGTCAAGGAAAAGAGGTGAGGAGTGAAGAATATTGGGACGCACCCTCACTCTCCCAACACTGGTCATCAAAGGGTCAGAGGGTCAGAGGTCAGATGTTACCCCCCTCCCACCACTCCTGTTCCCCTGCGGCCCTCCTCACCTCTTTGATGTGCAGAAAGTCTTTGGTTTCGAAGTTGACTGCCGATCCCTGAACCGGGCATTCTTCGTCCAGCGCCCCGCAGTAGCCCACATTTGTCTTGACCGCGAATGCCACCGGTTTGGTCTGGAAGGGACCGTGGTACAGATTGGTCGCACCCCTCAGGTACTGCATGGCATGCAGGCCTGCTGCCTACCTGTTCTCCACATATTCAGGCCGTATACAGCCTGGTTCAACATGATCACCACAGTATGGACCAGGAACTGTAGTCTCTCTCACTCACGATGACCAGCCTCATCAGTGCCATCAATGCTTTTATTACCTCCAACAAACTTAAAGGGATAGTTCTGAATTTTGGACATAATGTCTCAATTACGACTTACCCATGATGTAGTTGATTGATGGAAACCATTTTCAGATAATTCCATGCTGTCCCTTCATTTGTACATACACGTTGCTAATGCCAGCGCAACTCTATGGTAACTGGTAGCATTCACTACCAAATGCACTTAAACACTCCACAGTGCATCCAAAGCAAATAAAATACGACGACAGTATATAGTGTTTATACCATCATTTTTGAAGTCAAACTATTGTTGAATCCTTTACTTTGTGCTGACCTAATATTCTCTGTGGAAGTACGGCGGCGGAGCGAACGTGGCCACTGCAACTTGTTACTCTTCTTTGTTGTTGTAGTCGACCAGTGCCGGCACTACATTCATAAGTAAAGTATCGCTCCCCTGATAGACTGTCGTCATATTTTATTTGCTTTGGGTGCTGTGGAGTGTTTAAGTGCGTTTGGTAGTGGATGCTACCGGTTGCCATAGAGTTGCGCTAGCATTAGCAATGTGTGTATGTCCAAAAGAAGGGACAGCATGGAATTAGCTGAAAATTGTTTCCACTACATCATGGGTAAGTCGTAATTGAGACATTATGTCCAAAATTCCGAACTATCCCTTTAAGTGCACCTTGGCTAAATCTCTGAGAAACAACATTATCACTGCTTCATCACAAATCACTGTTTTATATTTAGATCTTTCAGCAGAACTTGGTGTTGCTTTCCCAGGACAAATTATACAAGTTTAAAAACCCAAGGAAAAACTGTACTTTTCACATGGTTCATGTGTCCCACCAAATAAGACTGAAAAGGCCCATCATGCCAAAAGATGTACATTATACGTTCTAAGGTGCAAGTTGTACACTCAAGGTTCCGAATGGTCCAACCTATGTTCTCCTGGCTCAGGCTCCAGGCTGTTCGAAGGCCCGGTTGTCTGGTCGTACCTTGGCTCTCTCGAGCTGCAGCTGGGCCTGGCGTTCGGCGTCACGCCGACCCGCCTCCTGGTCCTCCTCCACAGACACGTCGGAGTCCGAGGGGCGACTGGTGTAGGAATCGGCTGAACCCTGGGGGGGGAGGGGAGAAGGCGGAGTCAAGCAATGAGTTCCTCTCAGAGCAGGCCACGCCTTCCAGACGTTCAGCTGACACAAGAGGATTTAAACCTCTACACTACTGTTGGGACAGTGGCACAGCCCCCCTTGGAGCTAGTTATGGGAGACAATGAAGATTTGCGAACCCCAGAAGAGGCACAGCTACTATGTGCTGTCAATCACTGAATGTCATGGACCAATCAAGACTTTGCACTCCATAAGGAGACACTATGGGGTGCAGGGGTGCAGTATGGGGAGAAGGGGGACTTCAATTTTGCCAGTACTAATTAACACAGACAAAGTATGTATGATGTCATTGGGTTGTGAATGCAAGTGCTTCTCGTAAGCTCAGGACACTCACTGAAAATTCATGATCACACTTTTCTAAAACACCTTCTTTATGTCTTTTTATCCTAATTGTTCTTTACTGTTCAATTTGAAAGGCCCAATCCCATTTGTGGGCCTGTCCCATCATTGCCACATCCTCCATCAATTCAGGAAGGCCCTCCAGCAGGGGCTGCACATTACTTACGCCACTACCGCCACCTGCTCAACCAAGGGGAGCCGCTCTTTGATTTACTAAGAGTACTTAGTACAGAGAGTATGAGGCACATTGCTGGACTGAGAGCACTTAGTAGAGAGAGTATGGGGCACATTGCTGTACTGAGAGAACTTAGTACATATAGTATGGGGCACAGTGCTGTACTGAAAACACTTACTACAGAGAGTATGGGGCACAGTGCTGTACTGAAAACACTTACTACAGAGAGTATCAGACACAGTGCTGTACTGAGAACACTTAGTACAGAGAGTATGGGGCACAATGCTGTACTGAAAACACTTAGTACAGAGAGTATCAGACACAGTGTTGTACTGAGAACACTTAGTACAGAGAGTATGGGGCACAATGCTGTACTGAGAACACTTAGAACAGAGACCGTGGGCCACAGTGCTGTACTGAGAACTCCGCTGCACGCGGCAATCAGTTTCAGTAATGAAATGTGGCTTGTTGGAGATGCAGTATGGTATTTCGGGTGTTTCCTGTTTGTGCATGCATTTGCCCTGTCCCCGGGCCCAGTCTGGCAGGTGCCTCTCTAGTGTCGGCCAATCAGAGCTCAGTCCAGAATCTCTTAGCCCAGCAATACAGAAAGCAGCGGAAACCCAACAGGATAGAAACCGTTTGGGACAGCACTGGTGCCCTCTGTCACCATCTGTTAACCTGCTCTCTCTTTTCCTGCATTCTCTTTCTTGTTCTCTCCCTCTCCCTCCTTCCCTTTATCAACTGCTTTTTACCCTTCTCTCCCTCTCTCTCCCTTCCTCCCTCATCCCCCCCTCTCTCCACTTCCTTTTCCCCTTTCTCTCTCCCTCTCCCCCGTTCTTTCCTTCTCTCTCTCCCTCTCCTTCTCATTCCTTTGTGTCTTTTTCGCCACCCTGTCTCTCTCTCCGTTCTCAGGCTCTCCCAAGCTTCTCCCTCTCACTCCCTCCGCTCTGCTCCACCCCCCGCCCCCCCACACACACACAGCCATTCCCTCCACCTCTCTCTCTCTTTCTGACTCTTGCTCAGTAGCTGCATGATTGAGTCTAATTTAGTCCCCGGGAGCATGTCTTCAAATATTCACATCCTGTGAGCTGTAAGTCTTCAGTTAACCATGGCCGCTCTCTCCTCTCCAGGAGCGTGCTCTTTTCTCCCTGTCAGCTTCACTATGCTCCCTATAGCTCCAAAACCACACCCCAAATTCCCAAACTCAGCCCCAAAATCAGAGGAGGGAGGACTGTAACAATTTTTAGGAGAGCTGATTTGTGAACAGTGCTGGCTACACCGGCCTGTTCCTTAACTATCACTATTTGGAGATGAAGAGTACAGCACATTATCAGAACATGTTTCCCTGGGCTCTCCACACAATGGCAGCAACTTTACAATGTGCAAAGGAAGCAGGTTGACCGGGCCTCATTTAAATGAGCATATAGGGCAATAACAACTTACATCAAGCACAGCTACTCAATACCACAGAGCTACTCAATACCACAGCAAGCTCTCTTGCTGCCTCTGCCTCGCACCAGAACACTCCCAAAAAGACCCGTCCAACCTGAACCAACCCAGTCCAATTAATCTAACACTCACAGAACCCTCTGGCCAATGTTACATTTAGTTTTTTTCACTCACACACACACACACACACGCACACACGTATGCGTGCACACATACACACACAAACACATTCACTACCACACTCATATATATATACTCACACAAAAAAAAAAAAAAAATGTATTTATACACACACACACACGGCTACATGAATACATGCACGCACAAGAAAGCCACACACATACACCAGACTGCATTATCCAGTAAAAATTCAGGGATACACGGGGAGAGAAAGAAACTTCCTTTCCCCAGATCCCAGACTGTCAGTTGTGTAGGAACGAGGCTGTGCAGAATGAATGAATAATTTAGAGAAGTGGTGGGCGAGAGAAGCGGGGCTTAACTCTTCTCTCTGCCTCAGCATTCACTGTTTAAAGGGAAGTCACATGATCACAGGTAACACTAATGTTAATCGCCCTCCCTCCCTGTCTCGTAATGGTAGTAATACAAAAATAATAATGGAACAGCGGGAACCTGCTTGTAAGCACGTCGGGTATGAGAATAAACCAGATGTAGTGATGCAGCAACATAACGTCATTCTCAATAACTGAGTTCTACAAAAACGATGTGGCAGGGCCAGATCATTGAGCCTTTGTGCCGTCCTAGGTGAGATCGTGGAGGGGGTGGGGGGGGGGGGGGGGGGGCGGGGGTAGTGATCGAGGAACGGGAGAATTTTGGCAACTATCATGAACGCAACGCATTCCATTTTCCCATTTTTCCCCTTTGTTTGGTGCCCCCCCCAACCCCTTTCCTAGACGGCAAGTGTCCACCCATACTGATTGTGCCGTAGGCGACCGCCTATATCGCCTATGCCTAGAACCGGCCCTGTGGTCTGATATCATGACTGGACCGTGCCCGTGGGGACTGCGGCTGGCAACCCCGCAGGGCGATTCATAGTTGGCTCGAGCGTCATCCACAGGCTTCCAGCCAGCCGACATGACAGTGCCTTATGGTGCACTAGCGCCCCCCCACTGCTCAACAGAGTGCCTGCAAGTTCAACAGCACAGCTGCACATGAAGTGTCTTCCTCCAACTCATGTCTGTGTGCGCCTGACTTACAAACTGCTGTGTGATAAGAAGCGTTATCGCACAGTCAGCACCGCACACTCTTGTCTGCGCTTTACTGAATCAATAGCGGGGGTGCTGATATAGGACTGGGCATTCCAATCTAACGAAAATAAAGGCGGGAAAGCATTTTAAAAAAGAGAGAAACTAGCATAGCTTTGTTTACTGACATTATGTTGATGAAACATGCCTTCATTTATGAACACTTTTTTTTTTCACCTATATTTTTCTACTTTTTCTACTGTATTACAATTTGTTTATACAGCGCTTTCATACAAGAACACAAAGTGCTTAACAGGGTAAGATGGCAGGGCCCACGAGACAAAAATGTACATGTAAGAAGTACCAAAATACAGTACATTAATACAGCAATTACACACTTCAGCTCAAAGCATCTTGGAAAACGTGTCTTTAGCCTGGTTTTAAAATAGACTGGGGAATTTTCAAGTGGTGTGGGTAGGGCATTCTTCAGATCCTTGCAGCAGCGTAAAACACACTGCATTTAAAGGACATAGTACGGCCCAGAAACCAGAATTAGTCATGCAATAAATCTATCATTCCGTAGCTCTAAACATCACATCAATTTGTCCTTTTTTGGTACTTTTAAAATTAAACATTTTAAAGGTATTGTCCATTTAATCTCTGTACGTAATCACACTATACAACTACAACCCCAATTCCAAAAAAGGTGGGACAGTATGTAAAATGCACATAAAAGCAGAAAGCAGTGATTTGTAAATTCTCTTTTACATATATTTAATTGAAAACAGGACAAAGAAAAGATATTTAATGTTTTACCATATCGACATTATTGAATTTTTGTAACTATACGCTAATTCCGAATTTGGAACTTCAAAAAACACCTGTTTGGAACATTCCACAGGTAAATAGGTGATGCTATCATGACAAGGTATAAAATGATATCAAAAGACTCTTGATATCTTATTTTCAGGTACTCTTACAAGCGATACTATAACCTCTCTGCATTTGAATGGATCTCTATGGGGATTGGGGGGTGGGACTAGATTAAGCTGTAAATTACACTGGAATAGTATGGAACTCATGGTTGGCTAAATGGCTGTTGGGGTTTGTACATTGTAGCAATGTTGATACTTTTATTGATTACATTATCACATTTAATGGATTCCTAAACAAGTTTAATACTTTCTGTATAAGTGAAAAATAAATGGAAAACAAAACACAGTAGCTGTTTAAGTGGGGCTTTATCATGCACACTCTACCCTCTCTGTGACACAGGTTTCAGAAGACTGGGAGGACACTCCACAGTCACATGTTCCTTGAACGAGAACTACTTCAACACTAGAGGGCGTACTTGCAAAAATGTGTCCACGCCAATTGCCAATTGTGCAAATTTGGATATCGGCCAGACTGGACAGGCAGATGTATCAGTTGACCTCTAGCAGTAAGATGTTCTTAAACTGGCAGTTTCAAGGCAGTTTAAAACAATAAGATATTTTAAATTGCCGTGATAGAAAGCGTACACGGCCATTTTGTTTCCCTTGTCTCGGCCTTCATTGCAAAGTCGTTGCCTACGCTGTGCATGAGATGTTGGTGAAACGCTTGATGAGAATTTTATTACAATGCTACCTGAGAAGACTAGCTTTGTCAAGCACAACAGAATTTTAAAAACTTAGGCCCAAGTCTTATGACTTACAAAAACAAATCAAGCTATGCCTTTTTTATGTATACCCACACAATAAACCTGAGTAAAATGGATTGAAGTCAGTATGGTGAATCTTTCCTTTAAAGTTAGGACGGTGTGTTTCCTCCACGCCCTTATCTCCTCCAGACAAGAGCTCAAGGTTTCAAGGTTCCAGAGCAGCGCAGAGATATCCGGAGCTATATTGAGGTGTATTGTGTATCATCAGCATAGCAATGAAATGGGATACCATGCTTCCTGCTGACACGAGGAGGAGGGGAGGAGATTAATGGTGAGAACAGGGCCTGACTCCTGTGGCCAGAGTCCAAACACCATTCACTTACACACACACACACACACACACACACACACATTTGAGCGCACAGACCCAAGCATGTAAACGTGTGTACTTACACATCTGTTTTTGAAAACGACCATTTTGATGTTGACTATATGAAGTATTACCAATGGCTCAAGAAAATTCTTTGAATTTGAAGTATTTAAGATACTTTCTTGAGAAAAAAGTATTTTCAAAGGCCTGCTTCTTGAACTCTAACCAGCATTTGCCAAATACTTCAAATACTATTTAACCCTTGCAGGTCTAAGCCTATTTTCCCAATTTTTTTTGTACCCCAGATTTAAATATGCAGGCCTACAATGTAACATCAAGCGTTACATCTATTTTTTCAGCTTGAACTGATTCTTGTTATCCTGTGCTCTCTAAAGGTGCTGACAGGAGCTGTCAGTAACTTCACCAAGCAGCCATGCAAACAAAACCGGAGTTTACTGCTGTCCCACACAGATCTCTATATCATCACAATAGACCGTGATGGGGGAACGGCACAGCAATACAGTCTATCCAGGTTGTTACAAAGCGGTGATTACTCAGATAGCTTGCTTTGCTCCTATTGAGTAGTGATAGTGCAAAATACTCTACATGTAGCTGTGGATTTCAGTTTCTACATGAAAATGGCAGCAGAGTTATGAAACAAAATCGTTAGAAGATTGATTTTCTAAATCATGCTCGGTCGGTTTAGAATACATTTTAGATACCCAGATAAAATGGGTATCTAACCAGCACAACCATTTATGTTGTATGACCTAATGAAAAGCCTATGTAAAATTTCATTAATACATTGCAGACAATAATGAGAACTTTTTATAATTTATCATGTGACCTATTTCCCTTTACAAATCTGCTGTATTTTATAGTAGTTTTATTGTAGTTCCACCCTTAACTGAAAACATTAAATAAGACCTGTCAACATTGTGCTGGTTTTATTTGACATAACATCAATGAATATATGACAATATTTCCAAATACATCCATGAAAATAACATACATACATACAGTGTATCACATATTTACTAAAACAAACGCGTTCAATTTAGATGACTTTCAACGACATTCAAATAATTTCTTTCCAAATTTCGAATTTAAATTATTATATAAGTATGTATTGACCCACATCTGGCACAGAGAGAGAGAAACAGAGAGATAGAGAGATAGAGAGATGGAGAGATAGAGAGACAGAGAGATAGAGAGATGGAGAGATAGAGAGACAGAGAGATAGAGAGCTGCTATAGTTCCTCTCTCAATTGCGTTGTTTCAATGCACTGCATTCACATGCATATTCACAAGCATGAAACACAGCAGACTGCTAAAACACAAGCCTCTGCTATGACACTTGTTTACTGCTATATGGACCTCACAGCCTTCTGTCAAAATTATAACAAAAACTTATTCTCACCTAGCCTTATGCAGCACCTCCATGAAACAGCAAGCGATTCTGAAATTTCTGAGTAGTGGCACAGTCTGCCCAGCAGAGGGAGCCACAGTGTCTAAAACGCTCTTCCGCAGGATTCTGCATTACATAAGAGGGAGTGCTGCCCCTGTTTCAGCCGGCGTTGTGGCGGCCCAGTTCTGCAAATGCTTTACAGTGCAGTTTTTCCCCCACCCGAAGCAGAAACGACCTGACTCTTTCAGACAGTAATAATGTATCATATCTCTATCCAAATGCTATTTTGCACACGCAATAGGCAATGTTAAGAGGATGTGATACCTGGTCAGACACTACAAACATCATACTGTAATGGTCATTTTTACATCACTTATCAATGAGAAAACACAATGTTCAGCTATGACCATATGCACACACCTCCTCTTACTGTCTACTGTGTGTTGTTTTATCTATGTGTTTTCTTTGTCTTCCTAAACAATTTATCAAGATTGATATTGGATACTGCAGCATCTTCCATAATAAACTTTTTAAACACCCATGCACCACCACCCCTCAAACAAAAAAAAACAAAAAAACAGGAAATGCCACACCTCTTATTACAATGATTACCATATATGGGTTAATTGCCTCATATCGCCAACAGTTCTTCGGGGTTGACCAATGAAAATGCAGAGCAACATTGTATGGATCCTCCAACGATTTACAACAATCAAGACTATTCTCAAGCATGGCCCTTCCATGCATTGAAAGTAACACGGCCAACTAACAAACCCGTCTCCATCACGTCGGAACAGGTACAGTAGTTATTGTATAATTGCAGAAATTTTAGAAATAGACTACAATAAGAAAACCAAACTGGATTAAGAAAAGTGAGAAATCGAAAGATGCTGATAGAAAAGAGGAAACGTTAAAAATAAAACACGATAACGGTTCTGCAGGCTGCAGCCAGGTAGAGGAGGGAGAGAGAGAAAGCGACTGCTTTATAAAAAAGAAAAGGAGGGAGACGCAATGAAAAGCTGCAAATCTGGGGCGGGAAAAGAACAGAAGCGCGCGGGCAGGAACCCGGAGCGGAAAACGAATGGAACCGGAGTCGGTCAGACAGACAGAAGGACAGAGCCTGGCCTACCTCGCCGATGAGGATTGTGGCGCTGTTATCAGACACAGACATGGGACTCTGTCCCGCGATCCCTGCCTCTCTCCATGGGAGCGATGCTCCTGCAATCCAGCTTTCACGGGCCAGGGAAGCTGAATGCCCGCGAAAACGCGCTCAGCCCGCGTGCTCCATAATGACGTTACCGCGGTCCGCCTGCTCTCTGAGCTGCCATTTCTCCATACATAATTGATGCGCTGAATATCGCGCTGGAGCACATCCGCTCCGACTGCAGGCTGGCAGGGAACATTCGCGTCTCAGAATACGCTGATATTTGCTTCAGGCGGCACCCTTGCAGCCGTCCCGTACCGTAAAATCCCAAATCCATGTCACAGAGGAAATCAAACTCCTTCTTGAAGCGAGCATGCAGAACGGGTGGTGCAATTAAATGTAGTTCTACAAACCCAGCTCGGTGAAATATGAGTGTTCTTTCTTAAAAAACAATAGCGTGTGATTAAAAACGTTAGGATAAAAAAAACCGCTGCCTCATCACATTTTTCCACAGTGGCACTGATAAATTACCCAGTAGCACTGGCTATATTATGACTCTTAATAATATCTTTGTACCGTGTAGCCTACTCCCCTTAGAAAAGAATGACCTTTCTCCTCTCCAATGCAAGCTAAGAAGTAGGCTATTTGTGGTTAATATGAGAGCAGGCTGTACCGCAGAGCTTGGCCCATTGTTTCAGAGCTTAACAGGGACACATCTGACCTGACTTTAGCCATAAGGCCAAGCAAGCCTGGCCCTCCCACACAAGGGAGATACATTATGGGTGACCTCCTTATTCTAAAGAGCTTTCATAGGCCTACTAATCGTGAGTTAACAAAAAAGTGACAGGTCCTATACTAATATGTTTTATATGAAACATAGAACATTGCCAAAGCAAATGTATGAAGCACAACAGCATAAAACAATTTCAACTAACCTTCAGTAGAATGTCAGAGATAGGCTACAAACCTTAGATTTAGCCTACAAACTGACCAGTCAGCCAAAGAAGTTATGAACTGTTAACTGTAGACTGGTTACAGAAAAAACATGATCAACAGCTTGTTTGAATATTGGCTATTATTCAAACCATTCCAATAAATGATTCAAATTCAAATTGGTGTGTGATGAGGTTCTACAGTTTTAGGTTTATGGGACAGTGAAATATACTGCATTTTATCACAGATGGTTATTAAGGTCCACCCATCATCAAACTGATATACTGTATATTTATGTCATGTTTGAAACAATTTAAGAGTGTTTTTCCAAAACTCACTCAGTCCAGTTTTGATAAACCATATTTTTCAAGGTGTTATTTTTCTGATAAATGGTTAGATATTTTCAGTTGTGCTTTTACACTATTTAAGTATTAAAACGTGATTTGTCATGCAAAAAAAAAACTTGAACCACTTAAAATAAACTAAAATGTTGATTTTCTCAAAATTGGTCAAAGTTGACAGTGAGTTTTGGAAAAATACTCAATTATTTGTTATTTTACTATATCATATTGTCAAAATATTTTACTATATCATTCTAATTATACAATTTTCTTTCTTACTGTTTTTGGTAAAAGTTGGAAATTGCATGTCCTCCTGCATAGTATCATTTATTTATATTTATAATTATTCAAATATCAAAACATAAGATTGTACTGAACTACTGATCAGAACAAAGTCACATTAAAGACATCTCATGCTCCGTCTTTAAACCATAAAAATGATTCATGTTAATGAATTGGTGCTTTAAAAAGAAGTTTATGTTTAATTAAGAAGGCAGCTTAAGGATGTCCCATCTCTTAAGGGAAACTCATGACAGAATCTTTAATTACCTTTGTCTGCCAACGCACATGACGGAAACTTTAAATACCTCCACTGCACATTACACCGGACAGGGCCCATAAATATCTCCACCTCACACAGGTCACAAACACATGTCACCCGAGGGTGGGTTCTGCTCAGAATGGTTACTGTGCCATAACCCTAACGAGATGACCATTACCCTAATGAAGGGACCACTGCCCTAACGAGGTGACCGCTGTCCTAATGAAGGGACAGCTGCCCTAACGAGGTGACTATTACCCTAATGAAGGGACAGCTGCCCTAACGAGGTGACCGCTGCCCTAATGAAGGGACAGCTGCCCTAACGAGGTGACTATTACCCTAATGAAGGGACAGCTGCCCTAACGAGGTGACTATTACCCTAATGAAGGGACAGCTGCCCTAACGAGGTGACTATTACCCTAATGAAGGGACAGCTGCCCTAACGAGGTGACCGCTGTCCTAATGAAGGGACAGCTGCCCTAACGAGGTGACTATTACCCTAATGAAGGGACAGCTGCCCTAACGAGGTGACTATTACCCTAATGAAGGGACCACTGCCCTAACGAGGTGACTATTACCCTAATGAAGGGACAGCTGCCCTAACGAGGTGACCGCTGCCCTAATGAAGGGACCGCTGCCCTAACGAGGTGACTATTACCCTAATGAAGGGACAGCTGCCCTAACGAGGTGACCGCTGCCCTAATGAAGGGACCGCTGCCCTAACGAGGTGACTATTACCCTAATGAAGGGACAGCTGCCCTAACGAGGTGACCGCTGCCCTAATGAAGGGATCGCTGCCCTAACGAGGTGACTATTACCCTAATGAAGGGACAGCTGCCCTAACGAGGTGACCGCTGCCCTAATGAAGGGACAGCTGCCCTAACAAGGTGACTATTACCCTAATGAAGGGACCGCTGCCCTAACGAGGTGACCGCTGCCCTAATGAAGGGACAGCTGCCCTAACGAGGTGACCGCTGCCCTAATGAAGGGACAGCTGCCCTAACGAGGTGACCGCTGCCCTAATGAAGGGACCGCTGCCCTAACGAGGTGACTATTACCCTAATGAAGGGACCGCTGCCCTAACGAGGTGACTATTACCCTAATGAAGGGACCGCTGCCCTAATGAGGTGACTATTACCCTAATGAAGGGACCGCTGCCCTAACGAGGTGACTATTACCCTAATGAAGGGACCGCTGCCCTAACGAGGTGACTATTACCCTACTGAGGTGACTATTACCCTAATGAAGGGACCGCTGCCCTAACGAGGTGACTATTACCCTAATGAAGGGACCGCTGCCCTAACGAGGTGACTATTACCCTAATGAAGGGACCGCTGCCCTAACGAGGTGACCATTACCCTAATGAAGGGACCGCTGCCCTAACAAGGTGACTATTACCCTAATGAAGGGACCGCTGCCCTAACGAGGTGACTATTACGCTACTGAGGTGACTGCTGCCCTACTGAAGGGGACGCTGCCCTAATGAGGTAAGCACTGCTTAATGAGGCAAAGGTAAGAGGTCAGACTGAAAGGTGGGGTGAGTCGGTGGTGAGGCCCCTTTAATGGGCGGGGTGGGGGGGCAGGGAGATGCCCAAGGAGCAGGAAAGTGCTGTGTTGTTCCTCTCCGTTTCGGGTTGATTGAACCCCTCTACCCGGGGGGCACCGGGGCCCTCACTTTACCGTCCGCCCGCCCGCCCGCCCGCCCGCCCGTCGCCCCTGCAGCAGGCTCTGCTCCTTCTTCAGCTTGGCTGGCCTTGCCATTGCCCGTCTTGTAAGAGCTCTCCGAATGGATGCCTCCCAGCCCATCTTCTCGATTGTGTGCGTGTGTGCATGTGTATGTTTTTAAAGCGCTCGCATTAACAAGGCCCGCTGCCTCCTTTATCCCCCACTCTTTTCGTTCTCAGAAGACAGGGGTGGAGCGACGGCAGCGCCGGGGCGATTCTTTCCTCCTCATTAGCGCTGTCGTCATCATCCGTCAAAAAAAGGAAAGGAAAAGAAAAGGAGAAAAAGCAGATAGTGAACACAGTTGAGAAAACGGTAGAGCGAGAAGGGAATGGAGAGAGAGGGATGGATACAATTAGGTGAAGAGTAGCAGGAAACAGAAAGGAAGAGATGGATAAGTGCAGAGGGGTATAAAGCAGAAAGGAAGAGATGGATAAGTGCAGAGGGGTATAAAGCAGAAAGGAAGAGATGGATAAGTGCAGAGGGGTATAAAGCAGAAAGGGAGAGAGAAGGAGGAGAGATGAAGAGAGGTGGAAAACAGAGGGATAGGGTTCAGGGCGAGGGTTTGGAGGGGCAGAGAGAGAAAGCCGGCGGCCTGCGGTCTGGAAATTGAAAAGGGAGTGTTTTTTATCGCTGGAAGTAGCTTGGTCTAAATTTAGTCTCCTGCCATCCTGTTCTCTCTTATTCTGCCCGGTGATCAGTCTGCACACGAGAGCCTTGATGACCTGTGACACTCCTGTACCGAGGGGGGAGGGGACGGAGGAGGGGGGCACAAAACTCACTGCTGAGAAGGGAAGGAGCGGGAAAAAAAAGAACTGTCAGCCCTTAAATACTGCACCAAGCATTGCATTCGGTTTGAATAAGTGCCGCTGGGGTGACGCCCACAACACAGTGTCCTGTTGCTGACCCCAGGTGCAGCCAGGTGGAGGGCGTGAATCACAGGAGCCGCCGCCTCGCCCCTCGGCTGGATCCGGGTCCCAGGTGACGTGCTCCTCTCCCACCGATGAATGCCGTTGCCTCCTAGGTCCAAAACGCGTGCAGCAAATTGGCTGCTGTAAACCCCTCACACTGCTGAAAAAATCTTGTGCAAAGTGCAAGGTTGTTTGTGGTAAAACCAGAGCTCGAAGCTGTAAGACGTGTTTATCGCAATCACACAAGTGAAGGTTTGATACGGCATCCCGTGAAACTGTCCGACATAGCGGACCTCTTCCGGTTCAGGTTATGTTCCAGGTACCCGCCACATCTCCAGAACAGACACTCCGAATGGTCCAGATGGATCAGCTGCTTCAGTGAGTTTTTGTAAATGTTCACATCCTGTCTGATTTGGATACTGCTATTCAAAGACTCAAATGCCTTGCTCTTCAGAACCGTTTATGTACGGTCGTGTGAACAAAAGGGGGTGCGAGCGGTTGGCAGCCCCACAGGGTGATGCATCATCAGCCACAGCGTCGCTCAGGGAGGGAAGGATCCAGAGGTCATCTCACTATGGACTAGCGCCCCCACTGGTCAATCAGGGACCCACAGTCTGCTTACTCAAGCTCATCTCTGTGTGAGCTGAACTTGTGGATTGCGGAGTGGCTTCACACCCCACGTTTTGGAGATTGCGCGCTTGTCTGCGCTGTCCAGAACACATTGTGGAGATTGCAACCATGAGTGCGCCTGGTTAACGTGATCATGAATTGGGCAGTTAAAGAGGGAAAAGGCATAAATCAATACATTAGCAGGTGCAGCCTGACGGCATCTTCACGTGAAGCTTCTCCCTGCCGCATGATCGTAGACTCGGTGGCATCGTTACAGTGATTTCTAACCCACTGGAAGAATGAGGATGCAAACTCTTAACTACTCAACAGCCAACTCACCCCCCCCTTCAAACTTTGCCTCTGCCACATGCTTACGTTGTGAATGCTCGATGTGGCGATTGACTGTCGCAGATGTGAGTCGCGAGCCTTAGCGGCTGACTCACGGATGTTTAATCCTGCCCAGCAGTGGAGGGTGTGGCAACCCCTGTAAGTTTGATGCTGCCTCTACAGCCGCTCCACTGCGCTGGCCTCTTGGTTATAACAAGCCATCAGCAGTCCGTTACACTAACAGACACTAAGACTGCATCACACATCCCATAATTATCCACTACCCTGCACTCTCCTACAGCCACTACCCTGCACTCTCCTACAGCCACTACCCTGCACTCTCCTACAGCCACTTTGAAACTAACTCAATGATTTCCCTTTGTTGACTGCTCAAGATGATTCAAAGAAAAAAAGAGAAGAAAACAAGAAGCTGGGATGGTTTTTGCATAACTCGTGTTAGTGGTGGTGATTTAATGGAGAGACAATTAAGATATTAATCGTCCGCATTAACAGACGCTGATGTGAATTCTGTAAGATAATAATGTCCACTAATGGTTGGGGAACTGGAGTGAAGACCAAAGGGCGCCCCCACAGTCTCCACTAGACTTCCACTATGGGATGAGGGAGGTTTTATCCTAAGGGAGATTTTACCATGTGCTCCCTATCTGGGATAACTCATCTGGGCCACCTAGTTTTTCCTTATAGTGGAATTACTTCCACTAATTTATGGCCTGTTGTAAAAAGGTAGACAGACGGTTATTGTTTTCCCACAATTCTCTCTTTCTGGGTTTTTTTTTTTTGTTACCACATTTGGCTGGTCATCCTACCATTTGTTTTCTCTGGTTATACTGCTGTAACTGCATTTTGTTTGCTCTATAACTATTTCAATTGACTGGTGCCTGAGGTTTCAGGGTCAAGGGTGGAGCCCTGCTGTTGTGCCCTTAAGGAAGCTGTTTAATCTCAGCTGCCTCCGTGGGCATCCTGGGATACTGAGTTTACCGACCCTAAATCAAGGCAATGAAAATTCCACACTCTCACAAACCCATACAGTATGACTACAACGGCATAAACAAGCACGGCACTGAAAAAAAACCTGACACCCGTTACTTTTGCACTGAGATATTCTGAATACTCACATGCATACAGGACACACACATCTGTAACATCTGCACACACACATGTTCAAACACTGTCATTCACGCACACACTTTCATATGTAAATGCTCCCACTTGCACGTGTGTACACTCACACGCGTGCACACACAAACACACACACACAAAGCTGTGCTCGCACTCTCCTGAGAGCAAGCTTTTAGTGCTCGGACTCATGCAGTATTTAATTCGTCCCGCAAAAGAAGCCCAGCCCAGCCCCGCCCCCCTCCCCCCACCTCACTGACACCACATAGAGGACTGAACATCTACCAGAAAAAGACAACCATGAACTACTAAACCAACACCACCCTGGGGTTACTGAAACCATCCCCCATACCCCCATGGTCCAAGCTCCGAGGACTCCTCCACACTGTCCCAACGTCTGCAAATGTGGCACAAAAACTACCCTGCCTTTCCACACAATACTTCAACTTTCACACTGCCCTGTCTTTCACCCACTCCGCACTCTGACTCTCTTTTGAAATATATTGTGTGTTTGAATTTATCTGGAGCAGTTCTGACAAGAAGGTGAGGGTAAAAGAACCAGACTTGTTTCTTCTGTGGGTAGTGCAAGTTCAAATAAAACAGCATATTATGATATATATATATTTATCATATATTTATATTTACTGAGCACTAGAAAATATCCCAACAGTAAATAATTCCTAACATGTGAATATGCCCTAAGTTTCATGTAGAAGCAGAGAGAGGTGCAGAGCAGGCTGTGGTGTAGAATCACAACTCTCACGAACAGAGAGCACTTGCTAACAGAGAGAACTCCCGCTAACAGAGAGCAGTTCAGTCTAACAGATAGAGAGCTCCTACTAACAGAGCGCAGTGCATGCTAACAGAGAAATCTCCCATTAAGAGAGACAGCTCCTGCTAGCAAAGAGCAGCTCACGCTAACAGAAATCTCCAGGACTTTCTGTACTCACTCAGTCTGAGGCTAAAGGAGGGTAGCTGGTGTTTCGCTCCACTCTTGTTACTCAGTCATCATGGTGCGTTTCCTCTCTCGGCTAGCAGTGAAGTGTACTGTAGCGTGCTTTTAGAGTACCACTCAAGAGTCTCTCTCTCTCCCCCCCTATCTTGGGTGCTCTCCCTCTCTCTCTCCCTAGCTCAGCTCTCTCTCCCTCTCTTTCTCTCTATCCCCCCCCCCCCCCCAGTAATACCACTACTTTGCTGGCAGCGACGTCATTATGGTCTCTGACTTCTACTGCCTCCCTCTCTCTCTCTCTCTGTCCTACTCTGTGCTTAATTTATCATTTTCCTATACCCTATTGTCTTCCTTTTTCACTCCCTTCTTCTTCCTCTATCTTTATTGGAGTTCATTGTCTTATGAAAGAGCACCCCCCCCCCCACCCCCCCTCGCTTTTCTCTCTTTCTGTCTTCTCCCTGCTTATTTCCTGTCCCTGAGATGCACTGGGGGAAAGACTAGGGGAACGTGCTGCGAGACACACTGCACGCACCCCTCCACATCATTCCACTGTGCTCCATTCTCTGCGCTCTCAGATCTCTTCAGACCCAGTCCCACTCAGATCTCTTCAGACCCAGTCCCACTCAGACCTCTTCAGACCCAGTCCCACTCAGACCAGCAGGTCAGTGGTACACTCTTTCCCTTGGTGAGCCACGGAGCGGCAGATTTCCCTTTTCATCTTTAAATCAGCTACCAGTTCAGACCTTAGAAACCAGGTGAGGTGAGTTAACTGTATAATTAAGAGCTTTAATTGATCCATTAAGCTTCAAGCAACAAAAACCTGCACACCCTGCAGCTCTACAAGGACAAGAGCAGAGACCACTGTCCCAGATCAATATGGATCAGTGGTTCTCCAGACTATCAAACTGGGCTGGTAACCAGATCATCATTTGCACTGGTCTGGCAACCCATCCATCACAAATCTCAAGAAAAAAGGAATCAGCTCGCTAGCTTTTACAGTCAGTGCAGTCAATTGACATGTGTATTTGGTGAAGGCACAGGGCTTTCTTGTGAAGGTTGCAAGAGAAAAACATACAAGGAAGCAATGAAGTAGATGGACAGAGCTGTTAGCCATTTGCGCGAAGCACCTGTCTGTCACTTCATTCAGATACACAGTGACATTTATGCTGTACATCACTGTCACTCACTTGGAATGTGTATGACATCTGTTCCATTGAGCAAACAAATGCAGAAATTTTGGACTGTTTTCAGTGAAATCTCAGTCTTTTCTCAGTCTCTGAGAAACAACAACAGTGGCTCACCATGGGGCCTAAAGGCACCCACTGACCAGCTATTTGCACTCACTCAAGACAGCTGCCTCTTCATTTTCCCAGTGCTTAGATCACTGAGATCTCAACTGGGATGTAACTACATGGCGTACCCCCAGGGTCAGGGTAAGTGCACATTAAAGGTGCACTATACAGGGGTGGCTTTCCCAAAGCATGTCATAGCGAAAAGTATGTCGTGAAACGTGTCGTGAAGATATACTGGCCATTCACGACGCTTTCCCAAAAGTGCTCGTAACTCAAAGAGATCGTGAAATGTGTCGTGAGTTCAAGACAACATTGGACTAGTCGTGAAATCTCAAGTGTGTCTTGAGATGCGGTACTACGTGCAAGTCACACCTCTGCAGACAGAGGCCGCAAACTATGCGATAGATACAACAACAACAACAACAACTTAGTCTAGAGCAGGTGTAATCAATTATACCATCATAGGGTTTATAAGGTCTTATTGTGACCTGTGCTGACATGTTACATTGTACATTCACAATAGGCAAAATAATTTAAATAAATGTAGACAGCAATTATTGGATCCTATCAGTTTGCCAAAAGCATTATATAGTTAAGATAATATTAGATTATTTTGTTTTTATTTTCGTTGCTTGTGTAAAGAACAAGGTTCTGGCGGGGCTCAAACCACTGAACTTCAGTGGGAGAGGCCACGGCGCTAACCACTGCGCCAAAGATGAATTCACTGTTAACAGAGGAGTTAGGCTGCCTGACAAGCCTATTATTTACTTATTATATTTATCTTCTCTTTAGCTCCATCTTTTTTTGTCAGTTAGATTTGATCAGATTTAAAACGAAAAGCAAAGAAAAAAATATTCAGAGATGATCATAACTCTACAATGCTTTTGGGAAAGTGGCTGATAACGATGTGTGATGCTTTCTGTGGTGTGAATCGGCTTTGCTACATCGACCTGTCGGGTCTGTGTTACTCAAAGTTTGTTGTGAAAGTGTGTCTTGAAATATTCAGTCCACGACATACTTTGGGAGTCATGAAAATTTCAAGACATGTCTTCAAAAAGATTGTGAAGTGTGTCGTCAATTCTGAAGACACATCGGAATTGGGAAAGCCACCCCAGGATGTTTAGCCTTGCTGTGGACCTGTGATTACAATCAAAAAAGTCTCCTCCTCTGTCCTCAACACCGCCCACTCAAGGTAAATGACCTTGTCCCATCTAGCTACCTAACGTAGCTAGCTGGATATCTAGAGGTAACGATACTTACAGATCCAACAGCAAACACGCCAACTCCACGTCGCTTTTCATCCTCTTGCTAAACTTCTGTGGTCGCCATCGAGGGAAAGCAAATCCTAGGTTGACTCTGCTTCTTGCACATCAGCTTGTTGTTTGGCTTTGCTGTACTTGTGTGTCTTCACCTCCGCCATTGCAGTAGCTAGCTAAACGCCCCACTGAAACCTCATAGGCTCTGTAGCCACACCCACCCCTCCCCACACAGAAAAGAGCATCACTACCCGAAATGTCCCAAACACATCTTAGAATAATAAATACAGGCAGAGGAGCAAGGATTTGGCAAATGTGCGGCATCATAGCTATGACTGAGCATGGTTATTTTATACTATTTTCAAGGTAAAAATCCTGCATAGTACACCTTTCGGGGCTAACTACAATTAAGATTACAGTAGCATTGAAAAACTTCACTCTTATAAACATGGGCCAGTTATTTTACGTCAGGAAGAAAGTATTAGTCAGAGCATGACTGGACTGACCTTGTACAGTTGTGCGTCACTTTGGGTTTTATAAAACCAGAGAATGTACAATTTATAATTGATAAAGACAGTGCATGAAACAGACGGGAAGGGAGAGAAGGAAGAGGGGGAGGGGTGGGGGAGATGAGGGAAGCATCTATCCAAATTTAGTCAGAGCGCTCTGTGGTGAATAAAACATTAACTGAGGGGAGATTTAGATCTAAAATGGGAAACATTACCTGTCTCAAAAAAATACTTACAGATTATCTGGTACAGTCCCCATTCCTGTGATTTGCACTGCAGGCGTCTGTCAGTCTGTCAATCAGTTAGTCAACAGGCCTGTCAGTTATTGAGTCTGTCAGTGTTTCTATCTGTCTTTCAGCTACTCCATAAATCAGGAGAATCTGTCAGTTCAAAGTCTGTGGCCTTGTGAGTCTGTCAAACTGTAAACCTATGAGACTTTCAGACTGTATATTTGTCATACTCTCTCTATAACCCAGTCTGCCAGCTGAAATGTTCAACCGTGTGTTCCACTCTTTGAAAGCTCTCACAAGCTGGGCAAGTGAGCCATCTGTGGGGATCAACTAAAGAAGTTGATGAAAACCACTACTGGTGGCCATCATCAGAAAATCACATATCTGAAAGGCTGAGGAAATTTACGGTAAACCATGAGCTCACAAAGTGCAAGAAATAGCTTTTACTGCATCTATACATCTCTCTCATTCTGTCTTTATACCTTGTTGTCTCTACAATTTACAATTTAGCAATTTGGTAGATGCATGTAGCCAAATTAGCTTACAAAAGTGTATTTTACATGGTAAGCAAAGAGCTATAAAGATAGACAAGTTACATTCAAGTAACTTCAAGGTGCTTGCCTGAAGACCTGTGAGATAAAGGGAGAGAAGGGGTAGGTTGATTTTAAATGTATTTACAATACTGAGGTTTAGTTTGAAAAGTTGAGTTTTAAGATTTGTTTGCGGGAAACAGACAGTGAATCTGCCATCCTGACTGTTCGGGAAAAGTCTTTGCACCATCAGGAGACGAGGGCGTAGCCAGGGTAGACTGTGAGGAGCTCAAAGAGACGGGACAACACGCTGGGTGAGAGAATGCTGTATGGAGAGGTCTGGTTGGAGTGTATTGTGGAATCTGTCTGAAGATAGGAAGGGGCAGTGGCATTTGCAGCTTGATATTTCAGTGTGAGCTATTTTAATTGAATGGGCAGCCACTGGGAGCCATGAGGGGTGTTCAGAAGTGGTGTGGCACGTGTGAATGAAGGCACGTTGAAGACCAGGTGGAGAGCAAAATTTACATCCCCTGCCTCATTGTTCCCCAATCACAGCGGCAGAAGCTCTGCCATCCTGGGTGATCCTGTGGCCAACTCTGTGTCATCTACAGGACCCCGGACTACAGTCCGCTCTGACCTGGTCAGGATTCATTCACGACCATGAAGCTCATCGCTGCATTAAGAGGTCAGACACATCCAGTTCCAAAATCTATGAATTATTATTGCCATTATAATTATTTGTTTTAGCAGGCATCCAGACTGAACGTGACTTTGAGACAAATCATGCAGAGGTTGACTGAAGCACATCAGGTACAAGTCCCTTTCTCAAGGGCACATCAGGTACAAGTCCCTTTCTCAAGGGCACATCAGGTACAAGTCCCTTTCTCAAGGGCACATCAGGTACAAGTCCCTTTCTCAAGGGCACATCAGGTACAAGTCCCTTTCTCAAGGGCACAACAGTGGTGCTCTGCCTGGGATCTGACCCCACAACCTCCTGGTTTCACTCTCTTAAACATCATCACATACAGACAGACAGTCCTGAACACCAATTGCCGCCATTATGACCTCTAAGTCTGAAGTTGTGCAACAGGCGTCACAGATACCCAGGTGGAGTGCAGTTTGAGAGAGTATTGAGGTGAATGAAGGTTATGTGGGACATATTTCTTTGACAGCCTTAAGGCGTAATCGCAGTGGGGATCAGCTTGCGCAGCTGAGCTGTGGAGCGATTCATTAGGGAATGTTAATTATTCTCACAGGGTGGCTGCTGGCCACATTCGTCACAGAAAGCCGTGGGATGGACAGGCGTCACAGCAACAGCAAGGCCTGAATAAAATAATATGCTCACGTGTTAAAGCAGGGTTGACCCAAAATAACACTCTTACCTGAGACAAATGACTAACATACATGCTGAATTTTAAAAAACAGTTTGGGCAGAGAAGTCTAGCATAATGGTTAAGGAACTGGTCTTGTAGTTACGATGTTGTGGGTTTGATTCCCAGATGAGACTGGTGTTGTAAGTTAGCAAAACTTTTCAAACTCCAACTTCCAAAGAAACAGTCAAACTGTGTATGTCATTCTGTGCCAAAAGTGCTACTCCCCTAAGAGGCTACACAGCTACAAGCTGTAATCTCTTGTCTGGACTACTGTAATGCCTTGCTGGGTGGATTACTGTTCTGTGCATTTGGGCCTTCATTCACGCATGCCACACCACTTCTGAACACCCCTCACTGGCTCCCAGTGGCTGCCCATTCAATTAAAAAAACTAACACTGGAATAACAAGCTGCAAATGGTAGTCTTCAGAGAACGATTACACCATACACTCTAACTACACCTCTCTGTTCAGTCTCCTCTCGCCAGCTTGTTGTCCGGTCTCTTTGAGCTCCTGACAGTCCACCCTGCCCTCATCTCCTAATGATGCAACAACTTTTCCCAAACAGTCAGGAAGACAGATTCACTGTTTGTTTCCCACAAACATATAAAAACACACCTAAACCTCAGTGTTTGAATTAAAAAATATATAAATAAATAGATAAATAAAAAAGTACATCAACCTAACTCTTCTCTCCCTTTAGGTCTTGAGGCAAGCAGCTTGACAGTGGCACTTGACTGTAAGGTGTCTCTATAACTCTAAGGGAGTTTGCTTACCATGTGAAATACACTTTTCAAAGCCAATTTTACTACAAGCATCTGCCAAATTGTAAATTGTACAGACAGGGAGATAGCACAAAGAATATATATATATATATATATATATATATATATATATATATATATATATATATATATATATATATTTCACCCTCTTGTTGCTAGAAGACCAGCAATTAAAAATACGCTACAGAGTGATGAATCCAACGTTGACCACACCATCCCCAAAACATAGTAGATATTGTCCCCATGGTGTCTTAATGTATTTCAAAATTATTTCAGATTTACGTTACAGCCACTTCAAACTGAAACCGAGCATGGTCTTTTTAGCAATCTGTACTATAGTCTACTTCTTTTGTTCCAACCTGCCATGTCCTGTACTTGGGAAAAGATGTTTTTGAGTTGTAACTTATTTTTCTTCCACCCTCCCAACACTGACAACAATAAGACCCCTTTAATAAGAGATAAACTAACCTCGTTAAGCAAAAAGACGCTTGAATTGGAAATGGACATCCGCGATTTAAAAAATTATCTCGGTCAGAGAAGACCAACTTCGGGGAAGGTAGCTCTCGAGCTACTCAAGTAACGCAAATTGTCTCTCCGTCGAATCATTCTCTCTCTGTCTCTCTGATTAAAGATAAATAAATAAAATGGCATAGCTCGAGTGAATGTTCTGTTCCTATTTTCGCTACTTCATAAATGATCGCATAGGCTACATGAGCTAAAACCCTAAATCGGCTGAGCCAATGATGCTTTGGAACAAGCAAAGATTGATTCCCTACTGCCTAATCAATAATTTATCTGCACTTTTCACTTTGTCCCTTAGGAACCGAAAGGAGTTGAGAAGGGTTTCTGTCTATTGCGAATTGATTCTGTTCTAAAACGAGCGCCGCAAGGGATCATCCGCAAGTGCACCTATTTTCACATCAGCGTACAATTGACGCTTTGCCGTCGAAAAGAATGTGATGCTGTTGGAATTGAGTATTTGCTGTGTGATGTCTGCTATCTCTCCTGCAGTGGTGAGTCACGCTATCAAGGGAACTCCTCCCACGTTAGAGTGAGAACATCTATGTAAATCAACGATGACTGGATAATAACAAACAGCTAAAGACTTAAACAGGAAACGGGACCCACACTGTGGATGCAACAGGAGAACTTGCGCGATAATAACGGTATGAAAGATGAGTCAATCGCAAGACATATGGCATAATCCCTTTTGGGACATTTTCTTTAAATTTCCCCCCACTTATAGGCTAAGACAATTTGGTGTAATGTGCATAATCAATAAACGTGTAATCGAACCTGGGCAGGTGTTTCCACGTGATTATGTCATGCCGCAAAGAAAATATACCATTTTCGCATGTTACAACAATTACGTCATGGGCCATTTTATCAGTGGAGATCTGGAACGGAATCACACAAGGATCAAGACAGTAACATTTTAACGTGATCTTAAACTCCTCAAACCATTTATGGCCACGTTGACACACAATAGCTTGTTTGTTTAAGGATTTAGCTGTCGTCGGTTTTTAGTGCTTAACCTCAAAATATATGACGGCACGAATCATGAATTGCCGTTGCTAAATTATTTTCCAGCATGTCACCGCCTTTAGGACTTCACACCTATAAGTATAGCACAGTAGCTTCTCGACCAGTAGCCTATAAATTGTGGTATACTAGCTTATGCTAGCCTATGTATTTTGTTACAAAGATAATGTCCTCAAAACAAAAGTATGCTAGTTAAAAGCACTTCACATTACAACAGACCAATTAACACAAAAAACAAAATATTTAGCTATTGGTAAAGATAGCGGTTATTGTCAACCATGGAAGGCACCATACTGTTAATAAAATCGAGCACTTTCTCCATGTCCAATGATCTAAGCATATAATTGCTGGAGACGCCCGCGATAACGCGCACTCGAAATCAACGCTCATACACTGCACTCTGTAGGTCAACAGTAGAACTACAAGCAGGATACCCGCCAGCTTGGGACGCTTTTTAAAAAGTTTTAGAAGTAGCCTCCTTTTTCCTCGTCTTTATCTTTTTCTCGGTCTCTAGTAGCCATAGTCATAGAAACGTGGAAGCCTTGCATGTGTATGAACCAGTAAAACAAATAGCTTGTTAGTATTCATACAAAGCATCACAGCTGCAAAATGTATAGCTTCTGGCTTTATTTTTTAAAATGTATGTACTGTATATATGGTATGCATTAAAATATACAAACGTATTTTCTTCTTTAAAAGGCCAAACATTAAAAACTCATTATAAGTCCATAACTTAAAAGTATTTTAAAAAACTCCACCTAATTTTTGCAATTACTAAACAAATAGGCTAATAAAATAAGTATGTTGACGTTAGCGTCATCTTGTGGCAAGAGGAAGAAATGCAGAATCCCTTGTAGAAGCCATGTGCCAAAATACTTGCATGTTTCCACAAAACTCGCCACTATCGCATAATAATAATAATAATTATATATATATATAAATTATATATATATTATAATAATAATGATATACATTACATCTACATATACATAGTTGTGACATTTCAGAGGTGAGTATGTCATTTTGCAAACAGAACTTAATAGATGGTAGCAGCATGCCGAAGCATTTGAATCTTTTGCCTGTATCTTTATGAAAACACCAAACACATATTTGTATTTTAATATATATTATCATACAATGGGTACAATAGGATATTAATGGACCAGATCTGATATATGCCCATCCTACAACACAATGTCCCAATCACTGCATTGGTGATTTGTATTTGTCACTGTGTCTCTAAGAACAGCAAACCCTTTATGAGCATAACAAACACCAATTCTTCCAACAGCAGATCCTGACCACTCACAAAACCATTCAACATTCTCAACTCAGAAAGGACAGACGTGTGTATAGTTAATTGAGCACTGAGGATCCAGCCTTATGTCACTCCTGAAAATCTGCAAAAGCTTCAAGGTGACTTACCTATCCTTTAACCTCTGGCTTATCTGTCTTAAATGACATGTTATCAGACTGCTGTACCAAGTGCATTGCCTTTAGACCTGTTCGTGCAAATGGTGGGCTAACAGGCTCCCACTTAACAAGCAGAGAAAGAGAGCAGGCTGATAAATCACACACACAGACACACACACACACACACACACACACACACACACACACACACACACACACATGCACACAGACACACACACACACACACAGGCACACACACAAGCACACAGGCACACGCGCACACACACACACACACACACACACACACAGGCACACGCACACACAG